>CM030368.1:84893704-85493704 GCA_017893485.1 Hemerocallis citrina
TCGCGCTCATGCCGCTCGCTAATCCGAGTCCTGTAACACTTGAGAATTATGGGCACGTTGCCTGAATACAACTGACGCAATGCTAAAATAAAAGCAATCATCAACTTTACAATCACAAACTTGAATGCAGAAACAAAGTATGAAAAGTGGCTATCCTAAGTATGTCAGTGAATGCCATGAACCTAATAACTAATGCACACAATGCACTCCTAATGCACACTTGTTCAGATTTTATGCCGCCCATAGAACATAAGTTCGAAGGCAAGCCCTTAGCATTCTCCTCATTACAGGGTTCAATCCCTTGTCATCCAATCCTATAATGGTGATAAAGATAAGATTTAGACATCTCGCGAATATTGGCTCCAGTCCCGGAATCCATCCGCCCGACTATACAGAACACTCATCGCTCAAACATCTCGTAAGTGTCGCTCTAGCCCAGAATACTGGAGATCCGTCTCCCTTCCGCCTAACTATTCATAATCCCGGTATATCCACCTGATCATTCATAGCCCCAAAAATAATTGAGACTCGTCTCCTCCTTATGACAATCACAGTCCTGGAATACCGTGCAAAATCTGTAACAACTCCAAAAGGAGGCGACATCTCTGGAATCGGTGGAGCGAAAACTAAGTTGGTGATGGCTCAGTCATGCGGGGACGACCGATGTGTGTATGCTCCCAACTCCAAATATGTAACAACATAATCGGCCCCGCCATCTGTCGGGAATTCAATGCACATGCACACGAAGACCTATAAAATGAAGCTAACACTGCACTTCTCCAACTATACAGATCGACCAAATTGAAGCCTTCCAATAACCGTAAATACTTAAGTGGCACGAGATCACCAGAGGAGTTTGGTAAGACCACACCTCCAATCAGACTTACAGTGTAGGCACATGCATAGTACTGGACGTCTTCTCAGTGGAGTCTTCTGTCAGGTACCCTGTGAACCTTCTCTTCAGCCATTCCAGTCGAAGGGTTTTACCGTCAAAAACTTTTATATAAATTTTTTCTTGTTCTTCAGCTTGAGCTACAGCTTCATCTTCATATACTGTTGCAACTTTAGCTTTCTTTGCAGCCTATTCAGCTTCTAAATCGATACCGAGGTAATCATGTACAATAGATACTCGGTCGAAGTCCATATTTCTCAATGTCACCCCATCTATTGGAAGCTCGAAAATCATCGCTACATCTTGGTGAGTGACCACCATTTCTTCTACCGATAGATGGAATGTGTGTCTCTCCGGTCTCCATCGCTTGACAATAGCTGTAAGTAAGTGACGATCGAGCTTCACACCCCCCCCCCAATCAATCCGATATCATAGAATCCTGCTTGGACCAAGTACGCATGGGTACGGGGGGTCCATGGGAAGAGTCGCATGCATCCGAAAGTTACATTTCTTTACTGACCCATCCCATACGGCTTGAGATCTGTGTATGTGTTGCAACGCGAGTAGGCTTGGGTCTTCTGGTCCTAGAGGTGTAAATGGTGACCACCAATCTACATGAATGTGTACAGATCTTGTTATTATTGATACAATGTTACATATTCATATTCAAACCTAACACTAATAAATTCTTGTGTAAATGGTTGGCCACTACCACTACCAGATGTCTGTCACGATCCCCTCGTTCTGGCCATTTCTGTATCACTAATAAGACCGCAATTCTCAGTAATGAACATTTATTTATATAGATTAAACAAAATTTACATAATGTAATAAACATCTATCAACAATAATAATAAAAATTACATCACTAACCATTCCATTTATAACTATAGTAATCAATATTCATTTAGCCAATTCATGATTCAATCACTAACCATTCCAACAACAATAACATTCACAAACCAACTCATGATTCTTTTACCCAATTCATCAAATCAATTATCCTCCAAAATCAAGTCCAAATAACTCCTACCACATTGAATTCACCCAATACTTAACAACTCAATATTGTTTTTACTCAGCGATTTTCAAAATTGATTTAGTGCCTGAAATACGTGGTGCTTAAGCCACAAATCAAGAAATCCAACTTTCAAGTGTGCTTCCAAACTAAAAGTGAAGAATCGAGCTATATAAGTCTAACTTGTATCTTAACTTGACCTCGAAGCTTGCAATTGGGGAGAGTGACTCATTTTATAGCAATCATGTTACTAATCAAGAAAAAGTTGGGATCTAAGCTAAGGTTTCTATATATACCTCCACTAACAACAATCTTCGTCAATTTCATCAAACTATATTAACCAAACCGAAAAAATTACCAATAACAACAATTACAGGTCAATCCATATTCTAGTCCAAAATTCTCACGAAAATTAACATTTTAATTTTGTGAAGAATAATTAACAATCATACAAAGCTATGATTTTGGATTACCTTGCACAATACGGAGTTTAGCGGCAAATTTGGATTCGAGTTTGTGATTGAGTTCCAAAAGTGGAGAGTCGTTGGGCGAGGAGTAATGAAGGAGGCCCGAGATTGGAGGAGGAGGAGGAGCTTGAAGCGATTTGAAGAGGAGGTGTCGCGGGGGTTCGGATTTGAGAGAGAGTTGTGAGAGGATGAGCAATAGCATGCCTAAGTAAACTTGTCTCAGCCATATTTCCATAAAGTCCAATCTTCCTATGAGCATTTTATAATCGCTGCCTGTTTCATTAAAAGGGGAGGATACTAATATTAGGATTGTGTCTTATATACTGGTGGATCAGATTAGAAGAAGTTAAGATGAAACACGGAGGTCGAAGCGCCGAAGTCAGTAGAAGAAGAAAATAGCAGCAGCAATGTGCAGGCATAGTTGCGGTCGACTGTCCCAAGTTGCAGTCGACCGCACTCCCCTACCGCTCGTAGTACAAGGATTGTCCGAGAGAGGTATGGTCGAACGGTCTTATTGGACGATCGACCGACCGCGGCGCTGTGTTCATTTTTGGGCTTCGATTTGTTATGTCGTTTCAGCCTAATCTTCAACTCAAGTTAGATCGTGCGGCTCCTATTCAGTTACTTCTTTTCCTGGTTCTATCGAACGACCGAAAATCAAGATTAGACCTAGGTTTTCTCTCTATTTTTCTATATATATTGTAAACTCCTCCAATATGATAGGAAGTACTTCATAGATTATTTTCTCCATTGCAAAGAGAGGCTCGAGAGAGAGATAATTCTTGGTGAGTGGGTTTAATTCCTTGTATTGAGTGAATCAATAACTCCTTATAATCTCTTCTAGTTAAATATCATATCTCCCTATATTTCCCCCCGGATTAAGCAAAAGCTATCCGGGATAAGTCATCGTGTGTTTGTGTTAGTTTGGTGGATCTACTTGCTTGCTCAATTTATTCGTCTCGTCTACTTCGACTTTCTCATTGCGCTATTAGTTTCTCTGCGACAACGGGCGTTGGTTGACGCCCCAATCCCAACAATTGGTATCAGAGCTTCAGGTTGCCAAGTCCCTTGGTTAAGATGACAGGTCACAGTCTTTTAAAGATCAAGCAGTTCGATGGAAAGATCAATGAAAGGCCATCCAACATGAAGGAGTATGTTTGGGAAGATATTCGTGAAAGAGTCATAAGTCTGATTCGACTATCCTTGGCGGACGAGGTCAAGTGCAGATTTTTGGAAAAAACTGACGCGGCGAGTTTGTGAGAAAAACTCATAGCTGACTACTTTGGTTCGTCGTTATTAGATCGGATGCATTGGAAGAGGAAGTTATTCCATTTATCTATGAAGGAAGGTACCATCTCCAATACCACATTACAGAGTTCAATAAGGTATTATCTAAACTTAAGGCGATCAATGCAGATGTGTGTGAGGAAGATAAAGCTTTCAACATGATATATTCACTGCCGGATTCGTACGAGCTTTTGATAACTACCATGCTACACGGTCGATCTGCCAAGGAGAGTATTTCGGTAGATGGTGAAATCAAAGCATTAAAGGAAGATCAACTTAGGAAGGAGACCCATAAATCATCATCGTCTATTCCTACAAGTTGTCTAGCAATGGATGGTCCTTCAGGAGGAAGACAAAGTGCTTTGCAAAAGGATTTGATCCGTTGCCGTTATTGCAAGAGGCCATGGCATATCAAGAAAGATTGTTGGAAATTACTGAATTAGGAGAGCGCAAAGAACGAGAGTTCAACCGCTAATGTGGTTAGTGCTTTTGATTCAGGTGATTTGTGTCTTCTTGTTTCAAATTCTTTAGAAGTGGATTCTAGTTTGCTTCTTGACTCAGGGAGTTCTTTTCATATTTGCTCCGAGAGGGAGTTATTTTCTACTTATAAGTCTACTATAGGGCATTGTGTGACAGCGGGAAATGGGGAGATTTGTGAAGTAGTGGGTGAGGGGACAGTTGAGTTGAAGATGCCAGGTCTAAATATGTTCACTTTAAGGGATGTTTTGCATATTCCTCTGCTGAAATGGAATCTGATTTTCTTGGGAACTCTTGATGTACGGAGTTGTAGGTACACAGCTCGAGGTGGAGTTCAAGGTCATCGTGAAGTGATTAGAGGTATGAGAGTGGTTGGGCCAAGCCAACACAATCTCTACAAGCTTTGGGAAATTTGAAAATCCTGCGCAGGGGTTGATAATTCTTTTCCCATTATTCCCGCAAGCTCAGCTAGTTTGCCGCAACTAGAAACATCGAGACGATACCACGACGTTCGAATATCATTGAGAGGTGGAGAAAGCCTAAGGGTGGGTGGAGTTCGTGCGGAGTTTGAGAACTTCGTGAGTACATCTACGGAGGTGTACCCTTGAAAGGGTATACTGGAATCAGTGAGATTGGGTAGAGATCAGTTCAACTAGAAGAATAAGCTATTGTTCAAAGTTTCCTTTGCAAGTGGAATTTATTAGAGTTTGGAGATGAGTAACACATTATGTGATAGCACTCGTATGCAATCCAAGGTGGAGTTTGTTAGGATTTTGTCTTATATACTCGTGGTTCAGATTAGAAGAAGGTAAGATGAAGCACGGAGGTCGAAGCGTCGAAGTGAGTAGAAGAAGAAAACAGCAGCAGCAAGGTGCAGGCATAGTTGTGGTTGACTGTCCCAATTTACGGTCGAACGCACCCCCTACCGCTCATAGTACAAGAATTGTTCGAGAGAGGTACGGTCGACCAATCTCGTTGGACGGTCGACCGACCGCGGCGCTGTGTTCGTTTTTGGGCTTCGATTTGTTAGGTCGTTTCAGCTCAATCTTCAACACCAAGTTAGATCGTGCTGCTCCTATTCAGTTACTTCTTTTTCAGGTTATATCGGAAGACTGAGAATCAAGATTAGACCTAGGTTTTCTCTCTATTCTTCTGTATATATTGTAAACTCCTCCAATATAATAGGGAGTACTTCATAGATTAATTTCTCCATTGCAAAGAGAGGCTCGAGAGAGCGATAGTTCTTGGTGAGTGTGTTTAATTCCATGTATTGAGTGAATCAATAACTCCTTGTAATCTCTTCTAGTTGAATATCAGATCTCCCTATATTTTCCCCCGAATTAAGCAAAAGCTAACCGGGATAAGTCATCAGTGTATTTGTGTTAGTTTGCTGGATCTACTTGCTTGATCAATTTATTTGTCTCGTCTACTTCGACTTTCTCATTGTTCTATTAGTTCCGCTGCGATAACGGGCAGTTGATGCCTCAATCCCAACAACTGAAACTACACAACAGTAAGTGCAATAGCATGCCAAAGTAGACTAATCTCAGCCATATTTTCCATAAAGTCCAATGTTCCTACGAGCATTTCATAATCTGTGCCTTTTCTACTTTGCCATTCATTTTATATGTTTTGAGTTAGTAGTTGGTCAGGTTGTTACCTAAAATAAATTATTATAGTAGAGAGAGATAAAATATTATCTATATAATAAAACACAAAGAAAGCTATCAAGTGGCTCACATTCAATCTATCCCAAAATCAATGGACCAGATTTACTCTCACAAAACATATTTTCCCGCCCAAATTTCAAATTCAAAACTCAAATTCCAATCCTCCCCTCCCCTCTCTCTCACACACAATCACGTTCAGAAACATTTCCTCCACCCTCTCCTCTCTCCGTTATTTCCCATTCCCATTCCCAAACCCATTCCCAAAACTAAACAAAACAACCAATCCCCCGCCTCAAATCTCACAAAAATGGATTCCATCTCCGACCTCGACTCTCCAACCCCCACCATCTCCGACGCGGCCCGCATGGATTCCATCTCCGACCTCGACTCTCCAACCCCCACCATGCCTGCATCGCCGAGATCAAATCGTTCCTCACTACCCATTTCGACGCCGCGAACCGCCCCATCTCGGACTTCGACTTCACCCCTCGCACCGTCGCCCACCTCCACTCCATCTCTCTCTCCAACCTCCGCTCCCTCAGGCCGCTCAGATTCGCCAGATCCTCGATTCGGTCGGCTTAGGGCAAGAGAGGCTCAGCCCAAACGCAGTCAGATCCGCTCAGATTGTCGCCAAACTCGCCGATCTTCTCAGAATTCGTGATACTGAGACTAGCAGGTAATGTTTTTTGCTATCTTTTTCCCCTGTCAATTGAAGAATTAGGAGATTGTGATTATTGATAATATTGAGGAAATTTAAAGTTCAAAGTTACCGATATGCTCAGTAGTGGGTTACTGAGATGAGAAGATAGTGGTTTGAGTTAGGATCATGAATTCAAGATAGAACTCACACAAATTTGCCATCCAAATTGCTGCTTTTATTGAGTATAGGTTATCTGGATGCCATCCAAATTCAAGATAGAACTCACACAAATTTGCCATCCAAATTGCTGCTTTTTGCCATATTTTGCGATAACTTCAATGTAACTAAAATAACTGTCTTTGTGTATTATCTAAAATAACTGTCTTTTATTGACGAAATTTCTCAACCTTAGTGGCTATAATTGCCATTTCCCAGCAAAATGACGTCTACACGGTATCTTAGATAGTGTGCGTAATTATGTTAATATAGTTATAATATTCTTCAACTGAACAGATCACAGATGCAGATAAATGATAAAGTGACTCATTGCTGGATTTTTGGCTTGGAATGCAGTCCGGTCACCACCTAGCTCGATTATTGCGTTGGAAGGGGAGAAGACAGCTGATGCTCCAAAGAATTCTCGATGCTCTAACACCAAAAAGGTGAATTTCCGATTTCTTGATATATTTTTAATTTAAATTTTGCTTTGCCATTTAAATTTGAGTTTGAATTGGGTATTGTTGATGGCCCTTCGGATTAATTTGATTCTAATTAATGTGTGATTAGGGATTTAATTAAAAAAAAGTTAATTTGAAAGGGAGATTTTGATTTTTAATATCTATTTTCTCCACCTCTTGAATTTTCTTTGGGCAATTTGAGATTAGATCAAATAGTACAAACAGCAAGTGATCAAGGATTTTGGTTGGTTTTAAATTAAAAATACAAAAAAAATTGTGGATTCTTACCCGTTGAAATAGTTGTTCCCCTTTTGGTTTTAGGTTCTCCCTTTAGATGACTAATGACTTATGATTTATGTTCTTCCATTGCTTCATTCATTATAATGTTTACATTGGTTTTGTTGTTGTTTACCATTTATTGGACCATGGGTCTCTTGGCTACAATTCTTAAGCTTAATCCACAAGCCAAGAAAAGGAACTGTTAAAGATCACCAAATTCACTAGATAATAAGCATTGCACATTTCTTTCTTTTAGTTGCTACTTAATTTTCTAGAAGAAATTAGAGGATTACAGAAAGAATTTGAGAAGAATTAGGGAGAAACTGATATTGAAATTAGACACAATGCAATCCACAAGCACACAATAACTCAAACACCACACAAGAAATATATGAAAAAAGATGAGAGAAGAAGATTACAACTCACACACTCCAAGATTTCAACAAAATAATGAATATTAATCTCCCTCAAGACTCTCAAGAAATTAGCCGTCTCTCTCTTGAATTACTTTATTTGTGTTAATGCTAAGAAACCACAACAATACATATTTATGGGAGATACAGACGGATCCCAGAATACCCATGCAGTAGACTGCCCATAAGGGCAGGGCAGTCAACTGTCCCTCAAGTTAGAGAGAAAACCAGTCGATTGCCTCATTTTGCATCGACCGTTTCCCTCTGGCTGCATCTCTGTTTCCAGCTTAGTGGACCGTAGTTGCCTTGAATTCAGTCCATTCTCAACAGTAGTTGGCCATTCTTCATTAGTATTGCAAAATAGAGAGATACCAATATTTCTACCCTTTGCATTACCTAATCACTAATCAGCTAAGCTAGGCATGTAGAATATGAGCAGTTGAAATCATACTTCGGATGACGGTCCCTACAAACAATCGAGTTTCAATGAAGCTAGATAAAATCTGTCAACAAGAAGCATCTCCATAAACAAAAAGAACAAGGAACTATTTCGAGATCGAGTACCTCCCACAAAATTGAGGCTTAATTAAGTGAACACCCTTCAACTACAACAGATTCTTTTCGATGTTCCCATGCAGTAATTAACTGATTAAAACTGTCAACAACCATCTCACATGCGCTTTAAACCCCTAAATGGCCATTTCCTTTTTACCAATCAACTCAGCCCTAGGAATCCCTTCTAGCAGTTGAGCTTTATATTTATTTTTCATTTGAACCTATACCAGAAAGTTCTTTTTTTGGTCATTGGAAGGGAAATTCAAGCTAGCTAGAGATCACAGATGCGTTATAATCTCATCAAAAGGAGATCACAGATGCAGATATTTTGAAGTGGGCTAATGATAAAGTGAAAGATACATGTAAGCAGATGCAGATGCAGATATTTTGAAATCTTTTCTTGATCCTAAAACAACTGCAAAGATACATGTAAGCAAGAATGTTTTTTGTCCCTCACAGCTTATTTATCTAGAGATTGAGAAATGTATTGACTTTTAATTTCACTTCAGGGTAAGTTCTGTCTTTTTCATTATAAGTTACTTGAAACAATTGATTCAAGGTAAGTTCTGTCTTTTTCATTATAACCTATTAATCATTATATCTTTGTATTGTTTTTCTCAGCTTCCGTTTTGTATGTTTTTCTACATTTAATTGCCAGATTTTCTTGGCGGCTCTTGCACCTGCTCTGAAGATGGAGGGTGTCTTAATTCAGAAAAGGGCCCCTGGAAAGATCCTCATGTATTGAAGGTAATTTTTTTTTATTCTCATATGGTGATAAAGAATACCCATTTAAGCTAAAATTCTGATGATTCAACTGTAACCAGATGGTTCTTGATGGAGAAGCCCAATGTGCCAGGCAAATTATTACTGTTTCTAATAGCGAAGGGAAAATTTTTGCTTATGCTAAGCCACAATACCCAGTAGTAACATCAGTAACAATGTTTGATATCTCAAGTGAATTATTTAATAGGGGTCTGAAGTTCAATTTCTCTGTCTACTTGGACTAGATAAAGTATCGCGATACTTCTACTCCCGAGTCTGGATCAGAAGCTGAAGATATCACCTCTGGAAAATCAGCACGTAGTTACATTGCACAATCTCAGTTGACCCCTGTACGCGAAGAGGTAAAATAACCATTTCTTTGACTAAACAAATATTGTTAAGTAATTTGTATGGCTGTTTGAAAATAATATTGTTAAGTAATATTGAAAATAACCATTTCTCAGTTGACAATGGTGTTTTTTTATAATCGAGATGGTAAATACCTGATCTGGCATGACCCTGATATGGAACCATACTGGAATCACTTTCTACTATTAATCTGCTTTTTCTGATTTTCTCACATTTAGTTGATGTAACGAGGCGATGATAATTTCCTCCCCATTAACTCATGAAGGTACTCTGCTGTTCTCTTCTTTCATTCATTCATTCATTCATTCTTTCTTTCTTTCTTTCTTCTCCTCTTTGCAATTTTATGCTTATGGCGTGGCAACTTTAAAGGTGCCTGCAGATCTCTGCAAACAGCCATTGTAGCCATTTGCTAGGCTTGCAAATTAGGAGCTTTTTTTTGGTGGATCGTGGATCCCTAACAAATATGCTAATTTCATTAAACAATCCTTAGTTTTTACCTTGGCAGTCGCTAATTCTCTTTCCAGCCTCGAGTCTTTTGAATTTTGTGCATCACAGGAAAATTTTTAATGGCTGATAAAATGCGAAATCTGAGCCCCACGTGTCTGCTTACCAAATTTATGGAATGGATATCCTCTCCTAACTTCTCGAGGGAGCTTAGTTTTACCTGTTTACTTTTTTAGCTTTTAAAATTATTTTTTTTCCAAACCATGTGATCAATTCTTTATATCATTTATTTCATTCCTTTGTTCTTGCATTTCTTCCTAACTTGCATTTAGTTTTGGGCATTCATATCGTAAAGAACTCTTGATCTGTACCATTGAAGCTTCATGGGAAATGGCGGTTAGGATTTTGTGCTATATACTCCAATTTATGATGTCCTCATGGACCTTTTTCTTTTTCAGTTGACATCATTTCAGCAATTGAGTTTGATAAATCTGGGGATCATCTTGCTACGGAAGATCGAGGAGGACGGGTGGTCTTATTCGAAAGGACAGATGTTAGAAATGTATGTTTCTGTCACCTACTGGCTATTCACTTTTGGTGGATTCCTTTCTTCAATGTTTTCACATTCTTTGATTAATTAATTTGTAGCATGGTTCTCCAATGGATTTAGAGGGGGTGGATAATCCAATTAGTAAGCATCCAGAGTTCCGATACAAAACAGAGTTCCAAAGTCAGTAACCTGAGGTATGTTCTGTTTTTATTTTTTGTTGGAAAGTTCTTCTCTGTTTTACCTGCAATCTAATGTTGGATTAACTTTGTGTTGTCTTCAGTTTGACTATCTTAAAAGTTTGGAAATAGAGGAGAAGATTAACCAGATTCGGTGGTGCCAAACAGCCAATGACACCCTTTTTCTTCTTTCCACTAATGACAAAACAATCAAATCCTGGAAGGTATATACTGTATCATCATAATATCTATTTTCTTTCTTCGATTCCGTTGGTTGTTCTGTGCATCGAAGGGATTGTGCCATCACCATCTGCATTGGACTGTCATCTTTAAATCTTCTGATGTGTACTTTTTCTGTTATCTGTGGTAGACTTTTTTTTGTCATTTTCAAGTATTCAGTAATTTTTTACTTCAGAATTCCTCAATTTACTTCGAAGTGCTTTCAATTTTGGATCTCTTAAAATTTTAAGCTTTAGCTGCGTGACTAAGTTTGTAGGAAGCAGTATCAAATATCGACAATTGAATCCCGGACTGAACTCTCGGTTGGAAATGGTCCCCTTAATCATTTTGAATCAGTTTTAGTAGGGGTCCACTCAAATCCCTTGAACATACTATGCCCAGTATGTTTTTTGCTTAGTTAACACAGTTGCAGTGTTTTATGAATGTCTCAGTATGTTGTTGTACAAATTATCTCTCTTCGTATGCCAATCGTTGAGCCCATTTTCAAAACACATAAATTTCTATAATATATGTTGCAGCAACCTTAATTTTATGGTCCTTCATATGACAAAGAAGTTTATGCACAGAAACAAAATGAATGGTGCGGATTATCCATGAAGAGCCTCACCATGTGAGTAGAACTACTGTATATGAGGTAATTTTCCTCTTATAATAAACATGAAAGTCCCTTTCCTTATTTATAAACTGTTATGAATACTTTTTTTGATATATATAATATGCATAATAGGATATGAGTTATGGTTGGCCCAGGCAGCCAAGCCCTTCTCATGCCTCAGGGTCCAGAGTCATGTGCCTTGAAAGAATAGCCTCTGCTTTGAGGGTTTGGATTAGGTTCACTGAGAAGTGAATCATCACGATGATTCACTGATAGTCACAATGAATGACGTGTGTCTTCTCCCCTCCTAAAAAAATATTTGTTTCATGTCCTATTTCTCCAACTTACCGGTGTAGAGTGATATATTTGGTCCTTTTGTTTTAGAAAATCAGTTTAGGCAAGTGGGTAGATGCTTTGAAGTTTGGACCTCATGGAGTAATGTTTGTACAGGGCATATGCTTTTTGAGGACAATGGTGTTTTTTTTAATAATCATGATGGGAAAATACATGATCTGGCATGACCCTGATATGGAACCGTACTAGAATCACTTTCTACTATTAATCTGCTTTTTCTGATTTTCTCACACTTAGTTGATGTAACGAGGCGATGATGATTTCCTCCCCATTCACTCATGAAGGTACTCTGGTGTTCTCTTCTTTCATTCATTCATTCATTCTTCTCCTCTTTGCAATTTTATGCTTATGGAATGGCAACTTTAAAGGTGTCTGCAGATCTCTACAAACAGCCATTGCACCATTTTCTGGACTAAACAAATATTATTAATCTGCTTTGAAAATCAGCAAGTGGTTAATTCTCAAAGTATGTTTTCTATTTAAAGGTTATCTAACTACTATAGAAGTCTATTAAATGAACAAATGCCAGAAAGTTTCTAATGGGAAATAATCTATTAGCAATTGGCAATTTATACAACAGTACTACACAAATATTCGTACAGTCCTTTTAGAAACTGCTTTTAATTCTTAAAGGTACTATTTGATATGGATAGGAAGGTAAATATATATATCTGGAGGCCATGCCCATTATGCATTTCAAGAGAAAATATGAAGAGTGAGAATATTATGCTAAATCATTATCTTAATGTAATCACAGATACAAAAATTTACCAAAGTTTGTGGTATGCTTATACCAAGATATACCACAATTTCAGATTGAGATGTTGGCCATCAATACTTTTGATTAAGGACATGTTGATACCATTCTGAAATTGAGTTTTTTTAACTATGCTTCAGACCCTTCTAATTTATCTTCGTGTACTTGAAGAGTGTCAGTCCCCACTAATTTATCTAAACATTAATTAATTAACTGTAAAAAAAATGGACGAAACAACGTGCATCGTCTTTATCAAATTTTAGCAAATCACCGTTGCACTGAATTTCTCATATTGCTATTTTCATTTGCCATTTTGCCATATTTTTTAGCAAACGATTGTGGATGCTCTTAAAACACATAATTAATCCAAATTAGTAGGTGTAGATGCGGTAGCACCGTAGCTGTACTTTAATCATTATATACTTTTTCAGTTATGAAGTCATCATAGATTCATAATCACATGGCTTATTATTTGTTTCGATAAATAATCGCATGGGGTTATTCATACAGATCTTCGGAGTTTGATTTTAAAGAAACTCTTTAAATTTTAAATTTTTTTTTAATTTTAAACCAATTTGAAGGGGAGTTTTTTTGTATTAAATATAAATAAAATATTTAGGGAATAAAGGTATTAAGAGCCAATTGGGGAATATATCCACTTTTTAAATAAAGTCTTGGATATGTGTTTTTCTTTGTTATTACCCTAGCACTGGCAATAATTAGATTTGAATAGTATGGACTAACAAAGAGAGAAAAGTTCAGTAAGATGTGCAGCTTTTTAAATAAAGTCTTGGATATACATCAGTAAAAATTTCATTATGTAATCCTGAAAAACATCAACATACAATGTGCAGCTTACAAAATATATTTTCCTTTTGTTTTTCTTTTTGGAAAAATTTTACAAATTTCATGAACTAATTTCTAGGTTTTAGTGAGTAGTTCGCAAGATTATACTTAGAAATTCATAAATTCAACTTTATACATATAATACTTTTTTTTTTACTTAATAGCTAATATATACCCAAATGATCCATCTTTTTTCTCCTTTTCTGGTAAAAAATGTTGTAGTTTCAAAGACCTCTCATTCTACATTTTGAAACAAGTGACATCTAATTCAACATTGTTGACCACAATTTTGAGATAAAAATTACTGTACAGTCCTACTTTCTTGCTGTTCGAACTGTTACATTTCCAAAATGCAATTGATTCTTGACTATTAACTTCTGGGTTAGAGACTGATGATTGAGGTTTGTTTGTGGGGTTGTAGGATCTCAAGAAGAACAAACTACTGGCTTGGAAAATGTAAAGATATTCTTTAACCATGAAGAATGTGCGACGTGAATGGACAGAATCAAGATCTGTAAAGGTTTTGTAGCAAGGGAACCAGTGAAAGGGCATATGGCGAGTTCTATCTCTTCGCGATTCTCACCTCAAATTTCTTATTGAGATGTAATAGGAGAAGCTGTAGGAGAATTAGTAGTAGTAGATTGTTTTGAGATGTTTGGCATTTTTTTACCTAATTAAATTATAATCAATTGCTCATCCCGTGTCTTTGTATGTAATCAGGTCAATGTTGTAAAAGGGCTGAAGGTGTTTGAGGACATCTTCACTGACTCAGAGCTCCTCAAGCTTTCAGAGTTCATTAATGAACTACATCTTGCACGTTATAGAGGAGAACTATTAGGTAAGTTGTTTTTCTGAATGGATTTGGATTTTATACCTGGTAGTTAATATTAGCATACAATTAAGTTGGTTACAGGTTTTTGTTCTTCTTTTCATTGACATATATTCTCTAAATTCTATTTTTGTAAATTATAATGTGCCTTTTGCTCTTACATATTGTAAAGGAGGGAAATTGACACGAAGGTGTATAACCCAACAATTGTTGATTAACTTTTTGCAGAATCATATCTTAATTCAGTTATCTCACTCATTGACATATCTTAATTCAGTTACATTATTGGTCTCTTCATTGTTGTAGACATAAAAGCTACAAAAACTTTTCATTTTATCTGTGAACTGAAGCATGCATTATAAAATATCAGTACATTTGGCTCATCTTCTCACTTAAATGGCCTCTCTCCATCTATCAGTACCTACTTACCTTTGAATTTACAGTAAGCATATAAAAAGGACCCCACAAAACCAAGCCCCCGCCCTATAATATTTTGCTGAAAAAAAAAAAGAAAAAAATTAAACATTATTATCAATGAGAGAAAATACAACATAAATTGGTAGGTATGATAAGAAGATTCAACTAACCAAATCAAAAGGAAGCCCTCGAAACAAGAACCAACCGAGTCCTACTGTGACAAAATCCTGTCACAAACAAAAGTGCAAGGAGTGTTCTCATTTTCAAGGGAGAAAAAAAGGCATGCGTAAAGGAAGGAAGGTAATTATGGGCTGGTGCTAATGAGATAAACAAACCTTTAGATTTCTGCAGATTTTAGGGTAATGTTTTAAAATATCGTGTAGTTTAAGAAAAATACCATTATACATGAAAGGAGCATCACCAGCTGCATGAAGAGGAATAAGACACATATAAGTTAGACTGAGGTAAGTAGTGGTTCAACAAGTGGCAGGTTTTAAAATATCATTATAATAAACCCCATTATAATGGCATATACTATTTCAGTAGTTTCTTTTTTTTTCCAATTATCTCAATTTAAAAAACGAAAGAATAAAACTCACTATTACTGTAAATGAACATAGTGTGAGGTGGAAGAATAAGAAATCTGGATTGAGTGTATATCAATTATATGAACCATAAATAGTTAATTCTCCCTCTTAAAATCTATAATAACCTAGAATTGCAATTTAAAAATTAGAATTAAAAGTATCAAATATGCACATTTAGATCATATAGTGTTTTACATCACTGCCTACACCAACACACCAAAGGAGAGAATCAACCACCAAAAGTCTTAAATGAGAATCAACAATATAATTTCAAAGGAGGCATGTATATAGTAGATGATTGTATTAGAAAGGTGGTTGTATTTGTTTACAATCAGTTTTTTTTTTTCATGTCATGGTGCATATTTTTAATTCACGTTCTCACATTTCTTTAAAAAAATCTAGCCTATTGGATAAGTCGATATTTAGATATTTAAGGGCAATAAAGATAAATTCCTAAAAAACTGAAACAATTTAACGAATAATTGTTAAAGATGTATAAAGAGGTATAGTGAATGACTTTTGATCTTAGCATGTATAATGCATAAATTTATATGCAGTTCACCCAACCAAATAACTCCAAATAAATTTATATGCAGTTCCGAATACGTGCCGTAGGCACGTGCCACGGGCATACCTAGTGCTTTAATAAAACTACAAGCAAAAGTAAAGGTATCCCCTAACATTCCCATTTTAATTACCTCATCAGCGTCAGTTATCATCTCTTAAGACTTTACATTTTTCAGTTTTTTCCTGTCTGATTGTGAAGCAACAATCTTTTCTTCTAAAAGGTGGAATAACGCCACCCTGTTTCATTAATAAGAAGTTAATAAAACAACCCTGGTGTACCGGGAGAAATACAAAAGTACAGTACAGGAAATAAAACATAAACCCCCAACAAAACCCTGGGGGGTGGGTCAAATCATCCATACATCAAACAATCAAAAGTACAGTAGGTCGATACAAAATACAAAGTAGCAGAAACTGCGGCTAATGAGATTCTGATGAATATGGAGGGTGCCAACCCCTCAGTCCATTGTCGGCCCGAACTCTACCTCCTCATCATCAAATTCCTCCACCTGGAATACTCTGGCAATCCTCCATCTCGCTCCTGTGGCCGCAGCTGTAGCCCAAAAAGAAATTAGATGCATGATATGAGTAAGGTTACCAGAAATACTATTACATAAAGTACGGAAATAAAAATTGATTCTGTCTAGCCATAACACACATGTAGTTTCCGCAATGGCAATGTACCATGCATCCTTCATTTCGTGGTGAATCGAGGCAAATTTAGGGCCAACCCACAAATCCTCATATTCGCTGGAGAAGTCACTTGTTCCTAGGGCTCGTAATAATTCTACCATAGTTTCCTTACTTCCTGCGCAATGAATAAAAAGGTGATTCACATTCTCCGTCTGCATGTTGCAGAATCAACAGTCGGTCGCAATCTGGGGTTGTCTTTTGGCCAGGTTCTCTCTGGTGAGTATTGCATTATTGAGCACAAGCCAGAGAAAAACTCTGACTTTAAGGGGTGTTTTTGCCTTCCATAACACCTTTGCCCAGCTGGGTCTGCATCCTCGATAGTGAATTCGATGGTATAGGGATCTGACCGTGAAAGCTCCTTTGGTCTCGAGTCCCCAGCGCATCTGGTCTGGGCCTTGGGCGCAAATCGCCCCAGTCCATGTGATGTGTGTTTGCAACTCAAGCAGTTGCTGATGCAATCCTGGGGTAAGAGTTCCTCGGAACGACGACCTCCAATTTCCCCTCTTCCCAGTCTCGGCCACAGAGAAATTCGGTCGATTCGTTTTCTCATACAGCTCTGAGAAAGGTTCCTTAAGGGTATGGGCACCACACCATTTATCCCACCAAAATCTGGTGTACCATCCATTACTGATAGTAGACGTCACTGCTGAGTTGAACGGTCCGCTTGCTTTGGCAATTCCTTTCCAGAATAGCGAGACTCTAGACCCTACTCGGAAGCCTAAACTTCTCGTCCCTTTTCCTCGAAGGTATGGTTGAATGAAATCCTGCCATCCTTCCCCGCAATAGTGAAAAACCTTCCACCACCATTTTCCCAGAAGGGCAAGGTTCATATCTCTAAGGTCAATGATGCCTAGTCCTCCATGCTTCTTCTTCATGCAAGCAATACTCCATTTGATGAGGTGGTAACCTCCCCTATTCGAATCTGCCCTTTTCCAAAGAAATCTTTTTCGGATTCGGTCAATCTTTTGGATAACCCATTTAGGAAGCTCAAAAAACGACATGTAGTAGATGGGCAGATTAGACAACACTGAGGTGATGAGCACCACTCTGCCCCCAAGTGAAAGTGATTTTCCTTTCCAACCAGACAGTCTGTCTTCCACCCTGTCTATTATAGGCAACCAGTCAGACTTAGTGAGTTTCCCTGGTCTGATTGGGAGCCCTAAGTATTTGATTGGGAACTCATCTGTCATATAGTTTAGTATGGTGGCATGTTCCCGTGCTTCTTCATCGGTGAGTGTAATGGGAATCAGCGCGCTCTTGTGGAAGTTTATCCTGAGACCTGACCAGGCTTCAAAATAGTAGAGAGCCCCTTTAAAGCAGACTATTTTTGATCTGGTCCCGTTCCCAAAGAGTGGGGTGTCATCAGCATACTGGGAGAATCGTGCACCCTTGATTAGAGGTGCTGCTGGCCACAGGCGTTATCCAACCTTTTCTTTGACCGTTTTCTAGCATACCCCTCAGCACATCCGCTACAATAGTGAATAGAAGTGGGGATAGCGGATCCCCTTCCGGAGTCTTTTCTTGCAAGGAAACGACGGACCTGGCCGCCCATTCACCGAAATTGCCGTTTTACTAGTCTGCAAACACTGTTGATCCATCTTATCCATTTATCCACGAATCTTCTCCCTCTGAGAGCTTCCAGCAAACACTCCCAGTCGACAGAGTCGTATGCCTTCTCAAAATCTAGTTTTAGGAGGAAGTTCTTGGAGTTGCTCTTATGGCAGTGGTGGATAACTTGTTCAGTAGTGGCCACACAGTCTAGGATACATCTGCCCTTGATGAAATCCGTCTGGATTCTGCTGATAAGACTGTCCATTATACTTCCCAGGCGGATGGCCAGGACCTTTGTGATGATCTTAACCGAGCAGTTTATCAGGCTAATCGGTCTAAAATCCCCCACGCTCTTAGACTCCTCCCGTTTGGGTATCAGGACAACTTCCGCAAAATTGAACATGCCCAACCTGAGATTGTTGTGGAAAAATTCCTCCATGAGCGCCATAATGTCTCCTTTAATTTCTTCCCAGAATACTTGGAAGAACATCATTGGAAAGCTGTCTGGTCCAGGCGACTTGTCTGCTCCCATCTGGGTGATGGCCTTTTTCACTTCCATTTCCGAGAAAGGTGCCTCCAAAGTGGATAAAGTTTGCGCTGATTCATTCTGGTATGGCTGCCAGTAATCATCCCGCATTGGGATCCTGAAATCATTCTTCCTCCCAAAGAGGCCCTTGTAGTAATTTTGAAAGGTTGTGGAAATCACCTTCTCGTCTTGCGATATTCCCGTATCCGTCTGTATTGACAGGACTAGATTGGATCTCCGTCTTATGCTTGCCACTCGGTGGAAGTATGCCGTATTCGCGTCTCCCTCTTTGAGCCACAAAATTCTTGACCTTTGTTGTCATTTGATCTCTTCCAGCTTATAAAGATTGGCAATATTTTCTCGAAGCTCTAGTAGCCTATTTCTTTCATCTTGTGACAAGACTCCCGTCTCTTCCACCCTTTCTAGCTCATCAATTCCTCCCAGAAAGGACTCTTTTGCACGCCAGATGGTCGAGAATCTAGATCGATTCCATCTGTGCAGCCGCTTTCTCAATCTGTGAATTTTTTCACACCATCGGCATGCAGCCTCCGTGCCAGCAGTTGGGACTGCCCAGTTTTCCATCACCATGTGGTGAAATCCCTGAATTTCTAGCCAGGCCTTCTCAAATCTGAATTTCCATGGACTCTGAGCTCCATGTACCCCGGCGTCGAGTAGGATCGGGGTGTGATCTGACGTGGGTCTAGGAATCGATCTAGCAGTTGATAATGGAAATTTAACTTCCCAATTCATTGATACTAGTATCCTGTCCAATTTGGCCATGATCGGAGCAGCTTGCATGTTAGACCATGTGAATAGTTTGTCATTAATTGGGATTTCGATCAGCTCTAGTTCCGTTATCACCCTATTGAACTCCTCTCTATGTCTGTCGCTGGAGCCTCTTCCCTTGTGCTCAAAAGCAAATCTGATGATGTTGAAATCCCCCCCAACAATCCACGCTCCCGACCAACGGTTTCGAATATCGACAAGCTCTTGCCAAAAGCATCTCGATCTATAGCCACGTTTGGCCCGTGAATGGCAGTAACCGTCTACACCCAATCATCAGACCAACATTTCAGTCAGATAGTCAGGGAGAACGTTCCACTGTATGCCTCGGTGCACGTGAGAATATCCGAGTTGAACCCAATAGCAATCCCTCCTAAGGCTCTTGCAGACGGGCGTAACACCCATTCCTTGATTCTGTTGCCTCCGATTCTTTTGAGTTTGAACCCGTGCTAAAGTTTGGTCTCCTGCAACCCTACTACTTCCGCCTTGGAGTTGTTAATGACGTCCCTAACCATATCTCTCTTCCCCCTATCTCCTAGCCCCCTAACATTCCAGAATAGTGTATTCATTGGGGAACCATGTCAAGGTTGATCGTAGGTGTGGGTGTGGGGCAGGCTTCATCCTCAGGGATGTCTGTCAACCCAGCGCTAGCTCCTAGAGCGTTCTCATAACTAGTCTTAGCCCTTTCAGTTTCCCAACCCCTAATTTTATTGAGTAGTAATGCATTACGCTCTGTGTCATACACTTCTAACCCACATGTTTTAGCTAGGAAAAAACTTCGGAGTCTGACATGAAATTTAATATAGTAGCTAAAAAACTTATCGTACCTTCGTTGTCGAATTTTGCAGCTTTGGCTGCCGCCGCTACCTCCAAAGAGTCATCCAGGGACTCCACATCGGCCCTCTTAGGCGACCGCTGAACTCTGAACCTAACCGTCTTGCGCGACATTCCAGTACTGACTCCCGGTGCTGATTCAGGAAGTGTGGACAAGACCATCTCTTGCGAGATCTCCCTCTGTGTATCAGCGATGAACTCTAGATCCTCCGACTCCTCATCTGTGAATGAGAATTCTTCGTCTAGATTTAAGCGCCCTTCCAGGTCCTCATCACTATCTATATGATGAACTTCCCGTTGTAGAGTAGATTCTCTCACTGTGGTCTCCTTATTGAGCCCACAGACTAGCGATGACTCTATAATAATAGTGGTGCTTTCCATCGCGGTCCCCTCGATGGGCCCACTAAGACGTTCTACCTGATTGTTCAAAACTGTAGAATTACTAGTCCCATAAGCAATAATATGCATTTTGGGCCCCTCTTTGGGCCCATTAACGCCTATATAACTCTCACATGCCAGCCCATCGATTGTGGAGCTCTCTGAGCTATCTTTAAAAACTTCTCCGTGTTCCATTATACCGCTAGTCTGGATTTGCGCTCTCTCCGCTTGTTTTATGTGGGTGGTATCCTTACCCCCCTCGCCAGCTGGCAGCTTCTGGTTGGGGGGGCAGCGGCAGTTGCAGGTGTCGTTGTAATCGAAGCGAGAGGCGGGATAAACGATGCCTTTAGCGCCTTTGGTCTTTCTTTCTCCTTAAGCAACAGAGTCGATTTTCTTTCTTCTTCGTTGTCTTCTTTTCCATTTTTGCTATACCTCAGGGTTTGAGCGTCAATCTCGCTCTCCTTTGAGTTCTTTTCTCTGTGGACGAGCAGCTATTTGCTCGTCGCTTTCCCAAAAATGGTCCCTGACTCCTGTCTCCCTTGATCCACAGAAGCCTCCTTTTTCCTTTCTGGTGAAAACCAGTGCTTTGCTACCCACTCCCTGGTCGAAAGTCTTCTCTCGCAGGTCTGTTTCCCCAGACTGGTGCTTTCCTTCACCAACCCTTATCTCGAAGCATGCATGTTGTTGCAGAGCGGGTTTTTGCCATTTTTAGGGTCTGCATGCCCTATCCCTCCCCTCTGAGCCACAGCACGCTCCTCCTCTCCTGCATGAAGAGCTCGACCACCATTTTGGGGAAAACTTTTGACCCCTTTTGCGTGGTTGGTCTCTGTCCCTTCGAGACTGTCCAAATCTGGACCTGGTTGTGGGTGCACCAGTATCCTTCCATCCTGATCGTTAGATCTCGTGGTCAAACCTCTTCGTTGACCACCGGAGATCGACCTGGGGAGTTGGGGTTCTGATCCCTACGCTGCTAGCTCCTAGCAACCCTCCATCCCTCTTGCAGTGTTGATCACTTCTCTGTGAGCTCGTTCAACTTCATGTGCTCCGTCAATGGTGAGCTCCCACCCCGGTGAGACCACCTCTTTGAAAGAACGCCGTCTCTGATAGAGGGAGGAGGTTTGGGGGACATGATGGCTTCTTGCTCTGTCTCTGCTCGCTTATCGAGTACGAATCGAATGAGGTAGGCCTCGTCGAAGGAGAATACTTTGGTAAATCTGGGCATTAGGGAGATGTCTCCGCTTCTAATAAGTATCCTCGCCGATACTATCTCTGACCGGTGAATTGTCTTCTCGTAGATGGTTTCCACCGTGCCGAATTCGGAGACAATCTCTTGAAGAGCCTTTTTTTTTTCAAAAATGCAATGGTATGTTGTGTATCCAAATCCAATATTTGTCCCCGTGCGGTAATTCAGCACCGAAGTTTGGTGACCACGCCGTGAAGTCCACCTTGAAGAAGCCAAAATCAACCGTTCCCATTCAGATGACTTCAATCATTTTTTGCGGTGATGGGAAGGAAACCAGAAATTGGAGATGGCACAATTTCTTAGCGACCCAATCCCGGTGCGCTCGCATTGGCCATTTGAGGTTCAAGGCATGGAGGAGGTGTGTTTCGGAGGGGCAACCTGATCTTACTCTAGCTACCGCACACCATTGGCAGAGCCATTCTTCTTCTTTCTTGATCGTTTCGAGGCTGTTAGCCAACCTGATCAGGGTTAGGCTCTTCGGAGACCTTCTTCTGCACACTTGCCTCTCCTCGTCATTGTTGGAGCTAGTTACATTTGTGCACGTGTACGATATATGACCCCATTTCATGCATCTCAGGCATCTTACCTCCTTAGTACACTCTGTACGGTAATGGCCTAAATCCCCACAATTGAAACACGGCACGGGTTTTTTTTTTCCTTTTCTCATTCTTTTTTTGTTATCATGTTGAGTTGTTGGTGGAGGAGGGTTGTGTTTGTTGTTGATTTGTTGTTTTGGTGGAGGTGTGGAGTTGAGTTTCCTCTTACCTCCCCTGGCCACTACATGCCATTCCTCCGCTGTCTCCACGCTCGGAGCTTGTTCCACTCTTCCTTGTTCCTCGTCGTTTGGATCCCCTCCCTGGGCCCAAACGATGACGGACTTGAGGGGGTCGGGAGCATTCTCACTTGGTTGTAGGGAGATTCGCTGAGGAGGGGTGCATGTGGATGAGGGTGTTGGGTGAGAAGAAGAGGGTTTCATGACTTGGTTCACTGTTACATTGGATGAGCTATTGTATTGGGCATTGACACACAGTGACTGTGATGGCCCCTCTCATTGTTATTACTGCGTTGCCAGTGGTTTACTCTCTGAGTAGTCTCCGGTTGCTTTTGATGATGGCGGTAATCTCTATAGTCCTTGTCCCTCTGATCGGCTTGCATCCGCTGAGGGCAATGATGGATCATGGGGGGGCTCTTCTATGTTCACCGTAGCGAGTAGGAGGATCCTCTCAATGGGCCCGTCCCCTCGGTGGTATGACCTGATGATGGAGATGAAAAGTATTGCCTCTCCCCTCCTGGCGATGAAGTGCACTTCGGTGTGCCCGCGGTGGGGAGAGTGCATGCCTAAGCCTAGGGTCATCCCCCTCCGGGGGGTGGTTCACCGCAGTGGGGTGTGGAAGAGGATTGTGGAAAATAGGAGCAGCTGTTGGTAGGGTGACCAGAGTCTGAGGTTGGAGCAGGCTCGGAGTTGGGGTTTCAAGTGAGGGAGGAGTAGGGTAGCAGTCGGTGTAGCAGGCCTTCTCATTGGGCCCGCACCCGCTCAACTCTACCTCCGAGAGCATAGGGGCGGAATGAAGCGTGTGGTCCGAGTAGTATGGGGGTAATGGCACAGTTGTTGCAGCGGTAGTGGATGCGGTGACAGCTAGAGAAGTGGCTAGGAGCAAAGTTCTCTAAGATGATGAGATGAAGAGAAAGAAGTCAATGCAAAGGATGAAGAAGAAGAAGTCGGAGAGGAGCAGCAGGAATGGCTAAGAAGCAAGGGTAGGAAACAATGAGGATTCAAGGGAGGCTGGGGCTAGGGATGCTGTCTCCGGTGAGGAGCAAGGTTGGGGAAGTTGGTGGGAGCAAGGTTGGGGGAGTTGGTAGGAGCTTCATCTTTTTTCTTTGGCTAGTTGCTACTGACCATCATCTTTTTTAGTTAATTAGTCAGTCAAAATTGAGGCATATGAAGCATTGGTTGGTGCTCTCTAGTTAGATTTCTCACTCGAATATATAATCTTCCCAATCACTACATGCATATATGACCTTTTCCCCTGAGGCCAAATTTTCAGGACTCTTCTCTTTCCTTTGTTTTTAACGGTAAAAGTGTGTTTGGAAGCAAAATCAGGATAACTAAAGTTTATTTTAAAGTGAAGGTAAAAGTTAGTAAATTTTAGTTATCATACCTCTCCTTTCACTAAAAAAGTTATTAACTAGTGACGAAGCAAGAAACTTTTCATCGGGGGGACACTTCATAAGAAATTAAAATCTACAACTAACCTCTACTATGTTAATGGGAGAGTTGGGGTTTGTAACAAACAAACTCTAACTTTGTAACAATATAAACACGTATAATATACGTCCAAACTATATCCAATAAATATAAATATGCACCGCACGTGTAGCCCAAATCAAAACATTCATATATAAAAAAAATCCTTATTCGATATATATTCATTTAATTTGATGACTTTACTTTTTGCAGATGTGCATCGCACGTACATTATGCTAGTAGAAAATAAATATATAATTATAGACCTATAGTATATATATCTAAGGGGATTTTTGTAATTATTTTGGGGGGTCTTTATTTGGAATTGGGTAAAAGTCATGAAACACCCCAATGTTTGCTCTGAAAATTAAGAATCCTCTATCGTTTTGATCAAATGACCTTGCGAAAGGGGAAATGGTAAGAGGTATATTTCAGACTCACACCCCAGTCGATGTGATAGAGAAGACTAGTTAGCCCTTCTGAAGTAGGTGACTACTGCAGACGAACGATATTTGTAGAGTACAACCCATGAAACGCCCTCCTTAAAGCGATATTCAGCCTACTCCAGTGCAAGGATGAAAACCGAACCACTTACCAGAACAACAAAAGGAGAGCTGTTATGCACCGTCTCTACTGGCTTGGCAACGAATGCCAATCTGACGAACAACTGGGCTCTACTTGGGGCAGCACAACAACAGCTACAATGCTGCTAGACTAATATCTTTCTTTGGAGTTATAAGTGGCATTTTTCTCTTACTTTTGGTGTCATTCTAAGTGTTGGAATGCCTCTCTATTTATAAAGAAGTCCAAGCTATCCCAACACATTATTACTCTATTTAATTCACCAATTGATGGCTGGATCTATTACAGTCCAACCACTCAATGTTCCCATTAGTGGGTTGACCATTTCGAACAGTCAATATGGCATTTAATGGCCTGACTATTATGGCTATTACTGTCATGCCCCGCTTCCCGTTATACGAAAACACAGGTACGTAACTGGGACCCAGCGAATGATGTAAGTATGCTAACTCGTATTATCCATGAGCTGTACAATACCAGTAAGCTTAATAATACAATAATAATCATATGAACAAGAATAGAATATAATAACCAATATCTGAGATACAATAACTTACAAAAAACCCGAGAATATACAATGCAGTAAACAGTTCTCTATGATAAAGTAGCGACAGGAAAGTAGAGAAATAGCAGTAGTAGTTCCATCACGGCCGTCTATAGAGTCTGTTTACCAAGTTCCTTCTGTATCTCATCACATGTACCTTTATAAATATTAACTAAAAAGAATAGGAGAGTGTCCGTTAGAGCAAGCTTCGGACAGCAAGTAGCAACAAGCAGTGAACAATAAAGTATGATATAGCAATAAACAATGAACTGGAACAATATGATCATGTACGATGCAATAGAAATCAGTAATCGGTAAAGTATAATCAAGGCTGTAAAGTATAATCAATTGGTTGAACAGTGATCGGTAATCAATAATCAGTAATCAGGGTAATCTTTCGGTATGCAGTGGTTAATAAACAATAGTTGGTAACATGATCAATAGTCGATAATCAATAATGCAATGGCCGATAAGGAATAGTCGATAATATGGTTTATAGTCGATAAAAGGGTCAATAGTCGATAACCAAGGGTCGATAAACAATAATCAATAATCAATAGTCGATATTCAATGGTCGATAGACAATATTCGATGATCAATGGTCAATATTCAATAATGCAAATCTTAGGTCTATTAGTCTTTTATTAACCTATCTAATGCACGCAATCCTACGTTCCATACCATACGTTTTGGTGTATTCAACCAAGTAAATGTTCATATTATAGTGGTGGACCCTACAGGTTCATGTACTCGGCAACAATAATCAATAACAAAAAACAATAATTGGTACAAGATACAATCGGGATACATAATCAGTAATCCACAATCAATCGATAAAACAATAACCGGTAATAACCAATATGAGAAACATGGGCCCCTTCTCCGAGTACAGTCTCTTATATTGTCCACTACAAAGTCGTTTCTTTATTACCCCAGCTTGTTATTCTTTTATTACGATCAATTATGGACATGCAATCAATACGATCAATGAGAACTGTGGTATCAAGAATTATACAATGTATGACATGGAGTTGTTCTATCAATCTATTGTACCAGTTCAATTCATTAAATACAGAAAATAACATGTTTACATGCAAAAAAACATAACGACGAAATTCTGGATAGTAGTACACTACCATACAGAAACTCACTTTTCTGCCTCCATGGAAAGTAAATCTGACTCCGTCAGATATTCTAGAAAGTAGACTCTCTACCGGTTCTAATGCCTATTCACACGACACATTCTAAGGACAGTAGCTGTCACGTATCGCTTCCCAAAAGGAATACAGAATATGGTACGCGATTAAGCTCAGCGAATGGTTTTCACCATCCATAAGCTGTAAGGATCTACTTGACTCAGCAAAACACTAAATATAACAATTTACTCAACCAAGCATGCATAAACAGTTATAAATCAACAATATTTATTTGCAACAATGATAAATATCCCAAACAAATACGAGATATGAAACAAAACAATATTCTGGGACTACAAGCCCAATACAAGTCTCAATACAGTACATGAATAAAATAGTTCAAACAAAATATTAAGCAAATTTTCCAATGCTTTTGCTCACCAACTTCAATAGGCAAGCGATCACCAAAACCTGCTCATATAGCAATTACAGGAAAAATAGGAAGACAGGAAAACATAATGCCCGTTAGTTGCAAGTTTCGGGCCGCAAATAGTACAAGCAGGAAAAGGAAAGGGGAAAATAAAACAAAAACAGGAAATCCTGACATGGAGAAAAGCAACAAGGATAGCAGTCTACAGATAACAGTAAACAGAAGGTAAACAGTAAAGAGTATAACAGTAATAGTAACAGCAATAGTACGGGATAACAGGAACAGTAACAAAATGTGACAGTAAAACAGTTATTCTTATGTCTAATGTTGATTACTATCTAGGTACCACTTCATGCGTCCCAAATTATACCACATGGTTGCTACATCAAACAGTTTCATTTTAAGATTTCGTAGTGGAACCTATAGGATCGTATATTCAGACAAACAGTAACAGTAATAGTAAAAGCAAAAAGTAACGGTTTCATTAATCATGCCCTCATGCATCCAGAGAAAAATAGTGGGTACCACAGTAACAGTGGGGAAAACGAGTTCTCTTCTGAATACACATTTTTATATTGTCCACTACTATATCTTTTTCCTTAAAAACCCCTGCTTGATTAGTTTTCATTATTATTAAACAGGTGTGAACAAATACAAACATGGCAAAAGATATGGCAAGAACAAAGGATAAGTCTAAGATGAATAGGAAACACAAACGGGTGATAAAAATAACCTATAACAGTCAAAACAACGAAACTTTCATTTCTGGACAGCAAGATACTATTGTACCAAATCTGAGGTTCCCGTTGCTGCAGAACTGCAACTCTAGATCAGTTAGAAAATCCAGAAACTAGACTCTCTGTCAAATCTAGTGCATATATACAAGTCACACATCAACCACAAAAACAGGGTTGGAAATAGCATTTAATACAGAAGTTATGTTCAGCCAGAAAATGCAAAATCTTGTTTATAAACATGAAAAGGATTTGCAAACATCATAATTAATTCTGAGAAAAATCTGGAAGATTCTCTGGTATATCTAGTCTCAACATATAAAATATCATGAAATTATATTATAGATAGTATAGTAAATAAAATTGGGAAAACAGAGTAATGCAATAAAATCTCAATTCTGAAAGTTCAGACACAGCAATACCAAAACGAAGATAATTCACAAAACACTATTCGAAATCCAGATCCGTCGAAGGGTGATAAAATAGATAAATCAGGCTACAGTTCATATTAACAAAGTTTTCATCAAAAATAAATAGAATCAGGTTGAAAACATAATTCTTTACTGAACAGCATGCAGTTTGGAAATATATCGATTGGTTTCATAAGCATGAAATGAGATACAAAAGTCATTAATTAATTCCACAAAAATTTGGGATTGATCCCAGTCATGTCTAAACATACCCAGAAAAATATAGAGTTCAAATTCTACTCTTATTATCAGTTTTAAAATAATATTTCATACAGAAATCACATACTTCTGAATCTGGAATATACGATATGACTGCAGTAAAACAGCAGTAACTCACGCATCAAAAATCAAAATTCAGATCCGTCGAAAGTTCTGAAAACTAGAAAAGAAAGCCTACAAATCATGTTCACAAATTTATTTATTTTACTGATGTTAACAGGGTCAAAATTACTGTACAAAAATAGGGCAGCAGTGAAACAAAAGTTCTTTTATGCATTTTATCAAATAGTTTAATTACAAATGATCCAATCTAAGATGGCATACAAAGCATGGTATATAGGCAACTCAAATCAATATGGCATGTGAATAAACATTCTATAATAAGATAGTACATCATACAAACATCCATGAAGCAATCATCTACAATATATGATATGTCACAACAAGCATATACATCAAGATGTCCATCTAATCTAAATTGTTTCATACAACAGGTGATAACTACTGTGAAATACTCATGATCAAGAGATAAAGGAACGGATCAACTAACAAGATATATGATCATCATGAAAGTGACAACAAATGCATGCAAGACTACTTACGGTATTTAACTTGTATGACAAAAATTACATACAAGCTACTTGCCTGAAAATAACGACGGAGATGAAGAACAGAATAACGGGAACGGATCCCGAACAATGAACACAACACCGAATAGAACGAACAAGGGCATGAATCAACACCCACAAAAATACGGCAGTGTACATGTTCACATACACACACACACAAGGCAGCAGCAAACAGCAAGAGTGGCGACAACAGCACAGGACGGTGACAGCACGGGCGTAAGACGACAGCAGAGCGACATAGCAAGGCGGCGCTAGGGCTAGCGTGTAGACCCCCGTATTTTCAAATATTAATTTAAAGATTTGAAAATAAATTAAAATGATTTTCTGAAGAACTAATAAATATTTTCTAGAGATTTATCTTTTTATGAATATTTTATGATGTAATTGCAAATATTACAAAAGGGAGGGTTTTTGTGCAAAATCGCCACCCTGAGTTGTAAATCCGAATTTTTCTTGTTTACTGGGCTGCTCTGGATTGTTGGACAACTCAGTGATAAAATATTTGATTTGGTTTTGATTTAGTTAATCTATTTTAACTAAGAAAAGGTTATATATGTAAGTTTACATTTTGGGAGGACTAATTTGCAAATACATTCCTAAAACCCTAAATCTGATTTCCGACCTGTATAAAAGAGAGTGTGCAGCCGTCTTTCGCTGCACAACTCAAAATTTATTATATTATTATTTTCTTGGTGATCAAGGGGAGGATTTCGGATCTCGCGAAAGGAGAGACTTTCTTGTTGGATCTCTTCATTCCTAAGGTGAGTGACATTGTTTTGCTTTATTTTGTTCTGTTGTTTGATTTAGGTGAGTGATTGTTTTGTTTTATTTTGTTTTGTGAGTAATACGAAATTTGTTTTGTGGTTTGATTTATGAGAACGATTGTTGTGTTGTTTGTTTGGCATGTATGTTATTTAGTATTTTACATGAGAACAATGCAAAGGTTGTTGTTTGTACCATGTATGTGATATCTAAGAATGTTGAGTAGATCTTGGTTCATAAAATTGTATTTCTAGAAAGCGTGTTTAAGATTTGAGTATGGTTATGATCGGATGGGTGAGCATCTGGATCTTGTGTTTACAAATCAGATCTTGGTTATGAGTTGTGAAAGAAATTCAGTATTGAGAAATCCTAATGGAAGAATTAGGAATTTAGAACATGAGAACTTGAGTTTTGAGATATTGGATGTTTTGAGTAATGTATCCGATCTGAGAATACCTTGAGACGGTCGTTTTTATTGAAATACAACTTATTTTAGTAAACAATGATTTCTTTTGGTAAACTCTAATTTTGATTATCATGAACAACCAAAACTATGCAGACTGTAGGCCGATAGTCGACTGGCAGACCTATCAGTCGACTGGCACGACTCAGCTGCTATATCTTTCGTTTACTTGAAAATCCGTTCTGGACAGTCGACTTCGACCCTTTTCAGTCGACTGGTACACTTAGGATTTACTTTTCAAAGTTATCGTAGATTTTTCTCTGGTAAGTCGACTTATAACCTTTTAAGTCGACTTATATTCTCTTTTAAGTCGACTTATGACTTTGCAAGTCAACGTATAACACTTAGAATATTTTCTTAAAGATTTCTGGAATTTCTCTTTGGTAAATCGACTTATGTTTTTATAAGTCAACTTATGATCTGGTAAGTCGACTTATGACTTTTATAAGTCGACTTATATTACTTAACTTATTTCTTAAAATCATGGAATTCTCCCTCTGGACAGTCGACTTACTTCAGTATTAGTCGACTGGTGCTGATGTGTTCTCATAAGTTTGAATGTTTCCTTCAAATGATTTATTCTTCAAATGTTTTAGGCTATACCTTATCTTCTATTTTAACATATGATTTCAAGATGTTAAGTTGAGCAGTTTCAGATGTGAGTTTGGTTGAGATATTTGAGTTGAGTCTCTAGTGGATGTGTGTGACCCTAGAATACCGGTATTTGAGTTAATTATGTTTGGGTCTGTTGAGGCATTTAGTTGTTCAGATATTGAGTAAAGTCTGGTAGGTACACCGACTCTAGGAGATTCGTTAAGTAATTAAATAACCCAAAAATAATAAGGACAGGCACTAGTGGTGATATGACGAATGGGAACATGGGTTATGCACCTCAGTATGGCTTTCGGTGTGAGATTTAATCTCCGAAATTATCCAAGTATCTTACTTAGGGTGTGGGATGTATCTCCGGAATTATCTCAGGTAAATTACCTGCGGTGTGGGATATATCTCCGTAATTATCCAAGTAGTTACTTGCGATATGGGATTGATCTCCGGAATTATCGGAGTTGAGGCGACGCACATGGGGTATTCATGTGATGAGGGTCATTGTTTTGGTGTGGGATTTAATCTCTGGAATTATCCAAGTGAATTACTTGAGGTGTGGGATTTATCTCCGGAATTATCCAAGTAAATTACTTGCGGTGTGAGATTGATCTCCAGAATTATCGGGGCAAGGGCTAGTACTCACAGTTTATCTTTATCTCGTAGTAGTCATCGTGTTAGGATTAGTTGCATAGCGGGAATTGAACCCTATAATGTGGAGACGTTAAGGGCTTGCACCGAATCTATGTAGAATGGGATGCATAGACTTTGACAAGTACGCATTAGAGAGTCCGCATATAGAATTTGTGTTTTCTTGACTTGGTTTTATGTATGTGTTTTCCTGTTTTCTACACCTAACACGTAGTTAAGCTACACTTGATGTTTTCATGTTTTTCTGCCATTTCTTACTTCACAATACATGTTTAGTATATGTTATTCACGTTCAGTATATGTTGTTTAGGAATCCATGCTTATTGTTTATTTATGTTGTTTGTTGTTTTATATCACTCACACCATTTATGGCTAACCCCTTTAGTTTTTGGGGGTTAGGGATCATCTCTAGCCTCATATGTTACAGGTTGTTGCTTAGAGTTTGGAGGTTGGATGCTTGAGATAGTTTTGGAGACAAACTGATGTAATAGAGCTTTGTGTAAAACTTTAGTAAAAGAAGTGTTGTAAAAAGAATGTTGTAATTCAAGGTGTTTTGTATTCCGCTGTGTTGGTAAAAGATTATTGTAATAAGAATTTGGAATAAAATTATTTGTGTTTTGGGCTATGTGTACTGTTACATTGAAGTTGATGCTGGAATTGTGCCACGTATTTTCTAAGTTATTATATTAGAAATTCGGGACGCTACATAGCGGCAGCGATGACAGGAGGGAAAAGGTCACGGTGCTACGGCTCGAGCGAGGACAGGGAGCACGGGATCGGCTAGGGGATGAGGAGAGGGGAAGCACGAGGTGAGGGGTCTGCCGGCGTTAAGGAACCAAGACGACGACTGTGGAGAGAGAGAGAGATGATGAATTATGGTTTGGTAATTAGGGTTATGGTGCAATTAAAAGGGTTATATAGAGTCAAAACATGTTTGGGTGAATTGGGTAGTATCCAATAGGAAGAAAAGAGTCCAATATGAGACAAATAGGCCATGAATTAGGTTTAGACAATAAACAAGGTCAAGAACAAATTTGTAGATCAATCAAATGAGAATAAAGGCTGAATCAAACAGAAATGAATCATAGGGAGAACAAAAACATACAATCAGAAAGGGACGAAAAGAGATACAATCAGAAATAAAATAAAATAACCAAGAATTTAATTAAATACAAATAAAATATAAAAATGATTCACATGGGTTACAGTAGCTATGCATCAATAATAGTTTTCCTTGAAATACAACAATTCGATGATATATGATAATCAATGTAAAGAATTACTTGCGGAGATCAATAAATGTTTCTTGAACATGAACAATAAAAGAGGTTCAAGAGATATTTGCCTGTAACACGACGATTATGATTGAGAATAAGAAGAGCGGCAACGACAACAAGGAGCGACGACAACAACGCGTACGAGCGACGACGACCACGAATGCAGCAACGAGACAACGATAGCACTACGACAATGAGGCACAATTATGGCAGCGATTTAGGTAGTGAACGAAGACCCCAAGAGGCAGCGAGCAAGCACAACAAATATGAGGAAGACAACAACAACAACAACAAGGCGATTGACTTGTTGGTGGTGCCGGCAAGGAGTCGGTGGCTGCATGCTGGTCGGTGGCCCACAGGAGGTGGTAATCGAGTTGTTGGTGCGGCAGGTGACGGCAACAAGCATGCATGAAGACCACAACAAGGTGAAGTTCGACTTTGAGTTTGATTGAATGGCAGCAAGAAGCTTCGGTGATGGTGGCCACGACCGGTTGTGACTGATGGAGATGGAGACAGCAAATGGCGGTGGGGTGGTGCAGGTCGTTCAGGGATCTAAGGTGAGGTGGTGACATAGGCAGCATTAGGAGGAGCTTCGAGTTGCGGTGCAATAGGTTGCAGTGAAGAAGGTGGTGATTCTCAGGCTATAGAGGTGGTAGCGGAGGCCGTGAGGAGATGATCGGCAACGATCGGTACCGCACTTGACAGCAGCATGAGGTGGAGCCAATTACAGTGGTGGTCGGAGATGGTCGTGGTGTTGTCAAGATGTGGATAGGTTGAAGAAGTGTAATACCCCGTACTTAAGAGTATATATATATATATATATATATATATATATATATATATATATATATATATATATATATATATATATATATATATATATATATATATATATATATATAGGTAGGGTGAGTTTAGAGGGGTTTCAGGATGGGTTACGAGATGGAGATTGAGTCAGGAGGAAGAAGGAGATGGGTTTCGGGATTAGGAACATGATTATATATATATATATATATATATATAGAGAGAGAGAGAGAGAGAGAGAGAGAGAGAGAGAGAGAGGCAGTGAGGTTAAGTGGGCTTTGGGTTAAATTTGTATGGGCTGAGTTTTGGTTTTGTTGAGATTCAAAATTATAATAAATCAAATAATATATCAGTTTAAGCACCAAAAGAAGATCCTGAATGAATTAAATACAAGGGATAAATTTAAGGGAATGAAAATAATTTATAAATAATCGAATACAAAAATACACAGAAAATTTGTACAATAGGAAATTACAATCAGAGATGGGTTAGGATCTGGGGTCTAACAAAATAATCGAATATTCAAAAGAATACAATTGATTTCAAAGAATTGAAACCCATATTGAAATACAGGAATGCAAAGAAAAGAAAATGAAAATTCCGTACAATCGGATGTGGGGGTTATAGTTACAACAAGCCCACTAACCTCCCCAATAATAGCCTTTAATCTCTTTCTTAATAATAATAATAATAATAATAATAATAATAATAATAATAATAATATCAATAATAATAATCCTTTAATCTCTTGATGGGCCAACCATTACAACCTTTATTATCCTAACAGCTAGGAAGCCAACATTCATTTCCATCTATTATTTAGTCCAGCTACATGCACACATGAAACCGAATCCCACATACAACTGCCCAAACTCGTGCACACGTGCATACACATATACTCGTGCACGTAACATATGCACGCATGTATAGTTTACTAGTGGAGGAATATATTAGAATTAATTAATTAATTCTTGCCTATGGCAAGAAACGAACCCATGACCTTTGCATTATCCAAAAAATGTAGTTAACAATGAACCATTAAACACTTTTATAATAAATATATATAATTTAATTAATTAACTGTGCTTTTTTTTATACGATGGTTAGAGCGTTACGGCTCCAGCCCGAATAATATATGGCAATAAATAAATAGTGGCATACAACGAATCAATTTTACAAGTTGTAAAACTAAGAAAAACCAGAATACAGCCGAGAGATAGCAACAACAGATAAGCCGAAGATAACAACAAAAAGCCAAAGGTCCAGCAATCCCCAAGACAGACAGCACAGTCGAAGCAACCAGAAGCGCAGCAAGGAGACCCGGAACACCATCAGGCTAGGAGGAAGAAACCAAGGAAACACTCCCTCCGCCCACAACAACCGCAAACCAGGAGGGTCCGCCGCTGGAATCACAGCGGCGTCACTGCTCGACACTCCGAAGGAGAACATACGGGCTAACCCACGAACATCAACAAGAAAGGGAACACCAACCAAGTGATGAACGTAGCCTCACACTGCAAACAACATCGAGAAATGCCCACCCGCAACAAAAAGCATACACATCGGTAGGCATAACCCCAAACACAGAACCAGAAAAACACCAGACAAACACGGTGCTAAACCAAATCCGCCTCCTCACAGCACCACAGACACAACCCAGAAGAGGCCCACGCCTCCTCACTTGCTGAAACACAAAAAACAAGTCGAGAGCAACAAAAGAACCGCCAGGGCAACACAGCCTCACCCTAGAAACAGCACAGAGCAAAACCAACCACAACCAGCCACAACCATAACATAGTAGAAACCACAAACCAAAACGAGAGAAGAACACAGAAAACAAAGAACAAGCAGCAGGTAGACAATATCATCATTTGAGAACAACCAAAATACACAGCCCAGACTGGGCTAAACCCAATCAGGGACCAAAAAAAACCAACACCCCCGACCAGCAACAAGGGAAAAGAGGAGCACACCTATGAACAAACTCCCCACAGAGCAAAATAAAAACACGAAAAAGAAAGCATACCAACAGTGGAAGGCTCCCTAAGGGACGGCCACCAAAAGCACATAGGAGTGCTTACCCCAAAAACACTAGTAGTAAAGGAGAACAGCAAGAAAAAGTCCAGCACACTTAACCTTGTAGAAAAAGCAAATAGAAAAGAAATTAGGGCAAGTTGATATTGAGAATAGTAGTAGAAATGAAGGTATAGCGAAAAAATACAACAGCATCGTCTAGCCTATCAAGGCTTAGCCGGGCTAGTTTGTGAGGAGGAATAGCGGAAGAAAAATGCTTAGAGAGAAAAAATGAACTCGTCAACCAACGAGTCAATAGGCTTAACCATGTTATTAAAAATACGATTATTTCTTTCTTTCCAGATAACCCAAACCACAACCATCATAGAAAGAAACCAGGACCTGCGGTACTTCTTACACACAAACTAACAATTCCAGCAATGAAGGAAAGAGTGTAGAGGTGTTTGGACTTGCTAGGCCAGATAACAGATCTGTCAAAGCGGTTTGATGAAATCACAATGGAGGAACAAATGATCAATGTCTTCGTGAAAATTAAAGCACAACGAACATAATTGACCTATAGCAAGATCCTTCCTATTAAGAATGTCAACTATTAGAAGCTTATTGTTGATAGCTAGCTAAGACAGAATCTTGGCCTTAAGCAGAGCACAGCTGCTCCAAATATTTTTAGCAAAAGGAGAGGACACACCCCCATGGTTGATAAAGTTATAAAATGATTTAACCGTAAAAGAACCAGAGCTGGTCCATTGCCAACAAAAATCTTCCTTCGGATGCTAGTTGTAGCTGTGTAATAGCACAATAAGTTGCAGGTAATCCGACTAAAGATCAAGAGAGAGCTCGCAAGACAACGGGATAAGCCATAATTTGATGTTATGATGAATAGAAAGATAGTCGGACACATTGGCATCCCGGTTGAGAGCGAGATCGAAAAGAGCTGGATAAGCGGAGGCCAGCTTCAGATTGGCAAGCCAAAGGTCTTTCCAGAACTGGGTCTTGGACCCATCTTTGCAAACATGGTAAATACTACAACGGAAAGGGTGAACAACTTTCCACACACCCTTCCAAAATGACGATGCCCTAGACGAAAAAGAAGGGCGGAACTCCCAAACCTTCTGACGGTGAAAGCAATTAATGGAGATCAGACGGACCCAGGGAAGGTTATCTTCCTTCAGCATCCTCCATAACCATTTAGCCAATAAGGAAAGGTTTTGGTTTCTGATATTAAGGACACCCAGTCCTCAAGCTGACTTAGAAGTACAGACCAACTTCTAATTACAAAGATGCGAATCGGCTCTATAAATAGCAGAACCCGACCAGAAGAAATTTCTTCTGATCTGGTCAATCCTGTTGATAACCCAAGACGGGACATAGAAGAAAAACATCATATACATTGGGATAGAGGTGAGGACCGCTTTCACCAGAACCAATCTACCTCCTCTAGATAAGTTCTTACCAGTCCACACATTATGTCTGGATTCAACTTTATCGATCATAGGAAGCCTGTCCGATTTGTGCAATTTGCCCATCTCAACGAGATCCCAAGATACTTAATCGGGAAGGAAGCGGCAGAACAATTGAAGAAATTGGCAATCTCTAATTGCTGATTGTTGGAACCTCCAAGCCAAAGAACCGAAGATTTGTGAAAATTAATAGAAAGGCCAGACACACTTTCGAAGATGTAAAGAGGGAGCTTAAGGTTACGAAGTGAGCAACCGTTGGGTTTAGCAAAGATAATAGAGTCGTCAGCATATTGAATGTTAAGAAAACCCCAAAAACTATTAGAACGTCTGAGACCCTCAATCGCCTGAGCGTCCCAAGCATGCTTTAGTAATTTACTGAAAACATCCGCTACCAGGGTGAATAGAAGAGAAGAGATTGGCTCCCCCTGACGAAGACCACACTTACACTTGAACTTGTGGCCTTCCGACCCGTTAATAATTATGGACGATGTATGACACCCCGCTTCCCAAAAAAGAATACGGAATACGGATACGAGACAAAAGCCCAGCGAATGATTTTCATCATCCATAAGCTGTTCAAGAATCTTTACAACATTGACAAGAATCATCAGAGTCGGAAGCAAAAGAATCAACCACATGCACATATGAACCTGTTGCAGCTGAATCTGGTGTGGGGGCAAACAGATAGTATTTGTGGGTTCTTGGGAAACATTGAATAACAAACCTATTACTTGTTCTGCCGGAGTTTGACCGTTGCTCCCGCCGTTCACCTGCAAGAAGTGCGAGACACCGGGGTTGTTCCCGGTGACGCACCCTCCGATGCTCAAGTCAGTAATCAGAAGTGATTATGAATGAACGCAAAAACTGGCAAAAGATTGATTACCTCTTAATGGACATGGATGGGGGGTATTTATAGGCGCCGCTGGGATCAGATTAGGAATGTGATCCCCCTATGATTAGATAAGGAATGTAATCCCTAATCCCTAGTGAAGGGATAACTATGAATCAGGGCCGTTGATTAGGATTGAATCAGAAACCCTAATTCTATCCCTTCTGGACCGGGTTTGCTGCGGGTTGAAACCCGCACCCAGTTGAGGTGGATCCGTTTGCGGGTAAGTGGGTCTTCGGGGAAGATAACCAGTACCCGCTTCAGACCCGTCAGTGGGTGAAATTACCGTTTTACCCCTGAGTTTTAAGATTCGTGCCCCATCTGGACAGTTCTGATTTAACCCCATTTTTAGCCATATCACGAGCTCCCCACTCCTAAAGACTGAGTTTGATCAGTCTTTGAGGAGTAGTTTAACTGTTTTAGTGGCTAGTGGAGTTGTATCGGAGTCCGAATGGAGGGTTTTGAATCTCGAAGGGGGTAGTGAGGTGATTTTTGAAGCTGTAAGCTGTTCTTAAGCTTTTCTGAACATCGACGGTCTTTATCTATTTTTTGGATTATTTATTTAATTTTGTGATGTGTTAACCAGTCGTTCGGGGGCCTTCACAATACATTCTAGGCAATAATTGTTCGTTCAGGGGTTCAAAAATATTCCCCCAAATTTATAATTATTTTCTAGAATTTCTAGTGAATTTTTCCGAATTTTTAGTAATTTTTTCGCAATTTTTAAATAAATAAAACGATTAAAATAGATAAAAACTGATTTTTAATACCTATTTATGGCGTGGCTTGATCTGGGCCCTTTATCTGTGTTAAGCGCGATTTTCTGGGTGATCGGACCGTCGTAGTCGCTCGGCGGCTTTTTTCTCCGTTTTGGAGCTCGGATGGACACTTGCTCGGCAGCCGACCGGAGGTCTAGGGGCTCGGCAGTCCGAGTGACGTGGCGCGATCTGTGCCGTCAGATCCTGGCATGAATCTCGAGGAGGTGCATTTCCCAAAAAAACGTTATCGTGTCGTTTAGCGCACGTGGCACGATCTGGACCGTCCATCACCAGAAGCGCGAATTTCTGGAAGATCCAACGGTCGTTGTCGCTCGGCGGCTTTTTTCTCCGTTTTGGAGCTCAGATGGGCACTTGCTCGGCAGCCGACCGGAGGTCTAGGGCCTCGGCTGTCCGAGCGACGTGGCGCGATCTGAGCCGTTAGATGGTGGCACGAATCTCGAGACGGGCCCAGTTCCCAAGAAAACACTATCTTGTCGTTTAGCGACGCTGGCAAGATCTGGGCCGTCTGATCGAGATCTTACACGAATGTTGAGGGAAAAGTGATTTTTCTCCGTTTTGGGGCTCGGATGGGCACTTTCTCGGCAGCCGACCGGAGGTCTAGGTGCTCGGCTGTCCGAGCGACGTGGCGCGATCTGGGCCGTTGGATGGCAGCACAAATCTCCAGACAGGCCCAGTTCCCAAGAAAACACTATCTTGTCCTTTAGCGACGCTGGCAAGATCTGGGCCGTCTGATCGAGATCCTACACGAATGTTGAGGGAAAAGTGATTTTTCCCCGTTTTGGGGCTCGGATGGGCACTTGCTCGGCAACCGACCGGAGGTCTAGGGGCTCGGCAGTCCGAGCGACGTGGCGCGATCTGAGCCATTGGATGGTGGCACAAATCTCTAGACGGGCCCAGTTCCCAAGAAAATACTATCTTGTCGTTTAGCGACGCTGGCAAGATCTGCGCCGTCTGATCGAGATCCTACACGAATGTTGAGGGAAAAGTGATTTTTCCCCGTTTTGGGGCTCGGATGGGCACTTGCTCGGCAGTCCGAGCAACGTGGCGCAATTGAGCCGTTGGATGGTGGCACGAATCTCGAGATGGGCCCAGTTTCCCAAGAAAACACTATCTTGTCGTTTAACGGCGCTGGCAAGATCTGGGCCGTCTGATCGAGATCCTACACGAATGTTGAGGGAAAAGTGAATTTTCTCCGTTTTGGGGCTCGGATGGGCACTTGCTCGGCAGCCGACCGGGCTCTTTGATGTTGGGGTCGGATCGCACGTCGCTCGGATTTTGATCCCATGTGTGCCGAGCTATTCGACTTGTATCGAAACGTTTTGCCTTTTCGCCAACCGTTGCTGCTCAGTTATAAAGTCGTTTGGGCTTTCGTAATGCTTCAAGAGCCGATCGAGATTCATGCCCTTACGTTACAAAGTCCAAGAGACTTTTTCTTTTACTATAAATCTTCACTCCCCCACCCCCAATCTCATTATTCACTTTTACTTTCTTACTCAAGTTTTTACTCTTCACCATCGAAGTTTTTAGCTCCCGGGTGGCACTGCTAGCTGTCGCGGCAAGGCGTTTCTTTGCTCCGACGAACTTTTCCGACCGTAACAGTCACTTCAAGGTCAGTCTCTCTCCTTTCTCTTTAGAAAAAATGGCTAAGATTACTTCTTCGGATGAGACCCCCACCTCGGACCGAGTCGTTAGCCGAGAGGGTAAAGAGAAGGAGGTGGTAGAGCCGACCGATCAGACCGTGGTCCTGGCCGAGCAAGAGTGGGGAGGTCGCCGAGCCACTCCAGGAGGTTTCACCGAGGTCCCGGAAGGGTAAGGGAGTGGTTACGGTCATAGAGCAGCCGAAGATGGCAGGGGAGTTCGGTCGGCAGCCGATCACTCTGTCGAGCGTGGGGGGAGTACGGAGCTACTCCGAAGAAATGCTAGAGAAGGTGACCCAGGGCACCGCCAAGTCGGTAGAGGAGAACGAACCGAGAGAGATGTCCGAGGTGGACCAAATCTCTTCGGTCCTTACCGAGGCTGATCTGCATCGGATCCGGACTGGATTCCAGATCCCTGCCGAGTACGGGCTACTTCTCCCCGAACCCAGTTTCCGAGCCTGCACGTCATCTTCGGCCGACACGTGCGTTTTTCCGATTGACTCCTTAGCCACCGGGCTTCGTTTGCCGTTGCACTCGTTCATTGTCGAGGTCCTCAATTGGTACGGCCTGAGTCCTGCCCAGCTGATGCCGAACACTTGGAGGCACGTCTTGGCGTTTGTTCTTCGGTGTCAAGAGATCGGCGCCGAGCCAAGTCTGTTCCTTCTTCGGAGCCTCTACCGTCCTTGCCAGCCGAATAGGAACGAGCAGAGGTTCTACCTTTCGCCGCAGACAGGCATGAAGTTGATCAAGAATTCGGACTCGATCAAGCATTGGAAGGAGAAGTAATTTATTGTCCGAGCTCCCGAACCCTGGGCAATTCCGATAGCTTGGTCGAGGGAGGGCCTGCCCAAGCGAGCGAAGAGAGAGCCAGTGCTTAGTGACGAGGAGGCCGAAGTCCTCAAGAAACTCCTCGGCCTACCGACGCTTAGTTGGAAGGACATCACCGAGGAGGCCTTGTTCCGAGGGGGTCTCAGTCCGATCGATCCCAGTATGCCTCTAGTATTTTTACTTTTTTCTTGACGTTCTTGAAAATTTTTCTAAGTTTTTTCATTCGGTTTGTGCAGAGTCTTCCGGCATGGACTATAGGGCGTTGATGGCGAAAGCCAAGGCGGCTAGGGAGCAGGAGGCGAAGAAGAAGAAGAGACCCTGGACAGGGCCTCAGGGTGGCCGAGCGCCGAAGATAGCTTCGGTCCCAAAGACCGCCGACCTGCAGTTGGTCGTGCTCCCGGATGCCGATCCTGAACAAGACCAGGTCGCGGCCTCCGATCTTCCTGTCTCGGATGCGCCGACTCCAACGGCGAAGATAGATGCTCCCGTCTCGTCGAGCAGCGCGTTCAACGTGAGCGCGGCGTTAGCCCTTCAAGTTCTGCCTTTCACCGCCGAAGCGGAGAAGATTCTGACCGAGGAGCATAAGCGGATCTTCGTCCCCGACTGGCAAGTAATGAAGGTCGACGACTTCTTGGGGGACGGCAACATTTGTATGCAGGCGGTGAAGCACCTGCCGACCCCGAAGGACCGAGCGGCGCTTAAGTCCAGGGAGGTCGGGGACGCTACAATGCAGATTGCTCGGAACACGATGTCGGTAAGTAGACCGAACACTTTCTTCTTGAAGCATTTTTTTCGAAATTTTCTAAGTTTTTAGGTCCGGATTCTAACTGTTTGTTCTCTTTTCAGACCCTTTGCCACTTCAACTTTTTGCTCGAAGAGTTCGCGAGCAAAGAAAAGGAGCTGACGGCGCTATGCGACCGGGAGAGGTCGGAGCGTGCAAAAGCTGTGAAGCTGTTCGAAGCCGAGCAACTCCTCTCGGCAAAGCGCGGAGCCGAAGTGGCGGGGTTGGAGGCGAAGCTGGCCGAAGCTATGCAGCGGTCGGCAGACGAGGCAGCCAAGCTCGAGGCCTCGGAGAAGGAGAATGCCGCGCTTAAGGAGGAGCTGGCCAAAGCAAGGTCGGAGGCGGAGAAAGCTCGGAAGGAGACCAAAAGGGTCATGGCCAAGCACCAATCGAAGGTGGCAATGGCGAAAAGGGCTGTCCAGAAAGAGGCCGAGGAGCACATGTTTAAGAACATGGAGGATGCGTACGGCCGAGCCCTACTTCATATCGCAGCTCGGAACCCGGGGTTCGACACCTCCTCCTACCACTTTTACGACCCTGTGGAGGGGGAGGAGGAGCTTCCTTCGGCAATGCTCGGCCCCGAGGGACAGGCCGACGGTGTCAAAGGCACGGGCGAGACAGAGGCCGAAGGTGAGGAGGAGGACGGCTCCGAGGACGACGACGAGGACGAGGACATAGGAATCGTCGAGGGGTCGGCAGACCCGAGCGACAAAAAGGTCGACCCCTGACTTGGTTGCGTCTTTGGTCTTCTTTTTGCTTCTTTTTTTTTGTAAAGCCTGACTGCGGACTGGCCACCGCTCTTGTAATGCTTTTTGAGTTTTGAATGAAAACACTTTTTGCTTGGCCAAAAATTCTCCAAGTGTTAGACCTCGGATTTTGTGTTTGACTAGCCGCAAAATTTCTCCAAGTGTTGGGCATCGGATTTATCTTTACTTTTCAGGTGAAGTTTGGTCCGATCACGGAGGTTTCGTATCTTCGTAAGGAGCTGAAAGAAACAAAGCGAGAGCTTTCCCATAGCCGAGAGAGGCGATTTTATATGCTCTTGAAGTTGGAGGAGATAAAAGCAGCTGCGAGGGGGTATTGTCATGAGTTGAAGCAACTACGGAAGCAACCCAAGCTTCTCATCTCGAAGGTTAGATAGAGCGGCTTCGTAGGGAGCTTTTCGTTGTCGAGCAAAAGAATAACGAGCTCTTGGCCGAGATCCGTCACTTGGAGGTAACGGAGAAAGAACATTCGGCGGAAGAAGAGAAGTTAGCTTCTGAGTTGGAGAAGTTGTCATCCGAGCGCCAAAAGTTGTTGGCCAAGGTCGACAAGCTTAGGAGGATTACGATAGACAGGGGGATCGAGGTCACCCATTATCGACGTCTTGCGACCGATAGTGCCAATGTTGCGGGCTCGTCAAGACCTCCTCGTCTGAAGATGTCGACAGAGGGTGATGTTCTGAGAGATAGGATTATCGAGCTAGAGGAAGAGATCGTGTCGCTCAAGCCTCTGCCTGAGAGGGCCAACGTTCGTAGTACGTCGTGTACTCGCGAAGAGAGCGAGAGAGGGATCACTTTCTACGAACTTGCGACTCGTTTGCCTGCGGCGAGGCGGAGTCCTGCTGACGCTCAGAGTAGTATAGCTGTTTCGTCTAGCGGCGCCTCAGTTGGCGCCACAGTTAGAGTTAGCGGCGAAAGGGGATCTCGCTTCGCTGGTTTGGAATCGAGCTCGGAGGTTAGGCGTCGCCGCCCCCGCGTTTCCTTGAACCGGAGCGTTCCCCTTCCGAAGAGGCACTAAACAAGTTGTATTATGTTCCTTTAAATTATTGTAAAACTCTACTGGAGCGTCGGTCTAGTTGTATGTAGAGCTACTTTATTTGAATAAAAACCTTTGCTTTGCTTCTGATGCTGCGTTGGGAATATTGGCTTCATGTGTTGGACTTCGGCAATGTTTGAAATTTTGTTGTTTGTCTCTTCTTCTTTTCAGCTCGTGGTGGTAGCTCAAGACGTCGAGCCCACTCGCTCGGATGACCACGCTCGAGCCGAGGCTGGCTCGGGGGTGACGAGGCTGTGCTTGGCGAGGTGCCGAGAGCGGCTCTATGAAGTCAAGCTGGGATTGCGCCGAGCCGAAAGCGAGTCGAACCATCTTCAGCTCATCCTAGGTCTGCGAGACATCGAGATCCGGCATCTGGAGAGCAGGATCGCCGAGATGACCCCCATAGGAGAGGACGAAGGTTCGTCGACCGCCTTTAGCAACGCCCTTCGGATCCAGTGCGTTCTGGCACAATTTGTCGAAAATAACAGCGGAGAGGGATGATCTGCTTTCTGAGATCCGTCACTTGCAGACTGTAGAGGCGGAGCTTCGGACGGAGGGAGAGGGACTGACGGCCGAGGTTGCCAAACTGATGACCGAACGGGACATTGATGATCGTTTTCAAAGCCAAGTGTAGTGGGTCGGCATTGTAATTTTTGTACTTTAAGGCCTTGTAACCTTGTTGTATGGAAGAGTCGCTTTGCACTGTATCCTAATTATCAATAACATTTCTTTCTCAAACTTGCATGTCCTTTGTAGCTTTGTGTAGTCGTTTTGTTTGTGACTGTGTTCATCGCGTCGAGGTCCCTAAGCCGGCCTCTTGCTCGTTCGCGGTTCGGCGACATGAGCGTTCGGCCAGTGGTGCCGAGCAGTGCTTCGGTCTCCTAATCTTGCGAACTTGCGAGATGAGTCGAGCCTTACCTAATAGTGGGCTCGCTGACCATCGTAAGAGTAGTTCGACGGTCGTGGGAGCAATTCCGAATGGCGATCCACTCCTAGCCCGCTTCGAAGCGAGCTTGCGGAGTAGAATAGAGCCAAGTGTTGGACTCCGGAACCATCGTTAGAGTTCAACGGTCGTGGGAGCAATTCCGAATGGCAACCCACTCCTAGCCCACTTAGAAGCGAGCTTGCGGAGTAGAATCGAGCCAAGTGTTGGACTCCGGAACCATCGTTAGAGTTCAACGGTCGTGGGAGCAATTCCGAATGGCGACCCACTCCTAGCCCGCTTAGAAGCGAGCTTGCGGAGTATGATCGAGCCAAGTGTTGGACTCCGGAACCATCGTTAGAGTTCAACGGTCGTGGGAGCAATTCCGAATGGCGACCCACTCCTAGCCCGCTTAGAAGCGAGCTTGCAGAGTAGAATCGAGCCAAGTGTTGGACTCCGGAACCATCGTTAGAGTTCAACGGTCGTGGGAGCAATTCCGAATGGCGACCCATTCCTAGCCCGCTTCGAAGCGAGCTTGCGGAGTAGAATTGAGCCAAGTGTTGGACTCCGGAACCATCGTTAGAGTTCAACGGTCGTGGGAGAAATTCCGAATGGCGACCCACTCCTAGCCCACTTAGAAGCGAGCTTGCGGAGTAGAATCGAGCCAAGTGTTGGACTCCGGAACCATCGTTAGAGTTCAACGGTCGTGGGAGAAATTCCGAATGGCGACCCACTCCTAGCCCGCTTAGAAGCGAGCTTGCGAAGTAGAATCGAGCCAAGTGTTGGACTCCGGAACCATCGTTAGAGTTCAACGATCGTGGGAGCAATTCCGAATGGCGACCCACTCCTAGCCCGCTTAGAAGCGAGCTTGCGGAGTAGGATCGAGCCAAGTGTTGGACTCAAGAACCATCGTTAGAGTGAAGAGTAAAGGCAGAGAGATGTAAGCAATTTTTACAAGTAAAATACGAAAAAACTCTTTATTGATGACTAATGGCCGGCTGCTTCTAAAGTTGTGAGCTGTTATTACAAGAGTGAAATAAAAGAAAAAACATTACAAGTAATAGGAGAGGAACGGTTCGACATCTCGAAATACTTAAAGAGGCGTTGGTGCTCTCTGTTGGTATTTTAAGAGATGGTCGGCATTCCAAGTCCTAGGGATCTCCCTGCCTTCAAGATCTTCTAGTCTGTATGTGTCGGGACAGACCACTTTGGCGATCCTATAAGGTCCCTCCCAATTTGGGGCCAATTTGCTCTTCTGACCTGGGAATGAGATGGCCAACTTTTGGAGGACCAGGTCCCCTTCTTTGAGATCCGTGGGGCAGACTTTCTTGTTGTATGCCAACTCGATCCTTCTTCGGTAGCTTTGTTGACGAATGGCAGCTCTTTCTCGGATTTCGTCTATCAGGTCAAGACTGGCTTGGAGGTCTCTGGCGTTTTGCTCTTCTTCATAAGCTAATAGACAAGGAGAGGGTATTCCGACTTCTAGGGGGATGATGGCCTCGGACCCATAGGTGAGATTAAAGGGGCTCTCTCCTGTGGGGGTCCGTTTTGTGGTGCGGTAGTTCCACAGCACGTTGGGAAGCTGATCGACCCATAAGCCTTTGGAACACTTATCTAACCTCTTCTTAATGCCGGAGAGGATCTGTCGGTTAGCATTTTCGACTTGGCCATTTGACTGGGGATGAGAAACGGAGGAGAACCGGTGCTGGATGGCAAGATCCTCGCATAGAGCTCGGAAGGCAGCCCCGGTGAACTGTGTTCCGTTGTCTGTTATCAGGACCCTAGGGATGCCAAATCGGCAGATCACGCTCTTCCAGAAGAACTGAACAACCTTGTTCTCGGTGATCGTGGCCAAGGGCTCGCCCTCTATCCATTTTGAGAAGTAGTCGATCGCCACGACTAAGAATTTGAACTGTCCGGGAGCTGGTGGGAATGGCCCTAGTAAATCCATCCCCCACATTGCAAAGGGGATCGGACTTGATAGGAAAGTGAGTGGAGCTTGTGGTAGGCGTCGGATATCGGCGTACTTCTGACAGGAGCTGCATTGCCGAACGAGTCGTTCGGCGTCTCGTAAGAGAGTGGGCCAGAAATATCCGTAATTCAACACTTTGCAGGCAAGAGCTCTGGACCCCGAGTGTGCCCCGCCGATGCCCTCATGAAGTTCTTGCAGGGCGTAGTCAGGCTTGCCCGGGGGAGAGGCATCTCAGGTAAGGCCGGCCGTCTACCTGTGTGAAGGAGCGTTTATATAGGATACCTCCGATTAGTGTGTAACGCTCGGCTCGGGTTCTAACTCTTCGTGCTTCCTTAGGATCTTCGGGGAGGAGCCCGTCCCTCAAGAATTCGACGAGGGGTTTCATCCAATTGACTTCGAGCAGGACAGGCAACGTCTCTATAGAGTCGAGAGTTTCGTCCTCTATGCTTGGCTTCAGAAGGACTTCTATCAAAACGGTCTGCTCGAGACCTCGAAGGGAGGAGGAGGCTAGTTTGGAGAGGGCGTCGGCCTGAGCATTTTCTTCTCAGGGGATTCTTTGGATGAGGGCTTCTTCAAACAGTGCCATGAGGCTCTTGACTTTGGCTAAGTATTTAACCATCCTGTCATCCCGCGCTTCATACTCGCCGAGGACCTGATTGACGACTAGCTGAGAGTCGCTAAAGATCCGGAGGCATTGGGCCCCTGCATTTCGAGCCATTCCAAGGCCGGCTATGAGCACCTCGTATTCTGCCTCGTTGTTCGAGGCCTTAAAGTTGATACGGAGGAAGTATTGGAGGATGAAGTCATCTGGGCCTGCCAGAATGACCCCTGCCTCGCTTCCCTCATTGCAGGAGGATCCGTCCACATAAACCGACCAGACGGGTGGTCCCTTCACTGTTTGGCTGGACTCGGGGATGGTACTCTCAACTATGAATTCTGCTAAGGCCTGAGCCTTGATCGCGGTCCGAGGCTGATAAGTTATATCATGCTAGGCTCAGCTCGATAGACCACTTCATAAGGCGGCCCGAGGTCTCTGGCTTGTGGAGGACCTGCTTCAGCGGTTGGTCAGTAAGGACGACTACCGAGTGGGACTGAAAGTACGGGCGAAGCTTTCTCGCGGCCATCACCAGGGCATAAGCCATCTTTTCTATCTTCGGGTAGCAGAGCTCGGCGTCCCGAAGCCTTGCTCACATAGTAGATGGGCTTCTGAGCCCGGTCTTCTTCCCTCACTAAAACTGCACTGAGGGTCTGCTCGGAGGCTGCCAGGTAGAGGTAGAGGGGTTCACCAGGGATCGGTTTGCTGAGGAGAGGGGGATTGACGAGGTAAGCCTTGAGCTGGTCGAAGGACTCCTGTTGCTGCTGCCCCCATTCGAAACCTTTAGCCCCTCTGAGGGCCTTGAAGAAAGGGAGGCATTTCTCCCCGGACTTCGAAAGAAAGCGCCCTATGGTGGTTAGGCGGCCCGTTAACCTCTGGACTTCCTTAACATTTTTGGGAGGGGCCATGTCTAATATGGCCTTGATTTTCTCAGGGTTTGCTTCAATTCCTCGTTGGCTAACCATGAAGCCGAGGAACTTCCCTGAAGAGACCCCGAACGCACACTTGTTCGGATTGAGTCTCATGCTGTGCTTTCTCAGGACGTCAAACGCTTCTTGGAGGTCGGTCACATGATCGGCACCTCGGATGCTCTTTACAAGCATGTCGTCAACATATACCTCCATATTACGGCCGATTTGGGCTTGGAAAACCTTGTTGACGAGGCGTTGGTATGTGGCTCCTACGTTCTTCAGACCGAAGGGCATAACCCTGTAGCAATAGAGGCCCTGATCGGTCACGAATGATGTCTTCGGGATATCCGGGGGGAACATCCGGATCAGGTTGTAGCCTGAGAAGGCGTCCATGAAGCTGAGGAGTTCATGTCCCGAGGTGGCGTCAATCAAAGTGTCAATACACGGAAGAGGGAAGGGATCCTTGGGGCAGACCTTGTTGAGATCAGTAAAATCAATACAAATCCTCCAAGTCCCGTTGGACTTCTTCACCATTACCACATTCGACAACCACTCGGGGTAGTTCACCTCTTGTATGAACCGGGCCTTCAAGAGCTTGTCCACCTCCTCTTTTATAGCTAGCTGAAGCTCAGGGGCGAACTTGTGCCTTTTCTGCTGAACCGGTTTGGACCCCGGAACAACGCTGAGGTGGTGGACTAAGAGCTCTTCGGAGATTCTGGGCATATCTACAGCTGACCAAGCAAAGAGGTCTCGGTTCCTTCGGATGCACTGTACAATGTCTGAGCATAGAGCGGACGGGAGGGTCTTGCTAACAAAGAACTTGCGAGTTGGGTCCTGCTCAGAGAAGTGCACTTCCTCCAATTCATCCACCGGCTCGGATGTCGGTCGGGCAGCATCCTGGGGGATTTCCAAAGTTTCTAAGGAGAGGACGGGTCCGAGGGTAGAGGTCATGTAGCACTTACGAGCCGTTTCCTGATTGCCCCTTACTTCCCCTACTCCGGCCCGAGTAGGAAACTTCATTTTAAGGTGGTAGGCAGAAGGGACGGCTTCAAGGGCGGCTAGGCCGGGCCGACATAGAATGACATTATAGGCTGCAGGGACATCTACGACCATGAAGTCCATCGACTCCGTTCGGGTGGTAGGAGTTTTGCCAGCGGTTACGTCGAGGGTGATTACCCCTTCAATAGTCACTGGCACTCCCGTGAACCCATGGAGTGTGTAGCCGGCGGGCTTGAGTCTGTCTCGGAAGAGCTTTAGGCCTTTGAAAGCGGCGAGGAAGAGGATGTTAATGAAGCTGCCGTTGTCCACTAGGATCCTTTCCACTTTGAAGTTCGCCATGTGGAGGCTGACGACGAGTGCGTCACAATGAGGGGTACGGACACCTTTAAGATCTTCGTCTGAGAATGTGACGGGCACTCCGAGGCCTTTGGGAGGAGGGGTAGCGTGAACCGAATTGACTTCTCTTATAAATGTCTTTCGAGAGGAGTTTGAGGAGCCCCCCATTGGGCCCCCGTGGATGAGGTGTAGGACACGCTCCTCTTCGAAGTCGGGCGTTTCATCGCGTTCCGGACGTTTATTAGCCCCCCGAGGTGGGGGAGGAAGTTCGGTTCGGTCCTTTCTCACGAATCTGGTCAGCTGCCCCTTCTAGATAAGGGCTTCTATCTCATTCTTCAAGGCCCGACAATCATTGGTGTCGTGCCCATGGTCCCGGTGATAACGGCACCACTTCTCTTTATCTCTTTTCTTGGCAGGGGTGTTCATCCTTGGAGCAAGAGGTATGATCCCTTCCTTTTCGACTTCCATCAGAATGGTAGAGACATTAGTGGTGAGGGGAGTAAACTTGTCGAATCTGGGGGGAGGTCGGCGCTGGCCGGCATTATCCTTCTGGAGCTTCTTGGCTCCTTCCTCTTCTGTTCCCTTCCTCTTAAACCCGGAGGAAGACCCCTCCAAGTTGGGGCGGTGCTCGGCTTCTTCGGCCCTAATATATTTTTCGCTTCGGAGGAGGAGGTCGGAAAAGTTCTGTGGGGGTTTCTTGGCGAGGGAGGAGCGGAGGTTGGAATTGAGGACATTAGATTGAAATGCTGCTGCAGCGACCGACTGGTCGAGGGATGCTATGGACCAGGCTTCAGCTGTGAACCTCTTCACATAGTCTCTCAACTTCTCACCCTTCTTCTGGTGGAGGTATAGTAGCGAGATGCTTGTCTTCTCAGTTCTACGGCTACTTACAAAATGGGTGATGAAGAGGGTCTCGAATTGCTCGAAGGAGAATATTGAGGACGGGGCAAGGCGAGAGTACCATTCTCGAGCTGGACCCTTGAGAGTTACGGGGAAAGTTTTACAGAGTAGAGCATCGGAAGCTTGATGGATGAGCATTAGGGTCTTGAAGCTCTCAATGTGATCAACGGGGTCGGTCTCCCCAGAATAAGTCTCAAATTGAGGGGGTTTGAAGCCGATCGGCACAGGTGCATCCATTATGGTTCGGGAGAAAGGAGGTCTGCTAGGACGAATGGTCATTCCTCTAAGTTCTTCTTCTCGCTCTAACTGACCCAAGTGCCTCTCCATTTCATGGAGACGGTGGTACATAGCGTCGTCCCTTCGACGGTAACCAGCTGAGCTTCTAGACTCGTCTTCGTACGAGGGAGAGCGGGGGCTACGACGACGGTAGCTCCTGGAGCGGCGAGGACTTTGCTCATGCCGGGAGTTACTGGGAGCTGGAGGAGGAGATGGGGACCGTCGGCGAGGACTTCGGACCGGAGGAGGAGAGGGGATCTTGGGTGCATTGGTGTTGGGACGGAGATTGAGAGCTTGTAGGACGGTCGCTTGGAACTGCTGGAACTCGGCACGGGTAATGGGTGCCTCATTGTTCCTAGGCTGTTGCCGACCTGCAGGGGAGTGTGGCCTTCTTCGGTAATGCTCGGGGGACTCTCTCCGCCCCCTTCGGATAGGGGACCTTCTGCATTCTCGGCGGCGAGGAGACCGCTCATCCGGACGGTGTTGGCAGGAGGTTCCCTCTCGGGCCCGCTTTTCATCCAGATGGCAGCGAAGATCCTCATCCTTCTGCCGATTGAGGGCGGTGTTGCGGAGACCGGAAGCTCGGGGATGATGGGAGGCCATAGAGTCCGAAGAGGCATTGTGGATGGAGACGTGGTCCTGGTGAAGAGGTTGTTTCTGAGGGTTAGGACCCTTAGGAGGTGGCTGATTCGGAGGAGGAGGAAGGTCCTGTTGGAGCGGATCTTCCGCTGGAGGAGGGAGTTGCCCCTGCTGTTGGGTAGGCTGGATGGGAATTTCATACTGCTGATCGGGGTTGGGTCCTCGGTTGGACCCTCTGGATCTGACTTTTCTAGGAGGCATGGCCGGAGCGGATCTGACCAACGCGAAGAGGGGAGGTTGCTATCGTTAGTTTCCCACAGACGGCACCAATCTGTTGCCGCTGAATCTGGTGTGGGGGCAAACAGATAGTATTTGTGGGTTCTTGGGAAACTTTGAATAACAAACCTATTACCTGTTCTGCCGGAGTTTGACCGTTGCTCCCACCGTTCACCTGCAAGAAGTGCGAGACACCGGGGTTGTTCCCGGCGACCCACCCTCCGACGCTCAAGTCAGTAATCAGAAGTGATTATGAATGAACGCAAAAACTGGCAAAAGATTGATTACCTCTTAATGGAGATGGATGGGGGGTATTTATAGGCGCCGCTGGGATCAGATTAGGAATGTGATCCCCCTGTGGTTAGATAAGGAATGTAATCCCTAATCCCCAGTGAAGGGATAACTATGAATCAGGGCCGTTGATTAGGATTGAATCAGAAACCCTAATTGTATCCCTTCTGGACCGGGTTTGCTGCGGGTTGAAACCTGCACTCAGTTGAGGTGGATCCGTTTGCAGGTAAGTGGGTCTTCGGGGAAGATAACCAGTACCCGCTTCAGACCCGTCGGTGGGTGAAATTACCATTTTACCCCTGAGTTTCAAGATTCGTGCCCCATCTGGACGGTTCCGATTTAACCCCATTTTTAGCCATATCAGAACCAAAATACCAACAAGAATACTTGAAACCAATTATATAAATCTCAAATAGTCATGATCTGAATAAGACAAATATCTTGGATCACATTGCCCAAATGCAAGAATAAATCCAAGTCTCAAAATACAATATTGTTCAAACAAGCTACAAGAAATAATAATAATAAAATGCAGCACTAATACTTCATGTCATCAATACCGTCTGGAATCTGTTCTCCAAAATCTGCAATTCAACAATTACAGGGAAGAGAAAAAGAGAAAACAAGTACCCGTCAATTGCAAGTTACGGACCACTTATAATGTAGGATACAAGTAAATGGGAAAACTAACTAGCAACATGGTATAAGCATGATGTCAAAATAAACAACTAGCATGGCAAAGGGAACAAGTGTAAATGGCATAAATCAAGTGTCAAGTAATCAAGTATCATGTTAACATGCATCAAGTGTCAAGTATCATGTAATCATGTATCAAGTGTCAAGTTTCAAGTCTCAAGTATCATGTAGTCAAGTATCAAGCAAGCATGTATCATGTTCAAGTATCATGTTCAAGTATCATGTATCAAGTTTTGTAGTGATTACTATCTAGGTAGCACTTCATGCAGCCCACCTTACTTGGTTGCTACAACAAAAAGTTTCGCTTTAGATTTCATAGTGGACCTTAGAGAGCAGTGTACTCAGGAACAAGTCAAGTAATCGAACTCCAAGCTCCAAGTATCATGTATCATGTATCATGTAATCACGTGTCAAGTTGTGCAAGTGGTAAGTATCGTATCTTGCGTGCAAGTATCAAGTAATCACGTTTCAAGTATCATATCTCAAGTAATCACGTAGGATCAGTGGATCCCCTTCCGAGTACACGTTTCTGAATTATCCACTATTAGATCTGTCCCTTAAACCCCGGCTTGGTTATTTATTATTAATGTCAAACAAGCATGTATATGTGCAAAATATATCAAGAATAACTTGGCATGATTATGTGACAAGTGCAAGTTGCAAGATAAACATGTACGAGTGCAAGATATCTTATAAAAGACTAAAATAGACAAATCTCAAGTTCAGGACAGAAAGACCATACTGTAGTAAAACAATGATTCCCAGTGTTACAAGCATGCAAATCTGAATCAGTTGAAACTTCTAGAAAATAGACTCCCAACCGAATTCAGCGAGTATAAATAAGTAATATATTAATTCACAAAAACATAGCTCAAAACTTATTTGAATACAGAAAATAGGTTCAGCCAGAAATCAGGAAAACGAATTCAAGAGCAGGAAAACAGCAGGAAAACCCAATAAATAAATCCACAAAAAATCTGGGGTATTCCCCTATATGTCCAGTATCTAAATATAAAGTTTCAGAATTTTCTAGTAAAATTAGATCAGTCATCAAAAATAAGAAAATATCAATAAACGAGAGTTTGGCAAATCTGGAATTCCCAACACTGCTATACGAAAACTGAAATATATCGCAAACCGTGAAACGAAATCCAAATCCGCCAAAGGGATAAGAAAATAGACAAAATATATTAACTTTCATATTTCACAAATATTTTTCATACAGTAAAAGGAATCAGGGTTCTTTACAGAACAGCGAGCAAAATACAGCAAGTATAGTTTTCATAAACGAGCATGAAACGGCACATAAAACTCATCAATAAAATCTACCAAAATTCTGAATAATTCCTAAGTAACTATAGAAAAACTGACCAAAGTTTTAGAATAAAATAACATGTTTAGAACTAGTATCAAAATAATTTAATCATCAAAATTACCAAAAAACAAAATCTGGATATGATCTACACCTCTGTAGTAAAACAGTCATAACTCACACATACGAAAACGAAATCGGGCAAGGTTAGAGGGGTTTGAAAATAGACGAAATTCTCTAAAACTCCTGTTTTATACTGGAACTAAGATACTGACTTCAAGACAGTCCAAAACAACAAACAAACATATCAGCGACAAAATACAGATTTTTCCCTTTAACAACAACTCAACATATATCATACAAAACTTGTTCAAAACACAACCAAACATGAAATCGAGTCTACCAAGTGTCCAAACATCATGAATTATGGTGTCTAGCATGTCCACACCAAGTATATCACATGGGACTCAACAAAATCACGAATTCTCACAAAAGTCCCACATACATGATCAAATCAATAATGGGTAAAACCTAAGTTATTTCATGTCAAATTATATGTCGTGAGTCATCTATGGTCAAATAGCACTATAGAGACAAAACCCATCAAGAATAACACAAAAAAGATTCGTCTCTAGACCTAATTACTCTATAGGTGGTATTTTTGACTTGTATCATACAAAGGAATTTGAGTACAAGTTACTTGCCTTAACCGAAGATGAAGAACGACGAAAATCAAGAATAACGGAAATGGATTCCCGACAACGAGCAAAACTCACGAACGAAAATCCACGTACTAATGAATCCAAGCAAACTTGAGCGAAAATCTCCACACGAATAATTCCACCAAAAAAGAGATGATCCAAGAGAGATGATGACAAAAGTGGCTTGCGGCCACAAGAGAGATTAACGCCGGAGAGGATGAGAGAGACTAGGGATTGTTGTATGGTGGCAAGGTGGTGCAAGGAGATGGACGGCCAAGAAGGAGATCGGCCAAGGGAGGGAGTCTCGGGTTTGGGGTGTTGCGGGTTGGAGTGCAGGCCGGAGAGAGGGGGGCTCGGCCTGGGGGTAGGCTGGGCGTCGGTTTGTGGCGCAAGCAAGGAGGAGGAGGTCGGGTTGCTATTAGGTGGAGGCTAGGGTTTAGGATTAGGGTTTTGGGGAGAGAGAGAGGGATTAGAGATATATATATAAGGGAATTAGGGTTAATGGGTAATTGGGTTGTGGGTAATTAGAAGTAGTAGTAGGATTTGTTTAATGGGTATTGATAAGGATTAATTTCATAGGATAACAAATAGGATTGTGGATTTAATTTGGCTTTGGTAATCTTATTAAGGATCAAACAATAGGATTGGGAATAGGATGAGCAACCAATCACCACCACAAGCACCCAAGAACACAAAATAAAGAAGACAAGAACCAAATGAAAGAAAGAACAATAATAATGAAGAACGAAATAAAGAGACAACCAATCAACCACAAGGGCTAAAAAAAGAAATAAAACGAATATATATCGAAAACAACTCCAATATAAGGCTCAGAAAGAATACAAGAGAGAAAATACACCAAAACAAAAAATACACTCAAAAATACACAAAATGAAAAACAAGGGTTACAATGTACCAGCGAAGAGACTGGACATAATCCAAGCAATCCACTTCGGGCCGAAACTCCTATAAAGGAGGATGTCGAAGAGAAAGGCCCTGCACTCCTTATCGTAAGCCTTCTCAAAGTCTAATTTTAACAGAATTCCCTCCGCGTTGATTTATGACAAGAGGAGATAATTTCTTGCGCGAAAGCACACTGTCAAGAATGAAACGATCTTTAATGAAACCCGGCTGAGTTGGATCTATCAAAGGGGAAATGACCAAGCTTAGGCATTTAGACAGCACTTTCATATTGATCTTGAACGTAGTATTAAGGTGACTGATCGGTCTGAAATTCGCAACCGAATTCGCCCCCATAATTTTGTGGATGAGGACAATGTGAGTGTAATTAATACGATCAAAAGAAAAAGATCCTTGGTGTAGATCTGCAAACATTTGAAGGACATCATCTTTTAGGAAGTCCCAGAATTTTTGGAAAAAGAACGCTGGAAAGCTATCTGGTCCTGGAGAGGAATCACTTTTTAAGGAAAAAATAGCATACTTAATCTCCTCCAAAGAAAAGGGGGCTTCCAAGCTAGACAAATCATGAGTTTCCTGGCCGTAAAGCTGCGCCCAATCAAGATGGATGGATCGAGTTTGAGAAGAACCTAAGAGATTTTTATAGAAATGAAGAAAAGTTGCATGGATATCAGCATCTGAGTGCAGCTCCACACCGTCGTTAATGATGGAAGAGATACGGTTGCACCGTTGACGGTGCGACGCAAAATTATGGAAGAACGCTGTATTACCGTCCTCTTCTTTGAGCCAACGTACTTTGGCCCACTGAGCCCACTTGATTTGATCATGACGAAGAACTGAAGCAAAATCCCTTTTGCACGAGCTCCTTTCATAATGAAGAGACTCGGAAATTGGGGCAAGCTCTTCAAGCTTATCAGTGGCTTCTATAGTAGAGAGGAAAAGGAGTTTAAGTTCGTTAGTAGCGGCAAATCTTTTTTTGCGCCAGATCTTGCAGCCAAATTTAATAGCATGCAACTTAAGCAGAATGTGACCTAATCCGTGAGACCCCGTGACAGAGGAGAGGCATTCGGAAATAAGTTTCACAAAGACCTAATCTTGCAACTAGAATTTTTCAAAACGGAACTTAAACGGCTTCGCGAAGTTAAAGTTAGAGTGAAGAGCAATGGGAACGTGATCCAAAGAAGGGTTAGGCAAGGCACAAGAGAATGAGTTGTGGAAAAAGGAGATCCACTCAAACGATACAAAGAACCTATCTAGCTTAGCCATAGAAGGAGACAGGCGCATATTAGACCAAGTGAAAGATCTCCCATTAAGAGGGATGTCGGTAAGGTTAGAGAATGAATACACTCGTTGAAGCGGGAAGAGTCTGAGTTGTGCGAAACACTCCCAGATCTTTTGTGAGAGAATCTGGTGACATTAAAGTCGGCACAAAAGAACCAAAACCCGTGAATGATGTCTTGGAAGGAATGAAATTTGTCCCAAAAAAGGTTGCACCTATCAGAAGAGGAAGGACCATAAACAGAGACCACTGTGAGACCACAGTTGAATTCATGCCAATGGAGACCAAAGACCAACGATAAGGAAAAATGTTAGACACTGAACAGATACGATAGAAAACATGACTCCTTAAAACCAAAAAGGATACCCCCACACATGTCAGACGCATTAAGCACGGTCCAATTAGTGATAGACGAACCTCCAATGGCTCGAAGATGAGCGGGGGAAGTAGAATCTAATTTGGTTTCTTGAACGGATATCAAATCACACTTGGAGGAAGAAATAAGATGGAAGAGAGCTTGTTGCTTAGACGGGCAATGAAGCCCCGGAATGTTCCAAGAGATACTAATCATGATTACAAATTGAACTCGCAAGCTCTGGAAATTTCACGATTGCGAATGGTCTGAAAAACCGAGAAGTGAGGAGAATCCACTACAAACCCCATACTAGTAGCCAGGTCCACCATGTCTACATCAGACAGGGAATTGAAGTGAACTTGGTAGACTGATCCCAGGGAGACAGGCTTTGAGCCATAAGAGACAGGATGAGGAATATCTAATTGACGGATATGAGCAGTGAGGGAATCGTTCAAAATGGAAGCTAAACGCTTATCATTTTTCGCTCTGATGCACGCGCTGGAACGAATAATGATAGGAGACGATTTTAGTTTCAGAGAGGACAGACAATAAGTAGGAATTGATCCGTCTGGGGTAGAACCCGCCGAATCGAGACCCGCTTGAGGCAACCGTCTAATAGAAACAGAGGCCTCAGAATTGGACCGGAGGGAAGGAAAAGAAGACGAAGTATGGGATAAACCCTTCAACTCAGACCCAACCGGGAGACTATGAGGGGAAATAAAGGAGGAAGAGTTAGTAAGTAAAGGGGGAAAAGAAATAACTGATGAGGAATAAGAATGCTCCTCTTCTAAATGAGACTGAAGAATTCGAGAGAAAGAGGAAGAAATAGTAAAAAGGCAACTAACAATAACAAACCAAAAAGTGGATAGACTAAAATTAAGCTTAAAATTAAGAGGGAAAGCAAAAAAGTGAATAAAATTAAAATTGCAAACACATGTCGGGGAAAACTCCGACCCAAAACAGACAAGTAAAGCAAACGGAGAACATATAGGCAATACCTTGAGATGGGGAGAAGACTTAGCCAGGTCCGCTGCCTCTTCAGAGAGAAGATCATCCTGATCGATCCAAGTGTCGGCCTTAGCTGCGGAAAGAGACGTGGATTTACCAGCTGCACTAATAGAGACGGGGGTCACTGAAGAAGAACCCTGAACACCTTTAATGTACCTATCCCAATCTGACTCAAAGTTGGGATTAGCATCCCAATCTGGCAATTTGGAGTCAGAAGCCTGAGCATGATCATCTGGACGAGACGAGGAACTAAGAACATCTGTCGAGGAGGCAGTAGGGAGGGAAGGTGTCGGGGGGATTTTGTGGAGCAGACGGGGAGAACTCCTAACAGCAGTAGACTGTTGCTTGACAGCTAAAGTAGACGACAAGTCCGAGTTGATCCAAACCAAGTTTGGAGCTTTCAAAGGAGAAATTTTGGGCTTAGGAGAGAAGGCAACGCCCTTGCATTGAAACGGAACGTGCTTTCTAGGGAGAGACTTAAGTTCGCCCTTGTGCTTGGCCGATGAGGACGAGAGAAGAGAGGAAGCCCCTACAACGAAGGAGGGAGCAGGGGCTCCAAGAGAAGCAGAAGGAGTGGGGAGACCAACCTGAGGGTTAGTCAGACTTGCAGAACTCGTGGGAGAATCATGGTAGGTAATGGAAATATAGTAGATAGATTGACCAATGTGCAAATTATAGACCGCAACCCTTTCAGGCACCGGAGGACAAAGGAATTCTGCCTCAACTAACAGGCAACCAGAAGAAAGCAATGAAGTAGTATAGGTATGAGTCAAATTGCCAACACAACTAGCCATATCAGCCACAAGATGTGGAGAATCACAAAATGGCAGCAGTCCAAGAATAGTAACTTTCGTGGGGGTAGCGTCAAGTGTCAGAGGAAAGACTCGTTGTTGAATCCACTTACGGATAGAGAGGATGAAAGAACCTATGGAAAAAGAATTGGTGGCCACCAGTTCATCCAGTACCTTAGAGGAGGGGCAGCTGATGACAACATCACCATTAGAACAAGAATTTACTGCCCAAGTCCATTCAGGGACGTTGCAAGAGTTGGAAAGGAAAGAGTCCAGCACAAAGTTGGAGATAAACCCTCCACGAAACAAAATAGCCCCATAAGAGTCAAATTTGTTAAACTTAATAACATAATTCGGCAATGGCACACATACCACAGTCACCTGAGGAAGAGCAGGCTTGGCCACCGCAACCGACAGAGAAGATGGGGGCTCCGTTGGAGAAGAGGGGATGGAGGTGGGAAGTTTAGAGGGCACAGCAGGAAGAGGTGGTGCCCCCTCAGTAAGGCACTGAGACAAAGGGGGGGTAGGGAGACGAGGGGGCGTACCGGAGAATTTAGCCTTCTTAGACTTGTGCGCCTCAGGGATTCTGGCTTGAAGGGAAGGGAAATCAAGAGCCGCCAAGACTTGATCAGATATCGAAACCCCCAACGACAACCCTAGGAGTTGTTGAAGGGTGAAACAACGATTCTGAGCATGTCCAGGCTTAAGACAGAAAATACACCTCATGTTTGAAGAACAAAATGCCTTAAAGTTCCCGGATTGGAGACACCGGAAGTAGCGGTTTGAGGTAGAGGAAGAAGAAGAAGAGAAGTGGGGAGATGAATAGTCAAAAGTATGACTTGAACGGAGATAAGAAGGGGAAGAGCCACGAAGCTTCGTATAAGTGGGTTGTCCATCAGACGGGCCCAAAGAGGAGAGAAACGAAACAGGCCGAATAGTACTTTTTTTTATTTTTTTCCCCTTTTCACAACGTCAACCCAAGAAGAGTCCATGAAAGAGCCCACAAAAGCCCAAAAAAAAAACCCCCCGTTACTGTAGAATTCAAAGCCAATGGATGCTAGCAATCCCCATAACATACGAAAATAACCGCAGAAAAAGAAAACCAGAAGCAAGGCCGAACATCAAACCGAAGAGAACAGCAATCTAAAGAAGAATCTCAAACTAGTTGGGAGGGAAGAACAAAATCTTCAACCACCAAAGGAACCAGAGCAAGCACCGACAAGCTGAATGACAAAAGAGATCCCCACAAACCAATAAAAATAGCTCAAAAAACGAACAAAGAAAGAAAAACACCACAAGCTATAAAAAGAAGAACAAACTAAAGCTCAAACCAGCAATAAAGGAAAGCGAAGTAGGAGAAGGCAAAGTCACAACCGAAAGAAAATGCCACCCAATAGAGCAAGAAAACTACCAAGTCACAGCAACCACGAGGGAAGGAGGAAAGACCCTCCAAATGCATACCAATGACAAAACTGCCACGCAACAGAGACCCAGAGCAAGCGCAACAACCAAAAAGCCCAAAAAAAAACAAGAACCTCGGGCAAACGAAAAGCCAGATGGGGGAAAGGTACTTATAGTGCTCTGAAGAAATGAGGAATGATAACTCAGCGGACCAACCACACCAGAAGGATCAGTCACTGAAACGAAAAATGCTGCCGTTGAGAGGGCACTCTTAGGAGCAGACGTAGGGCGAGCTTCCGGCAGGTACCGCTAAAAGGAAAACGGAATAGCAGGGAGCCAGAGCCTCGATAGCAATACCAGAGGAAGACGAGGAGAATGGAGAAGAGGATGGAAGGAGGCACCAAAAAAGGATCAACGGAATTGGGTCTGTAGATCTTTGGAAGATCTACAAAGTTAATGAAGGGAGAGAGGGGAGAAGAGGATCGAGGAAACCATATCTGGAGGAAATTGAGGGAAGCACAAAGCGGAGTTGATGACTGTCTCCGACTACACTAATCTTAGAACTTGTCAATTAAGTAACTGTGTTAAAACTTTGTCCAATAGGTTTTGACTAAAATAATTCTATTTTCCAAAGATCATTTTATTTAAGCATATTGCCAAAAATGTATATCATTTTAGTTATGCAAAAAATAAAACATACACAACACCTCTAATAGATCGTATTTAATTTTTCCTTTTAATATAGTCTAAGGGTATTTTGGTCATTTCTTGTATCATAAAATAGTAAAAAGATAAGATGATGTCATGTGGCGGGGTCATTTGATCGATTATGAGGTTTCTTAATTTTCGGAGCAAATGTTGGAGGATTTCATGATTTTTATCCTATAAAATTTAAGGTGTTTTTTTTAAACTTAGAGGGTGAAATGGTAAAATACCAAAAATCTAAGGGGGGGTTCCTTTTTTTTTTGGGGGGGGGGGGGGGGGGGGGGGGGGGGGGGGGGGGGGGTCCCATGGACCACATGGCTTCGTCCCTAATCTTAACTCCTTTTTTTGTGGTGTTTGAGAAACCAACTAAAATTTAGTTAACTTCATACTTTAGAGAGAAAGAGAGCAAAGTTTAGCAAAGTTTAGAAAAGTTAAGCTTGAATGGAGTTGAGATAACTAGAGTAATATTTGGGATTTAAAAAGTTGAAATTACTATAGTTATCTCACCTCCAACAAAGCTCTTAAAAAATACAAAATTAAGATAACTAAATTTCTTAAGAGATGACTCTACAAAACGCTAGTTACCCTGACTTAACTTTGTTCTCAAACACACCCTAAATTTGATGAGAGAAATTGAAAGGAGCCGAGGGAAAGGAGAGAAGGAGAAAGTTGATGATAGTGGTGATCCCCGGTCCCCAAGAGTTGGTGGTGGTGGTTTGGCCGGAGGATGAGGTGGTAGGACCGGATGGAGGTGACAATGGACTGAAAACTATAATCGTTCATTTATCTTTTTATCTAGTTGTGTTTCTTCTTTTTCTACTATGTCTGTAAGTAGAATACTCCAACTAATTGTGCAAATTTATAATAACTCACTGACTTAAGCTAATGCAAAAAAAAAGTCACTTAAACTAATGTGAACTACACATCTTATAGTTCAATTATTGTTACTCCAGCTAGTTGTTTTTCTTTTTTTTTTCTTATTTCTTTTTTCTTTTTTCCTTTTTATTTGTTGTCCAAATTGTTTGTCTTTTCCATAAGATTATAAGAATTTCGAATATTTCTTAGAACTTCATCAATGATTTTTTTATTACACTACAAAACTTTATTGTTTGAATAGCTAACTCTAGTTCACCCAAAAAGATTATAAAGAAAGAACATATTTCGGGATGAAGGGAGTCACTATTAGCGTTATCGGTATATATTCCACGAGCTAAATAACTAAAGCCCTTATGTAGCACATTTATATGCCCACCCTTCATAAAAATTGAGGGCAAGTTTTAGGAAAAGATAAACACTTGTAATATGCATAATAATAATGCAACAATGCTACACCCACACCCTAGTATATTACTGATGTAGGTAAAAATTGCAATAAATCAGGGCCATGTGATTCCAGCACGCATCTTGAAGCTTCTTAGGGACAGAACACTATTTTTTACAGTGACTACAGGACTACTGAAGAACATGTGTTGTTTTCAAGCCTATCAACTCAACCAGACCTCCAATTATGGTTAATTTACAGTCCAACAAGAGAAGTTTCAGTTAATTAAAAGTTGTTAGCCAAATCATCTATCGTTAGCAGAGTTATCAATTAACTTTTTCTCATAACCATGAGAATCAACAGTTAAATCTAAAATATTCATTTTTAAGTCTATCTTTTAGAACTAACTCTTAGGCTATAAATACCCTCCACCTCATTCATAATCAGGTAATCAATCTTTTGCCACAAAAACTCTAGTATTTTTCTGAGTTATTAACTTGAGAAGCAAAGGGTCTTTCGCTGGGGCCAAACCTGGTGTTCAGACTTTGTGCAGGTTGTTCGGCAACATTTTAGCCGTCCAATCCAAATCCAGACGATTTTAACGGTTCAGATTTAGAATAAGGAAACTTCAGCCAGCACAATCCAGATTTGATCGACGGTCCAGATTTTAAGTTTCCTCCTTATAAAGAACATATCATATGATTGCTCTCACACTAGAAAAAAAAGCAACATATTGGCATCGTCTGTAAGAATTTACAGATCAACCCTCTGATCAGATCTTTCCGGCAAAAAAACCACTTTTCAGCCATGGCCCCCAAATGATGGAAGGCGATGACCGCTATTCTTCAAGCCTCCCATCCTATTCTTCTTCCTCCTCCTCCTAGGCAGCCCCCACGCCCATCGTCGCATGCCCTCCGTCTGACATCACAGCCTCCGCTTCCATGGTGCCTACAATGCAGCCAGACATCCACCACGTCATCATCACTCGACAGTAAAGGAAGGACCTCCATCAACGCTTAGGATAAAAGTGTACCCGAGATGAAGTCCCCTGCTCAAAGCGTCGAGGGAGCAAGAGAATCCCTTCTCCTTGATGGCAGAAATCCCGTCGAACGCCTTCGCCAAGGGGCCGAAGATGTGAGAAGAGCCTGACTCTAGTCAGTCGGCGACCTCCTAAAAACAACAAAAAAAGGAGGAATCCATCACCCAGACTGAATTTCGCAACTTCAAAGATGAAACTCTCCAAGTCCTTAGGGTAGCCCCCAACAACGACTGACAGATCAACAGTAACCACCCTAGAACTACGCAAAGAGACTCTTCTCATGAGTCTACCCGATCCAAAAAGCAAAATGATGGCATCCCCCATCGCCATCAGGAAATGGAAAACCGACTTGCTTGAATTGGCTAAGTGGAGGATTGCCATGTAGAGCATATCGCCTTTAGTAGGTCTTTCAAAGTCCTCAAACTCTCATGTGACCATCTCAAACCTACCGGGTACACCCTCCATGGATTCTCCGATTTTTTTTCCAAATTGAATGAATAGTCACCCTTTAATGTGACTGCAGAACAAGCCCAGCTACTCGAACAGAGGCCATGGACTTAATGATAGTCAATGTGAAGACAACTTACAATGTCTTCCTAGGTTGTCCCAGCCTAGCATCTCTTCATGTCGTTCCCTCAGCCATCCACACGAAGATAAAGTTCCCCACAACAACAGGAGTAAGGGAAGTTAAAACGAGGCAAGAAGCGGCTCGGGCATGTCATACGACCACAATGGGGGGCTCGGTCCTTCCCCTAGATGTTATAGAACTCACTTAAGAGAGGATTCAGATTAACTCTAAGCCTATGGATGAACTAGAAGAGATTCCCTTTTCTAATGATGAGCAGACCAAGTGTTTCCAAGTAAGTTGTGCTCTCTCTCACAGGGTCAAAAAGCAACTTGTTAGTTGCATCAGGGAGAACCGACACTTGTTTACTTGGTCTGCTACTAGCATGCCTGGCATCTTGGAAGACTTGATCATGCACCACCTTAGTGTTAATCCAGATGCCAAGCTGAATCAACAAAAGCACTATAAGTTTGCCCTCGACAAGTAACAAGCGGTCAAGAAGGAACTCGACAAACTCCTAGCCGCCCGCTTCATTCAAGAAGTTAGCTACCCTGAGTGGCTAGCCAATGTAGTCATGGTAAAAAAAGACAACGGTGAATGGATGATTTGTATTGACTTCACGGACTTGAACAAAGCATGTCTGAAGGACTCCTTCCAATTCTGTAGCATTAATTCCTCGATCAAAGCAAAATTCGGACATGAGCTCCTCAGCTTCATGGGTTCCTTCTTAGGTGTAATACCCCGCAAAATAGCATATAGCAATTTTTTGCATAGTAATCCGTTCACAGTCAAGAATTGCACATGATTACATATTTTTCTAATGATAATCAGTTTTAATTGAGAAGTTATGAATATATAAGCTATTATGAACCCGATAAGGTAAACACGGGATATCTTCTCAATCGAACTATAGATTGTCCCGATTGTTTTGACCAGACAATTTTCGGGAGAAAATAATAATTTAGATTATTATTATTAGTAGTAGTAGTAGTATTATATATATATATATATATATATATATATATATATAGATAGATAGATATTGGTTATTTAAAACCAAGTTAGTGCTCGAATTGTTTTGGTGCATGATTATTGAATTGAATAACCATGCCTATTTATGAACTAGGGTTAGGGTTAGGGTATGGTGACCTAGGGTTCCTTGACCTAACCTAGGGTTAGGAACCCTAGCATCATGTGATCATGGCTTGGATCTTGATGAAGATCCAATGGTGGAAACAATTCACCATGTGTGTTGACTACTTGAAGGAATGAGAAGCACCATGAACCTTCTAGAAATTGTGTGTTGGCACTCATCTCATCCCTCCATCTCCACAAACCCTACCCATCTTCATCCTAGCCCTCCATCCCCCAACAATTTCTGGCCCATTTTTCCACCCCAAACCCTAGCACTCCATTCTATGAAACCACTCCACTTCACTTCTCATCTCTTCTCATTTTTCTTATCTTGTTCTTGCTTCAAAAAAAAAGGAGAAGAAAGGTGAAGTCTTTTGGAAGGAAGTTTTAGTAGAGAAGAGTAGCAGGAGATTTGAGGAAGCCAAATTCTTCAAGAGCAAGGAGCAAGGAAAGGGAAGCAAGCATAGCTACAAGGAGTGTCCTTGCAATTTAAAGAAGTGGGTGATTCTCTCTAACCTGTAAAGATTAGTTGTTTTTTTTATGTGTACGTGATTTTTAGCATGTGGTATTAGCTAAAAAAAGTTTGATTATCATTTGTGAAGGAATTTACATGCTAAGAAAAAGATAGTGTATGGTGGAACAACTCTTTCATGATGCTTTTTGTTAAAGTTTATGTATGAGTATGTGAGTGGGAATTTCTAACTCTCAAATGGTGTCGAATTTGGGACTCAAATTTTGGTAACTTGTTATTCCATGTATCTAGAGTTCCCATGAATTTGTTCATAATATTTGGAAGCTATTTAGTAGCTTAAACACTTAGTCCAAGTTCGGACAGAGAGCAGTCGAAAAAGCTGCTGACTGTGGGAAACTTTTTAGGACTTTCCGAAAGCATAACTCAATATTGGTTGGTTATTTTGAGCTAAATTTTTTTCTGGATACTCTTGTATGTGTCTAAAACCATAGTCTTAGATTTCATAATTTTCTGAGGTCATTTTATGCCTCAAAAAATTTGTAGATTGCAACTGGTCTGGAAGTTATAGCTGAAGCTGTCTGTTTTTGGACTAAAGATCATTTAGACATAACTACTTGTTTGTTTATGATACTGCCATGAAATTTTTGTAGTAGCTTGTGTTATGAGTCTATTTGACGATTCTCAAATTTTAGAATTTTTAGATGACATTTAATGAGGTTTCAAAATTAAATAGTATGGAGAAGTAAACACCCTGTTTGAAGAGCAGCTGAAATTTTATGCTATATTTGAGGGGTCATAACTCTTTGTGTATTATTAATCAAGATGCAAATATTGGAAAAAATGGAGTGGTGTATGTCTAGTTATATATTCTTAAATTTCATGAGCTTTGGACTTAAGGTTGATTTTTTATTGAATTTCAAAGTAGACCAGATTCAGTTGAGTACAAATTGACTGATCTGTGAAGATGTGAAAATCTGGAATTATGTGTTAAGAATTTGGAAGATTGATCAACTAGAGATTTGTAGTAGGGAGTAATAGCTTTCTAAAACAGCTGGAATTATGTGATTCCAATTTATGGCTTGGAAGTTATAATTTTCCTAAGAATTGGGCAAGTATAGTCGATTGACCAAGACCTTTACTGCTCTGAGTCATGCCCTTCGAGCTGCAGAATGTTGTAGCCACTTATCAATGCCTAGTAAAAAGTTCTTCAAGATGCCGATCGATAAAACCATCGAAGTCTATATGGACGATATGCTTGTGAAGAGCCTCAAGAAAGAAGACCATGTTGCCGACCTTCAAGAAGCATTTGATGTCCTCCGAGGGAATAATATCGAAGTGTGCCTTTGGGGTCTCCTCGGCGAAATTCTTAGGTTTCATGGTAAGTCAAAGAAGAATTTAGGCCAACCCTGAGAAGATCTGTGTAACGCCCCGAGCCTAGCCAAGTTTGGATCACCACCTATGCGTAGGTTTCTACGTGTCTTACACATCTAAAGGATCTACCACAGCTCCACCACATGGCATAGCCTCACCAAAAGAGCTATAGCTTGTTGGGTGATTTTGGATCATGGGAAACCTAATATATACACTCATACTCATATTTTTACCACCTATGTGGGACTAAACTTAAGTCTTATCCAACTATTTTCTATCCTTCTTTCAAACATTTCATCAAACATCTTATGTGCATTTCTATCTTTCATTCAAACATTTTATCAAATAGACAACTTGGGGTATTACATTGATGTAATATCCCCAAAATAATTAACAATTATTTTGGAGAACATTTTGTATATGAATATTGTTGCATGAGATTAAGTGTATGTTGTCATAAGTTATTTTTGGCATCTTATGAGACAACCAATTAAGTGTTAACAAACACTTTGAGTTGTATGGTTTGGCTCAACCCAATCTAACTCAAATGAGCTAGACTCAAATTGGCTCAACCATAGGCTCAACCATACTAACTTGTTTATGAACACATGCACATTTGTTACATGAATTGAAAATGAACACTTTATCATATGAAACATAAGCATGCTACAATGTTGATCCTAAGTTTAGTGTGCACAAAACGTACTCTTACAAATAATATTTTCCAATTGAGATACACAGGCTTTACAGAATATCTAAATTAAAACAAAGAGCCAAAAAGATTCGCAATCAAACAAAAGTGGATGGTATCAAAGCAGATTGCAAGTATCAAAGAAGATTTCAACTCAAGAAACATGTACTTTAAATCCTCAATGAACCCAGCAAATATTGTATGTTTATTTCTGTTTATGTGAAGAAATGCCATGTAAGAAATCATTGATTGAATAATTAGTTATGGAAAGAATATAAAGTGGATTCACCTAATAAACATCAAAACTGCATGATAGCGGTCGATCGCATATATGTCGGTCGACCGTTACAAAAGTCGACTGTACACTATAGTGTAAAATTGAGTTAGTCGACCGACCACCTCTCAACTTTCAAGTTAAGGGTGGACGGTCGGTTGCTCAACAAAGCGGTCGACCGTACTTATGCAAAACTAATATTTTTCGTATATTTTCTCCTCTTTTGGAAAGATATAATTTCTCTTCTTATAAACAGAGGTGAATTCACTGAGTATTCTTTATCCCTTGCGACTAATATTCTTCTGAACTTATTATAATATTCTTCTGAACTTATTATTCAATCAACGATCCGAGTGTGTGAGCTTTTATTTTTTTTCAGTTAAGATCGTTATAGATCTTGAGAGTTTTATTATCTTCCACTTCGGTGAGTTTTACATGGCTTATTCATAGAAGTCATGTGGGTGTAATAGGACTCTCAGCCTGAATTTCAAGAATTACTGTACAAGGGTTTTAAAGTATAGTGTGTAACACCCCGAATTGTACGATACCTGAATATATGTATGTATGTACATTGTACGTATGCGTGCACATGATTGTAGTGTTTTGAGTTGATTTTGCTATCTTGGTGTGTGGTTAGGGTTACGGGACGGTACATGGGAGGATTGCATTCTAAAAGATGCACGAGAACGAGGAGGACTGATACTAGTATAAGCACTAGTTTTCGGTATGACGCCTATGCAAATATAACACTGTATGATACTACAGTGGATATATATTGCGTACGCTCGATAGACCTCTCGTCTCGCATTCGTAGGGACCCATTTAAACCAAAATGGGCAGCCAACACAATCAAACACAAAACTAGTGGCTAAGGCCATGGTTTTGTCCAAAACCACCCTACTACCCTACCCTATCCCCCCCCCCTATGAATCCGGCCCATCTTCTCCCCTCTTCCCTTCTTCATTTCTCCATCAACCCCCCCCCCCCCATTCCACCTCCTTTGTTCTGGAATTTCAGAACTCCACCAAGAAAAAAAAAGAGAAAGAAGAGAGGGTGAAGAAGAAGACTCAAGGAAGGATTCTCAAGGGAAGAAGCTTAAGGAGATCAATTCCTCTACAAGCAACCAAGGGTGGGGAGTTACTCTAAACATTCCTTTATGTCTCTTAATTTATTTTCTTGCATGCATGTATGATAGGAAGTTCTAGGATGATTATCTAAGAAGTTGAAAGATGAAATCAGAAACTGAAACTAGAAAACTTGTTCAGAATGCTATTTTGTAGAATTTTCCGAGAGCAAACCACAAAGAATTAGACCATGAAATTTTCAGAGATCGTTCCTATACATATGTAGATAGTTCATGATTTATTTCGGATTTTTTTGTAGAGGTTTGATATTTTAATAAAATCGAATGGTAGAACTGTGTCGTAAAGCAGAATCAGTAGTTAGTTAACAGGATGACTGATGTTGTTGGAATTTTCCTAATTTATTGGAGCATGTTCTTGATCTGAAATTTTACTCTCTATTCCTACTTGTATCTAGATTCTATACAAAAATCAGGAAAATGTTTGGATGAATAAGGAATTTAAGATGATTTATTTAGCATGTACTATGCTGGTTTCAGTCAATTTTGATACCTTGTTGAGATTGTACATTTAAGGCTCATTAAGAGCACAATTTGAGAAACAGATTCATTAGAGATTTGTAGTAGACACCAAGACCTTTCCAACAAGACCTATTTGAGGCATTTCCAGTAAAGGGTTGATTTACTGTGATTTTTGTAATACTGGACAGAGACCAAGAATGGATCTGAGTGCTCTGATTTAGAAAGACCTAGTGTGTGACTTGGTGCATTGGTGAGAGATGTGTGTGTTAGGGTGATCTATTGGTGGATTTTGGACTCATGACCAACTAGAGAGTTGTTGAGGACACCTACACCCTTCTATAGAACTTCGGTTAGTGACATTCTGATGAATGAGTAATATTTTGTGCTACCGGTAAGGTGCAGCCCGTGTACAGGAAGTCCACAGGCTGAGGCTTGAGAGTCTATTTTGGGGATCAATATGATTGAATCTGAGTTTAGGATCAACTAGAAAGTTGTAGCCTAGGATCTTACCTTCCCAGATTGGGCTTTTACACTCCAAACGGAGTTCTATCGAGGAAGTTATGACCATTTTAAGATTCGGGCAGAAACCCCGTAGGTTGCTAGTCTGGAGTGTTGACTAGGTATTGTGAGGACATTTCCCTTGTGTACTATCAGAGTTGATGACTCTTGTCTAGGGATGGTTGATATCTATTGTTGGTGTTGTGAACTCCCATAATGGGTGTGTGACTCGAGTTAGTCACTAAGGTAAGGGATACCCTACACCTGTCAACCCTACATTATAAACTTTCGCCGAAGCGTAGGACTTCCGAGCCGTGCCATTGAGATAAGTTCATAGCCCGGGTCAGGGGTGAACATACATTCACAGCCGGGGTAGAGGCGAATGTGGGCCGTAATGCTGGACAATTCCAAGCTGGGGAAGTGGCGAACCGTACCGGTATCGCCAGGGCCAGAGGTTGATAGGCAAGTGTGGAAGCAATTTTATCTTTACCCAAAGTGATTAGAGTAAGGCTGGGATTAGAATGACATATTAAGGAATTTGGAAAATTGCATTAGTCCTAGCAGACTATAGTCGGTGTTGTACCTTCCAGTCGTAGGGATACGTTTTCGGCACTCATGAGTGAGTCCTTGGCTCATATCTCGATCTGTTAATTCCCAAAGTTTTGCCGGAGTAAGGTACGGGAGGCTAGGAGGATTTGACCTCCCGAGGCGCTCACGTCCCTATGCGTGGGGGTTTTGTGTTTTTTGGTATATGTAAGTTCATAACCTGATCAAGGGTGAACATGCATGCGTCAGTCCATAGCCTGGGTGAGGGGTGGACATGGAAATCATACGGTATGGCGACCTGATTCAATGCGGCTTTGTGAAGAGATTCGTACGCGGGTACCAAGTGGCAGCTACAACCACCACTTAGGCACTGCAGTGGCGGAACTAGACCGACCAACTGCAACCTCCTTGGGCGACGGACAATCTATTGGGAACTGGCTGAGTACAAGTAGGATGAATGGCGAGGGTTCGAATCCTGAACTGTGGAGAAAGAAAGCTAGATTTGGGGGCGTATGTAGTATGGGATGCATTTGTGCTCCAAAGTCTTGCTTGCATTAGAATCAGGCATGTGATTTGCTGCATCTAGTCATAGGGTCATGACATATCACTGCACTAGAGCCCGAATCCATTAAACCATTATTTTGGCACAACATTTTTCTATTTTGCATAAATTATTGGTTGTGATTGAATTTTAGAGGATCGCTTGTTATCACCAGCTTTGCGTCAGTCGAAGTACTGACGTTCCCCACCTTGTAGGTATCTGGAGCCGATCTACAAGTACTACAGAGCTCGAGTTGGTCCAAGGATTCAAGGGTCATATGCAAGTGCTGTTATATTGTTGTAAATCTTGTAATTTTATTTGGACATTGTAACACTTGTAAATGTAACATTTATATGGAATAAAAGTTTTAAATTTTCATGTACTTCTCTGATTGTGGCTATTTTGAAGTTCGACTCTTGGAGTAAGGTCTCAGGTTCCCGGGATGGAGATTTGGGGCGCTACAGAAGTTGGTATCAGAGCAGACGTCAAATATTAGTCCAACACAGTAGGAAAATTAGACTTAGATGCATTGCGAGAGTTGGGTTTAGTCAGATAGTTGATGGTTATAATTCATAATGTTGCTTTTACAAGTTATGCCTTATAATTTTTTTATATCTGGACTAATTCCCATATTTTCTCTTGCAGATGCCGAGCTTGGACAATGGACACTCGAATGGATGGTCCGATGGACATGGTTCTGCACCCCCACTTCCACCTCCACCCCCACAGCCCACGGCCATAGTAAAAGTTATCTCCATGTTGTCCCAAGAGCTGGCTGCCTACAAATGGAGCCACGAACAGCTAGAGAGTCGCTTTGAGAACCTCGCACGGGCACTGATAACTGCTGAAAGGAGAGTGGCCAAGCTAGAAAGGGCCAAGAGGAAATGGAAGACAAGGGTGGTACTTCTGAAACACCGGTACGAGGAGAGGCTGGGTCAGATGCAGAGCAGATATCTGGCACTGAGGACTCAGGTCTGCGATATGCAGGATCTGTTAGACCGTATGACTGCCGGGGATAGCTCCAAGGTTGGTGACTCGCCAGGAGCAGGAGAGTAGTGACCTCCCCTAGTATTGTAGGAATCTCTTTTGATGTGTATAGATGACAACCTTTCGGAATAATTAGGCTAACATGCTAGTATTTTGATGGGTGTAGTATGAACCCATGTGATGATGATGTGATTATATGTTGACAAATCATTGTAAAACCTTTTTGAAATGAATGGAACTAGTATGTTTTGACCAATGCTGGTGTGTTATGGGGTTTTGCATTACGATTGTTGGTTGATGTCTGTATTAGCTTTCAGATGGCAGGAAGGACTAGAAGCAACCGGAGTGACCAGACTGAAGCCGAAGGCAGTGGGGCCAATGGTACTGGCCTTGATGTGAGGGAAGAATTTACTCTGGTATATCAGATGATTGGAGCATTTATGGAGGCTAGCAAGAACCAAGCGCCGCCACAAAGAGCACCAGGAGTTGCGGTGAACACTGATCCAGTGAAGATGGTGGAATCATTTAAGAGGATGAAACCGCCAGTCTTCGAAGGACAGGCTGATCCCACAGATGCTGACAACTGGATACGTCAGGTGGAGACAGTATTTGAGGTGCTGATGACTCTAGAAGACAGCAAGGTACGTCTAGCCACAATCTTGCTAGAGAAGGATGCCGGAGTTTGGTGGCAGTCCGTAAAGCGTGGTCTTGGAGAAGGACAGATCACTTGGAAAGATTTCCTTGGGGAATTCCGACAGCATTATTTCCCCTTGAATGTCTCTACTCTTTCCCTATCAGGTGCTGCAGACTCAGATGAGAAAGCAATGGAGTTCCATGGCTTGAAGCAAGGAAATATGTCCGTCAGAGAATATGAGACGAAGTTTTCTCAGTTATTGAGGTACGCGCCGGAGATGGTCCAGGAGGAAGTGAAGAAGGCCCAGAGGTTTGAGCAAGGGCTTAGGCCTGGACTGAGGTCGAAAATGGTTCCCTTGGGCATTCGCTGATTCGACAAGCTGGTAAGAAGAGCTGCAGCGACAGAGGCAGATATGAATCAGAATTAGGGAAAGACGGAATTCTGGAACAAAGGGAAGAGAACTACCCCAGCATTAAAGTTTAAGAAACAGGGCAAGGGCCAAAATTTCCGGAAAGTCAATACCAATACAGAAGAATTCAAGCCCGAAAGTTGCTATCATTGTGGAAAGCAGGGACACTTTGTGATCAATGCCCCAGGAAGAATGCAGTGAAATGTTTCCAGTGTGGACTAGAAGGGCATATCAAGTCAAGCTACCCTCAAATTGCAAGGAACAGCCACAGGGCAGGGTCGGGAGCAACCGACAAAGGGAAAAAGCCTATGCGTCAAGGAAGAGTGTTCGCCTTGACCAAGAAGGATGCTGAAGAAGATGGAAGGGTAATTACTGGACATATATATATAAATGGAATTTTGGCTACGGTCTTGTTTGATAGTGGATCGACTTATTCTTTTGTGTCAAAATCTTTTTCGAGAAAATTAAGATGCACGCAAGAAGCAATTCCAGATCTAGCTTTGATGGTAGCTACGCCGTCAATGGCAACCCTTACTACAGATCTATGCTATAGGAGATGTAAGCTCCAGATTAGCGGAGAAACCCTAAGTATCGATTTGTTGGAGTTGGGTTTTGCCGGAACATATGTCATTATTCGTATGGATTGGATGTCGAGGCACAAGGCAAGCAATGACTGCAAGGAGAAGGAGGTAGTCATCTCAGCTGAAGGAGTGGAACTTGTATTCCACGGGGAGCAAAGATCGAAGGCAATGACTTTCGCAACTGCTAATGAAGTACAGATACCAGAAGAGGTGAACAAGATACCAGTGGTGAGAAAAATTCCACTTGTATTCTTGGAGGATTTACCTGGAATTCCCCCACACTGTAATGTCGAGTTTAGCATCACAATTCAACCAGGTAGCGCTCCAGTTCCCAAAGCACCCTATCAATTGGCACCAGTGGAGCAGAATGAGGTCAAGAAGCAGATTGAAGAGTACTTGCAGAAGGGATTTATCAGACCAAGTGCATCACCTTAGAGAGCACCAGTATTGCTTGTTAAGAAGAAGGACGGGACATCTAGGATGTGTATTGATTATCAGGAATTGAATAAAGTCACTATTCGGAACAAGTACCCAATATCCAAGATCGACGATTTTTTCGATCAGCTTCAGGGAGCAGCAGTATTTTCCAAGATTGATCTACGGTCCGGATATCATCAAGTGCGAGTCAAGAAAGAGGATGTACCTAAGACAGTTTTTCGAACTCAACATGGACACTATGAATTCTTGGTAATGCCGTTTGGAGTGACTAACGCTCCAGCAATCTTCATGGACTTAATGAACAGAATTCTACGTCCGTTTATTGACTCATTTGTCGTGGTCTTCATCGATGACTTTTTGGTATATTCAAGGACAGAAGAGGAGCATGCTGAACATCTGACAGCAGTCTTGAGCAAGCTACAAGAGCATCAGTTTTATGCCAAATTATCTAAGTGTGAATTCTGGAAATCGGAAGTTGCATTCCTAGGCCATATCCTTTCTAAGGAGAGAGTGGCAACGGATCCTCAAAAGATAGAAGCGGTCAAGGGATGACCACAACCAAAGACGGTGAAGGAAGTAAGGAATTTTCTGGGTATGAATGGATATTACCGGAAGTTTATCCAGAATTATTCAAGGATAGCTGTACCCCTTACAGCCTTGACCAAAAAGAACCAAAGTTTCGACTGGACGGAGAAGGGCGAAGAGAGTTTTCAGGAACTAAAGAACCGTTTGATCTCCGCACCTATATTGGTTTTACCTCAGGAGGACAAGGACTATGAAATCTACAGTGATGTGTCATATTTGGGGTTCGGGTGTGTGCTAATGCAGGAGGGCAAGGTTATAGCTTATGGTTCGAGACAACTGCGACCACACGAGAAGAATTATCCGACCCATGATTTGGAACTCGCAGCTATAATCTTTGCTTGAAAATCATGGAGACATTATATCTACGGAGCAAGAGTGGAAATATACACTGACCAAAAGAGCTTAAAGTATATCTACCAACAGAAGGATCTCAACTTAAGGTAGAGAAGATGGTTGGAAGTACTTGAAGAAATCAAGCCTGAGATTATATATCATCCAGGGAAAGCCAACGTGGAAGCAGATGCGCTCAGCAGGAAGAGGAGTGTGGCTACATTGGTAGCGACCGGAGGGAGCTAGATGAAGAGATCAGGCAGGCAGGCATTGAAGTGGTTACACAACACTTAAGTGCAATTTTGGCACAGTTGGTGTTACGACCAAGCTTGAATGAGCAAGTGAAAAGGGCTTAGACCGAAGATCCAGAAATGGAAGATAGGAAGAAGCAAGTGCATGAAGGAAAATTGCCCGAATTCAGTATAAGAGAAGGTTCATTATGGTTCGGTAATAGACTATGTGTACCAAAGGACGAGGAGTTAAGGGAAGACATCATGAAGGAAGCTCACTCCACATTACTCGCGATTCACCCCGGAAGCACCAAGATGTATCATGATGTAAAGCAGCACTATTGGTGGTCAGGGATGAAGCGAGATATAGCAGAGTTCGTTGCCAAATGTCTGACATGCCAACAAGTTAAGGTCGAAAATCAGAAACCAGGAGGATTGCTATCGCCTTTACCCATTCCAGAATGGAAATGGGAGAACATCAGTATGGATTTTATCACTGGATTACCCAGGAGCCCTAAAGGAAATGACTCAATATGGGTGATTGTGAATCGATTGACCAAGTCAGCACATTTTCTCCCAGTAAAGATGACCTAGAAAGTCAATAAGTTGGCCGAGGTCTACATCGAGAACGTAGTGAAACTACATGGAGTGCCAGTGTCGATAGTATCCGACCGAGATGCGAGATTTACATCTCGATTCTGACAAAGCCTACAGTCAGCATTGGGAACTAGAACAGACTTCAACACAGCTTTTCACCCGCAGACGGATGGACAGACAGAAAGAGTCAACAGGATTCTTGAGGACATGTTGCGGGCATGCATTTTGGACTTCGGAGGAAGTTGGGAGAAATACTTAGCCTTGGTAGAGTTTGCTTATAATAACAGCTATCAGGCAAGTATTGGCATGGCCCCATATGAAACTTTGTATTAACGAAGATGCAGAACACAGGTTTGTTGGTTTGAGGTAAGAGAACGACAAATGTATGGGCCAGAAATCGTACAGCAAACATCGGAGCAGATCGAGCTTATTCAGAAAAGGCTTCAAGGAGCACAAAGCAGGCAGAAGAGCTATGCGGACAACCGCCGAAGAGAGTTGGAATTTGAGGAAGGTGACTCTGTATTTCTCAAGGTGTCGCCGACCAAAGGAGTTATTAGGTTCGGAAAAGGCGAGAAGTTAGCTTTGAGATATATTGGACCATATAAGATTCAGAAGAGGATTGGCAGGATGGCTTATAAGTTGGAGCTACCGGCCGAGTTATCTCAAGTGCATGACGTGTTCCACGTCTCTATGCTACGGAAGTATGTGCCGGATTCAAGCCATCAGTTGCCAGAGGTTCTGAAAGATTTGCAGATAGATCTTTCCTGTAGAAAGCAACCAGTCATGATACTTGATCATCAGGACAAGGTACTGAGAAATAAGGTCATCCCGATGGTCAAAGTTCTCTAGAAAAATCCGTTCGTGGAAGAAGCCACGTGGAAGCCGGAGGGCCGCATGAAGGCTTTATATCCGGATTTGTTTTAAGTGTTTTCTGTTTATTTTCTTTGTTGTTCTTTTCTCCCACTAAGAACGTTCTGGGGACAGAATGACACTAAGGAGGGAGTGATGTAACACCCTGAATTGTACGATACCTGAATATATATATGTATGTACATTGTCCGTATGCGTGCACATGATTTTAGTGTTTTGAGTTGATTTTGCTATCGTGGTGTGTGGTTAGGGTTACGGGACGGTTCATGGGAGGATTGCGTTCTAAAAGATGCACGAGAACGAGGAGGACCAATACTAGTATAAGCACTAGTTTTCGGTACGATGCCTATGCAAATATAACACTGTATGATACTACAGTGGATATATATTGCGTACGCTCGATAGACCTCTCGTCTCGCATTCGTAAGGACCCATTTAAACTAAAATGGGCAGCCAACACAATCAACCACAAAACTAGTGGCTAAGGCCATGGTTTTGTCCAAAACCACCCTACTAGCCTACCCTACCCCACCTCCCTATGAATCCGGCCCATCTTCTCCCCTCTTTCCTTCTTCATTTCTCCATCAACCCCCCCCCCCCCCCCATTCCACCTCCTTTGTTCTGGAATTTCAGAACTCCACTAAGAAAAAAAAAGAGAAAGAAGAGAGGGTGAAGAAGAAGACTTAAGGAAGGATTCTCAAGGGAAGAAGCTTAAGGAGATCAATTCCTCTACAAGAAACCAAGGATGGGGAGTTACTCTAAACCTTCCTTTATGTCTCTTAATTTATTTTCTTGCATGCATGTATGATAGGAAGGTCTTGGATGATTATCTAAGAAGTTGAAAGATGAAATCAGAAACTGAAACTAGAAAACTTGTTCAGAATGCTATTTTGTAGATTTTTCCGAGAGCAAACCACAAAGAATTAGACCATAAAATTTTCAAAGATCGTTCCTATACATGTGTAGATAGTTCATGATTTATTTCGGATTTTTTCTGTGGAGGTTTGATATTTTAATAAAATCGAATGGTAGAACTGTGTCGTAAAGCAGAATCAGTAGTTAGTTAACAGGATGACTGATGTTGTTGGAATTTTCCTAATTTATTGGAGCATGTTCTTGATCTGAAATTTTACTCTCTATTCCTACTTGTATCTAGATTCTATACAAAAATCAGGAAAATGTTTGGATGAATAAGGAATTTAAGATGATTTATTTAGCATGTACTGTGCTGGTTTCAGTCAATTTTGATACCTTCTAGAGATTGTACATTTGAGGCTCATTAAGAGCACAATTTGAGAAACAGATTCATTAGAGATTTGTAGTAGACACCAAGACCTTTCCAACAAGACCTATTTGAGGCATTTCCAGTGAAGGGTTGATATACTGTGATTTTTGTAATACTGGACAGAGACCAAGAATGGATCTGAGTGCTCTGATTTAGAAAGACCTAGTGTGTGACTTGGTGCATTGGTGAGAGATGTGTGTGTTAGGGTGATCTATTGGTGGATTTTGGACTCATGACCAACTAGAGAGTTGTTGAGGACACCTACACCCTTCTATAGAACTTCGATTTGTGACATTGTGATGAGTGAGTAATATTTTGTGCTACCGGTAAGGTGCAGCCCGTGTACAGGAAGTACACAGGCTGAGGCTTGAGAGTCTATTTTAGGGATCAATATGATTGAATCTGAGTTTAGGATCAACTAGAAAGTTATAGCCTAGGATCTTACCTTCCCAGATTGGGCTTTTACACTCCAAACGGAGTTCGATCAAGGAAGTTATGACCATTTTAAGATTCGGGCAGAAACCCCGTAGGTTGCTAGTCTGGAGTGTTGACTAGGTATTGTGAGGACATTTCCCTTGTGTACTATCAGAGTTGATGACTCTTGTCTAGGAATGGTTGATATCTATTGTTGGTGTTGTGAACTCCCATAATGGGTGTGTGACTCGAGTTAGTCACTAATGTAAGGGATACCCTACACCTGTCAACCCTACATTATAAACTTCCGCCAAAGCGTAGGACTTCCGAGCCGTGCCGTTGAGATAAGTTCATAGCCCGGGTCAGGGGTGAACATACATTCACAGCCGGGGTAGAGGCGAATGTGGGCCGTAATGCTGGACAATTCCAAGCCGAGGAAGTGGCGAACCGAGAACGAAGTGCTTCCTTCTGCTTGTCGGGCGGTATCACCAAGGCCAGAGGTTGATAGGCAAGTGTGGAAGCAATTTCATCTTTACCCAAAGTGATTAGAGTAAGGCTGGGATTAGAATGACATATTAAGGGGTTTGGGAAATTGCATTAGTCCTACCAGACCATAGTCGGTGTTGTACCTTCCAGTCGTAGGGATATGTTTTCGGCACTCATGAGTGAGTCCTCGGCTCGTATCTCGATCTGTTAATTCCCAAAGTTTTGTCGTAGTAAGGTACGGGAGGTTAGGAGGATTTGACCTCCCGAGGCGCTCACGTCCCTATGTGCGGGGGTTTTGTGTTTTTTGGTATATATAAGTTCATAACCTGATCAGGGGTGAACATGCATGCGTCAGTCCATAGCCTGGGTGAGGGGTGGACATGGGAATCATACGGTCTGGCAACCGGATTCAATGCGGCTTTGTGAAGAGATTCGTACGTGGGTACCAAGTGGCAGCTACAACCACCACTTAGGCACTGCAGTGGCGGAACTAGACCGACCAACTGCAACCTCCTTGGGCAACGGACAATCTATTGGGAACTGGTTGAGTACAAGTAGGATGCATGGCGAGGGTTCGAATCCCTGAACTGTGGAGAAAGAAAGCTAGATTTGGGGGCGTATATAGTATGGGATGCATTTGTGCTCCAAAGTCTTGCTTGCATTAGAATCAAGCATGTGATTTGCTACATCTAGTCATAGGGTCATGACATATCACTACACTAGAGCCCGAATCCATTAAACCCTTATTTTGGCACCACACTTTTCTATTTTGCATAAATTATTGGTTGTGATTGAATTTTAGAGGATCGCTGTTATCACCAGCTTTGCGTCAGTCGAAGTACTGACGTTCCCCACCTTGTAGGTATCTGGAGCCGATCTACAAGTACTACAGAGCTCGAGTTGGTCCAAGGATTCAAGGGTCATATGCAAGTGTTGTTATATTGTTGTAAATCTTGTAATTTTTATTTGGACATTGTAACACTTGTAAATGTAACATTTATATGGAATAAAAGTTTTAAATTTTCCTGTACTTCTCTGATTGTGGCTATTTTGAAGTTCGACTCCTGGAGTAGGGTCTCAGGTTTCCGGTATGGGGATTTGGGGCGCTACATAGTGGAACGCTTGTAGGAGAGAATTGCTACAAATAGGTGGTGTGGACGTAGACCTGGGGGTCGAAGCACGTTATATCTATGTTTCTTGCGTGCTTACTCTATCTCATTTCTCTAACTCTATATGCTTACATTTCGCACAATATTTTAAAAAAAATTAATTTCCGCACAATCGCCCTATTCATACCCCCCCCCCCAATGGTGATTTACAGTGGTATCAGTGTGAAGTTCCCATAAATAGCTTAAAAGCTAGAGAAACAGGTCCAATGTCCGAAATCCCTCCTCCTAAAAACTTGTACCCATCTGAGTTATTCATCTCCAATGGACCAAGTCTTACATGTTCACCTTATTTTGATGGAAAATGCTCTAATGTTTGGAAAGTTTGTATGTCTCACTTTTTGCAGATGCTTGGAGAAGAAGTATGGAATGTCTGTGTAAGAAAATATAGATCTCTGTCAGTGATGGAAAGAGAACATTCACAACAGCCGAACTATCACTAAAAATAGCAAACTCCAAAGCTATGACAGCTCTTTATGTAGGTTTAAATAATGAAGAACTGATGCGATGTGGGTGAAATTGCAAAACAGCTTATGAAATCTGAAACAATATGTTAAAACATCATGAAGGAACTACATCTGAGGTAAAAGCCAAAGTTACATTATGTTTTTATAAGTTTGAGGTTTTTCGTATGATTCCAGGAGAAAATATAGATCAAATGCTAACTCGCATTGATATTATCGCACATGAACTTGAGAGCTTAGGTAACTTGTTATATGATGACCGAAAGGTCAGATAACTCATAAGTTGTCCCACACCTGAATGTGATATAAAAGCTGTTACAATAAGGGAGACACACGAAGAGAAAAGATTTGACTACTACATATTTCAGGGCAAATTGAAAACATATGAGATAGATGTTGGATCCTGTAGGCAAGGCAAATAACACTAGAGGGGGGATGAATAGTGTTGTTTAAAAAATAATTAAGAAATTGAACTTTTAATTTTGTCCAGTCGACTTAAAAAAAGAATACAGTCGACTGGGGCGTCAGATAAGAAGGGTATTTTATACAAATCTGATCAGTCGACTTGTACTGAAAACTCAGTCGACTTTCCAGACAAGTGTTCGAAGAGTATTTTATACAAGTCTGATCAGTCGACTTATAGAGGAGACTCAGTCGACTTGCCAGACAAGTTTTCGAATAAAACACAGAAAAATTGAAATGCAAGTGAAGAAAATACAACCACAGAGAGAGTCAACCACAGAGTACACAGCGATGTATCCTAGTTCGGTCCTCCGACCTACATCCAGTCCCCAAGCAACCCACTTTAGATTTTCCACTATTCTCGAAAAAATACAAGAATACCCTACGGCGTTTGACAACAACCTTTCCAAACCCATAGACCTCTCTCACCACTAGAGAGAGCACACCCACTCTACAAACTAGAGTGAAAACCCTACAACCTAGAGCCCTACTCTCCAACCGAGAGGACCACTCTCACAACCCGAGAGTGAAAAACAACAACAAAAGAGTTACAACAACCTATAGCCTTGTTTGTGATTTGTGATTTTTGTATGGTGGCTAATAGGTCAACTTCTGAAATCAGTCTAAAACGAATTTGATGTTATACTAGACTGATTTTCAGAGAACCAAGACCTAGAGAATATGAATGCTTTTTAGAATGCTTGTTCTTTTCAAAAACAAAAGCTTGAAACTTAAGAAAAATGCTTGGAACCTTTACCAAGTGATTTTTACACTCTATTTATAGAGTTAAACTCACTGGACGTTGAGAAACAGTTGCACCAACTGTCAACCAACGGAAATAAATGTTTTGATTTTGAAAAACAAGTTTTAAAAACAGAAAACTGTCAAAACGGCTTGAACAATCGACTGGGTTGCCATAATAAGTCGACTGGTCAGAGCTTGTATGGGTTCAGATAGTTTCGTACTAAGATAGTCGACTGGTTCCGAAGAGTGGTCGACTGGTACTCAACAGCTGATCTTAGTCAAGCTTGTTTCGACCTTTTAACTTTTCTAAAACACTCAATTATTAAAAGATGTGTGTGAGTGTGTGTGTGACAAGGCTATTACAACATTTCTAAGACTCAAAGAATAAAAATTATAATTGTTACAAGACACTTAATACAAAACATTTTGAAGCACTAGTCTTGTCTTGAACTTGAGTCTTTGACTTGAGCTTGAGCCATTGTCTTTATGTCATGAAGCTTGCTTGATCAAATGTGACTTGAACTTAGGTCTTTGTAGTTTGATCGATTCTTTTGAAAGCTTCATTAGATCAACTTTGCCTTTTTGTATTGCACCATGGTATTTGTCTTTGATACATCCTGCAATATATATAGGTGGTAGCACAACTTTGCATTATGTTGTAGTCATCAAAACTAAGAATCAACATTCTCCCCCTTTTTGATAATGACAACACAATAGCTTACAATAATAATAATAATTAAAAATGCTCCCCCTAACTAATGTACAACATACACAAGTTAAAAAAAATATGTACAAAACAAACACATATCCATTTCTCTTCAAAACAAACACATCTTTTCCCCCCTTGTCATCAACAAAAAAGAAGGAAAGAAACAATAACATAATGGAAAGTGTTGCATAAAGAACAAACATATTGCTAAAACATAACAAATTTAGACAAAGGAAATTGAAGTATATGGTTTCAAATACTGCATTAAAGAAAAATACATAAAACATAACAAAAAATTACAAAAAAATAGAAAATATATCAAGCCAGTCTTCGTTTTCGTCATCAGCACCTTGGGAGGCAGGAGGAGGAGGTGGAAATTGATGAGTGAATGAGTAGTTTAGGTGATCAAGACTAGCCTCAAGAGTATCCTAACAATCCATGAGATAGTTGACAGAATGATAAAGACTCTCAGGATCAGAAAATACAGCTCTAGGACGAAACGAACTAGAGGTAGAGGACCGACGACCTGAAGTGGCTAAAGGAATAGGAGGGACATTCCTTTGAGGAGACCTAGGAGGAGAGTTAAAAATCTTCATACGAGCTAAACTCGCACAATCAAAAGACTCATAATGAGTGACAACACTAGACTCAGAAGTAAGATCAACTTCATAGAAGTTGAAAACACGAGTAAGTATTGCACCAAAAGGAAGAAAAGAAGTATGAGCCTTATTAAGACGATTGAAAATGACTCGAATCCAATTTATTTGGATGTTGCCAAAAATGGCATACACCGCTTGTTGCAATTCAAAAGAGAATTGGTCGTAGCTACCCGTTTTAGGGATAATGTTATACAACAAAATTCTTGCAACAAGTTTAGCAAGCGGTGTAATTGACTTGTTTGTCATTGGGGGACCGCGATTTGGCAAGTAGGTTTTTGAAAGAATAGAGCTGTCATCCATTTCAATTTTCCCTAAATCCAACCCTTCATTAGGAATACCCAAAATAGTTCCCAATTTTTCAGGAGTTAACCTCATACGAATATTTTTTACCATAGTAGTAAGAAATATTTCGTTACCATCATCGAAGTGGCAACTCTCATATTTGTATAAAACAAATATATAAGTTGTGGATAGTAATAAGGTTGATTAATAAGGGAAAGCAAATCAAATAACACACATTATTCAAACAATGGGACTAAGGGAAACATATCTAAATCAGGAAAATTGACAAATCTCCCCGGAAATATAGCAATCTAACATATGAGAAAGAATTTCTCAACAAGGTTGGGGTTCCTAAGATATTGAAGGTAATTGCTAGAGGATTGACCTTCCTCAACATTAGAACCATAAGCTCTCATTAGAGGCATGATTCCTCTAGAAAATTTAAAAGGGAAAGAGGTCAAGAAATTATACCCAACAACAAAAAAAGAAAGAGAAGCACAAAGCTTCAACCAACTAGAAAATAGACTTCGGCAAGTGAAATGTACTCGAAATCTGAACACAATCTTCAAATTTTTGAGCACCAAAGCACTGAAATTGCCAAGAGAAGGTAGCAGTCGACTTCTTCTTTTTGAGAGAGACAATGTGAAAAAGGGGAAAGTGAAAGAAGAGGGTTAAAAACTAGGGTTTTACTTAGAATAGAGGGTTATGATCAAGATTGGAGTTAATCAAAGGATAAGATCAGCCAACGGGTCAGAAAGGGTAAATAGAGATGCCTCAAAAAGTGCATCGTTTCGAATCAGAAAGACAGACTGATGTCGCGACAATCGACTGATTTGGATAAACAGTCGACTTAGTCAAGAGCAAATAAAACAAACGAAAATATCAAGTAATACTTCTATCAATCGACTGGGTACTGTACACAGTCGACTATCCAGAGCATAAAATTCAGCCACAAATATATAAACAAAAAGTACTTGGTCACTCGACTGAAAAATAGTTTTAAGTTGACTTACACAAGATAAAAAATTTAAGAAATATCATAAAAACTACAAATTCCTAGTTCTCTTCTTAAGGTGATAAAGGTGTCTTCCTTAAGTGGTTTAGTAAAGATATCTGCTACTTGTTTAACAGTAGAAATAAAGTCTAAAGATATATCTCCCTTTAAAACATGATCACGTAGAAAATGATGTCTAATATCAATGTGTTTCGTACGTGAATGTTGAATAGGATTTTTAGATAAATTAATGGCACTGGTATTATCACACAATATAGCAGGTTTTGAAAATGAAATACTATAATCTAATAGGGTTTGTTTCATCCACAAAATTTGGGCACAAGCCAAACGTGCAGCTATATATTCAGCTTCTGTAGTAGATAGGGATACCGAATTTTGCTTTTTACTGCACCAAGATACTAGTGAGTGTCCCAAAAAGTGGCATGTTCTACTAGTACTTTTACGATCAGTTTTACTGCCAGCAAAATCAGCGTCACTACACGACAAAAGTTGAAAATTATCGGTGTGTGGATAAAATAAACCATACTCAGATGTGCCTTTAATGTATCTTAAAATACGTTTCACAGATTTTAAGTGAGACTCTTTAGGACTCAACTGATATCTAGCACACAAACATACACTAAATATAATGTCTGGTCTACTAGCAGTATATAAGAGTGAGCCAATCATACCTCGATAGAGTTTTTGATCGACACTCTTACCTAATTCATCTTTGTCAAGTGTAGTAGTAGTAGCTAAAGGTGTGGTCTTACTACTTGTGCTATCCATGCCAAACCGTTTGAGTGATTTCTTTGCATATTTTCCTTGATTAATAAATATGCCATTTGGTGACTGCTTAATTTGTAGTCCAAGAAAATAATTGAGTTCACCCATGTGACTCATCTCAAACTCTTTTTTCATGGTATTAGCAAACTCTTGACATAGACTACTATTAGTAGAGCCAAAGATTATGTCGTCTACATATATTTGTATGATTAGAATATCGGTCTCTATTTTTCTAATAAACAAAGTAGTATCTACTTTACTTATTTCAAAACCAGTTTCTAATAGAAAAGTCTGCAATCGATCATACCAAGCACAAGGTGCTTGTTTAAGACCATATAAAGCCTTTTTCAATTTAAAAACGTGGTTTGGGAATTGTTCATGTTCGAAACCGGGTGGTTGCTTAACATAAACATCTTCCTTAATAAAACCATTAAGAAAAGCACTTTTATCATCCATTTGAAAAAGTGTAAAGTTCATAAAACATGCAAAAGATAATAAGATCCTAATTGATTCTAGTCTAGCAACAGGAGCATATGTTTCATCAAAATCTATGCCTTCTTCTTGATTATATCCTTGAGCAACTAACCTACCCTTGTTCCTAATGACTTGTCCTGATTCATCTAACTTGTTTTTGAATACCCATTTGGTACCAATTATAGTATGATCAGGAGGTCGTGAACTAAATCTCATACATCATTTCTTATAAATTAGTTCAATTTATCTTACATGGCATTCATCCAAAATTCATTCTCATAAGCTTCTTGTATATTCTTGGTTCAAAATCCGATAAGAAAGTCGTATGAGAAATCATATTAACATGAGATCTTGTTTGAATACCACGTGAGATGTCACCAATTATTAAGTCATGAGGATGATCTCTAACTTCAACAAACAATTTTGGTAAAGTTTGAGTCATCACAACAGGATTAGTCGACTTGACTAGTCCATCAGCCGACTGATTCACATCAGTCGACTTAATTTCCTTATTGGTCGACTTATCCGCTAGGGTAGTTTACTCTAGTGATTTAATTACATTATTTAAAAGTGATGAATCAGTTTCTTCATCTTCAATAACAGTAGATGAAGTCAGAGATTCATCAAATAAAACATGCATGGATTCTTCAATAGTCAAAGTTGACTTATTGAAGATCCTATATACCTTACTCCTATGTGAGTATCCAATGAAGATACCTTCATTAGATCTAGGATCAAACTTATCTAAATTATCTTTAGTGTTTAAAATGAAACACTTGCAACCAAATACTTTAAAGTAAGATACTTTAGGAATCCTATCAAAAAATAGTTCATAACATATTTTCTTAAGCTTAAGCCTAATCATAATTCTATTTAAAACATAACACGATATTGAAACAGTTTCAGCCCAAAAGTACTTAGGCAAATTGCTTTCAACAAGCATAGTACATGCACACTCTTGTAAAGTCCTATTCTTTCTTTCAACCACTCCATTTTGTGGTGAAGCTCTAAAAAATGCAAATGAATGTATTATACCATTCTTGTTGTAATATTCTGAAAACGTTTCATTCTTAAATTCTCCACCATGATCACTTCTAATAGTGACTATGGTTAGAGATTTTTGATTTTGAATCCGTTTACAAAAAATTTCAAATACTTCAAAGGCATCATTCTTATGTTTTAAAAAGAAAACCCATGTGAATCTTGAAAAATCATCTACTAAAATAAATACATACCTATTTTTATTAAAAGAAGCGACTCTAGTATGACCAAATAAACCCATATGGATTAATTCGAGAGGCCTACTAGTAGAAATCATTTCTTTTGTCTTAAAAGTAGATTTGGCTTGTTTACCTAGTTGACATACATCACATAACTTATCATTTTTATAGGATAGTCTTGGCAGTCCTTTAACTAGGTTGTACTTAGACAATTTAGCAATATTTTTCATATTCACATGGCCAAATCTCTTATGCCAAAGCCAAGAATCATTGTTAGAAGGTACTAAGCAAAAATCATTCGAAAAATTATTTAATTTTAAACATACTCATAAACATTATTTTTCCTAAAGCCTTGAAAAATTACATTTTACATGGTAGAATCATAAATTAAACACGCATCTTTTTTAAAAACAATTTTATATCCCTTATCACACAATTGGCCTATACTTAACAGATTATGCTTAAGACCACTAACAAGAAAAGCTTCTTCTATATTAGGGGTAGTGTTCTTACTGACCATGCCTATTCCAATAACCTTCCCTTTGTTGTTGTCACCGAATGTGACTGTTCCTCCATCAATCTCTTGTTAGTTTGAACTTGATTTTGGAGAATTTCATTTAAATTCTCCTTTTCTTTGTTAAATTTAGATACATTCTTGGATATTGTAATACCTCGAATTGTAAATATTGAAAATACTCGTTTTCTATCTTTTGAAGCATATTTTATTTTAAATATTGATATTGGTGTATATATTTTTGGTAGATTGGTATTATTGATTTAGTAGAGCTCAGAGTTGAGATTTATGTGAAGAAATATTGTTTATTGTTATTTTATAAATTTTGGTGGATTAATATGAGATAATTTTGATGTATTTTGTAGTGTTTATATTATTAAAGAAAAGAGTTGGGGTTTATTTGCAATATTTTGGATTTGGAGGGTTTATATGTTAATATACCTTATTATTATTATTATTATTATTATTATTATTATTATTATTATTATTATTATTATTATTATTATTATTATTATTATTACATATATTATATTTTTAAAACCCACCCCCCATTCCTTCTTTCTTTGTTTCTTTTCCTTTCCCATTTCTTCCTCCCGACCAAAACCGAAACCCATTCGGCCGATCCCTCCCACACCCAAATCCGCTCCATCTCTCCATGATTTTCAAATTAAATTGAGGGATAGGCTAATTGAAGGGTTCTCTACATCGTGGTAGCATCGGTTTTTAGAGAGGGTTTTGGGAAGGTATACCCCATTTTATTTTATTGTATAAAATTAAGTGTGGTTAGTTTTTATTGAGTAAAAATATTATGGTAGGGAGGTTTGGAGATGTTAGGAGTAGTAGAGGCGAGAAATTAGCATATTATTAGAGAGTTTGCAAGTTGTTAATAAATTAGGGTTTTGGGTTTGTAAAAGAGAATTATATATGTATGAATTATTTCTCGTATAGTAATGGAAAGTATAGTTGGGCCATTAGAATAATTTGGGAGTGGTTCTAGTAATTGTTTGGGAATAAAAAAATCCCATAGATATTAGATTATTATGTGCATCACACGTGTATCCCAGATGTTCAATAAAATTCCTGTGTGATATTAAGATAATTAGTATTATTGTTATTAGCTCCTGTGATTGGTTTGGATGATTTGAGCCTTAATTGCTTTCAAATTTGATAATATGATATATTAGCGACTTTGGATGCGGGATGGCGTGGTGGTGCTTCGAGTCTTCGCGGGATATTCTGTGAGTATGATCTTTTTATTTTATGTGCATAATGTGCTATGACAATGTTAAAATATGGTTTGCTGTGTGTGAAATGTAAAGTATATTGAATATAGATTAATTCGTATGTATGATACGGAGTAAATTATGAGGTGTAAGAAATTAGTATATATATATATATGTATGGGAGTGTGTTGATGCTTGTAGATAGATATCTATATACTACGGGGTTTTAATGAACCGATATATGTATGTGAATGTATGTGTATGTGTATGTGTGACGTGTGAGCACCTGACTAATGTGATGAGATGGAAAGCATGGTGTGTATGATATAATATTGTGATGCAATAACATGATGATATGAATGATATGATGTATGTGTGATAGGCGTGTGATAAATTGGAAATTTATGTGATAATGTGATGTGAAAATTGGCATGATGTGTGTGTGTGCCATGTGGGTGATAACTGAGAATTTTATACCATAATCGATGAGATTAATGGCTTGTGTATGCTTATGAATTTAATGGAGTTATATGCATTCTTGTTATATTATAAAGGCGAAATTATATTATAAAGGAGTTATGTTATAAAGGAGATATATATGTATTTAAAGGAAAAAATTAATATTGTAGTGCCGCACAATCTCCCAGGGGTTTGGGCTAGACCCCACAGGCCCGGGATACACCCGGGAATAGGAGTTATATATATATTGCCCCAAATTTTATATTTGGGGATCATGAGTTATATATTGCCCTAAATTATATTTGGGGATCAGCAATTTCCTTCGCTGGTATAGGACCGGAGGAAGACGTAGCCTCGGATGTGTAAGACTCTATGAGAGCATCGATCTGCGTGTTATATTTATTTTTGACTAGCCTTCTGGTTTTAGTTTTAGTTGGACATGGGCGCAACCATTCTTTCAATCCAGCCCATAAATGATAGATGCTTAGGACACCTGGATCTGGGTGATATGGTGGGTTAGCAGGATTGAAATGTACGAGAGGAGAGGCATAGAGATCCCTGTGTTGTACGAGGAGGTCAGTTGTGTGGGCACTGAAAAAGAGAAAAAGATATATGTGTATTTAATGCATAAGACCTATGTGGTAGCGATATGTGTATTTGATGCGTAAGACCTATGTGGCAGCGATATGTGTATTTGAATGTCATGCGTAAGACCCTTGGTGGGCAGCAATCTGTATTTTGACTGAGTTATCGTCTTCAGTTGTGTGATGATATGGACACGGGTCGACAAACTAATAAAATAAATAAGTGTAAATAAGAATGAGAAAGTAAAGAAAGTGAAATGTGAAGGTAAAGTGAAGATGAAAAGTAATTGAAGTGAATATAACCAAGCTATCGGCTTGGGATGTGATGTGATATTACCCAGACTACGTGTTTGGGGTGCGGTGATTATTACCCAAGTTATCGGCTTTGGGGTGTGATTTATTATTGCCCAAACTATGTTTGGGATGTGGAGTATAAATTGTTGAGAATGAAAGTGAAATTAATGGTGACTTGAGATATAAGTGAAAATGAAAGTAAGTTTAATTCTCAATTAATTGAGTAGTAACTAAGTGATGTAATGAGATGAGAATAAGCTGTAAAACATGCTTTTGATGCAATGAGAATAAGCACTCTAATAAGTGATATGATAATGATGTGATGAACTGCAAGCAAATTGCAATGTGCAATGAGATGTTGTGTTTGTGTTATAAGACATGAATGAATGTGGCATTATAGGAATGAATGCATATATTTATGATGCGATACGTGATATAATACAATAAAATCAATATCTGTATTATGAGAGCGGTTATGAAAATGGTTATTAAAGAAAGTATGTTATGATATGAGTTTGTGTACCTTAGAAGTGTGTCAGGGAACTACTCGCCCGCTATTTTCGTGGGAATGGTGGGAACTACCTGCCTTGGCACAACTTCCAGGATGAATGGGTGTGTTGATGATATAATATAAGTAAATGAAGCGCATGGCTAAATAAAAATGAAGAAAATATGTAGTGGCATCATGTGGTTATATATATATAAATGAAGAATTGGTGATATAACGATAATTGTGGAAAGATAAATATTTGTGTTAGGGAAATTAAATCGAAAAGTAATGGATTGTATGTGAATTAGTATTATGCAAATGTAAAATAAGGATATATATGCGGTTAGTGTGATGGATAAAGTGAAATATGTGAAGTTATGGTTATGTAAATAGTTGGATGCAGCCTGGAAGAGTACTTTGATATAAAAATCGTATTGGTGGTGTTTTTATGTTCAGACTCCAGGTTAAACCTTCTTATCCTTATGTTTATAAGTTCAATTCATTTTCTTTTACAATTTAATTTATTTATTAGATTAATAATTATACTCACACCAGAAATGGCTAACCCCTTAGTGTTTGGGGGGTTAGGGAGTCCCCAGACTACCCTAGGCCCCTACTATTACAGGTTCCCAGCAGTGCAGAGGTGAGGCGTAGATTTCGTTGAGTGAAGTCTTTTACTTTAAATTTTATGTATAAGTTCAGTTATGTGAATAGTAGAATTTATGGTTTAAATTGTATTTTGAATGTATAAGCATGTAGATGATGATGATGAGTATAGTGCGGAGTGGTATGGTATGTTTGTGACCCGTACCCATCTCATTGTGGAGTACCAGGCCTTGTGGTATGTTTTACAAAGATTTTTCTAAAAATTTTATCTCGTTTTCAAAGAAATTTATGATTTTTAATTGATATTTGATATTCTATTATAAGTTTGGCCCCCAGAGCGTGATATTATATTGCCTGTGTGATTCTGTTCATTTTGGCCTGGGGAGCCCATGATATTATTACTTGTGATGTGAGCTACAGAATTTAGAACAGAATTCCATAAGCTTTTTGTGTTTCGGGGCAAAAATTTCATAGAAAACTTGTCAAAATTTTTTTTGAAATATAACTATCTTAGTTTATGTTTAAAGTGATATAGAAATTGAAAGAATTGAATTTGGAGTCAAAAAAAAAAAAAAAAAAAAAGTGGGGTGTTACAGTCTCTTCATAATTCTTTTTAAGAGATACAAGATCTATATCCAAACTAGAAAGTCTAGAATTTAAAGACTTGGCTTCAACATTTAAGTCAAGATTCTCTTGAGAAAGTTTTTGATTAACTTTATCTAAGTTCTTAACTTTAATTTTTTCTTTCTTAAGTTCTTGAAAAATCTCATTAAAAGCATCTAATAAGTCATTTGAATCAAAGTTATCACTTCGTTTTGTGTAGCCATAAAGCATACATTAGCAATTTCGTTTGTCTCTTCATTTTCTTCTTCCGATGGAGTGTCGCTATCGTCCCAAGTTGCTTGATACGCCTTCTTGTTCTTCATGTACTTGTTCTTTGTGTACTTGTCCTTCTTGAAGTTGGAAGCCTTTCCTTTATATTTCGCATTCTCCAGTGGGCAATCCTTCTTCATATGACCTGTCTTGTTACACTTGAAACAAGTTGGAAGTTCATTAGTATCTTTAGATTTGGAATTAAATTTACCTTTCCTTAGAAACTTTTTGAACTTTCTCGTGAACACGGCTATCTCTTCCTCATCTTCTTCTTTGTCTTTGGAGTCCGACATGGCCTTGAACGCGAGTGTCTTTTTCTTTGATTGTTGAGGTTCTAGATCCTTCTTGCGTTCTTCAAGTTGAACTTCATATGCCATAAGATTTCCCACAAGATTCTCAAGAGAGAGTTGTGTTAAATCGTTGGCCTCTTCTATGGCAGTGGTCTTCTTCTCCCATTCGAGGGTTAAGGCACGAAGAACTTTCCTCACCATTTCGGATTGAGTGTACATCTTTCCAAGAGCCACAAGGGAATTTGAAATATCTGTGAACCTTGTGTTCATATCTAACACATTCTCATTCTTCTTCATGCAGAACATCTCGAACCTGTGAACAAGAACAGATATCTTAGATTCTTTAACTTTATTAGTACCTTCATGAGTTACCTCGAGTGTGTGCCAAATTTGATACGCCGTTGTTGCATTAGACACACGATTGAACTCCTCCTTGGTAAGAGCACAAAATAGAGCGTTCATCGCCTTTGCATTGTTCATTGTTTCGCTCTTCATGTCATCGTTCCATTGTGCATAAGGAATTGCAGGAGCGGTGTACTCGGTCTCCGTCATGTTCCATATCTCATAGTTGACGGACTAAAGGTAGATCTTCATTCTACACTTCCAATAGTTGTAGTTGGTTCCATCGAATAGGGGTGGCCTTTGTGTGGATTGGCCTTCATGGTATTGGCTTGCATTAGAAGTAGTTGCCATTGCACTCAACCAGGATCTGATACCAAGTGTTGGATCCTGTAGGCAAGGCAAATAACACTAGAGGGGGGGGTTAATAGTATTGTTTAAAAAATAATTAAGAGCTTGAAACGAATTCGATATTATACTAGACTGATTTTCAGAGAACCAAGACTTAGAGAATATGAATGCTTTTTAGAATGCTTCTTCTTTTCAAAAACAAAAGCTTGAAACTTAAGAAAAATGCTTGGAACCTTTACCAAGTGATTTTTACACTCTATTTATAGAGTTAGACTGACTGGACGTTGAGAAACAGCTGCACCAACTGTCAACCAATGGAAATATATGTTTTGAATTTGAAAAACAAGTTTTAAAAACAGAAAACTGTCGAAACGGCTTGAACAGTCGACTGGGTTGCCATAATAAGTCAACTAGTCAGAGCTTGTATGAGTTCAGACAGATTCGTACTAAGACAATCGACTAGTTCCGAAGAGTGGTCGACTGTTACTCAACAGCTGATCTTAGTCAAGCTTGTTTCAACCTTTTCACTTTTGTAAAACACTCAATTATTAAAAGATATGTGGGAGTGTGTGTGTGACAAGGCTATTACAACATTTCTAAGACTCAAAGAATAAAAATTACAATTGTTACAAGACACTTAATACAAAATATTTTGAAGCACTAGTCTTGTCTTGAACTTGAGTCTTTGACTTGAGCTTAAGCCATTGTCTTTATGTCTTGAAGCTTGCTTGATCAAATGTGACTTGAACTTAGGTCTTTGAAGTTTGATCGATTCTTTTGAAAGCTTCATTGGATCAACTTTGCCTTTGTGTATTGCACCATGGTATTTGTCTTTAATACATCCTGCAATATATATAGGTGGTAGCACAACTTTGCATTGTGTTGTATTCATTAAAACCAAGAATCAACAATGGAGATGGCAGAAATAAAGTGGTGCCGGCAAAACATTAGGATCATTCCCAAAACTGAAGAGAAGAATATCGCCTTAAAAGCAGCAACTTCATGACAAACAAAATCAGAATTAGATCATGAAGAATCTGACGAAGAAATTGTGCTGATGTTCAAACAATTCCGTAAGTACCTCAAACATAAAAATTATAGCAGGTCTCAAGAAGGAAAAGACAAAAACAAGGAGGGTGTATGTTACAAATGCAACAAATCAGGACAGATCCGTCCAAACTATTCTCTCTCTCTCTCTCTAGATAGGAACAAAGCTTCTCACTCTAATTCAGGATTAAAAAAGAAAGCATTAAAGGTAACCTGGCTTGATACAGACTCGAGTGATGAAGAGCAAGAACATGACAACTTTGGATTCATGGCTTTTGAAGATGGTGAGGTGCAATCAATAGTCCAAGAAGAGGTAATCAAAGAACCCACCTATGATAATCTAGTAAACATATGTAATGGCTTAAAAGATTATGCAAAGAAATTAAATCGTGAGTTGAAACAATATAAGCAAATATCAAATGAATCACATGACTCCTGCATTGCCAAAAATAAAAAGTTGAATGATGCAAATTCCTTGATTATTGAAAATTTTTAGTCATTTAGGAATGATCATGATTTATTGATAGAAGAAAATGAGTGTCTGAAATAACCAATTCAAAAATCTCTGGAAATAAATAATGAAAATCTAAAGAAAATTCATGAGAAATCTACTTCTATTGCCAAACTCACTGATGATCTAAATGAATGCAAAAGGATATTTTACAAGGTAGTGGAAGGTTGTGAAGAAGTACTCGAACAAAATAGACAACTTGATGCAACTCTAGATACTCTCCATTGGAACACTAAAGACGATGATAAAACTAGAAATAGACTTTGTAGTAGAATAATTGAGCTCGAAAAAGTTGTTGAAAAATACGAAGGGCCCAATTATTTTATGACTAGGAATTCAAGATCATTTCATGATAATCGCATCAAACTACTAAGCAATCTTGTCATTCACATGTGCAGAACTATTCAAATAAACACAAATCTAGGCATAGCTATTCAAATGTGCATGACCCAAGGAATAATCAAATTACTTGTCACTATTGTTGCAGATTATGGCATATTTCTTATAATTGTACTTTAAAAATGAATACTAACTTTGTTTGGGTAAAGAAGAATGCAAGTACATGAACAATACCTACTTAGGTATCTACTAATCTTAATATTGGTACATCAACATATTCAACCTAAAGATCGGTGGTATCCTGATAGTGGATAACTGGTAAAAATATTTGCTTCACTATCAAAGGAAAAAGAGAAGTACATTAATTTCTTTATTATTATAGCACTAGCCAAACTATTAAAGGTAAACAAATCCTTGTTCAATTTTTTTCTGTTTTAGTAATAATGAACATATTTTATTTCTTCCAACTATATGATAAAAGTTATAAAAATGCATGTCTTATATTAGAAAGTAATTACTTCTGCCTCTTGCTAATAGACGAAATTATATCTTTAACTCAAATGAATTAGCACAATAACAATATGAAATGCTTACGTTCTTAATGTATGATAAAAAAAACATGAAAATACATGCAAGGAATTCTCTAAGTAAAAACAGGATGAATCTGAAGATAAGGGAATTAAAGGCTTCATTGGACTCCAAGTAAAACAACAAAAGATATTATGAATGAAACACACAAAATTGTAAGGTACCTTTCAATCATAATTGCACAAAACACAGAGAAATTTGCTATCACTTCATCATGCTAGAAATTTACTACTACTGCATCCAAAAATCACTTTCAAAAGGAGATATTGTTCTTGATTATGTTTCAACTAGTTTACAACTGGCTGATAAACTTACAAAATCATTAGACAAAAAGCGTTTTCACTTTCTAAAAGGAGGATTAAAAATTATTGACATTTCTGCCGATTCTTTGAGCTGCTGCATGTTTTGTATCTCTCATGCTATTCACAGAGATTTTCAATTGACTGAACAGTCGACCGTCACCCTGTAGGGCGGCACAGTCGAATGCAAGGTCGACCATCTCATCTACTGCTCCATTCTTCTTACAATCGATTCTCTCACAGTATGTAGACCGGTCGACCATGCGGTCGACCGTCCCCACTGCTATCATTTCATCTTTTGTTAACTCAATCAAGACTTTGATTTGTGTATGAAGTTGGTATCTTTTACTTTTGTTGATTAATCTCTTATGGTGCATCTTAGTTGCTTTCTAACCCAATTTATTGCTTGTATCCTATATGTTTGTCACTTCAATGTCTCCTCTTTTATTCTTCTCCATCACATATACCGTTTTTTGTGTGCCTTTTGGCGTGTTCCAAAAAGGGCGAGAAAAATTTAGAATTTAAGACTTTAGTATGATGATATATGTATTTTGGTAAATTCAGAACTCTCACTCAAAGTTGTATTATTGGAAGTGCTTAGTATAGTTTCGCTTGTTTTCTAAATACAACTCCTTCAAAATATATATAGGTGCATGTTTTGTTTTATGCATATAGGATGCATCATGAGCACATTGATTAAGTATTATGAGCATGAATTAAGGGGGGGTATTGGATTAAGGGGGAGCATTTGAATTTTTCAATTTTAAATTCTAAGGTATGTAGCAGCAGGTGAGGGGGCGCTAACTTCTCGGCGTTTGGAGATGAGTCTCGAATGCTCCCAGCTGACCGGGGTTCGCAGTCGCGACACCGTCCTTCTTTGTCAGAGAGTTCGGGTGTGGTTGGCTCCTTTCGTCATCTCTTTTTCGATCGAGCCAATCAGCCTCATGTGCTGCTACTGCTTCCAGAGGTTGTTTGTTCGTTAGGTCTGCTCTTGTCTAGCTTGTGGGTGTTTTTAGCATATCGCTTAGGGCTTCTATGTCTGTATCTCCTTTTGAGTCTGTTTTTAGATATTTGATTTCTGTACTATTTGTTTTACGCCTTGTAAGACCTTGCTATTGATATTATTATGAATATATATTATGGCTGGAATCTTTTGACTCTATCCGTTTCATCAAAAAAAAAAATCTAAGGTATGTTTTGTTCATACCAAAAGGAGAAGATTGACCCTAAGTTTGGTGTGCACAAAAAGTACTATTACAACTAATATTTTTCAATTGAGATATGCAAGTGATATGGCTAAAAATGGGGTTAAATTGGAACCGTTCAAATTGGGCACTAATCTTAAAGTTATAGGGGCAAGATGGTACTTTCACCTGCAGACGGGTCCGAATTGGGAACCGGGTCTCTCCTCTTGGACCCACTGACCCATGAACGGATCTGATCAACTGAGAGCGGGTCACAACCCGCTAAGGACCAGGTCAACAGGATATGAGGGAATCCTGGCCCGTCGTTATCTATTGGAGGTGGTTTTAACCACTTCTATCCAGTCACACCGGGAAGTAGTGATTCGTTCTTATCCCGAAGCAGATCTCCACGACGACTATAAATACCCCTACCACCTACCGTTACAAGGTGATCAATCTTTGTCTACCTAAGCTCTTTCCCTTTTCTTTACTGAGTATTGACAAGAGCGTCGGAGGGTTCGTCGCCGGGATTCATCCCGGTATTTCGAACGTTTGTGCAGGTCCGCGGGAGCACCAAGGAGTAATGATGTATCTAATTTTTATACAAATATTTGAACTCGTTTACCCATTAAAATTGCTTGTGTTCGTCTATATTGTGTTTAATTCATCTTATTTCCATAAGATTTCAAGTAATTAATTATTTTTGAAGAAATAAGATTTTTGATGCAAAATGTGAAGATATTTGGTAAAAATCAACAAACAAAACCAACAAAACGATTTATTGATTTTTATTGTTATGTTGAATTTTAAATTTTTATTGCCGTGTGAAAATGCAATAACCAATTTTAAAAGGGTTTAAATGAGCTAATATGATTTTTAGTTAGTTTAATTACATTAAACTATTTAATTTTATTTTCTTATTTTTAAATCCTAATTTCTGATTTATTTTATTTTTGTATGCAGCACATGTTTTCAAGAAAAGGAAAGAGAAGAAAAAGAAGAAAGAAATAAAGAGCAAATTAAAGACGAAGGAAATAAAGAAAGAATAAGGATTTTTCTACAAAAGTAAACCCTAATTCTCCTAACAGTGCCTACAAATAGAAGAGAAGACAAGAAGAGAAGAGAGCGCTTAACGAGGGAAAGAGTGACGGCTAATCCCTATTATTATAAAAAATAATTAATTAAAGAAACAGATTGAGAGAGCACAGCGGTCTGAGACGTTCAACGGAAGAGAGAGAAGAGGCAGGAGCAGGCTGACGTGGCGTCTCGTGTTGCGTGCAGAAGACGGTGTGAAGGAGATAGCGGGCCCCACGTGAAAGTGACGTGCTGACTGTGCGCGGAACAAGACAGATGGGACAGACCACAGCGGGTATGTCAGCACAGGCTGACGTGGCACGCACTCCCGGACGAAACCACACTGACGTGGTGACGCGTTTCTGACTTGGGTGCACGGCATGCAGACCGAAAGATAGAAGGAGAGAGAAAGATAGAGAAGCACTGTTCCTGCGCTGATTTCAAGACTTCGGTTTGCAAAAAAAAATTTACAAAACAGTTTCTTCTGTATCTCTTTTCTCTTTCTCTAAGTTTATCATGCAATCCAAAACTGTATTTGTTAGTTGCAATAAACTTACTATGAACTAATTTTACTTTTCTAGGGCTACGATGTAGCCTAGTTTTGAGAACACAATTTTAATTCCATATTATTTTTCTATTCTTCCATGGTTGTGTGTTTGATTTTTATTCTTAATGCGTACAATTGGTGGACAGACATTTGTATGATCTATTAAATCATGAAGAGACCGAACTGGTAATTTGTGATTAATAATAATTAAACATTGTTATAAGAGCGAACTTCTGTTAATGTGATCATTAAGAAATCCATAGATCTTAATGAATTTTCAATTAGTAATTTGTGCATGAATTATGAAAAATAATTAGTTGAGAATAATTTTGATATTGCTCGAGAGAGAATATGGAATAATTTGGGGGTTTTGGTTTACAACTTGGAAAAATCATCTTTTTATTCATATGGAACTATAAATTGTGTGTGATTAACTAGGTAAAATCAAATGCCCTAGAATTCATTTTGCCATTAACAAATCACAAAAATTTCAGATTCCGCACCTCTTAATTAATTTTGTTAGATTTTTAGAGTAATTTAATTTAGTTGTTTTATTTATTAAATTTCGATTTTCCAAATAGTAGTTAATCTAGAAATATCGGTACTCAATAAAATAATTAGTCCATGTGGGTTCGACACTCCTTTCACTTAACTATACTACTTGTTGTGATTTTGTACACTTGCAAAAATTCACATCAAGTCAACTCGCTAATAAGGGAAGAAGTCAGATTCAGCCCGTTTGAGTTCCTACAAATCCACAAATTCTGTCTATTGCCCCTACACCAGATTCAGCGGCAACAGATTGAGGGCCGTATGTGGGAACCACTCGAATAGAAATCCAACCTTCCTCCTTCAACCAAAGCTACTCCTAGCCATGCCTCCCAAGAGGAAGTCCGCGAACTCCAACCGAAGAACAATCACCATTATTCCTCCTCCTCCTCCTCCACCGGAGGATCTCCCTCCACCCGTCCAGACCACCCTGCAGCTCGAACATCCTCAATCCGTTCAGCAGGCTCTAGGGCCCCAAACCACTGTTAGGGAGCCCTCTCGGCGAAGTCGCCAGAAGCATCCTCTCCACCAAGTTCGGGTCTCTATCCACAATGCCTCCATAGATTGCATGGCCTTCCATAGCCCTCCAATGCCAAAAGATCTGCAGGATGTGCTCAACAACCGACAGAGCGAGCCCGAGCCCGACCTTCGAGTCCATTTGGAGGAGAGGCGAACCCGCGAAGCGAACCCTCGTCGAGAGCACTAGAGGGACCGGTCTCCCCGTTGAGCAGACCGCAGGGGGTCCAACTCTCCTCGGAGGCAAAGAGAGTCACCCCAGCACCACCCAAGACGAAGCTGCTCCCCGGCTGGCCGCCCTGCAGCTCGAGTCCATCGCGAGCAGGAGGCCCCCATCACGAGGGCGGAATTTCAACAATTCCAGGAGGCAATCCTTCGGGCTCTCAACACCGCCCCCAACAACGGCCATTGGGCTCCCAGCCCTCAGCCAGCTCCTCGCCATCATTGCTACTCCCGGAGTCCTCGGCCAGCTACGAGCCGTCACCACCGTTCCCCAAGTCCTAGGTCGGCTCCGAGCCATCGCCACCCTTCTCCTGATCACCGCAGTCGCTCCCGAAGTCCGCGACCCACTCCGAGTCACCCCCATCATTCTATCAGTCTGCCACCTACTCAGAGCCATCGCCGCCGCAGCCCCAGCCCTCCTCTGCATGAGGACGAGTCTCGGGGCTCAACGAGGTACGACCGAAGGGAGGACTCGGTCTACCGCCGTCTCCACGAGATGGGGAGGCACCTCGACCAGCTGGACAAAGACGAGGAGCAACGGGCGAGGAACCTCCGCCCGAGCAGGCCCCCATTCTCTGCACCATCATGGAGGCCCTTGTCCCAGACAACTTCAAGCCTCCACACTTCGAGACTTACACCGGGGAGTCGGACCCCGCAGATCACATCGAGAGTTTCAAAACTCTCATGATGATCCATCATGCATCCGAAGCCCTCCTCTGCAAGATCTTCCTAGCCACACTCAAGGGGCCAACTCGGGAGTGGTATCCTCGACTTGCACCGGCATCTATCTTCTCCTTCGACCAGTTTGAAAGCATCTTCCTCACGCATTTCGTGAGCAGTCGCCGCTCCGAGAAGACGAGCACCTCGCTGCTCTTCCTCAGCCAAAAGAAGGGCGAACAGCTGAGAGACTATGTCAAGCGTTTCACCGCAGAAGCCAGGTCCATCGCCTCCCTGGATCAGTCGGTAGCTTCGGCTGCCTTCCAATCCAATGTCATCAACCCCGACCTCAAGGCTTCCTTGGCCAAGAAGCCTCCTCGGAACTTCTCTGAGCTACTCCTTAGGAGCAAGAAGTACATCCGAGCTGAAGAGGCTCTCAACCGCCCCCACTCTGGAGGGGTTGTCTTCTGGGAACAAACGGAAGACTACATAGGAAAAAGGAGCTAAGAAGCTCCAAAAGGATAACGGAGGTCAGCGGTGCCCTCTCCCCCACTTCGAGAAGTTCACTCCACTCAATGCGAGTGTCTCTGCCGTCTTAATGGAGATTGGGAATGAAGGTCTCATGCTGCCACCTCCGAAGATGAACACCCCTGGGAAAAAGAGAAACCGGGACAAGTGGTGTCGCTTCCACCGAAACCATGGGCACGACATTGATGATTGTCGAGCCCTGAAGGACGAGATCGAGGCCCTTATCCAGAGGGGGCAGCTCGCTCGGTTTGTAAGAAGGGACAAAGCCGATCCACCTCCACCTCCCAGGGGGTTAACAGGCCAACAGAGCACCGCGTGGAGACCCCAGAGGCCGAAGCAGAGGCCATCTTGCACCTTATACATGGAGGCCCAATGGGGGGAGATTCTAACTCCTCCCGAAAAGCCTTCGTTAGGGAAGTCAACTCCGTGTAGAGCCATCCTCCCGCCAAGGGCCTAGGAATCCCTGTGACGTTCTCCGATAGGGACTTGGAAGGCGTCCGCATGCCCCACTGCGATGCCCTCGTCATTAACCTCAAAATGGCTAATTTCGACGTTCACCGGGTGCTGGTGGACAATGGAAGTTAAGTCAACATCCTCTTCTTGGAGGATTTCAAAGGCCTCCAGCTATCAAGGGACTAGCTCAAGCCAGCTGGCTACACCCTTCATGGGTTCACCGGGGTGTCGGTGATGATCTAAGGAGTTATAACTCTCGACGTCACTGCTGGAAAAACCCCGGTCACCCGTACAGAGCCAATGGACTTCATGGTGGTGGACGTGAAATTCGCCTACAACATGATCCTGGGTCGACCAGGCCTCACCGCACTCCAAGCCATCCCTTCGGCTTATCACATGAAGATGAAGTTCCCCACTCCAGCAGGGGTGGGAGAAGTGAGGGTGAGTTAGGAGGCGGCTCGCAAGTGCTATATGACCTCAATGGGAGGCCCGGTCCTCTCCCTAGAAGCCCTCGAGCTCCCACCGGAGAATAGCCAGACCATCTCCGAACTAGTGGACGAACTAGAAAAAGTGGCCTTCTCAGAGGAAGACGCCACCAAGACGTTCCGAGTCAGTAAGGCACTTCCCCCTCCATCAAAGAAGACATCTCCCAGTGCATTAGGGAGAACCACGATCTCTTCGCCTGGACTGTGGCCGATATGCCTGGGATCTCCGAGGAGCTCCTAATGCACCATCTCAGCGTTGCCCCAGGTGTCAAGCCCATTCAGCAGAAGCAATGCAAGTTTGCTCCCGAGCGTCAACAGGCGATCAAAGAAGAAGTCGAAAAGTTCCTCAATGCCCGATTCATCTAGGAGGTGAACTATCCCGAGTGGCTATCCAATGTGGTGATGGTCAAGAAAGCCAACGGGAGATGAAGGATATGCATCGACTTCACCGATCTCAATAAGGCGTGCCCGAAGGATCCTTTTCCCCTTCCCAGCATCGATGCCCTGATCGATGCGACCTCTGGGCACGAGCTCCTCAGTTTCATGGATGCTTTCTCGGGGTACAACCAGATTCGGATGTTCCCTCCTGACATCCCGAAGACCTCGTTGATGACAGATCAGGGCCTGTATTACTACAGGGTTATGCCGTTCGACTTGAAGAACGCGGGAGCTACTTATCAGCGCCTCGTGAATAGGGTCTTCCGAGACCAAATTGGCCAAAACATGGAAGTCTATGTAGACGACATGTTGTTCAAGAGCACCCGAGGGTAGGAGCATGTTCTCGACCTCCAAGAAGCCTTCGAGGTGCTCAGGAGGCATAATATGAGGCATAATATGAGGCTTAATCCAAACAAGTGTGCGTTTGGAGTCTCATCCGGCAAGTTCTTGGGGTTCATGGTCAGCCAGAGGGACATAGAGGCCAACCCCGAGAAGATCCGGGCCATTCTCAAAATGGCTCCCCCCTCCAGTGTTAAAGATGTACAGAGACTCACTGGGTGCCTCGCGGCGATCGGACGATTCCTCTCCAAGTCCGGGGAGAAGTGCCTCCCCTTCTTCAAGGCCCTCAGGGGGCTAAAGGTTTCGAATGGGGGCAATAGCAACAAGAGTCCTTCAACCAGCTCAAGGCATACTTAGCTAACCCCCCGCTCTTGAGCAAGCCAGTGCCTGGGGAGGTCCTCTACCTATATCTCGCCGCTTCGGAGCAGACCCTCAGTGCGGTCCTTGTAAGAGAAGAGGATAGAACGCAGAGATCCATCTATTATGTGAGTAAGGTCCTCCGGGATGCTGAATTCTGTTACCCGAAGCTGGAGAAGATGGCTCTCACCTTGGTTATGGCGGCCCGAAAGCTGCGCCCCTACTTCAAATCTCATTCAATGGTCGTTCTTACCGACCAGCCGCTCAAATAAGTTCTCCAAAAGCCTGAGACCTCTGGGCGCCTTATGAAGTGGTCCATCGAGCTAAGCCAACATGACATTAGTGATGAACCCAATAATATTCACATTTAGGAGCAATAATCTTAGTGCAATTAGACATTTAAATGCTCTTTATGTGTTATTTTACTCTTCCTTTCTCTTTTCCATAGGAAACAACCAAAAGCAGCAAAACGAAGCAGATTCCAGACTAATACAGACTGAGAGAATGATATACAGGGAACTGCAGAGCAACAGTCGACTGGCTCTTCAACAGTCGACTGGACAGAGAGATTAATGGGGCTCGGCACAGTCGACTGCTTCCAAAGCCAGTCGACTGGCATTCGGCGGAGTCAAAAGATAAGAACAGCGAAGAATCATCCTCATCCAAATACGAAGCAAGATTTAGCTATCCAAACCCAGGTTATATGCGAATAACAACTTCTCCAACAAATCAAAGCTAGAGACCGGGGATTGGCAAGAGCACGTGGCTAGCAGAAAAGGAAGAAAAGAAGAAAAGAGAAAGAAATAAAACGGCGATCAAATAAGGAAGGAAATAAATAGAAGAAGAGGACTTTTTTGGAAAAAGTGCAAACCCTAATTCTCTTCCGGTGTTCTATAAATATCAACCAAGAGGAAGGGGGAACGGATCCGTCGACTGATCGACAGCAAGCATCAAGATACCAGGATCAAAGAGAGAGGAGATCAAGTATTCAACAAGGGAACGGGCCGGTCGACTGTGTGACAGCCAGCCGACCTATCTGGCCGAACTTCATCAGTTTATTTCTTCTCTTCCTAGTTCTGTTATGTTAATCATGTATTCGAAACTGTTAGTCAATAAAAATCTTATTATGTGGAACTAATTTCATAGTTGGGTAGATTGAAACCGTAGTCATGTAATGCTAAATTCTTATGAATGCTTCTCTTTTACTTATTGATTAAACCTGATTGAATTGGTATAGATTTATAATAATCAAACTTGTTCAGAAGTTCTAAGAGCAGTCGACTGAGAGTGACAGCAAGTCGACTGCCATACAGAACCTGAGATTATCAAGTTTGCATGTTATAAATCTGAATCTGTTATATGAGTATAGAGACGATCCGTATCTCGTGCTCATAACTTGTAACACAGGAATCCTTAGGGGTTCTTGGTTTAATCAACTTGAAGGATCTAGATATGATACCAATTTCTAGAACTTTGAGTGTTTGTTTGTTTCCATTGTTCTTATGTTTTCCTTAAGTGCAACTTAGTAGATACCATGCTAAATACTTAAGGAAAGAAACGAATTAGAGTAGATACCATGCCTAATTCTTGGCTGAGGGAAACATTAACCTTAAGGAGTAGATACCATGCCCTTAAAGGAACGAACATGAGTAATTAGAGTAGTGAAGAAGGTGACTTAGCATTACTGACTATAGGTGAAAATCAAAGCCCAACTACTTAATAAACATTGTGATTCAGAACTACTTGATATAGTTTTCAATTTCTCCATTTCTTTTAGAACAACACTTCAAGATTCTTATTTCTTTTTATTGGTTAGTAAGTTAATTTCTACAATCTCTGTGGGATCGACCCTTGCTTTTCACTACACTTCTATAAACGATTCGTACACTTGCGAGGTTTTAATTTGTGTCTAGTTCACCTGTTTATTTAGATAACTAGAGTCCACAATAATTAGCTACCAGCCCAGAACAGCAATCAAGGCCCAAGCTCTGGCAGAATTCATTATGGAGATCACCATCCCCGACCCTTGCGAGTCATCTGCCGACCCCCTGGTCTGGACCATTTATATGGATGGATCTTCTTGCGCCGACGGAAGTGGGGCTGGCATCATCTTGACCGACCCAGACGCTTTCGTCCTCCAATACTCCCTCCGCCTAAACTTCCCAGCATCAAACAACGAAGCAGAGTATGAGGCCCTCATAGCGGGGCTCTGTATGGCTCGCAAAGCCAGGGCCAAGCGCGTCAGAGTCTTCAGTGATTCTTAGTTGATTGTCAACCAAGTGTCTAGGGAATACGAGGCAAGGAACGAGCGTATGGCCAAGTACTTGGCAAAGGTTAAGGAGCTACCAGCCTTATTAGAAGACGTTCAACTCCAGTGGGTTCCTCGTGAGGAAAACGCACAGGCGGACGCTCTCTCAAAGCTCGCCTCCTCGTCCCTCCAAGGTCTAGAACGGATCATCTTGATAGAGGTCCTCCTCAGACCAAGTATTGATGAAGATATCTCGGAGCCAACGGAAGCCTACCCCATCGTACTTAGGGAGAACTGGATGAAGCCTCTCCTCGAGTACCTCAGAGACAGAGTCCTTCCCGAAGACCCAAAAGAGGCGAGGAGGATCAGGACACGAGCCGAGCGGTACCCACTCCTTGACGGAGTCATGTACAAACACTCTTATACTCAGATTGACGGCCGACCCTATCTGAGGTGCCTCTCCCCGGAGGAAGCACTCTATGCCCTAAAGAAGGCCCATGACGGTCTGTATGGCGTACACTTGGGAGCGAGATCCCGTGCCTGTAAACTCTTAAATTACGGCTACTTCTGGCCCACACTACTGAGTGACTCCGAGGAGTACGTCCGCCAGTGCGACTCCTGCCAGAAATTCGCCCCAATCCATCGTCTGCCTCAAGCACAACTGACCTTCTTGGCGATTCCAATCCTTTTTGCGATGTGGGGGATGGATTTGCTCAGACCCTTCCCTCCAGCACCGGGCTAGCTGAAGTTCTTAGTCGTGGCGATAGACTACTTCTCAAAATGGATTGAGACTGAACCTCTTTCAACAATTACTGAGCAAAAGGTCCAGAAGTTTGTTTGGATAAACATCGTTTGCCGGTTCGGGGTACCCTGCATCCTCATAACCGACAACGGGACTCAATTTGCCGAAGCAACCTTTCGCAACTTCTGCGCTGACCTCGGCATCCAGCAGCTGTTCTCCTTAGTAGCCCACCCTCAGTCCAATGGTCAAGTAGAGAACGCCAATCGACAAATCCTCTCTAGACTAAAGAAGAAGCTGGATAAATCTACCAAGGGGCTGTGGGTAGAACAGCTCCCCAACGTGCTTTGGAACTATCGCACCACCAAGAGAGCCCCGATAGGGGAGTCCCCCTTCAACCTCACCTACGGTTCTGAAGCCCTCATCCCCTTAGAGGTGGGCATGCCTTCACCCCGACTGATAGCCTACAGTGAAGCACAGAATGCGAACCAACTTCGCAACTGCTTAGATATCATAGACGAGGTCCGTGAGAGAGCTGCCATTCAACAAGAGACCTACCGCCGAAGGATCACTCAGTCTTACAACAAGAAGGTAAGAACAGCTAATCTCATAGAGGGAGACCTTGTACTCCGGAAGTTGTCGATCTCCAATCCAAGCAAAAAGGGCAAGTTGACACCCAATTGGGAAGGACCGTATAGGGTCTCCAGAGTTATTTGCCCAGGAGCGTATCAACTCGAAGACCCGATGGGCTGGAGAATACTGAGGACATGGAACGCGGAGCACTTGATGAAGTACCAAGAGGGTGTCTAAACACCGCTCCAAGCAACTTCCCCTAGAGCGCTCCATAAAACATGTCAAAAGTTCTTATTTGTATTTTCTTTATCAAAGTGTAAAAGCGGCTCGCAACTTAGAAGCGGCCGCCTAATTGTTTTCAATAAAAGCAATCTTTCCCTGCAAGTTCTCTATGTTTGAGTAGTCCAATTGTACTTACAAAAAAAATTCGCATTAAAACGTCACGCTTGGGGTCCAATACTTGGTTTGACTCCGCTTCAACTACTTGCTTTTAAGCAAGTACGAAGTGGTTCACCATTTGAAATTGCTCCCACAGCTGTTGAAATTCTTAAAACGGTACACTTGGATTCCAACACTTGGTTCGACTCTACTTCAACTACTTGCTTTTAAGCGAGTACGAAGTGGTTCACCATTCGGAATTGCTTCACAGCTGCTGAAATTCTTCAAACCACACGCTTGGAGTCCAACACTTGGTTCGACTCCGCTTCAACTACTTGCTTCTAAGTGAATACAAAGCGGATCACCATTCGAAATTGCTCCTACAGCTGTTGATATTCTCTAACCAACAAGTTCGAAGCCCAATACTTGGTTCAATGCAACTTTTGCTACTCGCAAATGAGTGAGTACAAAGCGTCCCACCATTCGGAATTGCTCCTACAACTGTTGACAATTACATATGGTAGCAAAACACACAAGTTCACAAAACAAGTACTATTTCATTAAAGTTTGAGATACAAGTCTAATTACTGACCAACGACTCAGCTTTACATCGAGATACAAAACTTGCGAAACCAAGATTACAAGATTATAGAAAGCTACTTCATCCCCTCCTAGGGGCGGGGGTACTTCTGTTAAGAGACACCCGTGGGTGACGAAGGCTGTGCTGTCGACGCCCTACTTCGACAGACGTTCCTAGGTCGGCGAGCCTAGAAGCATAGTCTGCACCCGATCTAACAGTTGCCCCAACAGATGCTCCGCTCGACGAAGCTGCCACCCCACTTTGCGCATCTCCGGGGTCTCAATGTATAGGGGGCGAGCGAAGCACGAGCTCACGGAACGTTATCCCCCTATTATACTCCTCTCGAGTGCAAGAAGTAGTTCTGACAGTGCTTCCCTCAGATCGCGGTCGAAGACGAGCGTTCTCCGCCTCAAGCTCGACAATTCGCTTTTTAAGCAAGTCGTCCATCACAGTTATCTTCAAACGCAGCAGTCGCATCGAGCCTGCACTATGAGAGCTGTCGGTGATTGTCCGTCGAAGATGAGCAACCTCCATGCTCTTACCGAGAGTTACCTTCTTCAGTTCATCCCTCTCCGCTATCACCTTAGACAGAGAGTGACGAAGGCGCCTAAGTCTCAAGCCGAGGTTGGCAGCCGCCGACGAGCCCACCTCATCGCCTTTGGGTGTCGTCACATTAATCCTCTCTTCTAATCGTCTCCTTTTTATGTCTCGATGAACTAATATCAATCTCAAATGATTCAGCTCACACTCCACTTTATGAAGCTCCCACTCCACTTCGCGAAGCCGCTCTTGGTTCCTAGCAAGCTCCAACCTCGTCGCCCCTAGACCAGCCTTGAAACGTGCCACTTCGGCCACTCGAGGCACTTCGGCGAGTTGTAGCGCTTCAACGATCTGAAAAAAGTCAGAGCACGGAGCTACTAAGTTTACACGACTCGTACCTAACAACTCAAAAACAAGACAAACAGTTTTGAAACTTCACCAACACTTACACAAAAAATTTCTATTCATTGAATACCAAATGCGGTGGCCAGTCCGCAACAAGGCAATACATAAAGAGGGAGCAAAATACAAGACAAATCAGGGGTCGACCTCTTTCGTGCAATCCAGTGCTGAAGATGCCTCCTCAGGGGCCACGATAGCCAGGGGTGTAGCCTCCGACAGAGTGCTATCCTCGAGTTTGGCGCCTCCGGCCTCGACTTCCTCGTCCTTTTCTTCCTCTCCTTTGCCCTCCTCGTCCCCTTCCGAGACATCGTCGAACTCGGGGACGGGGTCCGGAAAGAGACGCCAGCCAGCACAGTCCGCTTCAGGGAACTTCTCCGTCATCTGATCTATGGCTCGAGCATACGCCTTTGCAATGTTCATGATGAGGAACCCCTGTGCCTTCGCCATGGCCTGCTCCTCGGCCATCTTTGCTGCCTCCAGCTTCGCCGCAGCCACTGTGCCCGCCTTGTCCTTAGCCGCCTCCTCGGCAGCCTTAAGAAGCCGAGCGTTGTCAGCCTCCAGCTTGGTGACCACGACTTCGAGGTGCCCCAATCTCGAGTTCTTCGACTCAGCTTCAAGCCTTGCCTACTCGAGGTCCTTAGTGACCCGGACGCTCTCCGCTCAAGCCTTGTCTACCTCCAACTTCAGCTCCCTCTCCTGCTCGGCCATCTTCTCCATCAGATGGCCGAAGTGGCAACTAATATGAGGGGAGTAGGACTTGAGTTATAAACACAGCAAAAGGGGGGGACATTAAGTACTCAATAGAAAGAACTCTTCAAGACTTATAGACATCTCCGAACGAGCGACCTCGAGCGCGTCGTCTCCCATGCTCCCCGCCTCTATGTCTGCTTTGTCCTTCGGCGTTGCAAGATGCCGAATTGCCTGCATGCACGTCGACGAGTCTCCTAGGAACCCGTCGAGCTTGCGGACCTGCCAGTCTGGGATGAATATCTTCTTGTGTTCCTCAGTTAGGAACACCTCGGCATCAGCGGTTAGCGGCGGGGCCTCCAGACCTAAGGCTGTCGATAGGGGGAAGACCCCCGTGTCGGTAGAGGCCAATGCCACCACTGGGGTCAGCGGCTTCGGAGCCAATGGCCGCCTCGCCAACTGCTCCGCAACGGTGCGATGTGCCTTTGCCCCCGGCGAGGTCGCCCTTCGAAGCTACTCGCTTCCTCTTCTTCGGGGCTTTGTTGCCCAGGGCACCCCTCATTGCCAGTAGGTCGTCGAAGTCCATAGCCTCTACAAGAAGAGAGAAAGCAAAAAAGTTAGAAAATATGGCCTACTAAAAAAAAAAAAGGAGACAAATATACCAAAACCATACTGGGGTTTATCGAGCTAAGCCCCCTCGGAAGAGTACCTCCTCGATCAAGTCCCTCCAACCAAACTTCGGGCGGTCGAGTAGCGTCCGAACCATGTCCTCTTCCTCGGAACCAAGTGTCGGACACTCCTTGACTCTCTTTAAGACCGCCTCTACCCAAGGGACCAGACTTCGGATTAAAAAGTATTTGTCCCTCCAATTCTTTATTGAGTCTGGGCAGCTTACCAGCTTCGCCCCATACCTCGAAGCAAGATAGAAACGATACTCCGTCTTGTGTTGTTGGTGAATCTGGTACATTATCCGGAGAATGCTCAACCTCGGTGCGAAGCCGGCCGCTTGGAAATGCAAGATGAAAACGTTGATCAGTTGCCACATGTTCGGCATGTACTGAACGGGGCTGAGGCGGAACCACCTCAGCACTTCGTTGACGAAGGGGTGGAGTGGGAGCCGAACCCCTGCCAAGAATGCATCGACATGCTAGAAGCACATGTCAATGGGCATCGGCGAGTTGGCCCTCACTCCCGCCCTAGGAAGTATTAGGGCGTATTCCCTCGGAATCTGGAAGCCTTCCCGAATGCATCCCAGGTCCTCCTCGGTGAGGATAGAAACCGTCTCGTTTGCCTCCATCGTCTCTCTAGCTTCGTTTTCCTCGAAGGTGCGACCCATCCCGTACATAATCTGCTCCGCCTGGTCCTCCGAAATTTCCCGAACCCTCTGCAGTCCGGTTAGCACCCTTAGCAACCTTCTGAACTCTCCCATTCTCTGCTCCTCCTTAACCCTCGTCTCCACAATTACCAAAGAAGGCTCTACTACGGCCTTGCCCTTGTCTTTTGGGAGGACGTGACTAGAGGAGGCCTCGGCGGCAGGAGGAAGGGAGGGCTCCTACCTTAAGAGGTCGATAGACATTCTTTAAAGGAAGGAAATAATCTAAGTATAGAATTACCTTGAATTGAAAGCAACGGTCGGAAAACACACTGGAGTACCGTAGAAACTCGCCGGAAGCTCTCGCTAGTGAAAAGTCTTGCCTGAGTAAAAAACGAGAATAGAGGTCAAATGAGAGTGAGGGTGGAGACTTATAGGGATTGGGGTAGTTGGCACACTTCCCAAGGGTAAAAGGCTCCCAATGGTGCAAAGGTCTGGCCCATTTAGCAGAAATGACAAAAATATCTGGGCAACTCAAGAGATGTGCGAAATGGCCACGTGGCTCTCTCCTATTCTTCCCCGAAGTCGTTTGCCACCGACGTCCAAACGCAAACAATTGCGTTGACTGGTCAACGGTGGCTGGGACCCACTGGCCACATGGTGCTCTCCTATTCATCCCCAAAGTCATTTGCCACCGACATCCAAATGCAAACAATTGCGTTGACTGGTCAACGATGGCTAGGACCCACTGGCCACGTGGCATTCTTTCATTCATCCCCGAAGTCGTTTTCCACCGACGTCCAAATGCAAACAATTGTGTTGACTGGTCAACAGTGGCTAGGACCCACTAGCCACGTGGCGCTCTCCTATTCGTCCCCGAAGTCGTTGGCCACCGATGTCCAAACGCAACCAATTGCATTGACTGGTCAATGGTGGCTGGACCCACTCGCCACGTGGCGCTCTCCTATTCATCCCCAAAGTCGTTTGCCACCGACGTCCAAACGCAAACAATTGCGTTGACTGGTCAATGGTGGCTGGGACCCACTGGCCACGTGGTGCTCTCCTATTCTTCCCCGAAGTCATTTGCTACCGACATCCAAATGCAAACAATTGCGTTGACTGGTCAATGGTGGCTGGAACCCACTGGCCACGTAGCGCTCTCCCATTCGTCCCCGAAGTCGTTTGCCACCGACGTCCAAAGCAAACAATTGTGTTGACTGGTCAACTGTGGCTGGACCCACTCGCCACGTGGCGCTCTCCTATTCATCCCTGAAGTTGTTTGCCACCGACGTCCAAACTCAAACAATTGTGTTGACTGGTCAACGGTGGTTGGGACCCACTGGCCACGTAGCGCTCTCCTATTCGTCCCCGAAGTCATTTGCCACCGACGTCCAAATGCAAACAATTACGTTGACTGGTGAACGGTGGCTGGAACCCACTAGCCACGTGGCGCTTTCCCATTCGTCCCCGAGGTCGTTTGCCACCGACGTCCAAACGCAAACAATTGCGTTGACTGGTCAACGGTGGTTGGGACCCACTGGCCACGTGGCGCTCTCCTATTCGTCCCTGAGGTCATTTGCCACCGACGTCCAAACGCAAACAATTGTGTTGACTGGTCAATGGTTGCTGGGACCCACTGGCCACGTAGCGCTCTCCCATTCGTCCCTGAGGTCGTTTGCCACCGACGTCCACCGACGTCCAAACGCAAACAATTGCGTTGACTGGTCAACGGTGGCTGAGACCCACTGGCCACGTGGTGCTCTCCTATTCGTCTCCAAAGTCATTTGCCACCGACGTCCAAACGCAAACAATTGCGTTGACTGGTCAATGGTGGCTAGGACCCACCGGCCACGTGGCACTCTCTTATTCGTCCCCGAAGTTGTTTGCCACCGACATCCAAACGCAAACAATTGCATTGACTGGTCAATGGTGGCTGGGACCCACTGGCCACGTGTCGCTCTCCTATTCGTCCCCAAAGTCATTTGCCACCGACGTCCAAACGCAAACAATTGCGTTGACTAGTCAATGGTGACTGGGACCCACTGGCCATGTGTCGCCCTCCTATTCGTCCCCGAGGTCGATTGCCACCGACGTCCAAAGCACGAAGAAACAGGGGTCCCCACGCCAGGTGTCGATCCCCTAGACTTCTGCAAACTTTCCGAAGTCGTTTTCCACCGACGTCCAAAACGCGAAGAAGTTGGAACCCACACGCCATGGTCGCTCCCCTAGACTTCGGCAAAGCGTCCCGAGGTCGGTTGCTACCGACCTTCAAACGGGCAAAATTTGCCCTCTTCACCATCGTCAGATCACTCCGAAAAGCGCGCCACGATATGATCAACATCTCAGATTGTGCCACGTCAATTTCGTTTGATAAATCCTTTTATTTTTATTATAAATTCGGATTAATTATTTTAAAATTGCGAAAAATAATTTGAAATTCAGAAAAATTAATTAAAATTCTAAAAAATAATTATAAATTCGGAAAAAATATTTTAGAGATCCTGAGTAAATAATTATTTATTAGATTAATTAATTGATATTTCTTAGAGACAAATTGTTGCTTCGCAAGACTAAATAACGGATCCGAAAAATAGTTAAAAAATTGAGAAAAATCTCCGAAAAATCCAGAAGAGCCTAACAACAATTTTGAGCACATTACCAACTCAGAAAAGCACCATCACCCCTCAAACGAGATTCGAACACCCTTTGAGAACTCCGATAAAGCCCTATGCGCCATTAAGACAACAAAACTACTCCCCAAAGGCTGTAATACGCAGTCTTTAGGAGTGGGGGGCTCGTGATATGGCTAAAAATGGGATTAAATCGGAACCGTTCAAATTGAGCACTAATCTTAAAGTTACATGGCCAAGATGGTACTTTCACCTGCAGACGGATCCTAATTGGGAACCAGGTCTCTCCTCTTGGACCCACTGACCCATGAACAGATCTGATCAACTGAGAGAGGGTCACAACCCGCTAAGGACCAGGTCAACAGGATTTGAGGGAATCCTGGCTCGTCCTTATCTGCTGGAGGTGGTTCTAACCACTTCTATCCAGTCACACCGAGAAGTAGGGATTCGTTCTTATCCCGAAGCAGATCCCCAAAGCGACTATAAATACCCCCTACCTCCTACCGTTACAAGGTGATCACTCTTTGTCTACTTAAGCTCTTTCCCTTTTCTTTACTGATTATTGATAAGAGCGTCGGAGGGTTCGTCACCGGGATCCAACCCGGTGTTTCGAACGTTTGTGGAGGTCCGCGGGAGCACCAAGGAGTCAACTTGCCAACAAGGGAAGAAGTCAGATCAGCCCGTCAGAGTTCCTACAAATCCACAAATTCTGTCTATTGCCCCCACACCAGATTCAGTGGCAACAGCAGGCTTTACAGGAAATCTAAATTAAAATAAAGAGCCAAAAAGATTCGCAATCAAACAAAAGTGGAAGGTATCAAAGATGATTGCAAATATCAAGGAATATTTCAACTCTAAAGACATGTATTTTAAAGCCTCAAAGAAGCCAGCAAATATTGTATATTTATTTCTGTTTATGTGAGGAAATACCATGTAAGGAATCGTTGATTAAATAATTATTTATGGAAAGAATATGAAGTGGATTCACCAAATATATATCAAAACTACACAATAGCGGTCAACCGTACATATGTCGATCGACAATCACAACATTCGATTGTACACTATAGTGTAAAATTTAGTCAGTCGACCGACCACCTCTCGACTTTCGTGTTAAAGGTGGACGGTCGACTGCTCAACAAAGCGGTTGACCGTACTTATGTAGAACTGATATTTTTGGTATATCTTCTCCTCGTTTTGGAAAAATATAATTTCTCTTCTTGTAAATAGAGGTGAATTCACTGAGTATTCTTTATCCCTTGCAACTATTATTCTTCTGAACTTATTGTTCAATCAACGATCCGAGTGTGTGAGCTTTTATAGTTTTCTTCTGTCAAGATCGTTATAGATCTTGAGAGTTTTTCTTATCTTCCACTTCAGTGAGTTTTACAGGGCTTATTCATAGAAGTTCTGTAGGTGTAATAGGACTCTTGACCTGAATTCCGATAATCACTGTATAAGGATTTTAAAATATAGTAGAACACTTGTGGCGGAGAATTACTACAAGTAGGTGGTGTGGACGTAGATCTAGGGATCGAACCACATTATATTGTTGTTTCTTGTGTGCTTGCTCTGTTTGGTTTCTCTAACTCTATCTCCTTACATTTCGCATTTATTTAAAAGTTTTTAATTTCTATACAATCACCATATTCACCCCCCCCCCCCGGGTGATTTACAGAGTGTGAACAAGGGGAGCTAATTTTTTTGACTTGGAGGAAGGAAGAGTTTTCATTTTTGTAGGAGAGCTTAGGTGTACCATAGTAAGGCTTAGGTGTACCATAGTAAGGCTTAGATGTAACCCTAGGAGGGCTTATGTGTATCGTAAGAGTCTAGGAGCTATCATAATATTTTCTAGGTTGCTTTGATTGTGTTGGGACACCAAGAACACAACCACTTCCATGCTTCATTCTTATCCCCACACACCCCACCCTAACCATAGGCCGGCCACACTATAAAAGGAGACCAAAGGTAAAACCCTAGCTCGTTTCTCACTCATTTTTTCATTCCAAACATTCTCTCATTCTCTCTAAGTGCTATGTTGGAGCAAGAATAAGGAGGAAAAGAAGCTAAGCAAGCTAGGAGGAAAAGAAAAGCAAGTTTGGAGACAATTGTTGTGTTGAGCTCTCCATAGAAAGGTGAGTGTTCTCCTAACCACTTGTATGTTTCTTTTTTTTTCATGGATTGATTGCTTGAATATATGTTTGAAACTCATATGGAATGGCATGATACGCCAAGTAGATTAAATTGTTGTGTATATGTTTGAAGTTCATGTTCATAACAATAAAAAGAAACTAATTAGATGGAATTGCGAGAAAAGGAAAGATGTATTTTTTGGTTGTGGGTAGTTAGATTCCAACCGCTAGGTGAATTCTATGTTTTGCATATTGGATTCAGAATCTTGTAGTAGGAATAAATGCAAAGAACAATTGTGTGAAAGTGCATTTTTATACTAGGGTCTTGTTGTGGGATTATGCATCGGAAAGATCGCATGTGAGGTGGCCAGTCCGCAACAAGGCAATACATAAAGAGGGAGCAAAATACAAGACAAATCAGGGGTCGACCTCTTTCGCGCAATTCAGTGCTGAAGATGCCTCCTCAGGGGCCACGATAGCCAGGGGTGTAGCCTCCGACAGAGTGCTATCCTCGAGTTTGGCGCCTCCGGCCTCGACCTCCTCGTCCTTTTCTTCCTCTCCTTTGCCCTCCTCGTCCCCTTCCGAGACATCGTCGAACTCGGGGACGGGGTCCGGAAAGAGACGCCAGCTAGCACAGTCCGCTTCAGGGAACTTCTCCGTCATCTGATCTATGGCTCGAGCATACGCCTTTGCAATGTTCATGATGAGGAACCCCTGTGCCTTCGCCATGGCCTGCTCCTCGGCCATCTTTGCTGCCTCCAGCTTCGCCGCAGCCACTGTGCCCGCCTTGTCCTTAGCCGCCTCCTCGGCAGCCTTAAGAAGCCGAGCGTTGTCAGCCTCCAGCTTGGTGACCACGACTTCGAGGTGCCCCAATCTCGAGTTCTTCGACTCAGCTTCAAGCCTTGCCTACTCGAGGTCCTTAGTGACCCGGACGCTCTCCGCTCAAGCCTTGTCTACCTCCAACTTCAGCTCCCTCTCCTGCTCGGCCATCTTCTCCATCAGATGGCCGAAGTGGCAACTAATATGAGGGGAGTAGGACTTGAGTTATAAACACAACAAAAGGGGGGGAGATTAAGTACTCAATAGAAAGAACTCTTCAAGACTTATAGACATCTCCGAACGAGCGACCTCGAGCGCGTCGTCTCCCATGCTCCCCGCCTCTATGTCTGCTTTGTCCTTCGGCGTTGCAAGATGCCGAATTGCCTGCATGCACGTCGACGAGTCTCCTAGGAACCCATCGAGCTTGCGGACCTGCCAGTCTAGGATGAATATCTTCTTGTGTTCCTCAGTTAGGAACACCTCGGCATCAGCGGTTAGCGGCGGGGCCTCCAGACCTAAGGCTGCCGATAGGGGGAAGACCCCCGTGTCGGTAGAGGCCAATGCCACCACTGGGGTCAGCGGCTTCGGAGCCAATGGCCGCCTCGCCAACTGCTCCGCAACGGTGCGATGTGCCTTTGCCCCCGGCGAGGTCGCCCTTCGAAGCTACTCGCTTCCTCTTCTTCGGGGCTTTGTTGCCCAGGGCACCCCTCATTGCCAGTAGGTCGTCGAAGTCCATAGCCTCTACAAGAAGAGAGAAAGCAAAAAAGTTAGAAAATATGGCCTACTAAAAAAAAAAAAGGAGACAAATATACCAAAACCATACTGGGGTTTATCGAGCTAAGCCCCCTCGGAAGAGTACCTCCTCGATCAAGTCCCTCCAACCAAACTTCGGGCGGTCGAGTAGCGTCCGAACCATGTCCTCTTCCTCGGAACCAAGTGTCGGACACTCCTTGACTCTCTTTAAGACCGCCTCTACCCAAGGGACCAGACTTCGGATTAAAAAGTATTTGTCCCTCCAATTCTTTATTGAGTCTGGGCAGCTTACCAGCTTCGCCCCATACCTCGAAGCAAGATAGAAACGATACTCCGTCTTGTGTTGTTGGTGAATCTGGTACATTATCCGGAGAATGCTCAACCTCGGTGCGAAGCCGGCCGCTTGGAAATGCAAGATGAAAACGTTGATCAGTTGCCACATGTTCGGCATGTACTGAACGGGGCTGAGGCGGAACCACCTCAGCACTTCGTTGACGAAGGGGTGGAGTGGGAGCCGAACCCCTGCCAAGAATGCATCGACATGCTAGAAGCACATGTCAATGGGCATCGGCGAGTTGGCCCTCACTCCCGCCCTAGGAAGTATTAGGGCGTATTCCCTCGGAATCTGGAAGCCTTCCCGAATGCATCCCAGGTCCTCCTCGGTGAGGATAGAAACCGTCTCGTTTGCCTCCATCGTCTCTCTAGCTTCGTTTTCCTCGAAGGTGCGACCCATCCCGTACATAATCTGCTCCGCCTGGTCCTCCGAAATTTCCCGAACCCTCTGCAGTCCGGTTAGCACCCTTAGCAACCTTCTGAACTCTCCCATTCTCTGCTCCTCCTTAACCCTCGTCTCCACAATTACCAAAGAAGGCTCTACTACGGCCTTGCCCTTGTCTTTTGGGAGGACGTGACTAGAGGAGGCCTCGGCGGCAGGAGGAAGGGAGGGCTCCTACCTTAAGAGGTCGATAGACATTCTTTAAAGGAAGGAAATAATCTAAGTATAGAATTACCTTGAATTGAAAGCAACGGTCGGAAAACACACTGGAGTACCGTAGAAACTCGCCGGAAGCTCTCGCTAGTGAAAAGTCTTGCCTGAGTAAAAAACGAGAATAGAGGTCAAATGAGAGTGAGGGTGGAGACTTATAGGGATTGGGGTAGTTGGCACACTTCCCAAGGGTAAAAGGCTCCCAATGGTGCAAAGGTCTGGCCCATTTAGCAGAAATGACAAAAATATCTGGGCAACTCAAGAGATGTGCGAAATGGCCACGTGGCTCTCTCCTATTCTTCCCCGAAGTCGTTTGCCACCGACGTCCAAACGCAAACAATTGCGTTGACTGGTCAACGGTGGCTGGGACCCACTGGCCACATGGTGCTCTCCTATTCATCCCCAAAGTCATTTGCCACCGACATCCAAATGCAAACAATTGCGTTGACTGGTCAACGATGGCTAGGACCCACTGGCCACGTGGCATTCTTTCATTCATCCCCGAAGTCGTTTTCCACCGACGTCCAAATGCAAACAATTGTGTTGACTGGTCAACAGTGGCTAGGACCCACTAGCCACGTGGCGCTCTCCTATTCGTCCCCGAAGTCGTTGGCCACCGATGTCCAAACGCAACCAATTGCATTGACTGGTCAATGGTGGCTGGACCCACTCGCCACGTGGCGCTCTCCTATTCATCCCCAAAGTCGTTTGCCACCGACGTCCAAACGCAAACAATTGCGTTGACTGGTCAATGGTGGCTGGGACCCACTGGCCACGTGGTGCTCTCCTATTCTTCCCCGAAGTCATTTGCTACCGACATCCAAATGCAAACAATTGCGTTGACTGGTCAATGGTGGCTGGAACCCACTGGCCACGTAGCGCTCTCCCATTCGTCCCCGAAGTCGTTTGCCACCGACGTCCAAAGCAAACAATTGTGTTGACTGGTCAACTGTGGCTGGACCCACTCGCCACGTGGCGCTCTCCTATTCATCCCTGAAGTTGTTTGCCACCGACGTCCAAACTCAAACAATTGTGTTGACTGGTCAACGGTGGTTGGGACCCACTGGCCACGTAGCGCTCTCCTATTCGTCCCCGAAGTCATTTGCCACCGACGTCCAAATGCAAACAATTACGTTGACTGGTGAACGGTGGCTGGAACCCACTAGCCACGTGGCGCTTTCCCATTCGTCCCCGAGGTCGTTTGCCACCGACGTCCAAACGCAAACAATTGCGTTGACTGGTCAACGGTGGTTGGGACCCACTGGCCACGTGGCGCTCTCCTATTCGTCCCTGAGGTCATTTGCCACCGACGTCCAAATGCAAACAATTGTGTTGACTGATCAATGGTTGTTGGGACCCACTGGCCACGTAGCGCTCTCCCATTCGTCCCTGAGGTCGTTTGCCACCGACGTCCACCGACGTCCAAATGCAAACAATTGCGTTGACTGGTCAACGGTGGCTGAGACCCACTGGCCACGTGGTGCTCTCCTATTCGTCTCCAAAGTCATTTGCCACCGACGTCCAAACGCAAACAATTGCGTTGACTGGTCAATGGTGGCTAGGACCCACCGGCCACGTGGCACTCTCTTATTCGTCCCCGAAGTTGTTTGCCACCGACATCCAAACGCAAACAATTGCATTGACTGGTCAATGGTGGCTGGGACCCACTGGCCACGTGTCGCTCTCCTATTCGTCCCCAAAGTCATTTGCCACCGACGTCCAAACGCAAACAATTGCGTTGACTAGTCAATGGTGACTGGGACCCACTGGCCATGTGTCGCCCTCCTATTCGTCCCCGAGGTCGATTGCCACCGACGTCCAAAGCACGAAGAAACAGGGGTCCCCACGCCAGGTGTCGATCCCCTAGACTTCTGCAAACTTTCCGAAGTTGTTTTCCACCGACGTCCAAAACGCGAAGAAGTTGGAACCCACACGCCATGGTCGCTCCCCTAGACTTCGGCGAAGCGTCCCGAGGTCGGTTGCTACCGACCTTCAAACGGGCAAAATTTGCCCTCTTCACCGTCGTCAGATCACTCCGAAAAGCGCGCCACGATATGATCAACATCTCAGATTGTGCCACGTCAATTTCGTTTGATAAATCCTTTTATTTTTATTATAAATTCGGATTAATTATTTTAAAATTGCGAAAAATAATTTGAAATTCAGAAAAATTAATTAAAATTCTAAAAAATAATTATAAATTCGGAAAAAATATTTTAGAGATCCTGAGTAAATAATTATTTATTAGATTAATTAATTGATATTTCTTAGAGACAAATTGTTGCTTCGCAAGACTAAATAACTGATCCGAAAAATAGTTAAAAAATTGAGAAAAATCTCCGAAAAATCCAGAAGAGCCTAACAACAATTTTGAGCACATTACCAACTCAGAAAAGCACCATCACCCCTCAAACGAGATTCGAACACCCTTTGAGAACTCCGATAAAGCCCTATGCGCCATTAAGACAACAAAACTACTCCCCAAAGGCTGTAATACGCAGTCTTTAGGAGTGGGGGGCTCGTGATATGGCTAAAAATGGGATTAAATCGGAACCGTTCAAATTGAGCACTAATCTTAAAGTTACATGGCCAAGATGGTACTTTCACCTGCAGACGGATCCAAATTGGGAACCAGGTCTCTCCTCTTGGACCCACTGACCCATGAACAGATCTGATCAACTGAGAGAGGGTCACAACCCGCTAAGGACCAGGTCAACAGGATTTGAGGGAATCCTGGCTCGTCCTTATCTGCTGGAGGTGGTTCTAACCACTTCTATCCAGTCACACCGAGAAGTAGGGATTCGTTCTTATCCCGAAGCAGATCCCCAAAGCGACTATAAATACCCCCTACCTCCTACCGTTACAAGGTGATCACTCTTTGTCTACTTAAGCTCTTTCCCTTTTCTTTACTGATTATTGATAAGAGCGTCGGAGGGTTCGTCACCGGGATCCAACCCGGTGTTTCGAACGTTTGTGGAGGTCCGCGGGAGCACCAAGGAGTCAACTTGCCAACAAGGGAAGAAGTCAGATCAGCCCGTCAGAGTTCCTACAAATCCACAAATTCTGTCTATTGCCCCCACACCAGATTCAGTGGCAACAGCAGGCTTTACAGGAAATCTAAATTAAAATAAAGAGCCAAAAAGATTCGCAATCAAACAAAAGTGGAAGGTATCAAAGATGATTGCAAATATCAAGGAATATTTCAACTCTAAAGACATGTATTTTAAAGCCTCAAAGAAGCCAGCAAATATTGTATATTTATTTCTGTTTATGTGAGGAAATACCATGTAAGGAATCGTTGATTAAATAATTATTTATGGAAAGAATATGAAGTGGATTCACCAAATATATATCAAAACTACACAATAGTGGTCAACCGTACATATGTCGATCGACAATCACAACATTCGACTGTACACTATAGTGTAAAATTTAGTCAGTCGACCGACCACCTCTCGACTTTCGTGTTAAAGGTGGACGGTCGACTGCTCAACAAAGCGGTTGACCGTACTTATGTAGAACTGATATTTTTGGTATATCTTCTCCTCGTTTTGGAAAAATATAATTTCTCTTCTTGTAAATAGAGGTGAATTCACTGAGTATTCTTTATCCCTTGCAACTATTATTCTTCTGAACTTATTGTTCAATCAACGATCCGAGTGTGTGAGCTTTTATAGTTTTCTTCTGTCAAGATCGTTATAGATCTTGAGAGTTTTTCTTATCTTCCACTTCAGTGAGTTTTACAGGGCTTATTCATAGAAGTTCTGTAGGTGTAATAGGACTCTTGACCTGAATTCCGATAATCACTGTATAAGGATTTTAAAATATAGTAGAACACTTGTGGCGGAGAATTGCTACAAGTAGGTGGTGTGGACGTAGATCTAGGGATCGAACCACATTATATTGTTGTTTCTTGTGTGCTTGCTCTGTTTGGTTTCTCTAACTCTATCTCCTTACATTTCGCATTTATTTAAAAGTTTTTAATTTCTATACAATCACCATATTCACCCCCCCCCCCCCCGGGTGATTTACAGAGTGTGAACAAGGGGAGCTAATTTTTTTGACTTGGAGGAAGGAAGAGTTTTCATTTTTGTAGGAGAGCTTAGGTGTACCATAGTAAGGCTTAGGTGTACCATAGTAAGGCTTAGATGTAACCCTAGGAGGGCTTATGTGTACCGTAAGAGTCTAGGAGCTATCATAATATTTTCTAGGTTGCTTTGATTGTGTTGGGACACCAAGAACACAACCACTTCCATGCTTCATTCTTATCCCCACACACCCCACCCTAACCATAGGCCGGCCACACTATAAAAGGAGACCAAAGGTAAAACCCTAGCTCGTTTCTCACTCATTTTTTCATTCCAAACATTCTCTCATTCTCTCTAAGTGCTATGTTGGAGCAAGAATAAGGAGGAAAAGAAGCTAAGCAAGCTAGGAGGAAAAGAAAAGCAAGTTTGGAGACAATTGTTGTGTTGAGCTCTCCATAGAAAGGTGAGTGTTCTCCTAACCACTTGTATGTTTCTTTTTTTTTCATGGATTGATTGCTTGAATATATGTTTGAAACTCATATGGAATGGCATGATACGCCAAGTAGATTAAATTGTTGTGTATATGTTTGAAGTTCATGTTCATAACAATAAAAAGAAACTAATTAGATGGAATTGCGAGAAAAGGAAAGATGTATTTTTTGGTTGTGGGTAGTTAGATTCCAACCGCTAGGTGAATTCTATGTTTTGCATATTGGATTCAGAATCTTGTAGTAGGAATAAATGCAAAGAACAATTGTGTGAAAGTGCATTTTTATACTAGGGTCTTGTTGTGGGATTATGCATCGGAAAGATCGCATGTGAGGTGTTCGATGAAATGCCCGAATGAAGACGTATGCATATGTGAATCAGAAAGTCTAGTAATAAAGACAAATATGGATAACTATTTTTGCACATAAGGTGCTCAATGAATTGTCTTAATGAGAAGGTCTAGTAGATTAAGATTGCACATAAGGTATTCGATGAATTGTCTCAATGAAATATATGCTTGCATATGAGCATATATATGGAAGATATGCTTGCATGTGTGCATGTCTATGAAATATAGTAAGATAGACGGTTGTGATTTACATAATTGAATAAGGGTGTACCAGTTGGTGTATATTTTTAAATGGGTTCGGGAAGAACTCATGAATAGCTGATTGTTATATAGTGTTGTTGTTGAAGTAATAATTAGCTGTTTTATTTTGCCCGGATTAGGGCCGAGTTTGGGCCAATTCTTGGGCCTGTGTTGAAAGACCAGATGAACCTTATTTTGGGTCGGGGTAAGTCTTGAGTAAAGTGACTAAGTTGGTTAATAATATAGAACTAGATAAGAGATGGACTCTTGAATCTAATAAAAATGGACTAGTTGTTAGCTTGGAATGGATGAATGAATTCTATGTTAGGATTCTAACTATAGCGGTAATTCGACTATAAATGATGTAATGGAATGTAGGGTATACGTCGCCAATTAGTTAATAGCGTAGAGCAAATAGATCATCTGGTAACTAAACATGGTTAATAGAATTTGTAGGATAATAAGGAATCGGAAGTTGTAATAATAGAGCCACTAGAATCGAGTAAAACTAGTTAGTAAATAAACTGATCTAGTAATTATAGAATCAACTATATTCACTAGTTCTAGTGCTCCATTGAAGTTTGGTTATCGTAGAGGTCTTAGTATGTGTTTTATCCCTAAATTTTGCAAACTTGCAACCGGAAGTCCAGGAGGCACATTGGACATTGATGGAGGCAAACCCGCAGAGATGAGTTGTTGCATAAGACTGCGTGTAACTATTGGTTGTAAGGACAGACACCAATTGGGTGTTTACTCACCTGTTAAGGGGACACGTGCGGCATCGTCTCCAAGGGGACATGTGCAGTATTGTCTCGACTGTTAATTTCTGGGATTTAGTGATAAGAACAGGAGGTGGACATATATACCGCAAACTTACGTCGAAACCTAGGGAATAGACCCCTAAGGGAACGTCTATCTTCTATGTTATCTATCTAAATGGAAAGCAAGAATTTTACTTTGAGACTCTTGGCAGAGTAGGGAAAAGTCTGTCGGTCCGCCTTATGTTCGGATAACTTTAATTAAACTCTGAGTCTCTTGGCGGAGTAGGCAAAGGCCTGCCGGTCGCCTTATATTTGAATAACTTTTAGTTGGGTCTGAAAGTGGAACCACATGTTCCGGCAGAGTTGAATGATCACTGGCCTGTAAGGAAGTGGATTTCACCGGTCCGGGGTGGAGTGGAGAGAGACCACTGATTCCGATCGATCGAAGTGATCACGAAAGTTCGGGATTGGAGAAAGACCACCGGTCCCTTGCATCAGCAAAAATGTACCGCATGCACTGCAACTCTACCAGTCACTAAATAAATGTCAGAAATAGTGTAAGAGTACAAGGGTAGGTTTGCATTGCGAGGGATTGAACCCTATAAACAGAAGAACGTTCAAGCTTGATAGGAAGTACGTAGTATGGGATGCATACGTTTACAATCAAGTGTGCATTAGAATAAAAGCATTAGGTGCATTTGAGTTGTGCATTAGATTCTAGGGTCATGACATACATCGATACTCTGTTTGTATGATTGTCACATTTTTGCATAAAAATGTTTGATGAGGAATTGGAAATCGCTGGTTTCATCAGTATTGCGTCCGTTACATTCAACTGGCATACCCAAAGTTGGTTAGTATGCAGGACTACCTGATCATGGGAGTAGGGCACTCAAGCTGTGTGAAGCATCCAAGTGAATGACAAGATTTGTACAATGTAATTTATTGTATTATGTAATCGAAAATTTCATGTACGACTACTTTGTACTTTGTAACATTGTTGATGTAATCATAAAGTTTTAATTTCCTGTGATTTTTTGTGTTATGTACTCATTTGAAGTAAAGATTCTGGATTGTGTCTTGAGTTTCTAGTGTACGGAAATCGGGGCTCTACAATCCGAGCCATTCTAGACATGTCCCCCCCCCCCACCAGCATCAAAGAAGTCCATAGACTCACAAGGCACCTAGCATCCATTGGTCGCTTCCTCTCTAAGTCCGAAAGAAGTGCCTCCCTTTCTTCAAAGCTATTCAAGGGTCGAAGGGTTTTGAGTGGGTGCAAACGCAACAAGAGGCCTCTGAAGATCTCAAGGCGTATATCACCAATCCCCCACTTCTGAGCAAGCCTTAGCTGGGAGAGGTGCTCTACCTGTATCTGGCTACTTCAAAACAGACCCTTAGTGTTCTTTTGGTGAGGGAAGAATATAGACTTGAGAAGCCAATCAACTATGTGAGTAAGGTACTTCACGATGCCTAGCTTCATTACTCTGAAATGGAAAAGATGGCTTATGCTCTAATCACGTCTGCCCATAAGCTCCACCCCTACTTCCAATGACATTCCGTCTAGGACCTCACCGACCAACCCCCCAAACAAGTGCTACACAAGTCAGAGAACTTTGGGCTACTCATGAAGTGGTCCATCGAGTTAAGCCAACATGATATCAGCTACCAGCCAAGGACGGTTGTTAAAATCCAAGCCTTAGTCGAATTTATTGTGGAGAGCACCATGACCGACCCCCACCCCCCTAAGGAAGACGAAAATCCCCCGGTCTGGAGTTTATGAAGATCGATCATCTTGCATCGAAGGAAGTGGAGCTGGGGTTATCCTGTTTGGTCCAAATGAGTTCACCCTCTAGTACTTTCCTTATCTCGATTTTCGTGCCTCCAACAATGAGGTAGAATATAAGAAATTGATTGCCAGCCTCATCCTCGCTCGGAATGCAGGAGCACGAAAATGTCAGGGTGTTCAGTAACTCCCAGTTGGTAGTGAACCAGATCTGAGGAGACTAGGAGGCCTGAGATGACCGCATGGTCAAGTACTTAGATTATGTGAAGAAGCTCTTAGCTACATTCCAATCGGCTGAAGTCACTCACATCCCTTGCGAAGAAAATGGGTAAGCAGATTCCCTCTTTAAATTAGCCTCCTCTTCATGTAAAGGACGCGACCACACGATGCTCATTAAGGTCCTACTCAAGCCAAGCATCAAAGTTAGAGCTCATGTACATCGCTCCTCAAACACCCGAAGATTGTTGGATGAAACCCTTGGTCGACTTCCTCGGCAAGGAAATCCTCTCGGTGGATCCTAAAGAAGCAAGAAAGATCCAGGTAAGAGCAGAACGATACACACTTATCGAATGAGTCTTGTACAAGCACTCCTACACTCTCATAGATGGTAGACCTTACCTGTGATGCCTCTTGCCAAAGAGGTTAAGTATGCACTCAAAGAAGTACATGAAGGAATCAGTGGTAGTCACATGGGCATGAGGTTCCTTTCAGGGAAGATTCTTAATCACGGGTACTATTGACCCTCACTCCTCGACGATGATCGAAACCACGCCTTCCTATGCACCTCTCGTCAGAAGTTCTCCCCAATGAAGTGGGTTCCCCAAGCCGACCCAAGCTCCATGTCGAGTCTGATCCCCATCCTCATGTGGGGAATGGACTTGCTCGAGCCGTTTCCCCCGCAACTGGACAGAGGAACTTTCTAGTGATAGCTATCAATTACTTCACAAAGTGGATCGAAGCGAACCGGTAGCCTCCATCACTGTGGAAAAGATTCAACAATTCTTTTGGGAGAAAATTGTTTATAGGTTCAGGATCCCCCAAACAAAACACAATTTGCTGTCGAGGGATTCCGCAAATTCTACACCGACATGTAAATCGAACATCGATTCTCTTCCATCTCACATCCCTAGACCAATGTCCAGGCAGAGAACACCAATTGATAGATCCTTGATGGTCTCAAGAAGAAGCTCAACAAAGCTCCCAATGGGTTATGGGTTGAGGAGCTCATAAGTGTGCTCTGGTCCAACAGGACCACTAAGAGATTACCAACAAGAGAATCTACATTCATCGGCTCGAGACACTGATCCCCCTAGAGGTCTAACTTCCCCTCGCCTCCTTTCCTTCAATGAATAACAGAACTCGAATGACCTCCAAGGAAACCTTGACCTCATTAAAGAAGTTCATGAGAAGTCTTCCCTCTGATGACACATCTAACAGCAGAGGGTGGAGAAATTCTACAACAAGAAGGTCAGCTCAGCAAACCTCAAGGAAGGGGACTGGAAACTCGAATTCTCTGACCCACACAAGAAGGAAAAGGTTGCTCCAAACTGTGAAGATCCATATAAGGTCTCTAAAGTCATCCTCCCAGGAGCTTACCGACTTGAAGATCTGGGGTGGAATAAGATATCAAGTACATGAAATGCCGAGCATATGATGAAGTTCCACGAGAGTGCTTAACACCCTCCACTAGCAGTAGGTTTTTAATTTGTAATAAGGCCGACATCTACAACGGCCAGAGCATATAATAAAGGCTAGCTACCCAAGTAGCTACGTGGTTTTATTTTTAATAATACTTAGCTTTTTTATTTCAAAAGTCTTGTACTACTCTCTAGATGGGAACAGTGAGTTGGGAGCTCAGCTACTCCCTCGAGCTACATCAATGACTCACTAAGTCTCAAATAACAGGTTCGCAATCAAACTCTTTCCTAGAATTTCTCTCACAACTCGTTAATTCTCAAATAACAAGTTCGGAGTCCAAACTCGGGGCTCTATGGTGCTCAAGAAACTTTCATATAAGTAAGTTCGGAGCAGGGCATGTCACTCGAAACTACACCCTCAACTCGTTAACCCCCCAAACAACAATTTCGGAGTCTAAACTCATGACTCAAAGTTGGTCACGCAACTCGCTTGCAAGCAAGTTTGGAGCCTGGATCTCACTCAAAACTGATCCCGCAACTTGTTAACTTCTTAAATGGCAAGTTTAGAGTCTAAAATCATGGCTCGAAGTCGCTGACACAACTCGCAGCTTGACTCATAACTTGAAACTGCTCCCACAACTTGCTAACTCTTGAATGGGCAGAGCTCGGAGTCCAACTTTTCCCTAGAGCTACTCCTACGACTCATTAATTTGAGCACATAAGGTTTGGAGTCCAACTTCCCCCTAGAACTACCCCCGCAACTCACCGAATCTAGACAACAAGTCATAAAGAAGGCAAGAGACAGTACTTGAGTACTTAGAAGATCTTTAGTTCTTATCAGCATCTTATTACAAGCTCAAAAGAATAAATGGGAAACCTCTCGTTCACTTTTGCACAATTCTAAAGAGTTAAAGTACATTGACCATCCCACAACTCCATTCCACTCCAATCATTTATGCCTACGGAAGATAGGGGTATTTCAGTTAAGAGACATGATCTGCTTGAGACACCTCCTTTCTGAAGAAGATCCACTGCGTCCACCATGGAAATGATCCAACCCCGCATATTGGGTCCCATCGTATGCACAGTGAGCATGACCCACCTTCTTAATAGGAGCAATACTTGAAGTCTCGGCAACTCCACTCTGGGCATCCCCAGGGCTCTTCCAGATTGCACGAGCATCCGGGGCTACTCTTCTAGTCGTCGCTCCTGGACCAGTATCGCTAGGGTGAGCGGTGCTTCGCCCTTTCAACCCTCCAAGTCTCGCCTCCATGCAATGGATCTACAAATCCTTCTCAACAATCAACTCCTTGAGTTGAACATTTTCCCTAAGAATCTATTCCCAATGAATCCTTTGCCCCGGCGGGCGCAAAAAAAACATGCCGAACCACGGAGACAAGTCTCCCTTAGGCAGGAGAACTCCAAGTCTCTCTTGACTAACTGTACCTTCAAGCGAGCAAGCTCCAACTCCGTGTCATGCGACATATTGTGCGAACAGACAAGCCCCAACTCTATCACGTGCAACTTGTTGCAAAGATGATCAAGCTCGACATTCTAAGGATCCCCCCAGAGTACACGACTATTTACCAGTAGAGAAGAGGTTTGAGTTACTACATCGCTAGAAAAAAAAACTCCAATGATAAGAAGACTCAAGGGCTATATCCGAAGTTCTTGTTCACAAAATGAAAAATACAAGTACTTGGCACCAAAACTACTATCATTCAATTAAAACAAAAAATACATCAAGTGGTGGATAGTCCGCTATTAGACATATTTAGAAAGTCAAAAGGATAAAATTAAAAAAAAAAGAAGAGAAGATCAAAGCAAGGAGCAGAGGGCAGGGGTCAACCTCAGTCAACGGAGATACAGGAGTGGAAGCCTCAACCACTTTCTTTTCCCTTCGCCCCGACATCCCCCTCTGGACTCTTCACATACTCATCCATAGGACCCTTCTGAGCCACCTCCTCTTCCTCCTCTTCCTCCGCTTCATCTGATTCCTCAATGACTGGATCGTCTCTCGGTTTCAACGCCAGGTAGTACCCATTTCCCATCGAAGTGAAAGATGAACTAAACCACGTTCCTAACGGCCTTAGCGTAGGCCTTCTTCATGTTCATGAATAGATGCCCTTCCGCTTTGGCTCTCACCTGGGCCATTACAGCCACTGCATCCCTCCCCTCTGCCATTATCTCCCTCTCCTTTGCCACCTGTTCCCTCTCCCTTTTCTGCTCAGACTCAAGCTGAGCGACTTGAGCAAGGAGGGCCTCCTCCAATGCCTTGATGACCTTTATCCTTTCCGACTTGGCCTTATTGGTGAGGCCTTCCAAAGGTTATCCTCTTCTACTACTTGATCCAATAAGTAACAAGCGATATGCAAAGAGAAAGAGCTTCAGAACTTACAAATTTACGGAAGAATGTAAAACTACTATAAAGGTCATTATACGTACTGACATGGTGGTCCGAGAGATCTCCAAGGAGGAGGAATCAATCTTCTTGAGCCATTATGCTCCTATCCTTCAGGTTAGGAAGATGCTGAACCACATCCGTACAGCTCAATGAATCACTGAGGAAGCCATTGTGCCGCCTAACTCCCCAGTTGGGCACATAGATCTTCTTCTGCTCGTCGGTGAGGATCTCATTGACCTTGGCAACTGTTGGGGGGGCACTCGCATGCAACGAGCGCAGCAAGGGTAGGACCGCCAACAGTGGGGCTCGGCGACACAGTTGGAGGACAGCCCAAAGCCACTCTTGGGGTAGACGCTGAAGAGCTCCTAGCAGCCTTTACTTGCTCCTCGTCCTCTTCCTTTTTTTGTCTTCAGCCACCTTGTTGCTCAACCCAATGTGAGTTGCTATGTTCACATCAAAATCCATGTCCTCTTATGCAAAGGAAACAAAAAGGAATATATGATAAACCAGCCAAAAGGAAAAAGACAACTAAATAGTTCACAATGAAATACAAGAAAAACTAGAGCTAAATCATACTAAGGTCTATCAGGCTCAGACCCCCCTCGGAGAAGACCCTTTTCGTAATCTGCCACCACTACAACGGCTTGCACTTGAGGAGAGTATAACTCCAAATCTTCTCCCTGTCACTCAGCATTGGCTCGGCTTTCACCCTCTCCCTACTTAGTACGAATCCCCATAGCTTAGAGTTACGGATAATCTGATACTTGCTCTTCCAATGCTTAATCAGTATAAGTTCTCCATTAAGCACACACCCGAGCGAGAAAAAAAATAGAACTGATGCTCCATCTTATTCTTCTAATGGAGTTTGAAAAACCTCCTCCCCACACTTATGTTCGGCTCCATATCAGCCCCCTGACACTACAAGACGAAGCTGGTCACATGCCTCCACATGTTCGTCATGAATTACACTGGGATAACAGTATAACAATTTGGCATTCCCTCAAGAACTGGTGCAAAGGAAGATGCAGCTCGGCATGAAAAGCATCATAGGGAAAATATACAATTATTTAGTTATCACTGAACACGCCCTAGCTCTAGGACCTGGCAAAAGTAGCTTGATGTAACGCTCTGATTTCCATACACTGGAAAACCGTGACATAGGCCAGAATCTTTTCCTTCAATTGCCACAGTACATAGAAAACAGGAAAATTTAAAACTTTTTATTCAACACAGATGTATTACCAGTCCGAATGTTATAAAACTGCAATACATTACATCAGTGTTACAATAATGCTATACAAGCCCAAGTGTTACGAACTTTCAATAAAAATTACATCAGAGTACAACGAATAATATATAACACTTGATACTTCACTTGGATGCTTATCAATATAAAATAAATTACAACAGATGTTACAATTAAAAATAAGAATTAACACTTTTCTTTTCTTGCCTTGAGTCCTCCTGAATCCTGTACCTGTAGTTTTGCAATCCAGTACCTATTGAAGTGGGACGTCAGTACATATACTGACGCTTTAAGGCTGATGACTAGCAGCGATTCTCAACTTTAAACAAACAGATTAATGAAAAGAGAAAAGTGTATATATAATTGATGTGTCTGTGTATGCTACGACTTAGACTCGAATGTAAGATTAACCAATGCAATGATGCACTTATTTTAATGCAAGCAAATCTTTGAAATAGTATGCAGCCCATACTACATATGCACATAACAAGTCGTTTCTTCATATATAGGGATTTGAACCCGCACTATGAATTTCACTCTTGTACTCAACCTGTTTCTAAAGATACAGCGTCACTGATGAGGTTGCCCTGAAACGGTCTAACCCTGCCATTCGCAGTCATATAGTGGTGTCTCTGTTTTCCACTATTGCTCGCCATACCGGACCTCACTCAAAAATCTGACGAATCCTCGGAGTTAACTACAACACAGGTTAGCTCGAAGCATCCCCTGTGGCCCCCTAGCTCATAGATCGTAGTCTATGGCCTGTTCGCCTTTCCTGGTATAGAACATGACGGAGTTCCGGGGGTCCATCCCTTAGCTCTGACTGGAAGCTTCCCACTCTTATCATGGCACTTCAAAAATTAACAGACGAGATACGGATCCCGTACTCCCAACTCGTGAGAAGGCACAGACCGTATCCCTTTGACAGGAAGGGTACAACCAATAACACCACCTAGTGTTGGCCTATAGAATAGGTAGGATCATAAGGTATCACCCTTAATACCAACTCTTTCCCTTCTACAAAATGATAATAAATAAAGGTTAAGTAGTAAATAGCCATAAGTTACTATCCTAACGATGTCTTAAATCCTAAACAATCCGAAGGATGACAATAGTACTAACACAACATGCTAGGTCTCAAGTTAGACTTTGCAAGATAATTTTACTAGGTGCTCAACCTAGACTTACCAGAATCCTTAAGGATCCTTCTCATAGCCTATCGATCCAAGACTCTGGCAATACGAACGTATTCGCATGCTACTACCCTGAACTTGGATTCCGTCTACACTCCCCTCTCGCGATCAACCTACATCAGTTAAGATCTGACGGTGCACGAAGGATGACTCGTCCATAGTCCACGAGGAGTAAAATAAATACACGTCTTGATGGTCGATGGCTCCCTAGGGCAATGATATCACCCTAGACGAGCACAATAACTGCGTACTAGCTAATAAGATACATACGAGCAAAACAACTTACATACGAGCTGAGTAGCTACGTATGAGCCAAACGAATTACATACGAGTCAACTGGCTATGTATTCGACAAATGAATCATATAGAAGAAACCATAAAAGTCTTCTAACAATCTAGAAGCAAAATAACATGCTACTAGCAAAACCTGATCTTTTATTCATAAAAGCAATATAAAAGTCTTCTAACACCCTAGAAGAAATTAAACATGCTACTTATAAACACAAGGAACACTTATTACTCATAATCAAGTGCATGATTCAAACTACTAACAAAACATGATCTTTTATTCATAAAAGCAACATAAAAGTCTTCTAACACCCTATAAGCAATTAAACATGCTACTCTTAACGGAATTCAATGAAATTGGACATTTTAGAAAGCTGAGAACATCTACTACAACTCTCTAGTTGAAAACCTTCTCAGATTCACTCAATAAAGGTACAAAAACTTCGAACAATATAAACAGCGAGCTTCAGCCAAAAAGGTCAGCTGCTGCGACTTTGTAAAAGTCATAACTCCTACTCTGCTGATCGGAATCTAACAAAATAGGATATTTTGGAAAGGTGAGAATATCCACTATAACTCTCTAGTTGACAACCTTTTCAGATTCAGTCAATAAGAGGTACAAAAACTTCAAATAATCTAAACAGCAAAGCTTCAGCCAAAAGGCCAGCTGCTGTGGCTTGTAAATGTCATAACTCCTACTCCGATTATCGGAATCTAAAAAAATAGGATATTTTGGAAAGGTGAGAACCTCTACTACAACTCTCTAGTTGATAACTGTCTCAGATTTAGTCAATAAAAAGTACAAAAACTTCGAGCAATCCAAACAGCGAGCTTCAGCCAATTAAGGCCAGCTGTTGTGACTTGTAAGGGTCATAACTCCTACTCCGCTTATAGTAATCCAACAAAATAGGTTATTTTGGTAAGCTAAGAGCATCTACTACAACTTTATAGTTAACAACTTTCTCAGATTCCTTATGGAATTCAAATTCCTGTTCTTAGAACACAATTCAAGAACAACAAAAGACAGCAAAAAGGCTGAAACTTGTAAAGGTCATAGCCAGTGCTATACTTGTCGGAATCTAACAAAATTAGAATTTTTGGAAAGCTAAGAACATATACTACAACTTCCTAGTTAACAACTTTCTCAGATTCTTTATGGAATTCAAATTCCTGCTCTTTGAACAAAATTCAAGAACAACAAAAGACAGCACAAAACTGAAACTTGTAAAACTCACAACTTTTTCTATACTTGTCGGAATCTAACAAAATTGGACAATTTGGAAAGGGGAGAACATCTACTACAACTTTCTAGTTGACACTTTTTAAGATTCCTTATACAGCTCAAAATCCAGCTCTTTGAACAAAATTCAAGAACAGCAAAAAGAACAGCAAAAGCTGAAACTTGTAAAGCTCATAACTTTTGCTATAGTTATCGGAATCTAATAAAATTGGACTTTTTGGAAAGGGGAGAAAATCTACTACAGCTTTCTAGTTGACTAATTTTTTAGATTCCTTATAGAGCTCAAAATCCAGCTCTTTGAACAAAATTCAAGAACAACAAAAAGAACAGCAAAAGCTGAAACTTGTAAAGCTCATAACTTTTTTTATACTTATCGGAATCTAACAAAATTAGACTTTTTGGAAAGCTAATAATATCTACTGCAACTTTATAGTTAACAACATTTTTAGATTCCTTATAGAGCTCAAAATCCAGCTCTTTAAACACAAGTAAAAAATCACAAAACGGCAGATTTTGACAGCAAAAGCTGAAACTTGTAAACCTCATACCTTTTTTTATACTTATTGGAATCTAACAAAATTGGACTTTTTGGAAAGGGGAGAACATCTACTACAACTTTCTAGTTGACCATTTTTTCAGATTCCTTATAGAGCTCAAAATCTATTTCTTTAAACACAAGTAAAAATTAACCAAAACAGTGAACATCAAACTAACCCAAAAAATCTATAAAAATTAGAGCACGGTAATAACACATATGAGAACCTCTAAAATTAAACTACAAGATTGAATCTTTAGTGTTTTATTTTGTGTTCTACCACTTCAATCCTTGCATGACATTTTATTCCAGTCCACATCAACAATATGCACATGAGTTTAGTTCAAGTTCTTATAATAACATACAACAATAAATAAACAAACAAAATAAAACAAACGAGTTAAGAACCCCCACCCAAATCGGTTGGAAGAACTAGCTTTGCTCTTCTCCTCCTTGCTCCTTGTTCTTGCTCCTCCTCAAGAACAACTCCAAATGAACCCACTCTTTTCTTTTGATTTTGATCTCTCTTTCTTTTCTTTTCTTCTTAATTTTTTTCTAAAATAAAAACAAGTAAAGAAGAAGGAATATGAGATGAGAAAGAGATGGAGGATACAAAATGAAAGGGTTCTTGCTCTTGTTTGGTAATGGCCAGCCAAAGGAGGGGAAGGGGGTTTTATAGGAGAGGAGGGAGAGAGCTTGTGGTTAGAGAGAGAGCCACTTGTCTCTTTCTCTTGTGGCTCAAAACATTTGAGATCAATTTGCAAATAAATATTGCAATCAACATCCTACTCTAATCCCTACCCTCCATTTGATTATGATTGATAAAAAAATAAGAGGTATTTTCCCAAAATCACATATTACATGATTTCGTACAAACATACAAAATCGATACGGTACTTATACATACATACATCTATATATACAGATAATTTTTGTTAGTTAAAACGAATAATCTCTACAAAAAATTATTTCAATTCAGAAATAATAATAAAAATCATTTTATTACCGGCTTGAAAGATTTCAGTACCAATTTGATACAATACAGATGCATACTGGTATATTTATATAGATAATGTTTATTAGTAAAACCGGATAATATCCATAAAAAATATTTCGATTCTGAAAAAAAAATTAATAATAATTTTTAATATCAGACCCAGATATTTCAAACATTTTCTCAAAAACGCATTTCACAGGATTTTGTACAAGTGCACAAAACCGATAAAATACATATATATACTTACTTGTATATATATATAGATAATGATTATTTATTAAAACTAAGTAATTTCCATAAGAAATATTTTAATTATAAAAATAATTATAATACAAATATAATATCCAACCGGGATATTACACTTGAACTACGAAGGAATCCTCAAAGTAGCTCTAATCTGCATAAGATCTTCCCTTATCAAAATGGTTGTGACGGAGTCGTGATGATCTCACGATAGTCAGGCTCCTCTTATCGCATCCCATACTCAATAAAATCCCCCAAATCCTTGGAGCATTAGTAGTCGTTGGCTATTTTGCCAAATTTTGCAAAATTTGGAAGAAAAAAATAGTTCGCAGTTTTTGGCCAAATACCCAAATTTTGGGTTTGAGAGGAACTATAGTCGACTATATTTGGGAGGAGAAATAGCAATTTGCAAAATATAGCTAATGAAAGATCATCTTTTATCCGTTCAACTTTTTTATCCCAAAACATTATCAGACAAAAAAAGATCTTTCATCTCTAATTTTGCCTCTAATTTTTTTCGTCTAATCAATTTATTATCAGACGGGAAATCATTCTTTGTCCGAGACTTTTTTTATTTTAAAAAAAATTGTGGGACGATACTTCTTCTACTGTCCGTCTATTTTTTTAAAATCAAAACCAAAATTTTGGGTTTAAACGACTACAGCTCTAACCCAAATTTCCTATTTCTAAATGCCAAATACCCAACGGGAAAGAGTGGAGAGATATCTCCCGAACTCGCCTGGAGATACCTCTCGAACTTGCTCGTTGTTCTTTCCTTCTCCAAAATCTCTTCTACTATGATATAAGGAGACCCAACTACACCCTTCCCCTCATGCTCCCTCGTAGGTCCCGAAGAAGTCACTTCTTCTACCAAATGGCCCGAAGAAGAGGAGTCGTTGCCCAAAAAGACCCTAGACATCGCTTATATTAAATAATATGAGTTGACAACTGCAATATCCCCAAAAATAATTAGTAATTATTTTTGTATAACACTATTTTTACATATAAACTTTGTTTTAATCGATTTTGGTGTGCAATTTGTTTTGACATTAATTGAGCATCGTTTGATCCGTATTTTGAATTCAAGCCATACATAACTTAGGGTTAGACTAATTTGGGTTCTAGCCATGAATATACATGACCATTTGAACCTAACTTGTTAGGTGTGCACGATACATTAATTTGTACCCTAACTATCACACATATTTGTACCATACAATATACATTACACTACTCAAAAAAATAATAATAATAATAATAATAATAAAATAAAATAAAAAAAGACTATGGGCTATGTTTCATTGTGGCCGGTTTTGGACTAGTGGAGTCTAGGGTTTGATTGTTTTTTAGGGCCATGGTGAGATTAGGAGTTCCAATGCTTGATTAAGTGGAACACAAGGTCAATGTCCGCTAAAAAAATCACATCACACTCTCTCCATCTTGCTTTTGGCCGTCTAAATAAGAAGGTGTAATACCCTAGAATTTTAAATAATTTTTTTAAATTAATAAATGAATTAAAGTGATTTTTGGTGATTTAATAAATATTTTTCTGAAATTTATCTTTTGACACGTGCAAATATATTTTGGGAAACTCAAAGTCAGAAATTATTTTGGGGAAACCTAATATTTATTAGTAGGTATTATTTATGAATGTTCTAGATTTTTCTGATATTTATTTGGCATATTTGCAAATATTACAAAAAGATGGGCTTTTGTGCAAAATTACCACTTGGAGTAAAAACTACAGATTTTCGGTTTTCTGGGCTGAGCATGATGGCTAACCAACTCAGAGGTAAAGAGTTTAAATTTTGTTCTAATAGATTTGGTTTATTTCACAAATTTGTTAAAGGAGGGTCTTTTTGCAAAATTGCCACTTAGACGCAAAAATTACAAAATTCATTTTCTGGGTTTGAAACTAGTGCCAGCCAAAATCAGGATGGTTACTTTTTATTTTAAATCTAAATTGAATTGGTTAATCTAATTTCCAGGTATAAGAATTTATATATGTAAAGATATATTCTAAAGGGATAATTTGCAAATTTTCTCAAAACCCTCATACCTGAATTCTGACCTATTAAAAGAGAAGTTGCAGCCGTCTCTTTGCTGCATAAAACAAAGAGGTTTTCTTTATTATTGATTTCTTGGGGTTTCGATATGAGCATCTTGGATTTCTTGCAAAAGGAAGGACTTTTCTTATTCTCTTTATTATTTCGGTTGATTCTTCAATAAGGTGAGTGACATGTGTTTGCTTTCTTACTGTTCTATGCATGCTGGTATGTGATTATTTGACTATTAGGAAGCATGTTAGAGGATTGCATGATGATACAATGAATTGTTGATGGATGGATGAATAAAGATTGAATCTTTTCATGAAAACTATACTATTGATGATTAAGATTCTATTTAGATTACTTAAGAATTTTAATAACCTAATAGAAATCGTGGGTATGTCGATTTATTTCATATTCTTGCTTATTTTATGGTTTATAATGAGTTGTATGATGTATATTGCATAAATTGAATAAAAATTTAGTCTTTACTGTTTATAGACATATATATGATATGTTGATGCTTTTGATGAGTAAAACTTGATGGAGATGTGTTCAGCCGAAACTTGTTTTTGTATTTTGGTGGAGTTTTGATTGAGATTAGATTTGTTTTGATACTGAGATTGAATTGAACAATAAACTACTTATGTACGATGATTTTCTTGATGTTTCCTGATGCATAAACACACCACACACACCCACACACACACACACACACACACACACACACATATATACATCATGTTTTGAAGAAGTTTTAACAAAAATTGATCTTTTATGAAATTGATGAGATTTTGATATGTTTTATAAACTCCAGTACGTTAGACAAGTTGTATTTGATTATCTCAGAAATTTTGTTTTACAAATTTATGATTTTACAACGGCTAAACGAAGTATCAGTTAAAAAGTGCACGAATATTAAAGCTACGAATTTTCGAACATGTCGGTCGACTGCCCCATTTTGAACTGTGGGTGACGATCGCCTGACAGTTCTTGGGTTTTGGAAATTGAGCATGACAGTCGACCGTCGCTTTTTTTGGACTATTTTGACAGTCAACCGTCAGATGCTGTGTTGAGTATTTTGTTGAGTTTTCCGTTGTTTTCTCGAACGACTATTTCTTCGAACTTATGGATTATTGATTTACTGTTTTAGATGATATTTTTATAGTATTTTACAGAGAGTTATATTTTGATTATAATATGATTTAAATTGTATTTCCATGACTTTATAAAATGAAATATATACGGTTTTCGAAGGAATTGATGCTATGTGATTTTCTACAACTTTAAAATATGATTCTCAGTTATTTAATGGATTTAATATCTTATTTCAGTTCTGGAAATTTGTGGGTTTTCAAATGGATTTGGATTTATTGATTTTTAAGAAGTTTTCTAATTATGAACGAATTGATAATGAAACTAAGAGTTTTAAATGAAAGAGTTGTTTGAATAGTTGAGTTGTGAGTCTCTAGAGGGTGAGTAGGACCCTAATCACCGGCAGTTGAGATTTTTCGGTTTAGCCAGTTGTGGTCTTGATTGTTGATCAGTTGAGTTAAGTCCGGTAGGGTACACCAACTATAAGAGAATTGTGATTAATTAAATAAACTTAATAAGTATAAGGACATGCACTAGATGGTGATATGATGAAATGAGAGCAAACGTGAGTTATGGACTCCAGGATGATCCGAGGAGTGAGATAATCCCCAGTATTTCGGGACGATGGCAGAAATACGCCACAGAATAATCCATGTGGGTGGGATTGGTCTCCAGTATTCCAAGGACGAGAGTGATGCTCAAGAGATGTTTGTGCAATGAGGATTCCAGAATGACCTGCAGAGTGAGGCAATCCCCAGTATTCCGGGACGATGGATGAAATAGGCCACAGAATGATCCGCGTGAGTATGATTGGCCTCCAATATTCCAAGGACGAGAACCGATACTTGCAAAATGTCTAAATCTTGTAGTAGTCATTGTAGTAGGATAGTTGCATAACGTGGGATCGAACCCTATAAAGTGGAGAACGATAAGGGCTTGCACTGGACCTATGTAGTATGAAATGCATAGAATCTGACAAGTATGCATTAGAGAGTCATCATACTGCATTTGTGTTTTCTTGATTTGGTTTTATGCATGTTTGTTTCCTGTTTTCCTATACATGACACTCAGTCTAGTTTCACTAAATGTTTTCATGCTTTATTCATTGTTATTTCATTTCCATTCGTTACTACTGTTGGTATGTGTTGATTTTGACTTTATCCTTTATGTTTTATTTATATTGTATTTCTTTTTATGTCACTCACACCGTTATGGCTGACCCTTGTAGGTTTGGGAGTTAGGGTTATCTCTAGCCTCATATTTTACAGGTAGGTACTTATAGCTTGGGATTTGGATGCATGTGGTAGAATGATAATGTGGCTTATGCATTTTATAAAAGAATGTGTTGTAAAAGAAAGAAATTGTAATTCAAGGTATTTATTTTCTGTTGTGCTTTGTAAAGAAATGTTGTAATAAAAGTTGGAATTTTTTTTGTGTTTGACTATGTTTACTATTACATTGAGGTAGCTGCTAGGAATTGTGCCACGTATTTCTGAGATATCATATTGAAAATTCGGGATGCTACAGAAGGGGGCATGGGGGTGAGCCTATCTCACTTTCTTTCATTTCCTTTACACTCATACACTCCCCTACACTTTCTCAACCTCCCATAGCTACTGAATTTTGGAGAAGAGCCAATGAGAAGAAGGAGACAAGGAGAAGAACAAAGAGCCAATGTAACCCCTGTTTTTCATTTTGTATATTTTGGAGTATATTTTTTGTTTTAGTGTATTTTTTTCTCTCTTGTATTTTTTTTTTTTTTGAACCGTATATTGAATTGTCTCAATATATTTTCATTTTCTGTTCTCATTCTTGATTTTTGCGGATTATTTCCGATTTCTTGGTTGTTCTTGATCATGGTTGTTTTTTTCGCTCTATATTGTTGTCTCGTTCTTTTTATCTGTGTTTTGGGTGCTCTTGATGGTGTTGGTTGCTCAACCTATTTCCAATCCTATTATTTTGATACCTAATTGATTACCAAAGCCATACTACCCAATCCTAGTTTAAATCCTATTCATTTGATCCCCATTTGTCTTATTGGGTCAATCCTATTCATACTCCTAATAGACCCATTAACCCAAATACCCATTAACCCTATTCCCCTCCTTATATATAAACCCTACATCCCCTCACACAAACCCTAACCCTAACTCCTTAAACCCTAGCCCCTGGTCTCTCTCTCTCTCTCTCTCTCTCTCTCTTTCTTTCTCTCTCTCCTTTCCGACTACACCCTACTCCGCCTACACCCCAACCCGACTACACCCTACTCCGGCTACACCCCAACCCGACCACCTTCCATCTCCGGCTACCTTTCCATCCCGCATACATCACCACTTCCGATCACCACCTTCCCTCATCCCGATCACCTTTCCTCCCCCTTGCCGATCAACACTTCCAAGCACCACAAGCACATCATCTTTCGTGTGGAGGGTTTTTCTCTTCTCTTGCTTTGAGGAGCGTGTCGTGTGTTCGTGCGAGTTATTCGTGGGTTAGTTTCTTGGATTCTTTGATTCGTGGATATTCGTTTGTGGGTTTTGCTCGTTATTCTTGATTCTCATTATTCTTCATCCCGATTTAAGGCAAGTAACTTATACTCCAATTCATTTGTTTGATACAAGTCAAAAAGTTCACCTATAGTGTAGTTGGGTCTAGAGACGACTCTTGTTTGTGTTTCGCTTGATGGGTTTTGTCTCTTTTGTGAAAATATGACCATAGATGACTCACGACATAATATGGACATGAATTAACCTAGGATTCGCCCATTCTTGATTTTTGATCATGTATGTGAGACTTTTGTGAGAATTCGTGTTTTGGTTGAGACCCATGTGAAATTCTTAGCGTGGACATGTTAGATACCCTAAATCATGATTTTTAGATACTTGGTAGACTCGATTTCAAGTTGGGTGTGTTTGGATCAATTTTCTTGAATCTATGTTGATTTTGTTTTAAGGACGAAATCTGTATTTTTGTCGCTGATCTGTGTTGTTTGCTGTTTTGGACTGTTTTAAAGTCAGTATCTTAATTTCGGTATAAAACATTAGTTTTAGATAATTTTTTCTATATTCAAACCTCTCTAACTTTGCTTGATTTTGATTTCGTAAGACTGAGTTATGACTGTTTTAGTACAGAGGTGTCGACCTTTTCCAGATTTTGTTTTTCGGTAATTTTGATGACAAATCAATTTAAAGAACTATGCTACATATATTATTTTGATCCAAAACTTTGGTCAGTATTTCTATATCTAGTTAGGGGTTATCCAGAATTTTGGTAAATTTTATTGATAAGTTTTATGTGATGTTCCATGCTCGTTTATAAAATCTATACGTGCTGTATTTTACTCGCTATTCTGTAAAGAATCTTATTTTTACTATGATTCCTTTTACTTTATGAAAAATGGTTGTGAAATGTGAAGTTTATTATATTTTATCTATTTTCATATCCCTTTGGCGGATTTGGATTTCGTTTCACAGCTTGCAAGATAATTCAGTTTTCGTACAGCAGTGTTTGGAATTCCAGATTTGCCAAACTGTCGTTTCTTGATATTCTCTTATTTTTTATGACTAAACAAATTATACTGGAATATTATGAAACTCTATATTTTGATTCTAGACATATAGGGGAATACTCCAGATTTTTTCTGGATTTATTTGTGAGGTTTTGATGCCGTTTTTCTGACTGAGAATTCATTTTACTGATTTCTGACTGAATATGTTTTCTGGAGTCAAATCAGTTTTGAGTTATGATGTTGTGAATTACTATATAACTTATTTATATTCGTTGGATTCGTGTGGAAGTCTATTTTCCAGATTCTTTTACGGATCCAGATTTGTATTTCTGTAGCGACGAGATTCACTATTTTAGTATTGTACTGTCTTGCTATCCTGAATATGAACATACACTGTTTTGCTCGTTTATGTGACTATATATCACCTATGCATGTTTATTTGGTTCCCTGAACCTAATACTGATTATACCATATTAGTTTAACACTATTTCGTACACATTCATGACTATCTGATGACCATAATAAAAGTAACCAAGCCGGGGTTTCTTAAGGGAAGATCTAGTAGTGGAAAATATGGAAATGTGTACTTGGAAAGGAACTAGTGTTCCGTACTGCTACTGTTACTGTTACTTTTCTGCTACTGTTACTGTTACTTTACTACTACTGCTACTGTTACTGATACCTGAATACACTACCCCATTATGGTCTACTATGAAATCTAAAAGCAAAACTGTTTGTTGTAGCAACCATGTGTTATGTTTTTGGGGCACATAAAGTGCTACCTAGCTAGTAATACACACAAGACTGTAAGAACATAGGACTGATATTGTTATACTGATACTGATAGACTGATTCTGTTGGACTGATACTGTTATACTGTTGCACTGACATACCGAGCTTACTGTTACTGGACACTGTTAGTTGCCATATGACACTGCATTTGACACAAACATCTGTACTATTAGTATTCCATGCTAGTTGACCTTATTTTACTAATTCAGGCTAGTTATCACTATTGATGCATTATTCCATGTTATTTGTTAGTTTTCCCATGTGCTTGTATCCTACATTATAAGTGGCCCGTAACTTGCAATTGACGGGTACTTATTTTCTCTTTCCTTCTCCTGCAATTATTAATTGCAGATCAGGATGGTCAGCTGCCCGACGGTATTGGCGAAATGAGATATTAGTGTTGGATTTCTTGTTTAATTAGTGTTATTATTGTTGTTGCTTTGGAACAATGTATTTTGAGACTTGAATATTTATTTTGTATTTGGGCGATGTGACCCAGGATATTTGACTTGTTCAGAATTTGATTATTTGAGATTATTATATTTGGTTTCAAGTGATTTTTGTTGGTATCTTATTTCAATTATGCATGTGTGGTTGACTCTTTTGCTTCCGACTCTGATTATTTTGTGAGATATTGTAAAGATTCCTGAACAGCTTATGGATGATGAAATTCATTCGCTGGGCTTTTGTTGCATATCTGTATTCTGTATTCTTTTTGGGAAGCGGGGCGTGATAGCAAAGGAGCCAGGGAGAAGAAGCTAGCAAGGAGAAGGAGAACAAGGCTAGGAGGAGAAGCTTGGAGGTTGAGGATTCACAACTTGTCTTCAATTTAAGGTGGGTGTCTTTCAACCCTCTTGGGTATGTTAGGATGTATTCTTTTTCATATTATGAGTTGCATGCAAATTGTATGCTGACTAGGTTTGCCCGTTGACACATGCCTACGACACGTATTCGGAATGGTGCACCTGGTTTGATTATATAAAATAGTTTTGGAGGTTCAACAAATTAATTGAAGTAGCAAACATATTATATGAGAAAGCAGTATATCTACCTTTAAGCTCAACCATCGCATTCTAGATCATTAGCTTGAACTTACCTGGAATGCATATAGTTTGTTAGAAACACTGCATAGAAATTTTTTTTTAACTTCAGCATCACTTTTAGATGCTTGTAATAGTTATGCAAGGACATTATCATATAGGTTTTATAGAGCTTACTCTAATCCCATAACTGCTATGAGCATGTCTAAATACAATGGTAATGCAAGTGCATGTGTGAATGTATCTACAATACCAATAATCTAAACATTTGTTTGTATGAGACTCAATTTGTAATTAAAATACCTCTTATTATTATTTCAACCAAAATGAAATACATGAAGTTCTCAAAACTCTAATCCAAGCTAATCATTTCTTTTATCTTCACTTTGTCTCCCCATTGCACCTTTTTTTAAAAAAAAACCAAAATGGATAAATAACAAATTTACTTTAGCTGTCTTGCTTGAGTGGAGAGTTTGCACCCTTCACTGGTAAACTCCAGTCATCCAAATCCTATATATCCAAACATACACTAAAAATTCTTATATGTTATGTTATCCGTGGTTTCTAATAATCAGTGAAGGAAACACTTCATGATAGTATTTTCTCTTGTAGTAAAGAAATTAATGTTGCATTTTTAGGTTGCTAGTCAACTTACATGTCCTGCTATGGTTTGGAAGCCCAAATTAAGACCACCAAATAATCCATCTCTCACTTGCTTACACCTTAAATCAAAACCAATAAAAAACTCATCAAATAAATGACCAATTCAAAAAAAAAATTAAACCCAAAAATAAAATAATCATAAATCTCTGAAATCCCATTCACACAGAAAATTCGAGTCGGCAAAAAACTGAGTAATCATCTACACACAAAAAATTAAAAATTAGAATGAGAATTTTGTTAATGAGATGAAATTAGAGTCGTCGCATGGCATATAGAGGCTCTCGATTCAGTGGAGGAAAGTCACCGATATGGAGTCGCACTTGATTTGGTGGAGGGGAGTCACCGATACGGAATCAGCAGCGGATCAGATATCGGCGATGACCTCTTGATTGGGGTTTGACATTGGATTTGGATTTGGATTTGCTTTGAGATTTTCAAATTTTCAAATTTTCAAAATTTCAAAATTTCAAAATATTAAATTTTTGAAATTTTCGAAATTTTCAAAATTTTAGAATTTAATTTTTTTTTTAACTTTTTAAAATTTTAAATTTTTTTAAAAATTCAAAATTTTATTTAAAAAATTAAATTTTAAAAATTTTAAAATTTTAAAATATTTTTTTTAAAAAAAATTTTAATATTTTTTTAAAATGTTAAATTTTTTTATAAGTTTTTGATTTTTTTTATTTTTGAATTATTTTAAAAAATTTTAAATTTTTAAATTTTTTAGTTTTTAAATTTTTTTATTTTCTTAATTTTTTGAATAGGAAAGAGAGAGAAAGAGATAATTAAATAAATAAAGGAGTTGTTTTGGGTGGGAGATTTGAATTTGAGTTTTGGGGGGGTGGGAAAAATGTGTTTTGTGAGGTTAGATCTGGGCCTTTGATTTTGGAGGGCTTGAAGGAGAGTCATTTGATAGCTTTCTTTGTGTTTTATTATATAGATTATAGATATATATGTGTGTAAGACTTTGGTAGAATAATTAGGTAATGCTCTAATGTTCTATCCTGAAATTTGGTCTTAAGTCAGAGAACTATTTCTCCTCAAGTAGATGGAATCTAAAGACAAAAATTTTATGGGAGTATCCCATATGTGTCTATGACAACTCCACAAATTTTCATAATTTTTGGATAACTTTTGGTATTTTAATAAAATCTGAAATCATTATTGGAACAAAACTATTCTATGATTTTGTCCTCATTTTCATGCCTAGTTTCAAAAAAATTTCTCTCCTAATGTATGGAATTTTAAGCTGAAATTTTGATATGTGATTCTAGTATGTGTCTATAATGTACTCACAAAATTTTATGATATTTGGATATCGTTTAGCATTTTAAATAAATTCAGTCTTGTAATCTTGTAGCTAAAGTTTCTCTTTTTGAACTCATTTGTTCATGCATGTTGAATAACAGTGACTATGACTGTTGCTTAAATATGAGTTTATTAAATTAGATTCATGCTGAGTGTTAGGAATGTGCTTGAGAAATTTAAATTGATTATATGATGATTAAAGCATGTTACACTTCATGGAAATCAAAAGTATGTTTATGTTCACTGTTTTTGCACTCTTAATACATCAATAGTATAAGGTGTTATAATGAACTTAAAATCATGATTTTAATCCCCAGAATCATGTTAAGAGGTATTAGTGAGCTGTGCAGCGATAGTTTAATTTGCACATGAATGAAATTGTTATTCAGGCTCATTTGTGCAAACAAAGCTTGTGTGTTCACGGTTTGAGTTAAATTTTAGTTTTGTGTTAGTTAGTCATATATGTGTTTGTAAGTTGATGTTTTGGGGATGAAAACACGCCCCATCCTATACTTAGGTTTGCTGTGAATGCTGTGTGAATGTTTGGGGCTTGTCCGGACACGTTTAGCACTTGAAACTGGTCCGGCAAGAACCCATAAACGGCAGATTTTTGCCTTGCATGCTTGCTGTTTGAGTAATTAAATTTGCAAATTAAGGGGATTTCCTCATTCTTTTTGCATATCTATCATGTGGATTAGAAGTCTTATATAGTGTCGGGATAGTGTAGGATCACTTAGGGGATGTTTTGATCGCCAACCGAGCCCAAAAAGCCGACTTAATCGCTGATTTGGGGTTGTCATCGTTGTATGGTCTTGCTCGCTGTTTTGAGCATTCGCACACCATAGTGGGCGAATGACACTCATAAGAACCTTAGTTTATTGCTAACAAATGTAGTAACCCTAGGCCTTAAATTGATAATACATGGTTATTGGGTAGAATAGGAGCCCGTAACGCCTCGAATGCGACAGATGAGGATTGTTTTCATGCGCCGACTAGCTCACTGTCCATGGAGTGATTCCACTTGCTATTTTGGAGCTACCACTCGCCGGGAGGACCGTGGAGGTGTGGAATTCAGAGGGACGCAAGCACGGATTGGTCGCGGGCCGAAGACATGGTCGAAACTCCAACGAAGATGGTAGAACAACAATCGGGGAGAGCCCGATTCACATTTTCGTTGGGCCAAGTTTGGGCCGAGTCGGGCCAACTCTTGGGTCAAATTTGATGGCCGGGTTGGGCCCTACTTGGGTTGGATTAAGTCTTGAATAAATGTCTAAGTTAATGAACTAGTTTGGATCATCTAGTGCTTGCTAATTGCCTAACTAATAGGGATTAACTAGTTGTTTATAATTTGGATCAAGAATATAACTTCTAAGATAATGATTTTATAACTAGATGGTAGATCGCCTAATTAATGGACAAATTGGTCAATAAAGTAAAGCTAGACTCGCCTAGTATTCCACTAGTTAATTAAACTAATAGGTTAATAGAAAGAACCATTAGAATCGGGTTAACTTGATAATAAAGGAAATGATCTAGTAAGAATAAGAATCAACCATATTCTCTAGTTCTAGTGTTCCTTAGAAGTGATATCCTTGTACGTGTAGACTAGGATGCGCCGTTATGGGTGGTAAGGACAGACACTAGTTGGGTGTTGTACTCACCTGCCAAAGGGACACGGACGGCGTTGTCTTGACTGTTAATTTATTGGATCTAGTGTAAGGACAAGTTCGTCGTGTAAGGACGAGTTTGTCGTAAGTCTAAGGAATAGACCCTAAGTATCCGTCAAGTTCTATGTTGTATAATGCGAACAGGGAGCAAGAGCAAGACTCTAAAAATCTCGGTGAGCGGGGGTACCACAGGGCCACCTTTATGTTCGTAACAACTTTTGATGAGGTCCGGAGCGGGGGTACTGCAGGGACCGGGCATAATGGAACATATAAGATGGGGGTACCGCAGACAACCACTACTGAATGCAGAGGTAGAATTGGACCAAACAACTGCAATCTCATCAGTCACTAGAAAAATGTCAGAAATAGAGTAAGAGTATAAGAGTATGCTGCATTGTGGGGGATAGAACCCTACAATCAGAAGAACGTGAGCTTGATTGGGGAGTATGTAGTATGAGATGCATATATTTTCAATCAATTGTGCATTACAGTGGGAGCATCATGTACATTTGATTCTTGTGCATTAGATTCTAGGTCATGGCATACATCGACACCGTGCTTTGACTTTCACTTAATCTGCATCAATTTGATTGTTGAGGTTGGAGGTCACTGGTTTATCAGCACTGCGACAGTTACATTTAACTGACATGCCCACAGTTTGATTAGTTGCAGGACTACCTGATTGTAGGAGCAGGGGACTCGAGCTGCGGGGAGTGTCCAAGTGAATGATAGAGATTTTTGTACAATGTATTTATTTGATATAATTTATAATGTAAATTTATTGTCAAGCAACTTGTACATTGTAATACTATTGAGGTAATAAAGTTTTTAATTTCCTGTGATTTTTCTGTGTTATGTACTATTTGAAGTAAGATTTTGTATTGTGTCACGAGTTCTAGTGTTAGGAATTCGGGTCACTACAACAACAGTGGTCGAGCGACGAAGTATTGCCGGAAGAGATCATTGAAAAAAACTTGGAAAATTCTGGAGAGAGGGTTAGAGAAAATGAGAAGTGAAAAGAAATGAGGAGAGGTAGGGAATATATATAGGGAGAAGAAAGAAGCGAAATGGTTGGGATTCCTAACCGTTGGGCTCCCAACGGTCGAGAAGAAGCTCAACGACCAAAAATAATAATAATTTAATAACAATAATAAGCAAATGATAACGTTAGAGCCACGTGGTAGCCACGTTAGCTCCACATTGGTTCCTGTCACTGCCACGTTTCCACCGTGTCAGAGCCGCATGGCATTCGCGTCGGATCCACATCGGAGCCGTGTCGTTACCATGTTACCACCGTGTCAGAGCCATGTGGAATTCACATTTGCACCACGACAGCATCTTCGAGCTTCTCAATCATGACGAGGAGGAGCCAAATAGAGCTAAACGATGATTTAGGCACATCTTGACCGTCAGGTTGCCTCAATCTTCGAAGAATAAATCCAGATCGTTGGATTTGCTCCAAAAATTGTGCTCGCCTCCTCAGGAAAAAATGACAAAAGATGATGTCGTCATGACGTCACTGCTTTTGAACAGCCCAATCCTGCCGGGGAGGAGCCAAACCAACCCTAGACGTTTTGGGCATGCCTGGACCATCCGAACGCCTCGGGGTGTGCACCAAGAGATCTTAACCGTCGGATCTCTCCAAAATTTGTGCTAAGCTGCTTGGGGCGCTACATAACAAAAGCGCCCCAAGGAGGCCCCCTGGCGCCAAGGCGGACTCAATCCGAGCATGGGGCTATTTTGGTGTATCAGTTGTCGTTCGATCTCCCCAAAATTTACGCTCGTGTGATTTAAGCTTCTGATTACTCCAAAATTCGCGCCAGATATTGATCTTGATTTAAAAATTCTATTTAATAATTAAAATTTCGGAAAAGCTAGTTAGAAATTCTAAAAATAATTAAAATTTTGGGGAAAATTAATTAAAAATTCAAAAAAGTAATTAAAAATTCCGAAAAATAATTATGAATTTACAAATTTTAATTTAAAAATCTGAAAAATAATTGTATGTTTGGGAAAACTAATTGAAAAATTCTGAAAATTATTTAAATGTTCTAAAAATCCGGGAAAACTATTTAAGTGCTACAAAGATTGTTACTACCCTTGGAAGCTCCAAACAAGATTTGAGCCCCCCCCCCCGTTGCTACAGTATGTTCTCACGATCGCCCAAAAAATAGCAAATTACTTCTCAAAGATTGTGATATCCAAACTTTAGGAGTGAGGGGTTTATGATGTAGATAAAAATTTCAATAAATCAGGGCGTGTGATTCTAGCATGCATCTTGAAGCTTCTTAGTGATAGAACAATAATTTATACAGCAATTACTAGCCTACTAAAGAACATGGGCCGTTTTCAAGCACATCAACTCAACCAGGCCTATAATTTGGGCTAAATTACAGCCCAACAAGAAAAGTTCCAGCTAATTAAAATTTGTTAACAGATCATCTATCTTAAACAGAGTTATCAACTAACTATATCCCCATAGCCATGAGAATCAGCAGTTTATTCTAAAATATTCATTTTTAAGTCTATCTTTTGTAAATAACTCCTAGTCCATAAATACTCTCCACCTCCTTCATAGTCAGGTAATCAATCTTTTGTCACAAAAACTCTAGTCTTTTTTTTGAGTTACTGACTTGAGCGTTGGAGGGTCTTTCACCGAGGCCAACCCTGGTGTTCATGTAATATCCCAGTATAAGACAAAATATTTTATTTTATATAAAAAAAATTTCAACTAAATTTATACTTGAATTGAATTGATGCATGATTATTGAATTAAATTGTCACGCCCCGCTTCCCAAAAACATAGAATACGAGCGCGTAACAAAAGTCCAACGAATGAATATAATCATCCTTAAGCTGTTCAGGAATTTTTTTACAACATATCACAGTAAAATCAGAGTCGGAAGCCAGAAAAAGATCAACCACATGCACTTATGAACCAAATACCAACAAGAATACTTGAAATAAAATGTATAAATCTCAAATAGTCATGATCTGAAAATACACAAATATTCCTGGGTCATATTGCCCAAATACCAGAAATAAATACAAGTAACAGATACAATGTTCAAAATGAGCAACAGGAAATAAATATAGATAGCAAAGCTTCAGCCAACTAGAACTTCATCTCGTCAATACCTTCAGGAATCCTGTCCTCCAAAATCTGCAATTCATAGAATGCAGGAAAAAGGAAAAGAGAAAACACAGTACCCGTCAATGGCAAGTCCGGGTCACAAATAGAATAGGATACAAGCACTTGGGAAAAACTAAACAGATCTAACTAATCATCAGAAACAGACCTAATATGGTATGGTAAACTCAGCTAACATAGTATCCTAGCAGATGTCCCAGATACTAAGTGTCAAGTGTCATATAACAGAAATGTCAGGTAAACAGATATTCAGATATGTCAGGTAAACAGATATTCAGATATGTCAGGTAAATCAGATAACAGGCTTCATATAATAGATATTCAGATTCAGATTCAGATTTCCATATATCCGATTCAGATTCAGACTTCAAAAATATAATCAGATCTCAGATTTCAGATTTATGTAAGTCTTGTGTGATTACTATCTAGGTAGCACGACATGTGCCCCAAATTATATCACATGGTTGCTACATTCAAAACAATTTCGCTTTAGATTTCGTAGGGGACCATGCAGGGCAGTATACTCAGTATTCACAGAATCACAGAACTTGGTCGGTAAACTTGATCGGTAAACTTGATCGGTAACTTGATCGGTAACTTGATCGGTAAACTTGATCGGTAAACTTGATCGTTAACATGTCATACAGGAAACACAAGTCTCCTCCTGAGTACACGTTTCTGCACTATCCACTACTAGATCTGTCCCATATACCCCGGCTTAATTACCTTTAGTATTTATATTATCCACAGGCATGAGAGTGTGCTAAATAATGTCAAACTAACAGGTCATAATCAGGTTTAGACTCAGGGAATTAGATCAGTAAGTATAGGTACCAAACATTCACAAATACGAGCAAAATGGTATATGTCTATAATCAGGTCAGCAAGACCAGTCTGTACATAATCAGTGATCCAAAGATCTACAGGCATGCAAATCATGATCCGTCGAAGGATCTAGAAACTAGACTTCCACACGCTTCTAACGGTTATAATAATTCTATATACTAATTCACAACATCTCTACTCAAAACACAATTCAACACAGTTTGCATGTACAGTCAGAAAACAGGGAAATAACTTAAACCACATGAAAACAGCATACAAACTCATTAATTAAATCCACGAAAATTCTGGGGTAATCCCCTATATGTATAGTCTCAAAATATAGATTTTCATATTTTTTCCAGAAAGTATAGATATGTTTACAAAAATAGGAAATAGCACATCACACAGTTTTGATGGATCTGAATTCTTCAACACCGCTGTACAAAATGGAACACATCTTGCAAACAGCGCATCAAAATCCACTTCCGCCAAAACAGGGTGAAAGTAGATACAATTTCCTAACTTTCATATCTCACATCAAATACTCATACAGTAATTAGAAATACGGTAAACACGGCATTCAACATACAATCACACGCAGTTTACAGCAAAAGCGATCTATAGAAAATAATGTAAGGCATCACTCAAAACTCATCTTTAAATTACCACAAAAATCAGGGAACTACCTAACATCATGGTGAAACACTGGACAAAATCTTGTGGTATGAAATTAGGTCTAACTTAGATCTTGAAAATAAATTGTCCACAAAAATTACCCCGAACTGAATCTGGAAACTACTAACATACAGTTACTAAAATAATCATAACTATTCCATACGAACTCCAAACAGGGTGAAATCAGTGGGGTTAGAAATTAGATTCAATTCTCTACAAATTTCTCAGAAATAGTCATGTTGAGATTCGGACTTTAATCTAGGTAAAAACTGCAATCAATCCAGTTCAGTCCAAATTTCCAGATTTCTCAACTAAACTTCAAAACATCATAACTTCTACAAAAGTAATCCAAACTCTTCCAAATTCGAATCGCTGTATATCCCATGTCTAATTATCATAAAAGAGGGTAACTCACATGTCAAAATCTAGTATTTCTCATATGGGTGTTCAATCAAACATCGGTTACACAATATGTCACATACGCGATCAAACCGCGTTTGGGTGATTCCTAAGGCATAACCCTATCAAAATTCATGTCCTAAGTTGTCTATGGCCTGTTTTGAACATTAGAGACGAAACCCATAATTAAAAACATGATCTTTGTCCGTCTCTAGTCTCAACCTATCCTATGTGTGAACTTTCTACTTGTATCAACCTAAGAAATTTAAGTACAAGTTACTTGCCTTTATGTGATGACGAACGCGACGAATCCAAGCCTTTCAAAGAAAACCCACGAGCAAAAGTCCTTCCACGCGCGATTTCAAACGAACCCACGAACCGAATCTTGCCTACGATCGTCTTCTTGAAGCACGAACTCGAACGGATGATACCCTCTTCACCAAATCAGCGAAGAGATGAAGGAGGGGCTGTTTTGAAGTAGTGGGTGCTGCTTTGGTTGGTTTCGGCCACAAGGAAAAGAGGAGAGACGAGGTAAAATGAAGCGGGGTTGTATATTGGAGGATGTAGGAGGTGATATGTGGTCGGCTAGGGCTTGGGGGCTGTGAGGGGGTGTCGGCCTGGGGTAGGAGAGATGCAGGCCGGGAGGGAGAAGGTGGAGGCCGGATAGGAATAGGAGAGGGAGAGAGAAAGAAATTAGGGTTAGGGATTAATTAGATGAGGGGGTATTTATAGGGGATCAAATGTGGGTTAATGGGTAGTGAATACCAATAGGATTAAATGGGTATACAATTGGGTAATGGATATTGGGTAGATTTCAAATGAGGATACAAAATGCAATGAATCCTATGGCTCCTAAAAATCTCCTTAAGGGCCAAAAATCTTAAATTGACCAAAATTCCTATAAAAATTCACCATGACCCAAAAATAATTAACAAATATGAATGAGACCAAGAAAATGCGAAAAAGAATTCAAAATGGTGAAAAACGGACGATCGGCGCACAAACAGCACTCGGAGGTCAAAAATGCAAGAAAAATAATATAAAATGAAAATAATCCAATAAGAAAATTAATACAATAATTAATAAATATAATTTATGAAATAATCTAATTTTAACAATAAAAAATAATTTGCGAAAATTTTAAATACAGAAAATATCGAAAAATACCTTTTTGGAAAAACAGGGGTTACATAAATAACATGCATATTTGTACTCTAAGGTTAGGGTTAGGGTATGGTGACTTAGGGGTAGTACCCTAGGGTTAAGCTAACCCTCATCAAGATGTGAAACCCTAGCACCAATCTTGATGAGATCCTAGGGTGGACCTTGTGCCATGTGAAGTCTTCATTAAGACTCCAAGATGAGTCTTGAAGCTTCTAGGGATTGATGTGTTGTCTTCATCTCTTCCCTCCACCTCCACTCAAAAAACCCTAGCTCATCCTATCCCTCCATTCACCCTTGGCCGGTCCTAGCTCCAAGAAGAAAACCCTAGCTCCCTTCATTCTATAAAAACTCACTCCACTCACTCTCTCATCCTTTTTTCATCTTGTTCTAGTTCTTGTTCTTCAAAAAAAAAGGAAAGGAAGGAAAAGGTGAAGTTTTCTTATTGTAGTAGAAGGGTAGTGGAGAAGGAGAAGAGTAGGGTGCATCTCAAGGAGCAAGCAAGCTCAAGCTAGTTGGAGAATTCTCTTGCAACACAAGTGGGTGATACTCTAAAATTTGAAAGATTAGTCTTTTCTTTTGTATGTGATGTTAGCATGTAAAAGTAGCTAAGAAAAACTTGATTGCCATGTATGAATATGGATCTGCTAAGAAAAGAAAAAGCTGTATGGTAGAAAAACTCCTTTTCAAGACTTTTTTTTAAGAAACATGTTCTTGGTGTGCAACTTAGAAATTTCTATCTCATAAACGGTTGGGAATTTGCAAGTCAAATTTTGGGAACTTGTTTTTCTATGTATCTAGAGCTCACATGAATTTTTTCGTAATATTTGGAAGTCACCTAATAGCCCAAACACCAGTCCCAATTTTGGATAGCAACCAAGGCAAAAACTGCTGTTTTGAGAAATTCTGTCGTGACTTCTAAAAATCATAACTAATTATTGATTGGGTATTTTTATCTAAAAATTTTCATGGATGTTATTGTATGTATCTACAACCATAATCCCAAATTTTGAATTTTTATGAAGTTGTTTGATGCCTAAAAAAAATTGCTAAGTCCAACTGGTCTGAGAAGACAGAACTGAAGATTTCTGTTTGAGGACTGAAGTTCACACATGCATAACTACTTGTGTATACATTGTATTGCAATGAAATTTTTGCAGTAGCTTTCCATATGTATATATAACATGATTCTAAAATTTTGGAATTTTTAGATGACATTTGATAAGGTTTCAAAAGTGAATTGTATGTAGAAGTAAAAACCTTGTCTGAAAAGCAGTGGAAACTTTGTGCTGTATTTGAAGAGCCATATCTCTCTGCATAGTAGGAGTTTAAATGCAAATTTTGGAAACAATGTAGTGGTGTATGTCTAGTTATAGATTATTAAATTTCATGAGCTTTGGACAAGGGGTTGATTTTATATGGGATTTAGACTAGATTGTGTTCGATACTTGGTGCTAATTGCATAGTCTGTACATTTGTGATTTTCTGGAAAAATGTGTTTGGAATTTGCCAAAGTGATGAACTAGGAACTTGTATTATAGACTCTAAGCTTTCCAAAAAAACCCAGGAACTTGTAATTCCAAGTTGTATAGTAATTGATATGATTTTTCAAAGTGCTGGACAGATCCAACTACCTTTAGAAGTCGTCACCTTGCATATGTGTGACTTGTTCCCAACTTTCAAGTGTTGAATTGAGAAGTTAGGGGTATTCCTATACCCTAATACTTGGTTATTTTTTTGTCTTAGGTTGATTAAGTCACGGGTAGAGACTTGAACGACACTGAGTCGTCGACCTTGTCTAAGTTAGTTGCCTACACTTATCAACCATTAGGCCAGCTTGATGACTTCCTGTAACCCCTGTTTTCGTAAATACATATTTTGTGTGTATTTCCAGTATTTAAAATTTTTGTAAAGTAATTTTTATTCTTTCAAATTCTTTTGTTAAAATGTATTGTCGGAACTCCTACTAAAGTTATTTTTAATCAATAATTTCTTATAACTAATTTTATTGTTCTGCTATTATTATTATTATTGTTATAAGTATAATTATTATTACTATTATTTTAATACTATTATTATTATTGTTATTGTTATTGTTTTTATTATTATTATTAATATTCTATAAAATCCTAATTGTATATTTTTATTAGTGATTGTATTTTCCTAATACCTAAAACTCATTTTTATTTTATTGGGTTTCTTTTTTTAAACCCAACTACCCTATAACCCAATAAACTATCCATTAATCCTATACACCCTAACCCATACCCGTTTGCAACCCTACCCTGTTCATAATACCTGAAACCCACCCTAAAACCATACCCTATATATACACCTCCCCCTGTGTTTACCCTATTCATCTTCTACACCCATCAGCCGCCTTCTATACCTCATCCTCTTCCTCTTCCCGTCTTCACCTCACCGACCCCATCTCCTCTCTCTCTCTCCCCCTCCCTTCCTGTGCTCCTCCACCCTCATCTCCGCCAGCCGCCTTGTCGCCCTCGCCAACAGCCACCCCTGTACGACGCCAGCGAGGCAACCAGTGCCTCCACAATGACCTCCCGACGCTCCCCTGTGCTGTCACCCTTCCGAAGCAGCAGCCACCACAATGCCATCCGCTGGCTTCTCCCTGCAGCGCGCTCCCCACGCTATGTCCCTCCGCCAGCAGCTGCTCCCTAGACGACAGCAGCCACTACCACCCTGTGCGTTGTGCCCCTCTACGGCTCCGCCCATTACCGTAGCACCGATCGTCAGCAGCCATCGTCGCTCCCCCTGGCCGCTGTCACCCCACCGCAATGCACACATTTTCCCCGGCTGTTCTTCTTGTATGTTTGCTGTTTATATGAGTTTTGATCAACTTCGATTGTGGGCCGTTCGTTTGATCCAATTTTTTATCATCATGATCATGATGATCTTTGATCGCAGCCATCCATTTGATTTGATCTTGATCATCATGATCATCAGGTATTTAATTCTTGGTCGTCCGATCTCCTCTCGATCATTACGATCATGATGATCATCAACTTTTTTTATCGCAGCCGTTCGATCGTTCGATCTTGATCATCATTATCATCTTCATCATCAGGGAGATCTGGTCGTTTGATCTGATCCGATCACCTTGATCTTGATCTTGATCTTCGATCTCAGCCGTTCGATTATGTGTGATCTTGATCGTCTTCATCTTGTTCGCGATCGGTTGTTTATCTTGTTCGTGATCATCCGTTCGTGGTTATTGTGTTCGTGCCCGGGATCCGTTCCCGTTATTCTTGCTTTGCTTCATCGGTTTCTTCGTCTTTCAGGCAAGTAACTTGTATTCTTTTCTTTGTGTAATACAAGTACTAAATACCGCATGTAGTGTAGTTGGGTTCTAGAGAATTTGTGTGTGAATTCTCTGTTATCTAATGTCTCTATTGTGATAATTTGACCATAGTTGCCTCACGATATATATAACATGAAACAACCTAGGGTTGACCACTTTTGATGTATATGTTCATGCTACTTCGAGATATCTGTGCTTGATGTGTTATTCGTGATATATTTGTCGAAAACTTGTAAAATACCCTATACCATGTTGTTTGGACATCTAGTACACTATATTTCATGTTTGGGTTGATTTGGATGAATTTCATGTGATCTATGTTGATTTGTGTATGAAGGACAAATCTGTATTTTCTGTTATCCTGATGTTGATCAGTATTTTAGGCCCTATTAAGGTCAGTATATGAAAATATTTTATGAACATGAACTGTAGAGGATTCTGTCTATTTTCCAACCCTTTTGATAGATCTCAATTTTGTTTTACGAGTTGTGAGTTATGTCTATTTTACTACAGAGGTGTAAAGGGATTTCCAGATTTAGTTTTCTATGAATTCTGAAGAGTAATCTATTTTTATCATGATGTTAAAAGTATTATTTTGATCCAATATTTTGCACAGTATAACTAGACTTGATTGGAATTAACCCTGAATTTTTGTGAATTTATTTTATGAGTTTTATAAACCGTTCTATGTTTCCAAACAATTGCTATACTGGTAGATTTTTCATACTGTTCAGTAAAGAACCTGATTTTCGACCTAATTCTACTTACTTTTTGTAAAATATTTCTGAATATGAAATTTAGCATACTGTATATATTTTATTACCCTTTTGGCGGATTTGGATTTCGATTTATGTTTTGTGAGATATTGTTGTTTTCGTAATACAGTGTTTATAACTCCAGATTTACAAAACTACTGCATCTTGATATTTTCTAATTTTTGTTGACTAAACTATTTATATTGGAAAATTATGATACTTCATATTTTGATGCTACACATATAGAGGAATACCCCATATTTTTCGTGTATTTAATTAATGAGTTTTCATACTGTTTTCCTTACTTTGAATACAATCTTCTGATTTCTGACTGAACGTGTTTTCTGGATTCAAATCAGTTTTGAAACTTGTTTTTGTGAAATACTATATGACTTATATATGCTTACTAGATTCAGTTGAGAGTCTATTTTCCAGATTCTTTGACGGATCCAGATTTGTATTTTTGTAGCAACGGGAATCTCTATTTTAGTGCAGTATTGTCTTGATGTCCTAGACTAGAATTTGTGCTGTACTATTCTTTTATAAGTTATCTTTCATCTGTACATGTTTGTCTGTCACCCTAAACCTGTTAAATATTTATACCATGCTATTCTTGCTCTGTTTATGACACATACATGTTTGTCTGATAGTAATAATGAAACAACCAAGCTTGGGTTAAGGGAAAGATCTAGTAGTGGAAAATATAGAAATGTGTACTGAGAAGAGGGCCCATGTTCCCTATCTGTTATGTGTTCATGACTACATGATACACGACTCTATTTATCTGAATACTGACTACATTACTTCCCTATAGGAAGGTGTACTCAGAAGAGAACCCATAGGTTCTATCTGTCTGTCTGATCTGTATCTGATATCTGTCTGCCTGATCCTTGAGTACACTGCCCTATGGACTCCACTATGAAATCTAAAACGAAACTGTTTGAATGTAGCAACTATGTGATAAAAATTTGGGGTGCATGAAGTGCTACCTAAATAATAATAAACACAAGACTGTAAGAACATGACATATGTTTAACTGTTATCTGTTACATACTACTGGACACTGTTATTTGTTACTGTCTGACTGTTACCTGACATTGTTATCTGTTACTGTCTGACTGTTACCTTACGCTGTTATCGGTATAACTGTCTTCATACTTTTGATACTTGACACATGTTACCTGTATCTATTAGTATACCATGCTACTTGATTCTGTTTTCCTGATTCATGTTAGATATTCTATTCTGTTGATATGCCTATTCCATACTATGTTGTTTACCCTTTCCTGTACTTGTATCCTGCACTACAAGCGACCCATAACTTGCATTGACGGGAGTTTGTTTTCTTTTTCCTCTTTCCTGCAATTTATTAATTGCATATTTTGGAGAACAGTTGCCAAATGGAGTTGGTGATATGAGATATTAGTGCTGGAGTTTTGCTATAATGATTTTCATGCTATTATTATTATTTCGTGTTGCTATTTGAATAATGTATCTTGTACTTGGATTATTTGTATTTGGGCAATTTGACCCAGGATATTTGACTTATTCAGATCTGATTTATTTGAGATTAATATATTTTGTTTCAAGTAATTCTGTTGGTATTGATTCATATATGCATGCTTGCTTGATTTTTCTTACTTCCGACTCTGATTTTTCTTGTGAGATGTTCTAAAGATTCCGAACAGCTTATGGATGATGAAAATCATTCGCTGGGCATAGTCACGTATCCGTATTCCGTATTCTCTTTTTGGGAAGCGGGGCGTGACACTTCCGCCCTAACGATTGAAAGTGACTAACTCGGGCACCGACAAAATCATGAGAGATGATCATGGGCTGAGTTGAGGACGAGACTCAATGGGGGAAGTAGCGAGCATAGTGATCGCGTCGCCAGAGCCACAGGTTGATAGGCAGGAACGAGGGTTTCTAGTAGGGAGACCGCTTGAGACTAGGCAAAACTTAGACTAGGAATCAGTTGGTGACCATACCCTTGTAACATGTCCAGGTAGACTTAATGTTAGTTAGTTTTGCCGTCACATATAACTGCATTGGTTTCTAGCGACTAGTAGTCGGGTGTTGTACTCTCATGTCATTACGGATACGTGGTGCGGTGTGTATCTTGCATTGTTGATTCCTGAAGTACCGTGGTAAGAATGGGATGAGATTTCCTGGCGAATAGGCGGAATTAGACCTTCGAGGCCGTCAAGTACTATGCTGGTGGACACGAACGGGTCATATGGGTTGCGGTCCTGTGAATCTTCGGCACTATAGGTATGCTGCGGTGTATCTTTAAGTTCATCACAACTTTTGAGTGGAGTCCGGGCGCCGGGCACTAGTGGCAAACTGAGACACCACAAGTGACCACAGAAACGGATGAGATCGATTAATCTGCAACCTCACCAATCACGATCTATCTATCAGGAACATGATGAGTACAAAAGTAAGTTGCATGGCGAGGGTTCAAAACCCTGAACTTGGAGACAACGGCTTGATTTGGAAAGTATATAGTATGGGATGCATACATTTCCAAAGTCTCGCTTGCATTTAGTTTAAGTATATCTTGACCTGTGCATTAGATTACTAGGGCTTATCGTATACGGACACCTTGGACCCGACTCCACTTTCCCTTCTTTTAGTCACCTTTTCTATTCGCTTTCAACCTTGATTGTCTAGTTTGAAGATCGCTACTTTTATCAGCCTCGCATCAGTAGAATTACTGACGTGCCCACTCTTTTAGGTGCTAGATTGTCGACCCAGGCAGCCCAGGAAGCTCAAGACAGATGGTGTGCCCAAGTGACAGTATCTAGTGTTCATCCTTTACATTTTGATTATTTTTGTAAAACTTTGATTTGTAATTTCTGAGTCAGTATACAATTGTAACACTTGAACATGTACATCATGGAATAAAATTTGTTTAATTTTTTTCTGCATTTCTCTTGTATTGTGACTGTTTGAAGGAAAGATTTTGGTTTGTGTCACGAATCACCAGTATGGGGATTCGAGGCGCTATAGTTCAAACTATGTATAGGTTTGCCGGCAACATCTCAGCCATTCAATCCAAATCCAGATCCTCTCAAAGGTTCAGATTCAGATCAAGTAGATTTCAACGACCACAATTAAGATCTGATCAACGGTCCAGATTGTAAGTTTCCTCCTAAAAAGAAACTCATCATCTGATTGCTCCCACTCTAGAAAAAAGCAGCAGCAACTGCCTATTCTAAACACCCTTATGTGGCACGCCTAGTTAGTGTTGCCATATAAGCAACCTAACTTAACCCAAATGAAACTACATTAAATATCAAAAATAAAATCTAATGTCTAATTGCCACTACTCATCTCTGAATCATGTCGATCCCAACACTGCTGCCACTGTCTAATTACCTTCTCCATCACAACCTCACCACTAACCAGCTTGTTATTGAAAGCGATATCTTTCATTTGTTCCATAACTCCTACACTGTATATGCTATAAGAGTCATGTACCTTTCTTATGACCCCTCCACTCCTCACCTCCTTTTTTGTGAAACGCCGCTGGTGTAAAAAAGTTTTGGTCGGAACAAAACTTGTCCCAATCAGCCACACCCACACCCACATCGTAACAATCTACAACAACGCCAATGTCCAAATCCACATCCATGACTTACACCCAGTTCTTTGTATTAGACACACAAACAAATACACACAACTACAAACCACAATCTCATGATATCCTTCATTCACCATTTACTTATGCAAAATCAACTCCTTGAGAAAAGCAGACATAATTTTTTCACCATCGAATTATGAAAATCCTCCCTCGACTTCTTTTAACCACCACAAATAACACTTCTTACCTTCACAAGATGGAGCGTGTGTGTGATGGTGTCACACTCCGCTTCCCAAAAACACGAAATACGAGCGCATGACAAAGCCCAGCGAATGATTTTCATCATTCATGAGCTGTAGGATCGACTCAGCATCATAACAAGAATATAACAAAATGTACACAACCACACATGCATGAATAATTTATTAAACAACAGAAAACAATTGAAACAAAATAATAATATCCCAATGGTTTCCAAATCTGGATCAAAAGATAAAACTCGGGACTATAGCCCGTTACAAGGTTCATGTAGCAAAAGAAATAAATAACTCAAAGAAAACAAATATTTTAAGCAGGTCATTTCTCCAAGCAAAGCCTAGAATGTCTGCTCACTAATTCCAGTAGGCAACTCGTCTCTAAAGTCTGTATATATAAATATAAAAAGGAAAAAAAATAGAGAAAACAAGACAAACACCCTTAGTGCAAGTTAGGGCCGCAAATAGTAAAACAAGTACCAAAAATATGGAACAAAATTTGGAATCAAGAATGTAATAGGGATGCAACAAGTAGTGGGGATTCAAGAAATTAGCTAGCAAGAAAGACAACTCGAGTGACAAGATTGGGTAACAAATACTAGTAGGAGAACAAGTGTCTAGTAATCATGTAATGGTGTCAAGCATCAAGTAACAAGTACTACGTACGAGTGTCGAGTAATAAGTAACAAGTCTCAAGTGTCAAGTTGTCAAGTACAAGTATCAAGTAGCAAGTGTCAAGTATTATGCTCAAGTATCAAGTCTCATGTATCATGTAATCAAGTATCAAGTAAGCATATATCATGTTCAAGTATCATGTATTAAGTCTTGCAGTTATTCCTATCTAGGTAGCACTTCTTGTGCCATCCTTTTATCACATGGTTGCTACAGTCAATGCAATTTCATTTAGGCCTAGTGGTGGATTTTATAGGGCGGTGTACTCAGGTATCAAGTATCAAGCAAGCACGGTTCATGAATACGAAAATAAAGTAACAAGTTCACGAATCAAGTTCGTAAATCCACTAGCAAGTTCAAGAACCACACAGTGGGTTCATGAATACAACAAGTTCATGAGCCAAGTAATGGCTTCATGAATACATCAAGGTGCAACAAGTTCATGAACCGAGTACTGAGAAACACGGGCCCCCTTCCGAGTACACTTCTTTATATTGTCCACTACTATGGTCTTTCCGTTAAACCCCGGCCTGTTATTTATTATTATCATTAAGCAAGCATGAAAGTGTGCAGAACAAGTCAAGTAAATATGGTCAAGAACATGGAACAAGTCTAGGCTAGGTAGGATACATGTTCGAGGGTCAAAACAAATCAAAGTATCAAGAACAACGAGAATTCCAAATCTGGACAGCATGACGTTGCTGCACCAAAACTAGCAATTTCCGTTGCTACAAGATAGCAAATGTGGATCTGTCAGAAGTTCTAGAAACTAGACTCCTGCCCGGTTTCAACCCATATAATTAAGGTACATAAAAGTTGTGGTAACATGTGTCAAAACAGCAAATTATACAACATTTGTGTTCAATCAGAATTTGTAAAACTGAGTTTATACATATGAAACAGGTTTGAAACTTCATTAATTAATTTTGAGAAAATTAGGGAATGTTCTCTAGGGTGTCCAGTATCAGCATGCAAAATTTCAAGTCATTTACTTACTGGTAGCATAGTTAACATAATTGTAAACCAAAGTGGTGCAGCAGTTTTTATGAATCTGTGATTTCCGACACAGCAGCAGTAAAACTACGATATCTCCTAGACCGTAACTCAAAATTCAAAAATTCTGGATGTTATTATCAACTAGACACTTCGATATATATTTTATATTCAGGACTCAAGTTTAGATTTCGGTTTTATTAGGGTCGAAACAGCAAGCCAAGACAGAAACAGAAACCGAATAAACACTTTTCGTATGAAATGAATCAAAATTTTACTAGTTGTGAACAAGTGTATCAACGAAGGGTTGTGACTCTTAGATTATGTAGTAGATAAGGCGAAACATGTGATCATCAACGATAAACAAAGAGGAGTCACATTTACAAACTATTTGTAGTATTTTCAAGGAAAAGCTTGTACTAGAAAACGAAATGTACAAGGAGATACTTGCCTTGGGGTGTAGACGATGAATACGACGGAGGAATAACGGGAACAGATCCCAGCACGGACACAACGAACGGATCGAACAAACACACGAACCAATGAACAGATCACGATAACGATCAAGATCAAGATGATCAAACAACGATCGGGCGGATCGGTACGGATGAGATCAAGATCAAGATCAAGATCAAGATCAAGATCAACAAGATTGGACGATCCAGATCAAGGTGATGATGAAGTTGATGATGATCGCGATCGAACGGCCAAGATCACCCCGATGGTGACGATCAAGATGATGACCAAAGTAGATCCGACGGCCCACAATCAAAGTTGATCAAAACCCAATGATCAAACCAATGCCAACAGCAACTACAAGTTTCGATACTGGAATGATGGAAGGGCCGATGACTAGTTGCAGCGGCAGGCGAGACGACGGGACAGCGACTGCGGATGACGGCATCGGGCGGCAGGTGGCTGGACTGGCGGAGCAGGGAGGTTAAAGGAGGGCTGCCGAGGTGGCTGACACTGTGGATCCAAGGTGGCACGATAGTAGGTCGCGACAGAGGAGGACGGCGACTAGATGGCACTCGGAAGGAGCAGAACGATGCTGAGGTAGAGGCTGCCGCGACGTCAGCTGAAAGCACAGCGCAGGGTAGCTGGCTGTCTTGACGCCGGGAGGAGGCAAGGAAGGAGACTAACACTACGGGGGGTTGCTGGTGCTGCAGGCGAAGCCAGGGAGGAGCAGCGGTTGTCTGTTGCTGCGCGACAGGAGGAGCACGAGGGGAGCGCTGGGCTATGCTGGCTGTCAAAACAGCACAGGGGGAAGGTAGGGGAGGCTGCCGCAGGTGGCTATAGGCAGAGGGTCGCACGCTGATTGTCGACTTGACTTGCGACAGCGCAGGGGATCTGTGCACTATTGTCGCGGCATCGTCGAGAGGAGGGCGTCGCCTGGGTGCAGCAGCGGAGGGGAAAGGGTGCATGGTGGGGTGGTGGAGTCGTTGCAGTCGCGGCTGACGGGGGAAACAAAGCGATGCGAGGGAGGCACACAGGAAGAGAGGATGGGTTTTGAAGAACAGGAGTTCGGGAGGTTGAAGAGAGAGAGCGAGCAGGAGGACGATGGGTGAACAGTGTGTATGGGGGGGGAGGGGGTTAGCGGCTGGTAGATTAGGTCAAAACAGTAGATGGGTTAGGGTTAATTAGGGTTAATTAGGTTTATATAGTATTATGGGTTTTGGGTTAATGGGTTTGAATAGTGATATGGCTAAAAATGGGGGTTAATCGGAACCTTCCAAATCGGGCACGAATCTTGAAGCCCAGGGGTAGAATGGTGATTTCACCCACAAATAGGGTCCGAGATGGATACTGGGTCTCTCCGATAAAGACCCGATAACCCACGAACGGACCCGCTTCAATTGGGCACGGGTTTCAACCAGCAATAAAGCCCGATCAGAGGGATAAAATTAGGGTCCCTGATTAGATCCTAATCAACTGCCCTAATTCATGCCTATCCCTCCACTGGGAATTAGGGATTACATTCCTAATCTGTTTACAAGGAGAATATTCCTTATCAGATCACGGGGATTACATTCCTAATCCGTTCCCTAAGACGCCTATAAATATCTCCATCCATCTCCATTAAGAGGTAATCAATCTTTCACCAGTTTTAGCGCTCTTTCATAGTCTGCCAGATTACTGACTTGAGCATCGGAGGGTGCGTCGCCGGGATCAACCCCGGTGTCTCGCACTTTTTGCAGGTGCACGGCAGGAACGACGATCGAAGCCCGACGGAACAGGTATACAGGTTTGCTATTCAGTTTCCCTAAGAATCCACAAATTCTATCTGTTTGCCCCCACACCAAAATTAGCGGCAACAGATTGGCGCCGTCTGTGGGAAACTAACGAATAGAAACCTCTCCTCTTCCCGGTATACAGATCTCCTCCAGCCATGCCTCCTAGGAAAGTCAGATCGAGGGGGTCCAACCGAGGGCCCAACCCTGATCAGCAGCAAGAAGTCCTCCCCAATCCTACTCAGCAACAAGGGCAACTCCCCCTACCGCGGAAGACCCGCTCCAGCAAGACCTTCCTCCTCCTAATCAGCCACCCCCGAAGGGTCCTAACCCTTAAAAACAGCCTCTTCACCAAGAACACGTCTCCATCCACAACGCCTCTACGGACTCGATGGCCTCCCATCATCCCCGAGCCTCTGGTCGCCATAATACCTCTCCCAACAGCCAGAACGATGACGACCTTCGCCGCCACCTGGACGAGAAGCGGGCCCGAGAGGGAACATCCCGCCAACATCATCCGGACGAGCGGTACCCTCGCCACCAGGAGCATAGAAGGTCTCCTAACCGAAGAGGTCGGAAAGTATCCCCCGAACACTACCGAAGAAGGCCACACTCCCCCGCGGGTCGGCAACAGCCTAGGAACAATGAGGCACCCATCACACGTGCCGAGTTCCAGCAGTTCCAAGCAACCGTCCTACAAGCTCTCAACCTTCGTCCCAACACCATCGCGCCCAAGCCTCCATCTCCACCCCCGGTCCGAAGTCCTCGCCGACGGTCTCCCTCTCCTCGTCCTGCTCCTAGTAACTCCCGACGTACCCCGAGTCCTCGTCGCTCCCGAAGTTACCATCGCCGTAGCCCTCGCTCTCCCTCATACGAAGATGAGTCTAGGGGCTCGGCTGATTACCATCGGAGGGATGACACCATGCACCGTCGCCTTCATGAAGTAGAGAGGCACCTGGGCCAGATAGACCGAGAAGAGGAGCTTAGGGGGAGGACCCTACGTCCTAGCCGACCCCCTTTCTCCCGAACCATAGTAGATGCACCTGTGCCGTTCGGTTTCAAACCTCCCCAATTTGAGACTTACACCGAGGAAACCGACCCAGTTGATCACATCGAAAGCTTTAAGACTTTGATGCTCCTCCATCAAGCCTCCGATGCCCTCCTCTGCAAAACCTTCCCCGCGACTCTCAAGGGACCAGCTCGAGAGTGGTATTCTCGCCTTGCCCCCTCCTCATTATTCTCCTTCGAGCAGTTCGAAACCCTCTTCGTCACACATTTCGTAAGCAGCCGCAGAGCCGAGAAAACCAGCATCTCCCTATTGCACCTCCACCAAAAGAAGGGGGAGAAACTGAGAGATTATGTGAAGAGGTTCACAGCTGAAGCCAGGTCCATAGCATCCCTCGACCAGTCGGTCGCTACGGCAGCATTTCAATCTAATGTCCTCAATTCCAACCTCCGCTCCTCCCTCGCCAAGAAGCCTCCACAGAACTTTTCTGACCTCCTCCTTCGCAGTGAAAAGTATATCCGGGCCGAAGAGGCCGAGCAGCGACCCAACTGGGAGGGGTCTTCCTCCGGGTTTAAGAGAAAGGGAACAGAAGAGGAAGGAGCCAAGAAGCTCCAAAAGGACAATGCCGGCCAGCGCCGAACTCCCCCCAGGTTCGAGAAGTTCACTCCCCTCACCACTGACGTCTCAACCATTTTGATGGAGGTCGAGAAGGAGGGTATCATCCCCCCTGCTCCAAGGATGAACACCCCCGCCAAAAGAAGAGATAAAGAGAAATGGTGCCGTTATCACCGGGACCTTGGGCATGACACCAGCGATTGTCGTGCCCTAAAAAACGAGATCGAAGCCCTTATCCAGAGAGGGCAGCTGACTAGGTTCGTAAGAAAGGACCGAGCCGAACTTCCTCCCCCGCCTCGGGGGGCTAACAAGCGTCCGGAACGAGAAGAGACGCCAGACTTCGAGGAAGAGCGAGTCCTCCACCTCATTCACGGGGGACCAATGGGGGGCTCCTCAAACTCCTCTCGGAAGGCATTCATAAGAGAAGTCAACTCGGTCCGAACTACCCCTCCTTCCAAAGGCCTCGGAGTGCCAGTCACGTTCTCCGACGAAGATCTTGAAGGAGTTCGTACCCCACATTGTGACGCACTCGTTATTAGCCTTCACATGGCGAATTTCAAAGTGGAAAGGATCTTAGTAGACAACGGCAGCTCCGTCAACATCCTCTTCCTCGCCGCTTTTAAAGGCCTAAAGCTCTCCAGAGACAGACTCAAGCCCACCGGCTACACTCTCCATGGGTTCACGGGAGTTCCGGTAACTATTGAAGGGGTAATCACCCTCGATGTAACTGCCGGTCAAACTCCTACCACCCGAACAGAGCCAATGGACTTCATGGTGGTGGATGTTCCCTGCCGCCTACAACGTCATTTTGGGTCGGCCTGGCCTCGCAGCTCTGGAAGTTGTCCCCTCAGCATACCATCTTAAGATGAAGTTTCCCACCCGGTCCGGGGTCGGAGAAGTAAGGGGCAATCAGGAGACTGCTAGAAAGTGCTACATGACCTCAACCCTTGGACCCGTCCTCTCCTTAGAAACTCTGGAAATCCCTCAAGATACTGCAAGACCGACCTCCGAGCCGGTGGATGAACTGGAGGAGGTGCTCTTCTCTGAACAAGAGCCGACCCTGCAAGTTCTTTGTTAGCAAGACCCTCCCGTCCGCCCTATACTCAGACATTGTACAATGCATCCGGAGGAACCAAGACCTCTTCGCTTGGTCAGCTGCAGATATGCCCGGTATCTCCGCAGAGCTTCTGGTCCACCGCCTAAGTGTCGATCCGGGGTCCAAACCGGTCCAGCAGAAGAGGCGCAAGTTTGCCCCCGAGCGTCAGCTCGCTATAAAAGAGGAGGTAGAAAAGCTCTTGAAGGCCCAGTTCATACAGGAGGTGAATTATCCTGAATGGCTATCGAACGTAGTAATGGTGAAGAAGTCCAATGGGAATTGGAGAATTTGTATTGATTTTGCTGACCTCAACAAGGCTTGCCCCAAGGACCCCTTTCCTCTTCCGAGTATTGACAATCTGATTGACGCAACCTCGGGACATGAGCTCCTCAGCTTCATGGATGCCTTCTCAGGTTACAATCAGATAAGAATGTTCACTCCAGATATCCCGAAGACGTCTTTTGTGACCGACCAAGGCCTCTATTGCTACAGAGTAATGCCATTCGGTCTGAAGAACGCAGGTGCAACATACCAACGCCTCGTCAACAAGGTCTTCCAGGCTTAGATCGGCCGGAACATGGAGGTGTACGTCGACGATATGCTTGTAAAAAGCATCCGAGGTGTTGATCATGTGGTCGACCTCCAAGAGGCCTTTGACGTCCTAAGAAAGCACAATATGAGACTCAACCCGAACAAGTGTGCGTTCGGCGTCTCATCAGGGAAGTTCCTCGGCTTCATGGTTAGCCAACGAGGAATTGAAGCAAATCCGGAGAAGATCAAAGCCATATTGGACATGGCCCCTCCTAGAAATGTTAAAGAAGTTCAGAGATTAACTGGTCGCCTAGCCGCCATAGGGCGCTTTCTGTCAAAGTCTGGGGAAAAATGCCTCCCCTTCTTCAAAGCCCTCAGGGGGGCTAAAGGATTCGAATGGGGGCAGCAGCAACAGAAGTCCTTCGACCAGCTCAAGGCCTACCTCGTCAATCCCCCTCTCCTCAGCAAGCCGATCCCTGGTGAGCCCCTGTACCTCTACCTGGCAGCCTCCGAGCAGACCCTAAGTGCGGTCCTAGTGAGGGAAGAAGACCGGACCCAGAAGCCCATCTACTATGTCAGCAAAGTGCTTCGGGACGCTGAGCTAAGATACCCGAAGATTGAAAAGATGGCTTATGCCGTGGTGATGGCCGCGAGGAAGCTTCGCCCATACTTCCAGTCTCATTCGGTGGTCGTTCTTACCGACCAGCCGCTGAAACAGGTTCTTCACAAGTCCGAGACTTCGGGACGCCTTATGAAATGGTCGATCGAACTGAGCCAACATGATATATCATATCAGCCTCGGACTGCGATCAAGGCTCAGGCACTGGCCGAATTCATAGTTGAGAGTACCATCCCTGAGCCCAGCCAGACAGTAAAGGGACCACCGGTCTGGTCGATTTATGTTGACGGATCCTCTTGCAATGAGGGAAGCGGGGCAGGAGTCATTCTGGCAGGCCCAGATGACTTCATCCTCCAATACTCCCTCCGTATAAATTTCAAAGCCTCGAACAACGAGGCCGAATACGAGGCGCTAATAGCCGGTCTTCGAATGGCCCGAAATGCAGGGGTACAGCGGCTACAGATCTTCAGCGACTCTCAGCTGGTCGTCAACCAGGTCCTCGGCGAGTATGAAGCCCGCGATGATAGAATGGTTAAATACTTAGCCAAGGTAAAGAGCCTCATGGCGCTGTTTGAAGAGGCCCTCATCCAAAGGATCCCCCGAGAAGAAAATGCTCAGGCTGACGCCCTATCCAAATTGGCCTCCGCTTCCCTTCAAGGTCTGGAGCAGACCGTATTGATAGAAGTCCACCTGAAGCCGAGCATAGAGGACGAAACACCTGACTCTGTTGAAACATTGCCCGTCCTCCTCGAAGACAACTGGATGAAACCCCTCGTCGAGTTCTTAAGGGACGGACTCCTCCCCGAAGATCCGAGGGAAGCAAGAAGAATCAGGACCCGAGCCGAGCATTATACATTAATCGAAGGTATCCTATATAAACGCTCCTTCACCCAGGTGGACGGTCGGCCTTACCTGAGGTGTCTTTCCCCCGGGCAAGCCGACTACGCCCTGCAAGAACTCCACGAGGGCATCGGCGGGGCCCATTCTGGGTCCAGGGCTCTAGCGCGCAAAGTGTTGAACTACGGGTATTACTGGCCCACTCTCCTACGGGACGCCGAATGACACGTTCGGCAATGCAGCTCCTGTCAAAAGTATTCTGACATCCGACGCCTTCCACAAGCACCACTCACCTCCCTATCAAGTCCGATCCCCTTCGCTATGTAGGGGATGGATTTACTAGGGCCTTTCCACCAGCCCTCGGACAGCTAAAGTTCCTAGTCGTGGCAGTCGACTATTTCTCGAAATGGATAGAGGCCGAGCCCCTGGCTACAATCAAAGAGCATAGGGTTGTTCAGTTCTTCTGGAAAAATGTGATTTGCCGATTTGGCGTTCCCCGGGTCATAGTCACGGATAATGGAACACAGTTCACTGGGGCCGCCTTCCGAGCCTTATGTGAGGACCTCGCCATACAACACCGGTTCTCCTCCGTCTCCCATCCTCAGTCGAGCTAACAATGGTTCCGGAGTCCAACACTTGGCTCGATTCTACTTCGCAAGTTCGCTCCTAAGCGAGCTAGAAGTAGCTCGCCATTCGGAACTGCTCCCACAACCGTTGAATGGTTCGGAGTCCAACACTTGGTTCGATTCTACTTCGCAAGTTCGCTTCTAAGCGAGCTAGGGGAGTTCGCCATTCGGAAATGCTCCCACAACCCTTAAACTAATCTAACAATGGTTCCGGAGTCCAACACTTGGCTCGATTCTACTTCGCAAGTTCGCTCCTAAGCGAGCTAGAAGTAGCTCGCCATTTGGAACTGCTCCCACAGCCGTTGAATGGTTCGGAGTCCAACACTTGGTTCGATTCTACTTCGCAAGTTCGCTTCTAAGCGAGCTAGGGGTAGTTCGCCATTCGGAAATGCTCCCACAACCCTTAAACTAATCTAACAATGGTTCCAGAGTCCAACACTTGGCTCGATTCTACTTCGCAAGTTCGCTCCTAAGCGAGCTAGTAGTAGCTCGCCATTCGGAACTGCTCCTACAGCCGTTGAATGGTTCGGAGTCCGACACTTGGTTCGATTCTACTTCGCAAGTTCGCTTCTAAGAGAGCTAGGGGTAGTTCGCCATTCGGAAATGCTCCCACAACCCTTAAACTAATCTAACAATGGTTCCGGAGTCCAACACTTGGCTCGATTCTACTTCGCAAGTTCGCTCCTAAGCGAGCTAGTAGTAGCTCGCCATTCGGAACTGCTCCCACAGCCGTTGAATGGTTCGGAGTCCGACACTTGGTTCGATTCTACTTCGCAAGTTCGCTTCTAAGCGAGCTAGGGGTAGTTCGCCATTCGGAAATGCTCTCACAACCCTTAAACTAATCTAACGATGGTTCGGGAGTCCAACGCTTGGCTCGATTCTACTTCCGAGTTCGCTCCTAAGCGAGCTAGAAGTAGCTCGCCATTCGGAACTGCTCCCACAGCCGTCGAATGGTTCGGAGTCTCACACTTGGTTCGAATCTACTTCGCAAAACCGCTTCTAAGCGAGCTAGGAGTAGCTCGCCATTCAGGGTCGCGGTCATAGCTACTGAACTACTCTAGCAACGATCCGAGGCCCGACACTTGCGCTTTGACGCAGTTTGAGCAGTAGCCGCCGAACTTACCTCACAAGACGGCATGATTGGGCAGTAGAGACAAGGCTCGGCACCACCAGCCGAACATTCCCCTCGCCGATCGACGGACAAGTACGCGGCCGACTTTAGAAGCCTCGGCGCAGTAGACAACAGTCGCAAAAGTAAAAACACACAAGTTCAGCAACAACACTTTTATTGATGAAACAGATGCGGTACAAAGACAAACACAGCAGGATTACAACTCGTCAAAGAAAAAGTTACAATGCCGACTTATTACACTTAGCAAAAAACAAAAAATACACAAAAGCTCGCGGAATCGACGACTTCAGCGCTTTTTTGGAGCCGGAGCATTCCGCTTCAGAGACACTCGGGAGTGACGACGCTTGTCTCCAGAGCGCGACCCCAAGCCGGCGAATTGAGACGTATCCTCGGCACCACTTCTAGTAGCTACTCCGACGGATGCTCCGCTCGACGAAATTGCAACCGAGCTTTGCGCGTCCCCCGGACTAGGTCGGCCGATCTGCTGACGGGTCGCCATCTCGTAGAAGGTAATGCCATGCTCGCTCTCCGCGCGAGTACACGAGGTGCTTCGAACGTTGATAGGCCTCGAATGCGGCTTAAGACGGGCCACTTCTGCCTCCAGCTCCGAGATCCGATCCCGCAACGAGTCGTCTTTGACATTGACTTCGAAACGTGGGGGTATCGCGGAGTCCGGAACTCCTGATCGGCTGGCAATAAGGTGCCGAAGATGGGTGACCTCGATGCTTTTATCCACCGTTGCTCTCTTCAGCGCTTCGACCTCGGCAGTCAGTTGGACCCGTTCAGTCGTCAACTTGGCCACTTCGGCCGTCAGCCCCTCGCCCTCACTCCGAAGCTTCGTCTCTACGGACTGCAGATGCTGTATCTCGGAGAGCAAGTCATCCCTCTCCGCTGTTATTTTGGACAAGTTATGACGAATGCACTGAATCCGAATCTCATTACTGAAAGTAGTTGGCGAATATTCACCTTCACCCGCGGGGGTAAGCTCTTCGATCCTGCTTTCCAAACGACGAATCTCGACATCTCGCCGGCCGAGGATGAGCTGGAGATGCTTCCTCTCGCTTTCAGCTCGGCGCAATCCGAGCTCGACCTCGTAGAGTCGCTCTCGGCACCTCGCCAGACACAGCCTCGTCGCCCCTAGGCCGACCTCGGCTCGAGCTTCTTCATCCGAGCGCGAAGGCTCGACGTCTTGGGCGATCACCATCAGCCGCAAAGAGATCGAAGTAATCAGCAAAAAGATAGAACATTGCCGGAGCGCCACACTTGGCCAGAAGAGAAACAAGAAAAATCAGAAAAGAAACAAGAAACTCTCGAGGCCAGAAGAGAATGTTCGGCGAAAAAGGGGGGCGAAAGACAAAAATTCGAACACTAACACTTGCAAAAAAATTTCTTTTCATTCATTTCAAAAAGTAGCGGTGGCCAGTCTGCTATTAGGCGTTACAATGATTGAAAAGAAAAACAAAAAAAACAAACAGACAAACAAAAAAAGAAAACGAGGAGCGGAGTCAAGGCTCGACCTCTTTCCCCGAGCGACGAGGTGGGGTAGGGGTTGACTTTGCCGAAGGAGACGCCACCGACAGCGGAGGGACCGTAGTGCTAGGGGCCTCGCTAGTGACCCCGGCCCCGGCATCAACTTCGCCGTCCCCGTCATCCTCCTCCCCCTCGGATTCAGGGTCGAAACCCTCGACATGGCCGGGGAACAGTCTCCACCCTGAGACGTCCACGTCGGGGTACTCCTTCGACACCCGTTCGAGGGCTGCGGCGAAGGCCTTCGCCATATTTTGGGCGAGGAACCCCTGGGCCTTCTCCAGGGTCGCATCCTCCGCCGCCTTCACAGCTGCCGCCTGCGCCGCCTCGGCCTCGACCAACTGCTTGGCCGACCACTCCTTCTGCAAAAGGAGCTCGCCCTCCAGCCTCTTCACCTCGGCCTCGAGATGCTGGATCCTCGCCGACCTGCCCTCATGCTCGACTCGGAGCTTGTCGAGCTCGTTTGACATCCGAGCTTTCTCGTTCCGAGCTTGGTCGGACTCCTGCTTCAGCTCCTTCTCCAGAGCTGTCAGCCTGTCGGTGAGGTGGCCGAAGTGGATGATGATCTACAGCAAAAAAGAACTAAAAAAGTTAGGAAAATTTTTGTGATGCAAGAAGTGCAACAAACAAAGGAAACTCGGAGCTTACCGACACCGGCCGAACGGGCGATCTCGATCACGTCGTCGCCCTCTCTCCCCGCCTCCATGGCGGCCCAGTCCTTCGGGGTGGCGAGGTGCTTGACGGCCTGCATGCTCGCCAGCGAGTTCCCGAGGAACCCATCATGCCTCCGGACTTGCCAGTCCGGGATGTGAATCCGCTTGTGCTCCTCCGTCAGGAGCTCCTCGCCTGCCACAGTTAGCGGCGGCGTCGGCATGGCGAGGGCGGCAGCAATGGGGAACTCGCCCACAGATGCTGGGGCCGGAGTCCCCGCCACAGTGACGGCCGGACTGTCGAGGACCTCCACCTCCTCAACAGAGGCCCCAATCCTCGGCGCCTTCGAGGTCGAGGACAGCTTCGATGCGACCCTCTTGCGCTTCTTCGGCGCCTTGCTGGCGAGCCCTGCCCTGAGCGCCAATACTGCATCGTAGTCCATGGATTCTGCATCAAAAGCGAAAATTGGTTAGCACATAAAAAACAACAAGGAAGAAGGTACGGGAAAAAAGAACTTGACGAGAGCCGCGTACTAGGGTCTACGCGGCAGAGCCCTCCCTTGTAGAGGACGTCCTCCGTCAGCTCCCTCCAATCGTACTTCGGCCGATCAAGGAGAATCCGAACCGCCTCTTCTTCTTCCACTGAGAGCTTCGGCATCGCCTTCGCCCTCTTCGGCACCCCTTCTACCCAATTAGAAGGGATCGGCCATGCCTCTCGACTCCGCACAACCAACCACTTCTCTCGCCAGTTCTTAATGGAGTCGGGGCATATGACAAGCCTGCCGCCGTGCCTCGGAGTCAAGTAATACCGGTACTCCGGCTTATTCCCCTGGTGGAGCCGGTATAGCGTCCGAAGCACGTTCAGCTGCGGCTCGATCCCTGCGGCCTGGCAGTGGAGAACGAAACCGTTTATCACTCGCCACGCGTTCGGCATGAGTTGGATGGGGCTGACCCCGAACCAACTCACCACGGTAACGGCGAACGCGTGGAGAGGTAGCCGAGCACCGGCGATAAAGGCGTCGACCGGCCAGCAACACATCGTCACTGGCAGCGGCGAGTTGGCCCTAACTCCGGGGCCCGGCAACATAATTTCGTACTCCTCCGGGATGAAAAAAGAATCCCGGATCACTGCCAGATCCCCCTCGCGCAGGATCGACGCCGCATCGTCCGCCTCCGTCGTCTCCCTCGCGGTATTCTCCTCGAAGGACCTCCCCCTCCCATGAACGATTCGCTCGGCCTGATCCTCCGGGAGCTGCCTAACTCTGTGGAGCCCCGTCAACGGCCCTGGCAGTTGTCCGAACTCCCCCATTCTCTTCGGATCCACAACGATCGAATCCTTGCTGAACACCTTCCTGCCTTTGGTCGGGGTCGGAGTCGAATCCTCGACGTCTTCAAGGGAGGGCTCGGACCAAGAGATTTCTTCGGAGACAGAAGCTACAGACATAATTGATGATAAATTACCTTAAGAGAGATAGCCGCCGGAAAACTTCGCCTGAACCAAACGCCGACACCGGAAAAACTCGCCTGAGCACAAGAAACCGTCTGAGCAAAAGAGAGGAGAAATGAGAAATGAGAGAGGGGGTGAGGATTTATAGAGAGGGGCGCTCCAAACGAGGTTAATGGGCTCGTACGGCCGGCCCATTTAGACGAAACGACGGAGCAACCCCAATCGTCGCCTCGCTAACCGCGCCAAATCATGAGTCGAATTTAATGCGCGTCCCGTCTGATGGAAGCCCAGAGGTCACTGCAATTAATAAACGTCTCATCTGTCAGAGTTGTCAGAGTTGTCAGAAGCTGTCAGAAGCTGCCAGAGGCTCAGGAGGCTCACAGTAGATACAAACTCCTATGACGAAAAACGACAAGTTTAGGAGCTCGACACCCACTGCCGAGCGTTCGTGACACCGACCTCGTTACGGGGAAAAATCCAAGTTCGGCACCCACTACCGAGCGTTCGTGGAACCGACCTCGATACGGGGGAAAAATCCAAGTTCGGCACCTACTGCCGAGCGTTCGTGACACCGACCTCGTTACGGGGAAAAATCCAAGTTCGGCACCCACTGCCGAGCGTTCGTGGAACCGACCTCGTTACGGGGAAAAATTCAAGCTCGGCACCCACTGCCGAGCGTTCGTGGAACCGACCTCGTTACGGGGGGAAAATCCAAGTTCGGCACCTACTGCCGAGCGTTCGTGACACTGACCTCGTTACGGGGAAAAATCCAAGTTCGGCACCTACTGCCGAGCGTTCGTGACACCGACCTCGTTACGGGGAAAAATCCAAGTTCGGCACCCACTGCCGAGCGTTCGTGGAACCGACCTCGTTACGGGGAAAAATCCAAGTTCGGCACCCACTACCGAGCGTTCGTGGAACCAACCTCGATACGGGGGAAAAATCCAAGTTCGGCACCTACTGCCGAGCGTTCGTGACACCGACCTCGTTACGGGGAAAAATCCAAGTTCGGCACCCACTGTCGAGCGTTCGTGGAACCGACCTCGTTACGGGGAAAAATTCAAGCTCGGCACCCACTGCCGAGCGTTTGTGGAACCGACCTCGTTACGGGGTAAAAATCCAAGTTCGGCACCTACTGCCGAGCGTTCGTGACACCGACCTCGTTACGGGGAAAAATCCAAGTTCGGCACCTACTGCCGAGCGTTCGTGACACCGACCTCGTTACGGGGAAAAATCCAAGTTCGGCACCCACTGCCGAGCGTTCGTGGAACCGACCTCGATACGGGGGAAAAATCCAAGTTCGGCACCCACTACCGAGCGTTCGTGACACCGACCTCGTTACGGGGAAAAATCCAAGTTCGGCACCCACTGCCGAGCGTTCGTGGAACCGACCTCGTTACGGGGAAAAATTCAAGCTCGGCACCCACTGCCGAGCGTTCGTGGAACCGACCTCGTTACAGGGGAAAAATCCAAGTTCGGCACCTACTGCCGAGCGTTCGTGACACCGACCTCGTTACGGGGAAAAATCCAAGTTCGGCACCTACTGCCGAGCGTTCGTAACACCGACCTCGTTACGGGGAAAAATCCAAGTTCGGCACCCACTGCCGAGCGTTCGTGGAACCGACCTCGTTACGGGGAAAAATCCAAGTTCGGCACCCACTACCGAGCGTTCGTGGAACCGACCTCGATACGGGGGAAAAATCCAAGTTCGGCACCTACTGCCGAGCGTTCGTGACACCGACCTCGTTACGGGGAAAAATCCAAGTTCGGCACCCACTGTCGAGCGTTCGTGGAACCGACCTCGTTACGGGGAAAAATTCAAGCTCGGCACCCACTGCCGAGCGTTTGTGGAACCGACCTCGTTACGGGGTAAAAATCCAAGTTCGGCACCTACTGCCGAGCGTTCGTGACACCGACCTCGTTACGGGGAAAAATCCAAGTTCGGCACCTACTGCCGAGCGTTCGTGACACCGACCTCGTTACGGGGAAAAATCCAAGTTCGGCACCCACTGCCGAGCGTTCGTGGAACCGACCTCGATACGGGGGAAAAATCCAAGTTCGGCACCCACTACCGAGCGTTCGTGACACCGACCTCGTTACGGGGAAAAATCCAAGTTCGGCACCCACTGCCGAGCGTTCGTGGAACCGACCTCGTTACGGGGAAAAATTCAAGCTCGGCACCCACTGCCGAGCGTTCGTGGAACCGACCTCGTTACGGGGGAAAAATCCAAGTTCGGCACCTACTGCCGAGCGTTCGTGACACCGACCTCGTTACGGGGAAAAATCCAAGTTCGGCACCTACTGCCGAGCGTTCGTAACACCGACCTCGTTACGGGGAAAAATCCAAGTTCGGCACCCACTGCCGAGCGTTCTTGACATCGACCTCGTTACGGGGAAAAATCCAAGTTCGGCACCCACTGCCGAGCGTTCTTGACATCGACCTCGTTACGGGGAAAAATTCAAGCTCGGCACCCACTGCCGAGCGTTCGTGGAACCGACCTCGTTACGGGGGAAAAATCCAAGTTCGGCACCTACTGCCGAGCGTTCGTGACACCGACCTCGTTACGGGGAAAAATCCAAGTTCGGCACCTACTGCCGAGCGTTCGTAACACCGACCTCGTTACGGGGAAAAATCCAAGTTCGGCACCCACTGCCGAGCGTTCGTGGAACCGACCTCGTTACGGGGAAAAATCCAAGTTCGGCACCCACTACCGAGCATTCGTGGAACCGACCTCGATACGGGGGAAAAATCCAAGTTCGGCACCTACTGCCGAGCGTTCGTGACACCGACCTCGTTACGGGGAAAAATCCAAGTTCGGCACCCACTGCCGAGCGTTCGTGGAACCGACCTCGTTACGGGGAAAAATTCAAGCTCGGCACCCACTGCCGAGCGTTTGTGGAACCGACCTCGTTACGGGGTAAAAATCCAAGTTCGGCACCTACTGCCGAGCGTTCGTGACACCGACCTCGTTACGGGGAAAAATCCAAGTTCGGCACCTACTGCCGAGCGTTCGTGACACCGACCTCGTTACGGGGAAAAATCCAAGTTCGGCACCCACTGCCGAGCGTTCGTGGAACCGACCTCGTTACGGGGGAAAATCCAAGTTCGGCACCTACTGCCGGGCGTTCGTGACACCGACCTCGTTACGGGGAAAAATCCAAGATCGGCACCCACTGCCGAGCGTTCGTGGAACCGACCTCGTTACGGGGGAAAAATCAAGTTCAGCACCTACTGCCGAGCGTTCGTGACACTGACCTCGTTACGGGGAAAAATCAAGGTCGGCACCCACTGCCGAGCGTCCGTGGAACCGACCTCGTTACGGGGAAAAATTCAAGTTCGGCACCCACTGCCGAGCGTTCTTGACATCGACCTCGTTACCGGAAAGAATTGGACCTCGCGCTACTCCGGACTCCCTCCTAGCACTCGCAGCTACGCCGAACTCGCTCTCCCCTTCGGAAAAACGTGCCGAACCGCATACGGACCTCGGCCCCCTAGCCAACGAGCTCTAGAGGTAGTCGGAAGCGTGGTACAAATGTAAACACCCCTCAACGAAGGATAATAGGCCAAGCCGTGGCGCCAAAAAGCAATAAAAAAAAAATTCGAAAAGGTAAGGAAGAATCCCTGGGGAGCAATTATAAAACGGGAGAGTACCCTCTCACCCCCAAACAAACAATTGTTGCCCAAAAACAATCTCCCAAGAGCTCAGGAGCGACTCAGAGTTCAATCCACTTGAAAAATCGCCAAACTACCACCTTCAAGATTCAAAACCTTCCAGGAAGGCTCCGACACAACTCCATTAGCCATTAAAACAGTTAAATCTACTCCTCAAAGGCCGATCAGTCTCCGCCTTTAGGAGTGGGGGGCTCGTGATATGGCTAAAAATGGGGGTTAATCGGAACCTTCCAAATCGGGCACGAATCTTGAAGCCCAGGGGTAGAATGGTGATTTCACCCACAAATAGGGTTCGAGATGGGTATTGGGTCTCTCCGATAAAGACCCGATAACCCACGAACGGACCCGCTTCAATCGGGCGCGGGTTTCAACCAGCAATAAAGCCCGATCAGAGGGATAGAATTAGGGTCCCTGATTAGATCCTAATCAACGGCCCTAATTCATGCCTATCCCTCCACTGGAAATTAGGGATTACATTCCTAACCTGTTTACAAGGAGAATATTCCTTATCAGATCACGGGGATTACATTCCTAATCCGTTCCCTAAGATGCCTATAAATACCCCCATCCATCTCCGTTAAGAGGTAATCAATCTTTCACCAGTTTTAGCGCTCTTTCATAGTCTGCCAGATTACTGACTTGAGCGTCAGAGGGTGCGTCGCCGGGATCAACCCCGGTGTCTCACACTTTTTGCAGGTGCACGGCAGGAACGACGATCGAAGCCCGACGGAACAGGTATACAGGTTTGCTATTCAGTTTCCCTAAGAATCCACAAATTCTATCTGTTTGCCCCCACACCAAAATTAGCGGCAACAAATAGGGTTTTATTAATGGGTTTGGGGAATTAAAATGGGTATTAAAAATCCAATAAGAAAAAATATACAATTAGAAATAAATAAATAAATAAATAGATCAATAATAAATAGTAACAAAATAAATCAATTTGTGTGCATCAAATTAATACTCAAATACTAATAAATACAATAGAAAAAAGATTTTCAATTCCCCAATAAAATATAATAATATTAATAACAACAATAATAATTTTGATATACATATCAAAATGAGATTTGAGATAAAGAATTTCAATAAAATCCAAATAGTAACAAAATAACATACAAATAGCCGATCACTTAGAAAATAAACATTAAAGTTAGAATATCTACTATTCGAAGAGAATACAATTTCCGGTTCGAAAAGATTTTAAACAGAAGGCACAAATCGAGTTTAAAATAATACTGAATTTATAATTAATAAAAATACGAAAAATATTCATAAAATATGTATTTATGGAAATGGGGGTTACAGATGGGGTCATAAATTTGGAGAACGAATTCGGCTGCCCTCGATTTTGAGAATGAATGAGAAGGGAAAACGATTGGGGAACAAAGGAGTAAAGGGTTTCATCAATTGGGTAAGAACATACATATATATATAAAAAGAGGAAGAGAGGACAGAAACTAACTTCGTCCGATCAGTATGAGGGTTTGGTTTATAAACTCTTGTTTAGATTTTATTTTTAATATTTAATGTAGTTTAATTTGGGTTAAATTAAGTTTCTTATGTGGTAGAGCATAAGGGTGTGTAGAATTGATAGTATAAGAGCATCCATCATCGTTTGCTAAAAAGCCAAAAAACTCATTTTTGGCAATTTTGTCTCCACTATCGTTCACTAAAAACCTATTTTTTAGAAAATGAATGAACATTGAACTGTTAAATATAGCAGCAGATTATAGCAATCGCCAAATATAGAAGACGGAAAAATATCTTTCGTCTGTGAATTTTTTCATATTAAAGAGAACAGACGGAAGCCAAATTCTTTAATATAGTTTTTCTGAAAAATTACTAAAATGTCATCAAAATAATGTTCAAAATTCCATTTGAATAAAAAAAATTAAAAAAAGAGGAAATGCTCGGACGGAAGATCATCTTCCGTCCAGCAACTTTCTCTTTCAATTTTTTTCAATATTTAACAAATTGTCATCCAAATATTTACCAAAATGTCATTTAACCAATTTTGAAATTTTTTTAAAAAATTCAAACGGAAGATCATCTTCCGTCTCGTTTCGAATTTTTTTTAAAATTTTTTTTTTGGCCAAACGGAAGATCATCTTCCATCTTGCATTTTTTTTAAAAAATAATATTAAAATTGGCCAAACGGAAGATGATTTTCCGTCGCACAATTTTTAATATTAAAAAAATTAAAAAAATATTAGACGGAGGATGTTATTCCATCTGAATATTTTTTGACTTTTTTCTGGCCAAATTTAGCTATAACCGATTGCAGCGATACACATTCATTGCTATTTTTCAATTGCCAAATATCCATATTTTAACCGCAACGATAGTGGATGCTTTAATAGGGTGTGGGTGCGGCATTATTGAAAAACAACAAATAGAAATCCCATCCTCATGCATTTACTATTGGACAATATTTGCAGACCCCTCACTGGGACGATACCCCTTAACCTGCTCAACGATTTAAATTATAAATCCCTAATAGAAATTTAATATCGATCCAGGGTCCTCAACATACTTAATTCCTTTATCATGCGCACCATAACATGTGAATTGAAAAATAAATTCCCTTAGAGCATATGTAGTTGTTGGCCAAAATTTCAAATTTGAAAAATTTGGCCAAAAATAAGTTGTAGTCGTTGGCCAAATTTTCAAATTTTGGGTTCGACGTGTGCAACCGCTGGCCAAATTTGAGAAAAGAAATGACAAAAGCAAAAATTTGGCAATCGGATCATATCTTGTCTGACTGCTATTTTATTATTATTTTTAAAATTAAACAGATCGGACGGGCCGTTGATATCCCGTCCGATTGTTTTTGGAAAATTAAAAAACAATCCATCAGAAAGAATATGATACACCGTCCGAGAACCCCAATTCTCAATTTCGTTTTTAAATCCTATACATTAGGCCTATAGCCCACATTATGGGTCCATTCACTCTTTAATTCATAATTTCTTTTTCTCCCGTCTGATATTTTCTAAAATTTTTAAAAAAATTGCTCCCACCGAAAATGATCTTCTGTCCGTCTTTGGAAAACCAAATTTTGGGTATAGACGACTACAACGCACTTCCAATTTTTTAATTTCCATTTGCTAAATAGTTAAATTTTAACTACCAACGACTACAGATGTTCTTAAGTAAACAAACAGAACACACATCTCAGAGCTAACCCCACCACTGATCTCCTCCGCCTAATCGTAGAAATCATCCCAACCATACAAAATCCTATACGACTTAACTCCATAGAATCCCTCCCCCTTCTAAGGGGTGAGCAGGCTTACGTTAGCGCCACTCCTCCAAATCACGAATTTTTTGCCGTCATAGGCCACTTTTTGAAAATAGTATTGAGACACTTAGTGATTCCTAAAGAGCTTTCTCCAAAAATTTAAAACTAAGGTTGCTATTGGGAATAATGACCTTAGTATACTAGTCGCTATTCTCAATAGCGACTTCAGTAGGAAACACAATCTTCTTGTTTTTTGTAAAATTTACAAAATAGTCATACAACTAAGACCTCTATTTGGAATAGCGACCTTAGTTAATAAAGGTCTCTATTCCGAATAGCGACCTTAGTTTTAAAAATAAATTGATTGTCATTTTTCAGAGAGCAAAAGCTCTCTAGATTTTGCTAAGTGTTAGAATACAGCTCATTAAAAGTCGTTAATCCCATCAGCGACCTCATTATACTAAGGTCGCTAGGGGGAATAGCAATGGCAGACAAAAAATTCAAAAAAAATTAAAACATAGGTTGCTATCCCATTAGCGATCTCGAAATGAAGAGACGCTGCTGATGTGACACAAAGTAACTCAAAAACGCTAATAGTTGGACAACTGGGCCAAAAAGCAAATATTTTCGAAAAACAGCCAATATAGGCAAAAAAAACTCCGAAATCACGTTGTTTCTTGTGTAGTATATTACTCTCTTTTCTCTCTCTCTCTCTCTCTGTCTTCGCTGTCGCCCCCAAAATCAAAACCGCCGCTAATCGCCGCCGGCTCACGTTAGCAACCATCCAAATCTCCGTCTGAAATCCCTTAGATTCTCTTGCATCGAACGCAGCACTTGGGCCGTGGCTCGTGCTAATCTGCGCCGGAAGGCCATGGCCTATGCCGCCGCGCGTCCGCCGCGGACGGCGGAGATGGTGAAGGTGAAGAGGGAGGTTCTGGCGGTGTGCATGAGGTGCCCCCTGTGCAACAACCTGCTGAGTGATGCCACCACCATCTCCGAATGCCTTCACACGTGTGAGTTTTCTTGGTTTCCCACGTGTGAGTTTTGTTTGGTCCGGAATATGATGTGGATTTCGTAGTGATTGGCGTTCTTGATTTGGGATCGTGTCAAAATTCGATCTTGGGGTCTTGATCGTGTTGATTTGTGTTGTGTACTGTTAATTAGGAGAAGTTCATTTGATTGCGGAGAATTGGGTGGGGGAATTGTTGTGTGTACTGGAGATTTGGCACGTGTGATGTGCGTGGAGATGTGGTTTAGGGTGAGGAATTTTATAGTAGGGAGTTTAGTGGGAGAAACCCACCCCTTTTGTTTTTGGAAGGTAATTAATTAATTTGTAAAAGCGAATAGTACAAAATAATACAAGAAAATGATACATTGACCAAATTTGTTACCAGAGTCCAAAGAGAGGATCGTAACCATTAATTATAGATTCGATCACCACTCCTGTTGGATTTGTGATGGTAGAAATTAAAGGGCAACTGAAAATTTTAATGGTTCTGTGGAGTTTCGAAACACATTGCTATTTTGGTGTGGGACCTATTTTTTTGAATATTGTGCATTGACAGCTGGTACTTGCATCGAGGCTGTAACATATACTCTCTAGTTATATAATAAGCTCGTATAGTAGAAAGAAAAGAGTTTGACAATTTAAGCTTGTGTTGAGAAGTTATGAGCCCTTTCCCCATGATCCGATAAGTGTGTTAGTAGCTACACAAGGTAGAGCTGATGGATTTTTTTGAAGGAAAAGGAAAGAGAGATGATAATGAATCAATCTATAAATGGTGGATAACAAACATATTCACACATTTTGTACCCTTGAAGAAAATATTATACAAAACACACGCCATAGTACTTTGTTACACTTCATTGAGCTGCACGAGCCTCATAACCAATAATATCGTTCTTTTCAGTTTTCACTACCAAACTCCCGAGCACCCCTGCGTGAATGCACAAGTTCAAATTTTACTACTACGTTTTGCACGAATTGAATGATTACTTCCAGTTCGGCCTCAATTTTAATTCAAGTGTATTCATTGAAGACATTTTTAATGAAATTATACCCGTTTCACATTATTTGCCTTCTTGAAGAGTTTCTCATATATCATAGCTAGATGAATGGTGAACCGATATTTATTACCTGGTGAAGATTATTTTATCTCCCCTTTTCAATTTGTTAAGTTTTTGTGAAGTTTGGATCAATCTTCTACTTGAATAGTGAACATTCACTTATCCATGTTCTTATTCCATGCCTTGCAATTGTTCGTGGATAGTCAAGGAAATTCTCTATCATTTATATTTATTTAATGTAGTTGTTTGGGATTTTGGTAGTTTTACCATTTTGTCCATAAATTGGCACTAACAACTGCATTGCTACCTATTCATGCAGTTTGTAGGAAGTGTATTCTAGAGAAACTAACTAATGAGGAGGTTGATTGTTGTCCAATATGTGACATTGATCTTGGTTGTGCTCCAATAGAGAAGCTCAGGTTAGTTTCTTGTCTTAATTATTTCATGTACATTTTTGTTGGTCGTAGTTCCTATTCTCTCTTCTACTATAACTAGAGCTAGGTGGTCATGTAGCACAGTAGCTAGCATTATCTCAACATCCATCTATCTATCATATTAACTTTTGATTAAATAGCGACCATCTATTTATTTAACAGAGTATTAAATGCAAAGGTTTTTAATATTCCAAAGAGAATTTTCTGAATGAGACAGCATGGTCCCTGCATGTGTTAATCAAATAGTATATTAGTGTCTAACCAATCACTAGAACGAAGATTTTGATCTAATTTTGTTTTAAGACAATGTACCATCACCAAAATCTTGGGATAAAGACTTTGTTGTTGTTGTTGTATTGTGTACCATTAAATACAGAGTTGTATGAGACATCTTTGTACTGTCTTTATACTTATTACTCCTACTCCCTCCGTCCCATAATACAATTCATTCTAGGTTTCTGTACTCAAATTAAGGAACACCTAGGTTACTCTAAAAGTAATAAACATTCTTGGTTATTGAAGCTTTTAAATGAGCTGGCTATGATAAAATGTCAAACTTGCCATCCTCTTAAATTAGCTAGTATTTTTTTTTTATGTGAAAATTTAAATGGTTAAACAAGGGCAACAGTGAAAGTCTCATAGATAAAGCATTAATGTACTTTAAAAAGGTTAAGACATCTCCCTAGAAAACCCAAAGTGACACATATTGTGGGATAAAAAAAGGCAAGAATGACTTATAGTATGTGACGGAGGGAGTAGATGATTGGCACGTGCGATGCACATTTTTCTTGTCTTTTTTTTTGGAGTAATTCCCCCCCCCCCCCCCCCCCACAATATTAGCAAAAATGGTTGTAGATGTGTGAGGGTAGAGGTGTATGAAGCATTTGATACTGGCTTTCACTTTTCAAGGTTTACACATGAATTGTGGTTATAATAATAAAGATATGACATAAATTTTGTTGAATCTCTATGAGATATGAACTTCAATATTATGAAGGTGATTGACTTCTTGTTTGTGTGCACAAATGGGGAAATAGGAAGGGTTTTGATGCATTTGGGGGAGGGGCTTAGGTGTACTCATATGTGTCCATATTTGAGTCAAGTTAGAATGGGAAAAGGATTAGTGGCATGTGAGGTATCACCAAGCCAACCCATGTGGCATGTGAAGGGGGTGAGGTGGCATGAAGAGGTGAAATGAGCTGGAGTGTTGAGATTTCTTAAATTTGAGTGAAAAAGCGCAATGTTTTAAATTTCGGTCGGTACGGCTAAAATGTCGGCCGAAATTTTCTTTTGGCTAGTTTGCTGATACAAAATCACTGATTTTATAGTTCATATCGTTTTGAACCGAAATGTGTAGATTTTGGCCGAAATTGCCAAAATATCGGCCGAAATATTGCCGAAATATCGGCCAAATTAGACACTATTGTTATTGTGAATATATATTTATTTGTTTTATTTTTTGCATATAAGTCTTTCACTATAGGATCTTAAGTTAAGATATGTGAGGATTTTCTCTATTATTTGTATATATGTACGCACAGTCAAGTAAGTCTATTAACTAATACATTTTTTCTAATCAATGCAAATTTAATTTAGTTATATACTTATATTACACTCTCTTTAATCTATATAATAAAACACAAAGAAAGCTATCAAGTGGCTCTCCTTCAATTTCCCCAAAAATTAAAGGTCCAGATCGAACCTCACAAAATATATTTTTTCCTCCAAAAAGTTTCCCCCCAAAATTCAAATTCAAATCCCCACCCAAAACAACTCCTATATTTATTTAATTATTTTTTTCTCTCTCTCCCTCCCTCTTCTATTCAAAAATTTAAGAGAATAAAAATTTTAAAATTTTTTAAAAAATTTAAAATTAAAAAACTTAAAAAAATTTAAAAAATTCAAAAATTCAAAACTTTAAAAATAATTCAAAAAATCAAAAAAAAATCATATAATATGTTTTTTGCTAGATCCCCAAAAATTTCTCATATAATATGTTTGCTACTTCAATTAATTTGTTGGACCTCCAAAACTATTTTATATGATCAAACAAGGTGCACCGTTCCGAAGACGTGTCGTAGGCACGTGTCAACGGGCAAACCTAGTATTGTTATTAAATTCTGCAAATATTAAGCGTGATTGATTCATGACATTAGTTTCATTATACAATATAAAATGAATGATATGTAGAACATAGAATATCTTGTTTAGTAACAAAAAAAAAAGTTAATTGAGTGTCCGAAATGAACATCCGAGATTATCACATTTCCTTGAGATCTCCTTAGATATCTCCGATCCGAGACGAAACACCCATTGCCAGATCAGTCTGAAATCCGAGATTTAAAACCTTGAATAAGAGTCCATGTTGGGCTTGCAAATGAGCCTAAACTTGGGCCTCCGAATATAATTGTATGATAAATAGACCTAATGCTCATATTTAACTCCTAGCGCACATCTTAAAGCAATCCTCCTGTCATGCTTTCCAATGCTACTAAGTACTAACACACATCAAATAGAACATACACAAATTCAAATATTTATATAATTATAGCGGGTATTACCCTTCTTCTCAGCATCAAAACTTGTTCATCAATTTCCAGACTCTATGCTCACTGAAATATCTTCCATATCAGTGCATGTGCTGGCATGATAATTTAATCATATTCATTCTATTATGGTCAGTTTCGTTGCATGTCATGTCCTTTTGGAATACTTGTGCATACCCTGGCTGTATCATTGTGCTTTAATCTATGTTGTATAAAAAAATGTATTTTGAAGTTGTGTCTGATGGAGGCGCTATTTTGTTTCTTTTCATCATCATTTTTATGTTCTGATTTAGAACTTTCCACACTACCCACTAAGCTAATGGATCCATTTTGGAGGATTCATACCATAAAATTTGGGTCGGGTTCGACCGGGCTGTCAAGTTATCACATAAAATTGCCACCCCTACTAATAAGTATGTTTTTTAATTTTGTATTAATGTTTTACGATTTGTTTCGTTTTCAGTTTTGGCCTGTCGTCTAGAATCAGAGCTTTGGTATGGTAATTAAGGTTTTTTCCTATCTGATCTACTTTGACTTCAATCTTTTATTAAAGAATTAATGCAGGCTAGGTATTTGAACAAGTGTTTCACAATTTTTGAAATCCCTTAATTCCACATTATTTGCCGGTCATCTGCTTATTCTTAAAACCATTTCTTGGTGCATACCATGTGCATCTTTGCTAGTTTAACATCTCTTCATTCTATGTTAAGTGTTATAGATGGGGCCTAATGGTTGTTGTGGATGGTTTTTATAAAATATCTGGGTATTATCTTAAACAAATGCTTTGATCTAGTTTTGGCAACACAGTTCTCTAGGCATGATCCAAAATAGGTATTTTACTCTACTTTTGAATAGTTACTTGTCAATTGTATGATATAGACAATTCATATTGCTATCAGCCAAAACTTTAAGCTAAGTGTACACTGATTGACTCTTAAAGTAATTGGCTTTAATAAAGGATCGTTCTGATTCTGGTGGTCCAGGATTGCTTAACAGATTAACCCCAAATCTGATTAGTTCACTAGTCATGGTAGACTAAGAAGCTCGGATAGCGGATGTAATGTGAGACGACACAACATGGGATTTTGTGTGTGGAAAAACTGCACTTAATGACTAAAATAGCTTGTGTTGTTTCATATTTGTGTGCGCGACACTCATCAGCCACACAAATGTGTTCAGTGTTCAACGAGTATCTGATACAATACGTCTATGAGTGTCAACGAGTGTCTGATACAATACGGCTACCACATAGAAGTTTCTGTGCTTTGTGCTTCATATATGGTAGGCCATGTCATTTGAAATCCAGGTGTTGAATAATATAGTCTATTAAATGTAATAAATGCTTGAAACCGAGTAAACTTATTCAAGAGACCTCACTGTACATTGAGTGATTAACAAATTAATTTCAACTGACACTTGATTAAATTTAAAAAAAAATGTTGATTTGATTTGGTTCAATTACGTGATCTAAGATCCATAGATTGAAGACTTTGGGTGCTTCCAAGCCATAAAATTTATCTACCTTATATTGAACTCAATTCTTTCTTAACTCTGCAAATAAAAACCATGTAATCCTCTCATATAGTTTCAAAAATCCTGGCCGTGGAAATTATGGACGAAAGGCTTTCATAATCCTCAATTGACCGGTTTGCATCCTCCAAATTCTCTACGACGAGAGTAAAATGTATGGAAGAAGGGTCATAATATAGAATTGTTGAACATCTAGAACAGAATAATGCATGCTCTGTACCTCAAGCTTGACTAGAAAGCTCTTATATTGTCATTAATTTGTAAAAATGTAGAGTTTATTTGATACGAGCTGGAATATGTGGTTTTAATAGCAGTTGCTTTGATACAACTGTTTGCAGGCCTGATCATAGTCTACAGGACGTAAGAGCGAAGATATTCCCTTCCAAAAGGAGAAAGGTTGGTGCTCCTGAAGTTGAACCTCCAACAACACTGCCAGTTAGACGAAAGGAAAGATCACTTTCTTCCTTAGTGGTGAGTACTCCTCAAGTAGCAGCACAGGCAGGTTTGACTGGAAGGAGAACAAAAGTTATGACTAGAAGAGCTTCTAGCTTACGGGGATTAAGTCCTCTGATTGATGATACCATAAAGAAAGAGAACAGTAGTAATGGCGGCAGAGAAAACTCGCCTGAAACGTTGACAAAGACAATTCAAAATAAGAGGCAGGTGAGTGAAATACAAGGACCTCTTGTTGTTATGGAGAAGGAACTGTTGCAATTCTTATATGCTCGTAGACCTCTTATACACACACACGAACTGTCATACCTATCCAAGGAAATCCTCCTCTAGACCCCCTAAGTGCCTTTTTGCAGGACCGACTAGTGAAAGAGCAAGGGAAAATAAAGAGGCCTACTATGCCTTGTGTTATTTGAGAATGTGATTCCTGTTTTTTCCTTCCATTACCAATGAGGATAACTATATATTTCAAATAGCATGAAATTTTGTTGGCCCCATGATTTTCCCATGTTCTTTTCAGTCCATACGATTCTAATTTTGGAGTGAGGAATTTCTTTATATATGATACTTTCTTTTATATATATGCAATATCTTATTCTGTGTGACCTGATTAAGTGATTATTAAATTACCTTCTACAGAATTCATCAAATGCCGAGTCGTCAACAAAAATGTCGAATGGTGGAGAATCCTTTGATAAGTCTGAGCTTTGGAAGCCTCTAAATTGTTTGGTTGAAGCAGCTAATAGAACTAGGGCTGTTAAATCTGGGCCACCAAGTCCTGTTATCAAAGCAGAACAAAGCAATGGGTTTGATAGTGAAGGACAAGTTCATAAATCCAAAACTAAGGAACATCCAAGCAAATTAAAAGCTCAGGACAATAAGAATGGTGATAGGAACAGTCCCTTGTCTTCAGGAGTAGTCAGAAGAAGAAGACGGAGACGAAGAGATCTTGGGATCTCCACTCAGGAACTGATTGATGTCGCACATGCTACACGAGAAAAGAGGACTGGTCCAATTTGGCTCTCATTAATTCCCTCATTTGAACAGTTAAGAATGCTTCCCTTCTCTTTATATTACAGTTGGGATTTTATTAAGATTTCCTTTTCCATATGATTGTCATTTTTCTTACACTTTGTATCATGGTTTCAGGACAAGGGAACCAATGCCACCTCCAATTGCTACATGCTATTTGAGGATTAAGTGAGTTCCTTTTGTATTTATGTTCGGCGCCGAGCATGTAATTGGCATACCAACCTTATGCAGCGTTTTATATTCTTCATTTACAGTAGCTAACTAGTGTTGTGCATGCAATGTATTTGTAAATTTTTTCCTTATACGTGGTAATAAGAGAAGATTTCGAGCTGTTAGATTAAAGCCTTTGTTGGATAAGATCTAGATATAGGGGTTGCAAGGTTTAAGGTGAAATTTGTTTAGAAAACTAGATTTGCCCGTGGCCACGTCCCTATAGCACGTCTTCAGAATGATACAGCATATGAAAAGTCTTGTAAACAGTACATCAACAATAATGTAGCTGAAGTTTGAATAGTATGACAATAATTAGTTGTAAATAAAAATCCATGTTTCCATTAGTATATGGTGAAAAATAATTATAAATTGGGGTATGAAAGTCCATGTTTCCACATGTATATATATATATAGAGAGAGAGAGAGAGAGAGAGATAAATAATTAAATAAATAAATGAGTTATTTTTGGTGGTGGTGGTGTTTGGGGGGGGGGGGGGGTTGAATTTGAGTTTTGGGGAAGGGGGGGATTTGAATTTGAGTTTTGGGAGAAAATGTGTTTTGTGAGGTTATATCTGGGCCTTTAATTTTGGGGGGATTGAAGGAGAACCACTTGATAGCGTTCTTTCTATTTTATTATATAGATTACTTTTAGAGGGGCAAGTGTCGTCAACAAAATTGAATCTGAGGGCTTTCAGTTGACACAGATCAACGGCTAGTTTTCTTCTGAATCTGCATCTAAACAAACTTGGGACCCCAGTCTGTCTAAGGAAACCCATTCAATTAGGATTTCGTTCCTTTTGGATTAACCTGAAGCCATTCTCTTTAGGCGCTCCTTTTTGTTAGTGAACTTTCTTAAGTTCCAGCTGGGACTGTTAGCCGCAATACTCAGTATGGTCGTCTATGTACCATAAAATCCACCCAATTTGACTAACTTCTTTAATCTAATTGGATGAAGTTAGGACTATACTGAGACAGGATTAATATGGTCCCCCCCCCCCCCCCCCCCCCCCCCCCCCCCCCCAATCTGAAGGCTGAATTGAAGATTATGTTGCCTATAAAAGTTGTTTGAGTCTCCTCCGTATGCACCATGGCCAAAGTTTAATTTGGTTTATTTTTAGCGCTTAGCTAAAGCCAAATTGAAATTTATTTGAAGGGTCAAGTCAAATTAATCATTTCAAAATTTCTCCAAGTTTGTTTACCTCGCAGTTGAAAAGTTTTTGACATGGATCAGGCCAAACTGGATCATTTACCATTTATATGTGGATATATACCACACTAATAGTTACAAACATCGAGCAAATTTTGTAAAAATTGATGTTTGTTGTTGCTGCTAATAACTTCCTTGTCATCTTAAACGGTTAAGACCAAGTAGGTGAAACTCTATTATAGTTACTGTTGATTTTACAGAGGAAATAACTGTAGCAAGTAAATTTTAGTCAGCACAATATGGATAAGTTTTCTTCTCTCTCTGATAAATCTGTAGGCAGGGTGTTCGTTACAGATTCAAAATCCTTCAGAGCATATACATTTGGGAATCATAGGTTCATACGGTTTTATTAAATGCTTTTGATACTTTGCTTTCCATTTATTTTGGACTATGATAAACTATATAGATGGGGTTGTTACCTAATGATGACTAGTTTGTATATTACTCTTTGTTGCTATACTGTTAAGATAGCGATTCACAAGTCAGTGGGATCTTCAACATCTGGTGTGCAGAGTCAGAGGCAGTCATGTATTTCAAGTAAAAGGCGCTTGTCATAACATTGTATTTTCATTATTTTATCATTTTCTCCTCAATAGTGTTTACATTATTTTTTTCGAAATAGTGACCAGCTGGAGCAATAACAAGCCTACATTATTTTTTCGAAATAGTGACCTGCTGGAGCAATAACAAGCCGCCACATAATTTCGGCAAATCGGCATGAATCATCAAAACTTGATTAGTTGATCATGGAATCTTTCTGTGAACTCCTTTTCATCATATGTGGCTTGATATAAATGAATATGTACCTATATATCGACTGTATTCTTTTTTTAATGTGCACAAAAACTTGCTAACTATTTGTTTATTATTTTCATCGTAGGGATGGCAACCTACCTGTTTCTTTTATCCAAAAGTACCTTGTGAAAAAGATTAATCTTTCGAGTGAAGCCGAGGTAAGTTCATAAATTTTAGTCTTTGTTCTATTCGTCTACTTAACCATATCATGAGAACTAAATACTTATGCCTTCATGGTTTCGGATCACGAATATTTTTAAAGAATATGATCAGAACCATTTCATTTCTCCCTATTGAATTGGTGGCACTAGATCTATGTGCACATGCTCTACATGTGTTTAATTTTCTCCCTATTGCAAAGTTGTATTTGGAGTTTATGGATATTATAAGTGTACTACATTTATGTTCTTTACCCGTTTGTGCCTTAAAAAGATAATATACATTTATGATGTTCTTTACCTGTTTGTGCCTTAAAAAGATAATATCACATAGATACTAGTACATAATTTCAAAAATAAATATGCTGTGAAGGAGGGGGAGGAGGCGAATGACACACCTATCATCCTTGAAGAGTTAGTAGAAAGTAGAGATATTGGCTTAGATTCAATGTTTTTGTTCTTTTTTCTATTCCGATAGACCTTAGATTCTACATCTGATACGGGGAGAATCCCTATGAAATATGTAATCTCTGAGTGATGTAAGAGATAAGAATGACTATATCAGTAAGTGTTGCTGCTAATTTCGGTGGGGAGCAAACAGATAATATGTAGATTCTTCTTGAAACAATAAAAGCAAACCTGCTGACTTTTTGCCGGTGGTTAACCGTTTCTTGACGCTGTCGCTGACCTGCAAAAAAGTTCGAAACACCGGGATTGTTCCCGGCGACAAACACTCTGCCGTTCAAGTCAGTAATCAAGAATATTATGAGAGCTTTTTGTGGAGAAAATACTGATTACTTTTTTTATGGTGGGGGTAGAGGGGTATTTATAGTCGCCTTTGGAATCAGTTTCGAGATAATTATTTATCTCTACTTCCTGGTATTTTTGGATAAAAGAGTTTAAATCGTTTAATGATTAGAGATTTGGTTTTAAACCATCTCTTAGAGATAATCATGAATTTGAATTACTCTTTAAATGTCCTGGATTTGTTCATAATGGGCTGTCACCCTGATCCAGCAAGACACTCGTTTTTTTGGTTATTGGGCTTGGAGAAGACTCGGTTTCCATTTTCAGACCTGTTTGTAATGGAAATTACCGTTTTACCCCTGAGAGCTTTGAGATTCGCGCCTGATTTGAACGGTCCCGATTTAGTTCTATTTTTAGCCATATCACAAGCCCCCACTCCCGAAGACTGAGTTTCACAGTCTTTGAGGAGTAGTTCGCCCTTTTTAATGACTCAGAATTTATCGGCTGCTTGGGGACGAAAGCTCGCTCAGAGTGTAACGATGCTTTCCTCAGTTTATAAAATACTCATAATTATTTGTAGAATTTTCTGGATTTTTTGTGAATTTTTTCAATTTTTAAAATCATTTATTCAATTTTTGAATTTAAATAATTAATTTTCAAAAATTTTAGTTAAATATTCTTGATTTAATCGTGATTGTTGATCACGATCGAGGTCACGCGCTAATGAGATTATGCGGCCATGATGACCGCATCTGATGAAGAGGCAACATGCCGCGATCTAAGGCGTCGATCAAAATTGAGCTCGCATGTTGATGCGTTGATGAGAGAGGGGGCGTGGCAAGATCTGGGCCGCTAATTATGATCAAGCGCGCATTGGGAGGCAGAGCTTTTCTCCCATTTTTGGTATAGGGGGCGAGTTTGCTCGGTTTTTGGCACTGAACGACGTGGATGGCTCGGCTAAGCAACACGTGTGCTTTTACCGTTGACCGTTGACCGTTGACCGTTGACCAGTTAACGTTTTTCCATGATTTTTCGTTCGGGGGCACGTTTGCTCGGTGCTTGTCTCTGAACGTTGAAGCTAGTTCGGTGAGGTGACACGTATCCCGTAGATTGTTGACCAGTCAACGATTTTGCGTGATTTCACGCTCGGGGACATGTTTGCTCGGTGCCTGTCTCCGAACGTCGAAGCTGGTTCGGCGAGGTGACCTGTGTCCCGTTGACCGTTGACCAGTCAACGGTTTTGGGTGATTTCACGCTCGGGGACACGTTTGCTCGGTGCTTGTCTTCGAATGTTGAAGTTGGTTCGGCGAGGCGACACGTGTCCCGTTGACCGTTGACCAGTCAACGATTTTGCATGATTTCGCGCTCGGGGACATGTTTACTCGGACTTTGCCACCGAACGCTGGAGGTGGTTCGGCTGGGCGACACGTGTTCGTTGACCGTTACCGTTGACCAGTCAACGGCTTTTTGTGATTTCACGCTTGGGGACACGTTTGCTTGGCGTCTGTTTCCGAACGTTGAAGTTGGTTTGGCGAGGCGCACGTGTCCCGTTGACCAGTCAACAATTTTGTGTGATTTCACACTCGGGGACACGTTTGCTCGGCACCTATCTCCGAACTTTGAAGCTGGTTCGGCGAGGCGACACATTGACCGTTGACCGTAGACCAGTCAATGATTTTGCGTGATTTTGTGCTCGGGGACACGGTTGCTCGGAACTTGCCACCGAACGCTGAAGGTGGTTCGGCTGGGCAGCACGTGTCTGTTGACCGTTGACCACTGACTAGCCAACGACTTGTGTGATTTCACGCTCGGGGACACGTTTTCTCAGTGCGTGTCTCTGAACGTTGAAGCTGGTTCGGCGAGGCAACACGTGTCCCGTTTATCATTGACCAGTCAACGATTTTGCGTGATTTCACGCTCAGGAACACGTTTGCTTGGCGCCTGTCTCCGAACTTTGAAGCTGGTTCGGCGAGGCGACACGTGTTCCGTTGATCGTTGACCAGTCAATAATTTTGTGTGATTTCACGCTCGGGGATACGTTTGCTCGGCGACTGTCTCCGAACGTTGAAGCTGGTTCGGCGAGGTGACACGTGTCCCACTGACCGTTGATCAGTCGCTTGGTATTCTAGCCTGTTTGAACTCTCGCCGCTTGGCCTTCGTGGTTGTTTGGTCTTCCCAGTATTGTGGCCCTCTCCAACCGTTTGGGCCCAAGAAGCATATACGACGCATCTTGCCTCTATTAAAACCCTAACCCCCCCCCCCTCCTTCATTGTTTTCTTTCCACTCTCAAAAAGAATTTTCTTCTCCTGGGCGGCTCTGCTAGCAGTCGCGGCTAGGCGTTGAACGTTCTGGCGATATTTTTCGACTGTTGCTGTCACATCAAGGTATATATATATATATATATATATATATATATATATATATATATATATATATTATCAAAGATGTCTATGTTGTCTTTGGGAGACAAGACCTTCCCCTCGAGCCATAGTGGAGGTCGACAAGTAATTATCTCCCGGAGGTTGGATAAGGGAAGGAGGTGGTGGAGTCGGTGTTCGTAGAGACGGTTGTTGAGAGGACAAGGGAAGCGGGGGCATTAGGTAGGCTTTCGAGCCCTTTGACGAACCTAGGCGGAGTTCGAGACTATTTGGCCGTCCTTTTGTCGAGAGTGGTCTACGAAATGGCCCCTTCATACGAGGAGAACAGACTGCACGAGCATTCCGAGATTGACGACATATCGTCGATACTTTCGGAGGAAGAGTTAGGTCATATTAGAGAGTGCTTTATGATTCTGAGGGAGTTCCACCTGCTTCTTCCAGGGCCGAGCGTTAGGGCTTGTGTTAGGTTTCAATGGCAAACACAGATTGAATACACAGCGAAAAAAAATTACAAAATATTGAAACCTAGCCATGGATCCATGCGAAAACCATAAAACGTATTTAGGAGTTATACCTTAAGGGTGGATCTGCTGTCTCCAAGATATATCGTTCACAGCACTGCAATGTTGCGGTGCCTCTACGGTATCCACACAAACGGATCAAAACCAAGCTTTTCTCACGCCGCGGTGCTAGCTGCGGGATGGGGCTATTCCTTACGATCTCTCACAATTTATTGACGGCTAGGGTTTTCTCATATGTGACTTTTTCACAGATGTATCATATATATAGCTGCAGTAAATCAACCATAAGAGAGTAACGAGCTTGTTGGGCTCATGATTCTGACCTGGGTCAGATTCATGTGTGAGCCTCTGAACTTTAGTCAGCCCATTTAATCTAATTAAATGTCCAACCAATGTCAGGAGTCCAAGTTTTACTTGGATTCCCAATTAAATTCATCTTATGAATTTAAATTCCAATTTTGATCCATTCTAAGTGTGTGACCTTGTAGGTTCCCATTACGTTGACAGTGATACTAAAATCATATTTTAGTATTACAAATGGTGAGTGGTATCTAGCAATACATCACTACTACTCATGTAGTGGGAATGTCAGAGACTTGACATAACCTATCCGTGACCAATGTTACCATGTAGTTTAGTTCCTTTGTCCAGATATCTTAGTTGACCACAAGGCATAGAGCATGTCACCCTTGCATAGTTCAATCTTTGGTTTCTTGATCTTGGAGTAGACTTACTAAAACAAATGAGCTCAATATCTCATATTAACTCATTTGAGTATGACCATGCATTTTGTAGTCTCACTCAATCATGGGGCCCATAGATACTGCTCCTGTTATGTAAGAGGGACAAATCCTATCTAAGTCACTTACATCCCTCCGCATGATTTGTAGTATATCCAATAATCAACTTTATAATTACCTTATTACAGGCAACGTTTAACGACATTAAAATGTATAACTTCTCATGTAGGGAACCATAATGACTTCAAGTCAAAGGACTACATACACCATGGTCACTGTGAGAACCGCTTATGACATTCACGTAACGATCTATGCAGTGTTCTCAGGGTGGGTCAGTCCAGTACATTATTACTCTAATATGTACTTATGTGAAGAGTTGATATCTCATATCCATGACCCGTGAGATATGGTCATCAGTCTACGCACATACTAGTCTTTATGCATTATTGTTATCCTAATTCTAAATAATACTTGATTAGGGACATTTAAGAATAGTGTTCTGATTACAACCAATAGGATCTCACAATCAAGTCCTAGACTTGATATCCCATGGTATTGAACATACTATTCTAAGGACTTTATTATGCTCATTTAATCACAATAAACAACACAATAAATGAAATGGCTCAGATATGAAATAAATGTCATAATGCAATGTAAACTAGTAATGTCAATACACAACTGGCCTCTAGCGCATACACCAACAGCTTGTTCGCCGACCTCTCCCGATACCTGCTTCTTTCCGTTCGACGCCTTTCTCGCAGGTTTCGTCTCCCTTTTTCGCCTTTCGTGGCAGAGGTTCTAAAGTGGTACGCCTTTAGTCCGATTCAGTACATGCCGAACATGTGGAGGCATGTCAACGACTTCGTTCTTCAGTACCAAGCGGCAGGGGTAGAGCCTCGATTGAGCGTCCTTAGAAGGCTTTACCAAATTCACTAGAAGAGTCAGACGGAGTATATATTTTATCTTTCACCTCGTCGGGGGGTGGAGCTGATTGATAACCCCGATTCCATCAGGTTTTGGAGAGAAATTCTTCCTCATTCGTAGTCGGGAATCGTGGGCGATCCCCACAAGGTGGAGAGACGAGGTGCCGAGGAGGGCGAAGGCCGAACCACTTTTGAGTCCCGAGGAAGACGAGATGGTTATGAAGTTTTTGAGTCAATCTCATCTAAGTTGGAAGGATGTAACCAAGAAGTTTCTCTTCAGAAGGGTCTTAGTTCGATCAACCCTAGTTTGCGTCTTTGATATGTATTTTTTGTAGATATCTTATCTTCTTTCATTTCACAGTTTAACATTTTGTGACTTGTCTTGCAGGAACTGTTGGTATGGATTTTAAAGCAATGATCTCCAAGCGCTCGAGATTGAGCAGCAAAGCCCCTGAGGAGAAGAAGAGGAAGAGATCGACCGCGAGGCCTTCGTCGGCGAAGGCTGCTAGAGGTTCGATGCTTACTTTTCCGGGAGTAAACTTGCAGTCTCCCCTTTCCGCTTCTCCTGCCCCATCCTCCGGGGGATTCACGCTCGGTGCGGCTCTTGCATTAGAAGCTCCTCCTTTTACCGCGACATCGGAGGCTATTCTGACGGAGGAGCACAAGAAGTTGCTCGTCCCTGATTGGTGTGTTATGAAACATGATGGGTTCCTCGGGGACTCCGCCACTTGCATACAAGCAGTTCAACATCTCTTGACTCCGAAGGATAGAGCTACCATGATAGCGAGGTCGGTGGGCGATGATGCTCTGGAGATTGCCAGGGCCAACATGGCGGTATGTCTCGTGAAATCCAAGGGACGCCCAGAGCGGAGTGGATGGTTCGTCTAATGGGTCGTTAGTCGAAGGGGCGACAAGAACAGTGGGAGCCGAAGTTACGACCCGGCTTGCGGGTCTGGAGATCTCCTCAGGGGGCTCGGGAGACCGAAATAGTGCTCGTGTGGCAGCTGAGAACCGCAGACCGCGCGTATCTCTTAAGAGGAGCGTCCCTCTTCCTAGAAGAGGTTAAGGAGATTTTTGTAATTTTGTAGAGGCTTGCGTCTTGATAAAGCTTGTAAGTTGTAACTGGATTCTTCTTATGGAATAAGATTCTCCCAAGATTTTAAGCAATGTTTCTGTGAATCGTCTCTTTATAAACTCGTACCACTTTTGTACTGCGAGTTTTCATTTTTAAATTTCAACACTTGTGGGAGCAATTCCGAATCGTGAGCTGCTCCACACTTGCTTGTTTGCAAGTGGCTGAAGCGGCGTCGAACCAAGTGTTGGACTCCGAACTTGTTGTTTTAAGAGTTTCAACAGTTGTGAAAGCAATTCCGAATGGTGAGCTGTTCCGCATTCGTTTGTCTGCAAGTAGCTAAAGCGGCGTCGAACCAAGTGTTGGACTTCGAACTTTGTCGTTTTAAGAATTTAAACAATTGCGGGAGCAATTCTGAATGATGAGCTTCTCCGCACTTGCTTGTTTGCAAGTGGCTAAAGCGGTGTCGAACCAAGTGTTGGACTTCGAATTTGTCGTTTTATAGTTTCAACAGTTGCAGGAGCAATTCTGAATGGTGAGCTGCTCCGCACTTGTTTGTTTGCAAGTGGCTAAAGCGGCATCGAACCAAGTGTTGGATTCCGAACTTGTCGATGTTAAGAATTTCAACAGTTGTGTTCGTAATGCTTGTGACTCGGGTATGTACGTCTCAGGCCAGGACAACAATTGAATTATTAAAGAAAATTTTATTGAAAATAAACTAAGCGGCTGCTTCTAAGTTGCAAGCCTTTATTACATGATTTGGCCGTGTCATAAGCATCGGCCTTATTGGAATAAAGCAATTACAAATCGGGGAAGCTAGCCTTCTTGGTATTTGATCAAGTGCTCGGCGTTCCAGGTTCTTGGCACCTTATTGCCCCCCGGGTTTTCAAGTTGATATGCCCCAGGGCGGACAACTATGGAGATCCTGTATGGTCCCTTCCAATTCGGAGCTAGCTTTCCCTTTTTGCTGGGGAAGGAGATTGCTAACTTTCTAAGAACTAGGTCTCCTTCTTTAAGGTTTGTGGGGCGGATCTTCTTGTTATATGACTATTCGACCCGATGTTGGTAGATCTGTTGGCGAATGGATGCTCTTTCTCTGTTCTCATCAATGAGGTCGAGGTTGCCCCAGAGGTTGTTGGAATTCTGTTCTTCAGTGAAATCTAGCAAGCGAGGAAAGGGCAGGCCAACTTCCAGTGGAATGAGGGCTTCAGAGTCATGTCAAGTTGAAGGAGGATTCTCCTGTTGGGGTTCGTTTGGTGGTGCGATAGCTCTAGAGCACATTGGAAAGCTGTTCAACCCACGTCCCTTTTGCAGATTTGTCTAGTCTCTTCTTGAGGCCAGTGAGAATTTGTCTGTTGGCATTCTTTGCCTGACCATTGGACTGTGGGTGGGACATCGAGGAGATTCGCTATTGGATGCCGAGGTCCATACAGAAGTTGCGGAAAGCCGCACCTGTGAATTTAGTCCCGTTGTCAGCTACGAAGATCCGGGGGATGCTGAACCGACAAACAATGTTCTTCCAGAAGAACTACTAGATTCTACTTTTCGTGATCGTCGCCAAGGGCTCCACTTCGATCCACTTAGAGAAGTAATCGATTGCGACAACAAGGAATTTCTTCTGACCAGGCGCCGAGGGAAAGGCCCAAGCAAGTCCATCCCCTACATGGCAAAGGGGATCGGACTGGACAAGGAAGAGAGCTCGGCTTGAGATGTCCGCTGGATCGACGAGAACTTCTGTCAGGGAGCACATTGTCGGACATGCCATTGGGCGTCGCTTAACAGCGTGGGCCAGAAGTAACCATGATTCAGGATTTTTCGGGCGAGAGATCTGGCTCCTATGTGGGCGCCCCCATCCCCTTCATGAACCTCTCTGAGGGCGTACTGGGCTTCTTCAGGGGAGAGACACCGCAAGTAGGGTCTGCTATCCACTGGAGTGTATGAGCGCTTGTACATGACCCCCTCAATGAGCGTATATCTCTCAGTTCTTGTTCTAACCTTCCTTGCTTCTTTAGGGTCTGAGGGGAGGATTCCCTTTTCAAGGAATTCGAACAGAGACTTCATCCAGTTATCCCAGTGTGCTGGGGGGGTTATCACCATGAGCTCGAGACTTGCTTCTTCAATGCTGGGTCTTAGGAGGACCTCAATCAGAACAGTTTGATCTAGTTCCTGGGGGGAAGAGGAAGTCAATTTTGATAGGGCATCTGCTTGCCCATTTTTCTTCGCGATGGATACAGATGATTTATGCCTCCTGGAAGGTGGCTAGCAACTCATTTACCTTGGCTAGATATTTAATCATTCGGTCATCTCGGGCCTCGTACTCGCCTGAAACTTGGTTTACAACTAACTGGGAGTCGCTGAATATTTTGATGCGTCGAGAGCCAGCTTTTCGGGCCAGGAAGAGACCGGCAATAAGGGCTTCATACTCTGCTTCATTGTTAGATGCTTAGAAGTTGATACAGAGTGAGTATTGGAGAATGAAGTCATCTGGTCCGGCTAGGATGACCCCAGCTCCGCTTCCCTCAACACATGAGGATCCGTCAACGTAAACCCTCCAGAATGAGAGTTCTTTGCCTTCCTCACATGGGTCAGGAATGGTGCTTTCCACAATGAATTCTGTAAGGGCTTGAGCCTTAATAGCAGTCCTCAGCTAATAGCTTATGTCGTGTTGACTTAGCTCGATGGACCACTTCACAAGATGCCCCGAGCTTTCTGGTTTGTGCAATACTTGTTTGAGGGGTTGGTCGGTAAGAACGACCAATGAGTGGGCTTGGAAGGGTACGGGCAGAGCGTGCGGGCAGCCATTATCAGGGCGTAGGCCATCCTTTCTATCTTTGAATAGCGGAGCTCGGCATCCTGGAGGACTTTACTCACGTAGAGGATCGGCCTATGGGCTTTGTCTTCTTCCCTTACCAGGACGCCACTGAGGGTTTGATCCGATGTGGCGGGGTAGAGGTAGAGGAGTTCTCCTGGTTTGGGCTTGCTCAGGAGTGGGGGATTGACTAGGTACTCCTTGAGTTGGTTGAAGAATTCCTACTGTGATTGTCCCCACTCAAAGCTTTTCGCCCCTCTTAGAGTCTTGAAAAACGGGAGACACTTTTCCCCTGATTTGGATAGAAAGCACCCATGGCAACGAGACGCCGTGCGAGTCTTTGTACTTCCTTGACAGAGGATGGAGGAGCCATATTCATTATAGCTTGGATCTTCTCTGGGTTGGCTTCTATGCTCCTCTGATTGACCATAAACCCCAAGAATTTGCCTGGCGACACCCCAAAGGTACATTTAGACAGGTTCAACCTCATGTTATGCTTCTGCAAGACATCGAATGCTTCCTGAAGATCGATCACATGGTCTTGCTTACTGAGGCTCTTTACCAACATATCGTCTACATAGACTTTCATATTCCTTCCTATTTGTTCCTTGAAAACCTTGTTGAGGAGGCGCTGATAAGTTGCTCCTGCGTTCTTTAATCCGAAGGGCATGACGCGGTAGCAATATAGGCCTTGATCGGTTGTGAACGAAGTCTTGGAATATCAGGGGGGAACATTCTGATATGATTGTACCCGGAGAAAGCATCCATAAAGCTTAAGAGCTCATGACCGGAAGTGATGTCTATTAGGGCGTCGATGCTAGGGAAGGGAAACGGGTTATTTGGACATGCCTTGTTCAGATCTGTGAAGTCGATGCAAATCCTCTATTTTCCGTTGGCCTTTTTTACCATTACAACGTTGGAGAGCCACTCAGGGTAGCTGACATCTTGGATGAACCGGGCCGCCAGAAGTTTATTTACTTCCTCTTTAATGGTCTGTTGTCGGTCTGGGGTGAATTTGCGGCGCTTCTGCTGGACGGGGTTAGCTCCAGGAACTATGCTGAGACGGTGCATGGGCAATTATTCTGATATACCAGGCATATCGGCAGCGGTCCAGGCAAACAGGTCTTGGTTCCCCCTAATGCATTGAACAATGTCTGCTTTGACTTGGTGATGGAGGACTTTGCTCACTTGGAACGTCCTGGTTGGGTCTCCTTCTGAAAAAGGAACCTCCTCTAACTCATCTACTGGCTCAGAGACGGCTTGGTTGCCCACTTGGGGGAGCTCTAGAGTTTCGAGGGAGAGGACCTGACCCCCCACCGAAGTTATATAGCACTTTCGAGCAGTCTCTTGGCTTACCTTGAGTTCCCCCACCCCTGCCGAGGTAGGGAATTTCATTTTTCATATAGAAAGCTGAGGGTACGACGTGAAGTGTAGCTAAGCCAGGCCGGCCATGGATGGCACTGTACGCAGTCTTTACGTTGGCAACCATGAAATCCATTGGCTCTGTTTGGGTTGTTGGGGTTTTGCCAGTGGTTACATCAAGAGTGATGACTCTCTCGATGGTTACTGGCACCCGGAGAATCCGTGGAGGGTGTAGCCAGCAGGTTTGAGACGTTCTCGAGACAGCTTAAGGCCTTGGAAGGCCTCCAGAAAGAGGATATTGATGGAGCTGCCATTGCCGACTACGATTCGGCGTGCTTCATGGTTGGCCATGTGGAGACTCACTACGAGCGCATCATAATGGGGCGTTCAGACGCCTTCTAGGTCTGTCTAAAAAGGTCACGAGGACTCCGAAGCCCTTGAGAGGGGGTGGTTCTGCACTGAATTAACTTCTCGAATGAAGGCTTTTCGAGAGGAGTTCAATTCTCTCCCCATTGGGCCTTCATGGATGAGGTGGAGGATTGCCTTTGGTTCAGAGTCCTGGGACTCGGCGGGTTTTTCAGCTCGCTTGTTAGTTCCCCAAGGCGGAGGAGGATCAACTCTGTCATTCCTGACAAATTTGGCCAGCTGTCCTCTTTGAATGAGGGCTTCGATCTCTTATTTAAGGGCCCAACAATCGTCCATGTCGTGGTCGTGGTCCCTATGGAAACGACACCATTTATCTATGTTCCTCTTCTTTCCAGGTGTATTCATCTTCGGGGGAGGTTGGAGTAATCATTCCTTACCGATCTCCATGAGGATGTCCAAGACATTGGCATTAAGAGCGGTGAACTTTTCGAAACGAGGTGGAGGGTGATGCTAGCCGCCGTTGTTTTTCTGAAGCTTCTTGGTACCTTCTTCATCCGCACCCTTCCGTTTGTTCCCGGACAGGAGCTCCTTCTCGTCATGGGGATGGAGGGCTTCTTCAGCCCAGATGTACTTCTCACTCCTCAGCAGAAACTTCGAGAAGTCCCAGGGAGGCTTCTTGGCGAGGGATGCCTCAAGGTCGGCATGGTTGGTGTTGTGTCGGAACGCTGCCGAGGCCACTGACTGATCGAGAGAGACGATTGACCGAGCTCCGGTAGTAAAGCGCCGAACGTAGTCCCTCAGACGTTCGCCCTTCCTTTGACTGAGTGCTAGATGGGATGCACTCCTTTTCTCAGTTCGACGGATGCTGACGAAGTGGGTGAGGAAGAGCTCCTTAAACTGGTCAATGGAGAAGATGGAGGCTGGGGACAGGCGGGATTACCACTCTCTTGCTGGTCCCTTTAACGTGGCCGGAAAGGTCTTACAGAGGAGCGCATCAGAAGCTTGATGGATCATTATGAGAATTTTGAAACCCTCGATATGATTAGCCCGGCGGATTCCCCGTCGTAAGATTCAAAGTGGGGCGGCTTAAAGGTCTTGAGGACCGAAGCTTTCATGATGGCCCTAGAGAAGGGGGGTTTGCTTGGGTGGAAATTATTGGTCCGTTGTTCTTCTTCGCGGTTGATTCTATCCAAGCGCCTTTCCATCACCCTGAGACGGAGGTGGACTGAATCGTCCCCTCGGTTAAATCTTATCGACCCTTGAGACTCTCCTGCATGAGGGGAAGGACGGGGAGGGCTAGGTGCATGTAGGTCACGGCTCGGGGCGATGTTAAGGGCTCGCAAGATGTCATCCTTGAAGTTTTGGAATTCCGCCTGGGTGACTGGTGCCCCTCCGCCTCGGGGAACTCCCGACGTTGATCGGCTCGTTGGGGTGAGACTCCTTTGCTAACGACGAGGAGGGGACCCTCTCCGAGTCCTGGGGGAGGGGGACCTTCTATATCTCGTCCTTTGGGAAAAACGACCTCTCTGGCTTCTCTGGCGCTCTGGATGAGGGACCTCACTGTGGGCTCACCTGTCACTCAAACGGGTGCGGAGATCGAGTCCTTGTTGACGGTTGACGATGACCTGACGGAGGTCTCTCAAATCATGGGGATTATGCGAGGCTGTCGAGTCCGTGGAAGGATTGTGGATCGAGATGTGGCCATGGATAGGGGACTATTTTTGACAGCTTTGATGGGAGCCCCTCGGCACAGCCCTCCTAGACACGGAAAGAGCCTGCTGAGGAGGTGGATGTTTAGGCTAAGGCTGCATAACTTGTTGGTCTATTTGAGGAAGAACTTCTTAGAGGGGGGGGGAGGAAGAGTGGCTCTTCGGCTAGATGCCACTGCCTTCCCTTTTCCTTTCGGAGGCATGGCTGGAAATTGCTTTCACCGGTGAAATATGGTTGGATTGCTTTTTCTGTCTCCTACAGATGACACCAATCTGTTGCTGCTAATTTCGGTGTGGGAGCAAACAGATGATCTGTAGATTCTTCTTGAAACAATAAAAGCAAACCTGCTGACTTCTTGCCGGTGGTTAACCGTTTCTTGACGCTGCCGCTGACTTGCAAAAAAGTTCGAAAGACTGGGATTGTTCCTAGCGACAAACCCTTCGACGCTCGAGTCAGTAATCAAGAAGATTATGAGAGAGATTTCTGTGGAGAAAATACTGATTACCTTTTTTATGGTGGGGTGGAGGGGTACTTTTAGTCACCTCTGGAATCAGTTTCGAGATAATTATTTATCTCTACTTCTCGGTGTTTTTGGATAAAAGAGTTTAAATCGTTTCATGATAAGAGATTCGGTTTTAAACCGTTTCTTAGAGATAATCATGAATTTGAATTACTCTTTAAATGTCCTGGGTTTGTTCATAATGAGCTGTCACCCTGATCCAGCAAGACAGATCCGTTTTTGGGTTATTGGGCTTGGAGAAGACCCAGTTTCCATTTTCGAACCTGTTTGTAGTGGAAATTACCGTTTTACCCTTAAGAGCTTTGAGATTTGCACCTGATTATAACGGTCCCGATTTAGTTCTATTTTTAGCCATATCAGTAAGATTTTAAGAAATGACTATAATGTTTATGCAATAGATTTATTGCTATAGTACACTAGTCATAATTGCTTAATTGACCGGGGACATATCTTTTTTTTAATTAATATGTTGGTTATTATTATTCATCTGTTGTCATCATGACTACTGCAATCTATAACCTTCTTCATAAAAGGGTAAAAAAAATATAGTGGGGGGTATGGTAGGGAGAGTCCACCGAGCCTATTTTTGTATAATTTTGGGGTAAGGTCCCCAAGAAGTTCAAGTATATTTTCAGATTACTCGTCAACCTTAATCTCAACAGTGGCAAGTGTCTATCCAGAGAAAAACTATGGGGTTGGCTAATAAGCAATTGTGATCCTGCCTCATGACCCTCAAGACTAGTCAATGGGCAATTAATCCTTGCTATTCTTTTGTTATTTTCAATGTTATAGTGTTTCTCTTGAATTTCTGGCTTCTAAATCTTAATGATGTGGAGAAAGACAATCTTCTAATATTCTGGTTGAATCGCTTCTCAAATAGTGTAAACAAACAAATAGCACTGGTAAAAATATTTGATACCCGGACCCGACATTGGACCGGAACCGACCCGTTTTATTCGGGTCCGGGTCCGGGTCCGGGTCCTAGGTCCTAATCCTATTTTAGGACCCATGGGAATTTTGGGTCCGGTCTGGGTGTGCTTAAAATGGCTCGGACTCGAACCCAAACCCGAACAAAAAAACCTTGTATAAATACCCCAAGTCCCTAACAATAGTTACATAACATTTTGTTCAATTCCCTTTTTCCCAGGGTGATTAGGAGATGGCGGATGATGAAGGTGATGGGTATGAAATTAATCGGGTCTCAAGGTTTCTTTCGGACCCGAACTCGGACCCGGACCTAACTCCATTCTCACAGGGTCCAGGTCCGGGTCCGGGTCCGGGTCCAATATTTGGACCCATACAGTAATGGATCCGGGTCGGGTAGTACACTACCTAGACCGATAGGACCTGATATCAGTGCTACAAATAAGTTACGCTAGCACAAGACTTAACCAAAAATTAGAAGAAAGAGAAGAAAACACTTCTATTAATATTGCAAAATGATTACGTGAGCTTGGACATAATATAAATGGGACACTAATCGTTCAAATTTGCACAAGGATGAATATGTGAAGGATTATTTGTGGCTTTGGTGGAGGTTGTGGTTTATGTGTTGGTACTTTGGTTTGTTTTTGTACATATTGGATGGGAAAAGATGAGTGGGTATATATAGGCAAAGTGATGCATGGATGACTAGATGTAAATGTAGGTGGTTGCATAGGAAATAGGAAGAGTGTATGTTTTCAAGGGTGCATGCATATAGGTAATAGGAATGTGTGGTTCCAAGGGTGCATGGGTAATAGGAATGTGTGGTTCCAAGGGTGCATGGGTAATAGGAATGTATGGTTTCAAGGGTGCATACATATAGGTAATAGGAATGCATATGGGTAATAGGAATGTGTGGTTTCTAATGGTGCATGGGTAATATGAATATATGGTTTCTAGGGTTTAATGAGGGTAGGGGTTTGTGCAAATTGACAACTAACTATTTACATAAAGATAATTTTAGGAAAATACTTCAACAATTTCAACACTCCTTAAATTGATTTTCTAGAGACCAAACCCAACTGTGAACGAAGAACTTCAAACGATCCGTTGGGGAGAGGCTTGGTAAAGATATCCACAACATTTGGCATTGCTCCGCACCTCCTGAACTTTGATAGTCCCATCATGCACACGCTCACGAATAAAGTGATGCTCAATCTCAATGTGTTTGGTTCTTGTATGACAAACCGGATTTGTAGCAAGCTTGAGTGCACTTTGATTGTCACAAAAAATAGTAGTAGGATCGTGAATTTGTGAAGCCACATCATCAACCTACCGCCTCAACCACACACTGTTGAGCTACAAGAGAAGATGCTTTGTATTTTGCTTCAGTTTTATAAAAAGACACCGAGTCCTGTTTCCTACTACACTAAGAAATATATGTCGAAGCACTGAAGAAAACATAACCCGAAGTAAACTTGCAATTATCCAAGTCACCACCTAAATCAGCATCTGCATAACCATGCAAACTAAAACTAACTTCTTTCTTGAACATAAGACTCATGTCAAGAGTAGATAAGACATACTTGAATATGTGTTTAGCTACGTCAAGATGAGGCTTCCTTGGTTCTTGCATAAATCGACTGATGAGTCCAACGAAGAAGGAAATGTCTGGCCTTGTGATAGTCAAATAAATGAGACTTCCAACCAAGGCACGATCAGGTCGAGGATCCTCAAGAAGCTTTCCTTCATCATGCCTTAGCTTAATGTTGGCTTCAAGTGTAGTAGAACATTTTTTTGCTTTGGACTAATCCAAACATTTCCACCATTTGCATAGCTTCTTTGAGACAAGAATTTGTCATCCTTTAAAATTTTCACCTCCAAACCAAGGAAGTGACTCAACTCCCTAAGTCTTTCATCTCGAACCGAGTTGACTGTTCAGCCTGAAGGTTAGCAATCTCTTTTCCATTGTTTCCAGCCATAATCAATCATCCACATACACGAGAACAATAATATGCAACTTCTCATGCTTCTTAACAAATATGCTAGGGCCGGAATTCGAAGCAAAATAGCCACAAAATTGTTGTATTCAACAATCTTACCATACCAAGCCCTCGGTGCTTGCTTCAAGCCCCATATAGAGCTTTCTTGAGCTTGCACACATGGTGGATGATCTTGAGAGATATATCCAGGTGGTTACTCCATGTAAATTGCCTTGTCAATCTCTCCATACAAGAAAGCATTCTTCACATCAAGTTGTCATTACTTCCAACCTTGAGATGCCGCCAAAGAAATGATTACCCGAACCGAAGTCATCTTTGTAATATGACTAAAAGTCTCCTCATAATCTTCCCCATATTTTTGAGAGAACCGACGAGCTACCAACCTTGCTTTGTATCTATCAACGGTTTCATCTTGTTTGCGCTTTTATCTTGTACACCCATTTGCAAGTTACCGACTTTATCTCCTTGGGTTTTGGCACAAGATCCCAACTTTTATTTTTGATGAGTTCTTGCATCTCCTCATCCATAGCATAGTCCCATTCTTTCACGCCACGAGCTTCATCAAAACAAGATGGTTCACTATCATCTAGTGGACGTGCAAGAAGACAAGAGTGGATACTAAGATAAGTTCCATCTTTATAGCGTAGTGGTTTTACAATAGTTCTTGAAAACTTCCGAAGTGCACTTCTTTGAGAACTTTCAGCTCCCCCATTTTCTTTCTCCCTCATTGATGGATCAGAAGACTCAAAATGTGTGATTGGAAATTCCACCACTTCAGATTGTGAAACATCACCATCCTCCTTTAATAAGAAGTTACTTCATTATAAACATCTCTAGAGACAATGAACTTGTTGGTAGTGGGATCCATACACTTCCATCCCTTCTTCCTTTCATCATAGCCAACAAAGTACACTTATTTGCCTTCACATCTAACTTTGTTCTTAGAGCACCTAGAACATGAACATCACAAATAGAACCAAATATTTAAAAATGCTTTGACATTCGGCTTCTCACCCCACAATAGTTCATATGGAGGCATCATGTTTATCGGGCTAAGAGGAAACCTGATTAATGACATAAATTGTACATGACATACCCTCTGCCCATAAGACTTTGGTAAATTTTTTGCATACATCCAACTCTTGCAAGTTTCCACCAAGTGCCGAATTTTCCTCGTCTGTCACACCATTTTGTTGCGGTGTATGAGAACAAGTGAGTTGCTTCGTGATGCCATGCTTGCAAAATTGAATAAAAGTAAATTCACCACCATTATCAGTCTGCAAGCATTTAATTCTTCTATCAAGCACGCCTTTAACCAACTCCTTGAAGTCTTGAAATTTAGAGAATACATCTGACTTTTCCTTTACGAAATACACCTAACTGTCTCTTGTAAAGTCATCAACAAATAGAAACAAATATCGGAAGCCCGAATAAGATGGTGTATTCCACGGTCCCATAACATCACTATGGATAAACTCTTGTACCTTGAAAGTGACTTGGAAAATGGTCAACAATATGCCTTGCTAAATTGACACCCTTCACAAACTTCATTATTAGAAGAAAAAGACTTGGGCAACCCATTAATCAAAAATTTCAACGCCATAGCTTTCAATTTGGTCATGCTAAGATATCCCAATCTAGTATGCCAAATTGAAGAGTTATCATTTGTGCTCATTTTGTCAACATAAGAATTAAATGCAGATCATACATAGAGATGTTTTACCATTTTGCTGGTGTGAATAACATCCGCCTCCATACTTGTAAGGTTCCTAAGAAACGTCACATCAGTGGGTCCAAAGAGTACATGATGATCTGCATCAACAGTGTTTGCCTCCGAGAAAAGTTCTTCATTCCGGGAACTTGAAACACACTATTGAGTGTAATGCAGTTATTTCCATTTGCAATTGTGACTACCCACTCCTTTCACCGGATGAATGGTGTTATCTGCTGTGTTAATAACATCCTTCCCATCGTAATCACTTAAAGTAGAAAACTTGGAATCATTTCCTGTGAGATGATGACCACAACCGAAATCAATGATCCAATCATCTTTGATGTTTATGGAGGCCATAGCATCCATAGTAATGTGATTTGCCATAAAACATTTCCCCCCATCTTCGTCCTTCTAAAATGCATCATTCTTTTCAGCAACATTTCCACCTTTTAGCTTCACTCGGCAATTCTTTCGAATATGCCCAACTTTCCCACCCCGATGGCATGTAATGTTTTTGTAGGTTTTTTGATTTTCATCATTTTAAAATGAAGTCTCCTCATTACCAGGTTTAGAGAACTTATTCTTTACAAACTTTTTATTTTTAGTGAATAGGGCATTTCCATCACCATCAAAAATAGAAATACTCGCCATTTGCTTAGCCAGAGACTCTTGTCCAGTAAGAAGATTTTTAAATTCCACTAAAGATGGCTGGACTGCCCACCCTTGAATTGATGTCACAAAAGGAACATATTCCTTCTTGAGACCACGAACAATATGCCGCTTCATCTTTGCATTCGAAATTTGTCCATCTGGATGAAGATCTCTGAACAACGATTTTTTTATCTTCAGAAAGAATTGAGAAATTGATAAATCTCCCCGAGTTGTATCAGACAACTCATTCTCCAGCATTTGTAGTTGCACCTTGTTCTTCTTATTGAACAAACTATCAAGTGTTGTCCACATCTCACAAGCCGATTTACAGCCCATGATATGCTTAAATAAATCCGGAGAGAGACTTCTTCAAGGCAAACTCCGCTTTTGGATTTTTAATCTTCCACTTCTTCAACTCACCAACATCTTCCGGAGTGAGCCTTTCGTCTCCACCAACAATGTCCTACAAATCTTCACCCAAAAGTTAAGACTCATACAAGTCTTGCACACCGTATAGTTTGAGATATTAAGCACCTCAATGTCTAGACCATAACTTCTACCCGCGTCTATTGATGGATGCATTTCTTCTTCACCAAGGGATATTCACAAGTATAAGGAATTCCCTTGTAGCTTTGATACCATGTGGAGGGAGACGATCTTTCAATATTCCGGTTGAATTGCTTCTCAAATAGTGTAAACAAATAAATTACACTAGCCCAAGATTCATGACCAAAGGATAGAAGAAAGAGAAGACAACATTTCTGTTAATATTGGAAAATGATTACATAAGTTTTGACATGATATAAAGGGACACTAATGGTTCAAACATGCATAAGGATGAATATGGGAATGATTATTTGTGGCTTTGGTGGAGGTTGTGGTTTATGTGTTGGTACTTTGATTTGTTTTTGTACATACTAGATAAGAAGAGACGAGTGAGTATATATATACAAAGTGATGCATGGATGTAAATGTAGATGGTTGCTTAGGAAATAGGAGGAGTGTATGTTTCCATGGGTGCATGCATATACGTAATAGGAATATGTGGTTCCGATGGTGCATGGATAATAAGAATGTATGGTTTCAAGGATGCATGCATATAGGTAATAGGAATGCATATGGGTAATAGGACTGTGTGGTTTCCAATGGTGCATGGTTAATAAGAATGTATGGTTTCAAGGGTTTAATGAGGGTTGGGGGTTGGGCAAATTGACAACTAATTATTTACATAAAGATAATTCTAGAAAAAACACTTACAATTTCAAGAACTGAAACTTAGGTTTCTTAATTGATTAGTATAATAAATCTTACTGCACTGTTTAAAATTGTTACGGGGATTCTGATGTTCAAAATTGAAGTCTAAAATATAAGATCATCGTAAAAGAGTAGTAGTATAAAGCATTCGGAAAAAAAAATAAGAGTAGTATGGGAGAGAATAGTATATCACTATTCTTCAACGTTTACAATAAGCTGGTAATGTTAGGATCGATAAGCACAAAATGAAAAATCACACAAACTTAACAGAAATAAGTAAGCAAGAACACCAAAGATTTTTTTACGTGAAAAACCCACCAAGGGAAAAAACCACGAGCCATAATAATACTTCTTCCATTTTTCATATTAAGTGTATAACAAGAGAATACTAGAATCACACTCTTATCCTCACACTAGTTGTGGTGGAACACTCTCACTTTCAACTTGAAGTGATATACAAGAATCCTTTCTTTACTTGGAGTGGAACACCTTACTTCACTATGGAGTAGAACTCTCTCAATTGCTTGATACTAAAATGAGAAAGATGACTTCCTTATATGAGGGGTGGAACAATGTAGAAGCTTTGGAATTGGTATGTGCTTTAATTCAACTTATTTTTCCAACATTACTATTTTTCATGGTGGAAAACTTTAGCTCTTTTAGATTTCCAAAGCAATTATCTCCTTAGATATATCTCCTAGATATTTCTAGAGAAACAAAGCTCCATCATGGGTTGGATTAGCCTATGATACACTAACAGTCTCCCTCGTCAGACCATGAGTCTCCCTCGTCAGACCATGAGGGAGAAACACCGACCATGACTCCGAACTACTTGGAGTCCATTCCAGCGAACTTTATGCAATAATCCAATTTATGCTTTGTGACAATTTTTGTCAACATGTTTGACAAGTTATTGTCCGTATGAATCCTTTTTAGCTTCCTCAACATATCTTCAACTGCTCCTCTAATCCAATGATACCGTATATCAATGTGCTTGGTGCGGGAATGATAAGTAGAATTCTTGGTCAAATCAAAGCATTTTGACTGTGACAATGAACAACATAATTATCTTGCTTCAGACCCAATTTTCGGAGAAGTCGCTTCATCCATAACAACTCTTTACATGCTTCTATAGCAGCTATGTATTCTACTTCTGTAGTGCATAAAGCAACACATTTCTGTAACTTAGATTGCCATGACACAGCTCCCCCTGCAAAAGTTAGTAGCTTGATGTAGATTTTCTACCATCAAGATCTCTTGCCTTGTCAGCATTTGTGAATGCTTCCAATTCTGGTTTGGAATTACGAAAGCAAAAGCATAGCTTAGAAGTGCCTCTCAAGTATCTGAGAATCCACTTTACTGCTTTCCAGTGATCCTTGCCTGGATTAGAGAAAAAAATTGCTCACAACGCCTACAGCATGAGCGATATCTGGTCTGTGCACACTGATGATGTATAGTATAAAGACAGAAAATAATAGTTTATTGGATTCATATAACTGAATACACTGGCTCCTATATATAGGAGAGTACATAGAGTAATCTAAATCTAATTCAGATGTGAGACTAAACTAAGACTACTTTTAACAGTTTCTCTCAAGTTGGTGCGTAGATATTGTTGAAGCCATGCTTGCTCAAGAAAGTTTGAAAAAACTGAGGAAGTAGTGCTTTAGTAGGATATTAGCAAGTTGTTCACCGGATTGGACATATGAAAATGAAATAACCTTCTTCTCCCACTCATCTTGAATGAAGTGACAGTCAACTTCGATATGTTTTGTACGCTCATGAAACACCGAATTTTCAAAAATATGCTTAGCAGCCTTGTTGTCACAGTAGAAAGGAACTGGAGATAACAATGAGATTGCCAAGTCTCTAAGAAGAGATTTGAGCCATAAAACTTCAGAAGCCAAATACCCAATGACTCAATATTCCGACTCTGCACTTGATTTGGCTACCACGGGTTGTTTCATACTTTTTCAAGATACGAGATTTCCTCCAAAGAATACAAAGTACCACTAGTTGAGCACCTATCATCAACTCATCATGCACAGTCAGCATCAAAATATCCTCATAAAGAAAGAATCACTAGGCCTGAAGAGAAGTCCTTGCCCTGGGGCTTTCTTAAGATAATGAAGAATGTGAACCACTGCTTCCCAATGAGTATGGTCGGTGCATGCATAAACTGGCTGACTGGACTAACTGCATAGACAATATCTGACAGTCACTAAGAGATATATGAGTTTGCCAACCAGCCTGTGATATCGTCCTGGATCAGAAACAATGTATCATTGGAGGAGGACAGCTTAATATTGGGATGCATAGGTGTGTCACTGGGGCGACATCCCAACATTCCTGTCTCAGTAAGAATATCAGGAACATACTTTCTTTGAGAAAGAAAGATATCATCCTTTGTGCGTGCAACTTCAATGCCATGGAACTATCGAAGCGGACCAAGATCTTTTGTTTGAAAGGTTTGAGCTAACCGCTGTTTGATGTCCACAATACCTTGCGAGTCACTGCCTGTGATAATGATATCAACATAGACTAACAGAATAACATTACTTTTGCTTCTTTTCTTTGGGAAGAAAGAATGGTTTGCCTTACTTCTTGGGAACCCATAAGAGCACACAACTTTGTCGATTTTTTCAAGAAAGCCCAAGAAGATTGTTTGAGGCCATAAAGAGACTTTTTTAGCGAATATACAAGATTCTCTCCGCGTGGCTTAAAATCAGGAGGCTATTGCATAAACACCACATCTTTCAAGTCTCCATTGAGAAATGCATTCTTGACATCAAAGTTGATGAAGGGGCCAAGAACAATTTGATGCAAGAGATTTATGGACACGATTAGACGTAAGTATCGTAACTGGAGAAAAAGTCTGTATACATTGAGAAATGCATTCTTGACATCGAGTTGATAAAGGGGCTAGAACAATTTGATGCAAGAGAAATATGGAACACGATCAGACAAGAGTTTCACAACTGGAGAAAAAGTCTCTGTATAGTTGACCCAAATTCCTGTGTATTTCCTTTAGCGACAAGGTGAACTTTGAGTCGGTCAACTGTGCCATCATGATTATGTTTGACAGTGAATACTCATTTGCAACCAACTGTCTTTCCACCTACACGGAGGCGAACCAACTGCCAAGTACCATTCTGCTGATGAGCATGCATTTTCTCGTTCATGGTTGCTGTCCAACCAGGTGCTTGAATGCTTCCTGAACATTGTTAGGAATATAAATGGAACCCAAAGAAGAGATAAAAGTTAAAAAGGAACTGGCCAGTTTAGAAGAAGAAACAAACTTGGCAATATGATAGTGAGCACAAGAACGCTTAGTCTTACATTGACCAATAGGTAAATCATTTGTGTTAGGGATATCACCGATAGAAGTGGTTAGCACTGTTTGAACAACAGAGGGTACCGCTTGGATGGTCGAGTCTGAACGATTCTTACGTCTTCTGACATAAACCTGAAGTGGTGGTGGTGGTGGTGGTGGTGGTTGTGTTAGGAAATCAAGACTACAACAGGCCTTGGTAAATCACGATTGTGTGAAGAAATTTATTCTAAAAATGGTTTATGTTCAAAAAACGAAACATTTGCTGAGTTAAACATTTTTTTTCCGTGAAGGGTATTAACAAAGATAACTTTTCAAAAAACGCGAATGCCCAAAAAATACACATTTAGTAGCACTTGGGTTAAGTTTATCAGTGCCTTGGTGGAGATTATGAACAAAACAAGTGCAACAAAAAATACTAGGTGGTATTAAAAGTGGATTTTTAGATGGAAATACCAGTTTGAATGGGGATTGATTTTGAAGAATAGTGGGCATACAGTTAATAAGAAACTAAGTAGTTAAAATTCCCGACTATGCCCGCGTAATCTCCGATTAATTGCTAATCGGAAGCTAAATGATTATTTTTTTAGCGATTTATAATATTTCAATAGTTAGCGATTTAATCGGGAATAATCAGCCGATTAGTGGTTAATCGGCCGATTTTAAGTGGCCGATTAATCGATTAAATTTCCTTTAATTTTCATGCTCGTTTGCATTATTTGGGCCTGTGAAGCTCCGATACGGGTACGACAACACAGGTACGGGGACACGGGTGCGGGGGATGCGGCAATCTTCAAAAAACTAGGATACGGGATACGGCTATATATATATATATAATAATAAGAAAATGGTAAATATCATTCATTAAACATAAAAAAGATAATGTATAAAGACTATAATAATTGTTCATCAACATAAAAAATTACGTAAATAAACATAGCAAAGTCACAACCAATATAACATAAGCAGAAATCAAATAGTGGACAAGTCTGAAATTATAACGAAAGCTTCTCCATCACATCATGCTTAGCCAAGTTGATCAACATCATCATCATCACCAACTTCCTCAAATAGCACAGCCTCCATATCAGGTTCATCAAGCAAAAGATCTGCTATCTCAAGCTCCCCAGCACCATCTAAAGGATCAAATACATCCCCTCCTACATCCCACATCCTGGTTTCTCCTTGCATATAATGCTCATTCTTCCTTGAAAGTAGGCGAAGATTAGAGTGTACAAACACCAAATTTTCTGCACGTTGTGGCAAAATTTTGTTTCTCTTAAGCGAATGGATAAATGAGTATGTATTCCAGTTCCTCTCAGCACATGAAGATGAGCATGGTTGTGCAAGTAGCTTCAAAGCTAGGGTTTGTAAATTTGGAGTGGAAGTGCCATAAAATAACCACCATCCCTTAGCATCCAGATGGGCTCTATCACTCAAAGAATCAAATGAAGAAAATGCATCTGAAGCTCCTGAAAATTTGGTGAACTCCATAATCACCACCCTTCGCTCAACAGGGTCTGGAAAATATCGCTTCAAACACTTGTTTCTCTCTTCAGAAATTTCATCATCTCTATGAGGTGCAAGCCGATTAGGAGCCTCCCTAAGCCACTCTTCACTATAGTATCTGTATAACAAGAAGCCAATACTTATTTAACGACAATACTTACTGAAACTTATGAATAAAGCAATCTAAGGATCCTAATATTATAAAATGCATAAATGTGTTGACTAATTAGTAATTACCTTGGGTTCAACAAATGTGCTAAGCAATGAAGTGGCCTGCTGTTCTTATTCCATCTATCAACAAGAATCTTATGGACGATGTCATAGAAGCTAGATTCTTCATGATCTGCCAAGCCTTCTCTGCGAAAAATTACTTGTTTAACCTTCTCAATCATTGAATCCCACATATCATAGATCAAATGAAGAGCAGGTTTATCAGTATCTGCAAATCGAAGCATATCATAAATAGGAGCAGTGAAGGCAAAGTATGTAGTCAATCTTATCCCACCATAGATCATTTAGAATCTTTTCCTTCACAAACTGCGATTTAATTGGATCATCTTCACGGTAATTAGACCATCTATCACCAATCACCATTGTTTGCAGTCCTCCTTTTACCAGCTTGAATCTTTTCAACATCACAACAACAGAAGCAAATCTGGTTTCAGCAACTGAGAGCAACTTCAAATTCACAAACTCATTAAACATTGCCAACCTCATGGAATGATTGTTGATGAAATTTCTAATTTGGACAACCTTTGAAGCAACATCAGCAATCCAGCTCAATGCTTCATGTGCCTCATGTGTCTCTGCATTTCTTTCTGAATCTGTTGGTGCACATATATTCTTTAGGGCTAGATTAAGAGTGTGCACGACACATGGTGTCCAAAAGATCTGTTCAAATTGTTGTTCTACAAGCATCCTTGCCGACTTGCACGCTGGGGCATTATCGGTTATGACTTGGACCACATTCTTCGATCCCACTTCTAAAATTACTTCTTTCAAAAGATTGGCAATAAAATACTTATCTTTATACTCACCTTCACAATTCACTGCTCTTAGAAACATAGGTTGGTTGTCTGTTACAACCATGAAGTTTATAATCGGCCTCCTTTGAGCATTTGTCCATCCATCAGAAACAATGCTTATTCCTTTCTCCTTCCACGTTCCCTTAATGGGTTCTAAGAGTCTTTCAATGTTTGCTCTTTCCTTCTGAAGCAATGTAGTTCTCAAGGCATTGTAGCCTGGAGGAACAAAACCAGGCAGATTGTTGTTAGCCGCATAACTAAAAGCACTTACATAGTATGGACTCCTAGCAAGGTGAAATGGCAACCCCGAAGCTTAAAACATCCTTGCTATTTCACTTTTCAATTGCTCTCTAGCTTCATTGTTGAAAGCTTTCTCTAGTAGAGAAGACTCTCTCTTCTTTGATGTATCTGACCCGCCAACTCTCAAAGAGGCAAATGTTGTTGAACTCCCTTGACTTGAAGAAGAACTGGGTGGAAGTGGGACGGTCGTAAAGTTAGACATCTTCTCAATTTCTTCAACCTCTCTTTGCAATCTAGCTTTCAAAGATGCATCAACTTTTGAACACAGGGCTACACCAACCCCTGAAATTCTGAGCAAGTGAGCTTTGACCCGAGAATATGATCCTGTGAATTGTTTGTTGCAAAAGCTACACTGCCATCTTTGATTTCCACCCTTGTCTCCTAGCTTTTCAATTTTTGTAACATAATTCCAAAGTGTTGTAGTATCAGATTCTCGTTGGTTTGCGCCGGTGGGGTTCATGCTATCCATCAATAATCAACCTAAATTGGTTAGCAGAAACTTAGCATTTATAATTGAATTCATCATTGAGTTGTAGTCGCATATTTAGTATATACTTGTTAATAAATTTATGTTTTTTTGTTTTTATGCGGATAGATGATAATTGAGAAACATCGGTAATGGGAAGATTTGAGCCGAGCGAGTTTATTTTCTTGCGCCAAAGAAGAAGTGATTCAATGTAAACTACAATGAGACTGCGAGTTTATTTACAAACGTAACTTGTACCTTGTACGTGTAACTGTGTGATTGTAATTTTTGTCCAAGAGAAATATACAGTGGTGTTCTTATTAAGTGGAAGTTGTGGAAGTGGAACTATGTTATACCAAGTTTGGAGGGTTAGTCTTTAAAAAGGAAGCATAAACTATCATGTCTTAAGTTTGGAGGGTTAGTCCCAAAATTGCATCAAGACACTAAATTGAGCTAATAAAGTGAGACCGACATCAACAATATGTTGGTGTTTGTGTTCGGCAGCACCATTTTGTTGATGAGAGTGAGGATTGCAGAGACCAGCAATAGCTTCCAGAAAAAGATGATGAAAATGAAAATGGGCATATCTCAAAGATGATGAAAATGGACATATCTCAAAGAAAAGAAAACATCTAAAATACTCATTCACACTTCACAGCAATAGCATATAGAAAAGAAAAGCAAGCAGAAAACATCTAAAATAAAGCATAAATTAAAAAAATTAGGCATAGGTCTACCATCAAAGTTCGTCGTCATCGGTTCGTTGCCGTCAACAGTCGAGCCGTCTTGCTGCCACGCTGTCTACCCCGAGAGTCGAGCCGTCTTGCTGCGTCGCTGTCGACCCCGTGAAGTTCGTCGTCGTCGACCCAGTGAAGTTCGTCGCCGTCACCAGAAGAAGGAAGAGGAGTTAGGGTTTCGATCGATTGGGGCTCAGAGTTAGGGTTTCGATCGATGATGAGATTGAGGAAGAGGAGTGGATAATGAAGTTAGGATTTGAGATTGAAGAGTGGGTTTCGATCGATGGGGGCTAGAGAGGGTTTCGATCGATCGGGGATTAGTTGAGAGAGGGAGATTGGGGACGGGTTTGAGAGAGAGGGATTTTTTTATCTGAATGAGAGAGAGGGATTTGGTAATAACAGATAGGGTTTTTTTTTAATTGGGCCGGGCCGTATCCTAAAAGAATTTTTGCCGTATCCCGCCGTATCCGGTTAATAGGAACTGTAGGATACGGCGGTAGACGTGTCCCGTACGTATCCCGCCGTATCCCGTATCGGACACGTACGGGATACGGATACGCAGTGCTACATGAAGTGTCCTTGCTTCCCAGATTTGGGCTCAATCCGGCCCAAATTCAAATTCAAAATTCAAACCCCTTCTGGTCCTCGTGCAAACCCAAACCCAATATATTGCCACTCTCTTCTTCTTTCTCGTGTAAATCCAAACCCAAATCCAAACTGATTCTTTTATTCTTCCTCGAGCAACCGATTTTAACTGCCTAGATTAAGAAAACATGCAGTGAGAACCATAGTACTCCAATAAAACTTGGGGACTTTCATTTCAAACATCAGAAAGCGAGCAGTGCTAAGTAAATATTGATTTTTTCGTTCTGCCACTCCATTTTGTTGAAGAGTTTTGGCACAAGAAGTTTGGTGTATGATTACATGTTAAGAAAAAAATCGTTGAAATTGAGAACTCATGTATTCTTTAGCATTGTTGAAATGAAAACATTTAAGAATTGTGCCAAATTGTGTTTGTATCTCGAAGAAAAAATATTGAAAAACTTTAAATACTTCAGAATGATCTTTCAAAAGAAATGTCATTCGTGAGAAATCATCAATAAACGTAAAAAAATAGCGATAGTTATTAAACGTGGGAAAACCAATTGGGGCCGAAATATCAAAAAGCACTAAATCAAACAAATGATCACTACATTTATTGATGCGCCTTGGGTAGGTAACTGATGTAAACTTAACCATAAATAGAGAATTTCCAAGAATTTTAAAGGATTAAATTTACCAACATGTAATGCAGATTATGTCAAAAATTAAAATAAATAATTGGTTTGATGGATTTTTAAGATATGAAATAGTTTAACAAGCCTAATTAAAGATCTAATCCTAACAATCAATAATTATATCTAAACGTTCTTAGCAAGTAAAATAGTCAATAACGATTCGTACCCTAATTAGCAAGTAGAAGCACACACAATATTTCTGGATGACAGAAAATTCAAATAATAATCTAGAGACGATAAAGCAGTATCACAAATAAAGAAGTGGAAAGAGTTTACTGGGTTCGAAGCAAATCGCGTTAGTGCCCCGAGGGTGCGGTGGTGAGGCAGCGAGGAGGCGTCGCTGTGGTGGTGGAGTTGGCTGCCTTCGGGGAGGTAGCGAGGTGGACGGAAGGGTGGTGGCCTGAGGTGGTGCCGAGGTCGACTTTGAACGTGGTGGGGGTTTGATTGAAAGTAGATGGAGGTCGGTTGATGGGGGTTGGTCGGATGATGAATGGAGGTGGTGAGGGAGCCGGGGAGGGTGATGGTGGCAGTGACTGGAGGGCGACGAGGGATTGACTGGTGTTGGGGCTTCGGGGATGGGATCGGAGGTTGAGCAGGGAAGAGAAGGCAATGCGGGGTTCTTAGGTTTCGGGATAAGAGAACATGAAGAAGAAGAAGAGAGTGGGGGATTTGGGAATTAGGGTTTTAACTTTGTGGTGGATTTGGGAATTAGGGTGTAACTTAGGATTTCTCACAAACCCTAATTTTATCTCAATGTCGCACACAAAAGAGATGAATGAAAAGTGAATCACAATAATTTTTTTAAATCAAGAATGGCATATTATTCCATTAATTAAGAGGTCTAGGCTCAAAACAAATCTTAATATAAATTTACAAAATATTCTAATGCATAAAATAAATGGTGCAAATCGTAAAACTACTACATATAGCTATATAATTATAAAAAACAAATATAAGTAATGAAATAAAATACTAGGCTAATGAAACTGCCATCCTAGGCGATGCCTGCACTGAAAGAAGCACCTGAGTCATCTTGAACTGCTGTCCTCATCATTCTCCCCAGGTGGGAGAGGGTTCGACCCAGTTGGGTCAAACCAGTCCTCCTGTCATTGTGCTCCAAAAGGTCTAGATCCAAGCGTTGGAGCTCTTCACGATCTATCCAAGTATCCTCTGACTCCGGCTTGTTTTTCCATCTTACCAAATACCTATGAATACCACAATCTTTAGTAAAGATTATCTGATCATCTAAAATATTATCTTTTTTTTTCTGTCGGTGGGTAAGTAGTATCAGGTAGTGGGGGTAATGTGGGAGTTCTACCAGTAGGCTACAGGGTAGGTTCATCTATAAGAGAATTTCTAGGGGTAAATTATGGGCCTTCATAGGGTACTAGATCCTCATTATTTAAAGTCTTATGCCAAAACCTTCAGGAAGGTCAACTACATAGGCATTATCATTGATTTTATGCAGAATTTTAAATAGGCCTGCAGCATGTGCATTCAATTTCTTAACGGATCCAGCTGGAAACCGTTCCGGACGAATCTGAACCACTACTTTGTCATCCACATTAAAAGTTTTAAATTTCCTTCTAATATCTAGTCTTAGCTTGTAGTTAAAATTATTCTCATTAATCTTCTTGAAAATATCTCTCTGCAAGTCATGAATGCGGGATGCAAATGTAGATGCAGACTCTAAGACTCTGTGATGTTCTAACATGAGGACAAGATCTATGGGTTGCCTAGGACGATAACCATGCACAACTTCATGTGGACTCATACCAGTGGTTCTATTCTTAGATGTGTTGTATGCAAATTCAGCAACAGTTAATTTTAAGTCCCAAGTTCCCAAGTTCTCTCCCGCAAGGGTATGCAAGAGATTGCCTAGACTCCGATTGACAACCTCAGCCTGTCCATCAGTTTGTGGGTGGAATGCTGAAGAGAACTTCAATTTCATGCCTTTTTTGTGTCATAGGGTCTTCCAAAAATAACTCGTGAATTTCACATCCCTATCGGTCACAATGGTTTTTGGCAACCATGTAGCTTCATAATATTATCAAGGAAGATCTGAGTTACACGAGATGCATTGAAGGTTTTCGAGCATGGGAGGAAGTGGGCCATTTTAGAACAACGGTCCACGGCAACAAGAATGAAATTGTGTTTCTTTTGTGTTTTCGGTAAGCCTAACATGAAATCCATACTGTCATCTTTCCAAGGGCGACTGGGAACAAATAATGGAGTATACAGGCCTATGTTATGTTTTTGTTGTTTGGCGAGTTGACAAGTATGACACGTGTTAACAAGTCTCGCAATGTCTCTCTTTAGTTTAGGTCAGTAAAATCTATGTTCCACAGCATCAATGGTCTTGCTATGTCCAAAGTGTCCAACAAGGCCCACCAGCATGCATTTTCCAAACAAGATACTCTCGTAGTGATGTACTAGAAATGCCAAGTTTGGAGCGATAGAAGAGATAATCATCTTTCAAGAAATAATCATCTATTACTCGAGTGATGCCATTCTTCAAAGAGGTGTAGATCTCGTGAAAATCTGGGCAGGAGGCATACTCATCTTTTAATCTCTCAAAATCAATAATTTCGGTGTACAGTGTGGATAAGATCATGTGACATCGACTTAGCACCTCCGCGGCCTTATTATCAATTCATTTCTTATGCCTAATGGTATACAAATATTCTCGTAGAAACTTTACCCACCAAGCATGTCTCGGGTTCAATTTTTGTTGAGAATTAAGGAATCTTAAGGCCTCATGGTCTGAGAAAATGACAAATTCTTGCGGCAGGAGGTAATGTCGCCAATAGCGAAGTGACTGAATTACCGCATAAAATTCCTTGTCGTATATGGAGTATTTTTGTTATGCCTCATTTAGCTTTTCGCTAAAATAGGCAACAGGACGACTCTCTTGACTGATGACTCCACCTATACCAATTCCAGAAGCATCGCACATTACTTCGAAGACTTTAATGAAATCAGGCAACCTCATGACAGGTGTCTGAGTTATTCTTTTCTTGATCTCTTCGAAGTCTTTCGTGGCTTTTTTCGACCAGACAAACTTACCTTTCTTCAAACAATTAGTTATTGGAGCTATGATTGTGCTAAATCCTTGCACAAACCGACGATAAAAGGCGGTAAGGCCATGAAAATTCTGCACATCACGAATATTGCGGGGCTCAGGCCACTCAGTAATAGCTCGTATCTTTTTTAGGTCAGCGGATACTTCTCTGGTAGAAACAATAAACCCCTGAAAGATAGTCTGATCGGAGAGGAATGTACATTTGGTAGGATTAGCATAAAGTTGTTCCTTTCTCAAAACACTACAGACCTGCCTCAAATGGTCAAAGATGTTGCTCAACGGATCGGCTGTAAATGAGAATATCATCAAAGTACACCATAAGGAACTTGCCTATAAAGGGACGGAGTCCTTGTGTCATGATTCTCATAAACGTGTTCGGGGCGTTCGTCATTCCAAATGGCATGACCATCCATTCGTACAGGCCATCTTTCGTCTTGAAGGCGGTCTTCCATTCATCACCAGGACGAACACGTATTTGGTGGTAGCCACTTTTAAGATCAATTTTGGAAAAGATTGTGGCACCAGACATCATGTCCAACATGTCATCCAAACAGGGAATGCGAAAATGGTACTTCACTGTGATCTTGTTTATGGCACGACTGTCTAGACACATACGCCATGTTTCATCTTTCTTTGGCGTCAACAGAGCGGGAACAACGCAAGGACTTAAGCTTTCTCTGATAATGCCCTTTGCCAATAACTCATCAACTTGCCTTTTCAACTCAGCATATTTTGTCAGATTCATCCGACAATGTGGCAAGTTATGTAGACTCGCTTTTGAAAACAGCTCAATAGCATGTTGGATGTCACGCAGTTAGTTGGGGAGGTCAATAAGGAAAACATCTGCACATTCCTGGTGGACAGGAGTAACTTGAGGGGGGATGGATGACTTAAGCTCTTTAGGACTTCTTTCATTGTGAGTTGAAAAATTGTCGTCCCTTTGTCAATCTCTTTCGCGAGCTCATTTTCACCTATATACATTACTTCCTTACCCTTTCTTGAGTGAGTTGGTGTTGTTTCAACTGGACCAGTTCGTAGTCTCACGCGTAGGAGCTTTATTTTTAGTCCGTCGTACTGGAACACACATTGGTTGGATCGACCATATATAGTCACATCGTGATCGTATAATCAAGGTCTCCCTAAAATTACTTGACCCACATACATTTTAAGCACTTCACACCAAATTTGCTCTTTGTAGGCTTTGAAGTCTACAGGAACCAAACATCGATGTGTTACTTAGAGGGCTGTTGCATCAGTCCAAGATCTTTGTATGGGCGTGGATGAGGTTTAGCTTTAAATCCGGTCTTAGCAGACCGCAGAAGAGACAGCAATGACGCAGCTCCCACTGTCAACAATCACCTTGCTGTTTTTGCAACATATTGTCGTAAAAGTGTGAAATATAGCAGTGCGTTTCCAATCATCTTTTTCTTTTGGTTGGGACAAAAGCACATCTAACTACATTCAAGTGAGGTGATTGGATCGACCGAAAATAGTGGAGATACTGGTTATCCTCTTCTTCGCCGAAGTCCTCGCTTTTATTAGGTTCATAGGAAAACTCATTGTCGGAACTATCAGCGATGACAACGGTACCCTTTACTATATTGATTCAATTTGGGCTGGGACAGTTGCCAGCAACATAGTCGTATCCCTTACATTTATAGCATTTAGTGAGATGATCAATCTTAGAGTAGTCTCTTTCAGTGTTCTTACCCTTATTGTCATTTCTAGGTGGATATGAGTTTAAATTAGGCTTGTTAGGGTAAGACTTGTTGGGGGTACTGAGAAGAGGAGGGCTTAGGCTTACAGGGATCAGTGGAGGTCATTATAGAGGAATGGTCTCTTGAATCGCTGGACGTGTAATGGGAACTTGCTTTAAGGAAATCTATACTGAGGACAAGCGCATAAATTACTGCCAATGAATCCACATTTCTATGGATTAGCTCGTTCCTAAGATCGGCTCGTAATTCGGCATTGAACCTAGAGAGAGTTTGTTCTTCGCTCTCTTTACCAAAGGCATTGCACCGAATAAGGAAGTCATCAAACTTATCAAAATAATCTTGGGTGGATTTGCTTCCTTAATAAAGTTGGTTCCACGAATCTAGCAATCGGGTATGAAACGATAACGGCACATATCACTCAGTGAGCTTCTTTTTCATGGCGTCCCAAGTGGCTATGGGTGCCAGGCCTCGGCCTCTACGAGCATGTTCAAGATTGGTCCAATGTTGTTGAGGTTTACCAGTCAAATTCATAGTGGCAAATTTAATCTTTAGGACTTCGCTTATATCAAACAATACGAAGTAGTGGTCCATAGCACAGATCCAATTGAGATAAGCTTGGGGTTCCATACGGCCTTCAAAGTGGGGAATGTCAGCCTTAACGTTCTTCTTGTATTGTTCATCAGGGTCATGATCTTGACGTCGGTTGTCACGATAATTCCCTTGAGGGATCCGACGATGAAGCTCAGGGACAACATTTTGATTCAATTCCACTTTCTGGAACCTCTGATTGATATTGTCAAGAGTTACTTGAATGACAGCGAGGGTAGTGGAAATATCAGAGTTGTCCATCTCAGTTCGGGGAAGGGCTCACGGGATTCTAGGATTCCTGATGGGGTGGTTTGGGAGGGTTAAGAAAGGCTCTTCGGGATTTGTGATGGTTCTGCGAAGACGCATTCACCAACTGTAAAAACTCGGGGTCGTGGGGACGTGTGTTTGCTGAAATTTGGGGAAACGTGTCCTAAATGCATGAGTTTTTTTTGTTTTTGTTTTTTTTAAAAATAATCTAAAATGATCTAAAAGAACGGAAAAAAAATAAAAGTACTATGAAATGATCCTAAATGAATGCGAAATTTAGGACTAAATGATGCAAGAACCAGGGTTTTAAAAACCTAGCTCTGATACCAAAATGATGTAAACTTAACCTTAAATAGAGAATTTCCAAGAATTTTAAGAATTAAATTTATCAACATGTAATGCAGATTACGTCAAAAATTAAAATTAATAATTGGTTTGAGAGGAGGCTTCGCTGTGGTGGAGTTGGCTGCCTTCGGGGGGGCAGCGAGGTGGACGGAAGGGTGGTGGCCTGAGGTGGTGTCGGGGTTGACTTCGAACGTGGTGGGGGGTTCGATTGAAGGGAAATGGAGGAGGTCGGTTGATGGGGGTTTGGTCGGAGGATGAGTGGAGGTGGTGAGGGAGCCGGGGAGAGTGATGGTGACGGTGACTGGAGGGCGACGGGGGATCGACGGGTGCTGGGGCCAGTGTAGTCGAAGGTGCGCTTGAGGCGTAGCCTGAGGCGCCTAGACTACTTGCGTTTCATCCTTGCAAGGCGCACTAAGGTGCGTTGAGGCGCGAGCCTCAGTCTTCAGAATATGAAAGATCATGGGTTCAAGTTATGCTCATCATTTTTGGTAGGAGCATTCTTTCAATGATTAATGAAAAGATATAATTACTACACATAACATTATAGTATATGGAAAAATGACTCATAATATATGAGAAAATTCTCTCATTTAGATTGATCATTATCGATTGATCATCTAATGGGCGATCCATGTTATCATGATATATAATCTTATTTATAAATTTAAAAAACTCCAAAAAGTAATAGTGCGCTTCGGTTAGTGAGGCTTGCGCTTCAAATTGCGCCTTGTGCCTCAGGCTTTTTACGGGGTAGTGCAGTTGCTTTGCGCCTTTCACCTTCGATTACACTGGCTAGGGCTTCGGGGATGGGTTCGGAGGTTGAGAGGGGAAGCGAAGGCGATGGGGGGTTGTTGGGTTTCGGGATAAGGGAACAGGAAGAAGAAGAGAGTGGGGGATTTGGGATTAGGGTTTTAACTTTGTAGTGGATTTGGGAATTAGGGTATAACTTAGGATTTCTCACAAACCCTAATTTTATCTCAATGTCTCACACAAAAGAGATGAATGAAGAGCGAAAACTCAATCACAATAATTATTTTAATCATGAATAGTATATTATTCCATTAATCAAGAGGCCTATATATAAGCTCAAAACAAATCTCCAAAATATTCTAATGCATGAAATGAAGGATGCTAATCGTAAAACTACTACATATGGCTATAATTGCCAACTAGGCAGTTAAAATCGGTTTTTGGAACTAATCGGTCTAGGAGCGATTAGTGATTAATCGGTTAATCGGAAAATAATCGGGGATTAAATAGGAAAAATCGTTATATATATAATTAAAAAAAGATATATCCTCATTATGTAGCAATCCTAAATCCTAACATAAAACTATTATGAGATTATCAAATAGAAACATATAGTTATAGAAAAGAAGAAGAGAGTATTTGGTTTGAGCTGAGTTTGGATTTTCGATGTGGGTTGGATCGGATTTGCTGATGGGTTCCATCAAACAAAAACAATCGGGGAGGAAGAGCAGTGCGAGCAACAAGAGGAGCAAATGCAGACCGAGTCAGGTATGCGATGGTACAAGGGTAGCGACGACGGTTCGGGTTTAGGTTTGCTTGAGGAAGAAAAAGAGAATCAGTTTGGGTTTGGGTTTGAAGATAATTAGTTTGGATTTGGGTTTGCACGAGGAAGAAGAGAGTGGCGATATGTCGAATTTGGGTTTGAATGAGGACCAGAAGCAGTTTGAATTTTAAATTTGGATTTTGAATTTGGGTCGGATTGAGCCCAAATAATGCAAACGAGCATCAAAATTAGAGAAGAATATTTAATCGGTTAATCGGCCACTTAAAATCGGCCGATTAATCACTAATCGGCCGATTAATCCCGATTAAATCGCTAACTATTGAAATATTATAAATCGCTAAAAAAATAATCGCTTAGCCTCCGATTAGCGATTAATCGGGGATTAATCGGACGTAATCGGGGATTTTAACTGCTTAGATTGCCAAAAACAAATATAAGTACTGAAATAAAATACTAGGCTAATGAAACAGTCATCCTAGACGATGCCTGCGCTGATAATAGCACCCGAATCGTCTTGAACCGATATTCTCATCAGTAACTATGATGTTTACCTAACTCACATGACTCACAAGATTCCTTAAAGGAAGGCTCGCAACCTGAAACTGTATGCTTGAGGGTCGTAGAGGAAGGATGTCTCAGTCGTCAGTGCCACAATTCAGGATCAGCCGAAGAACTAAAAGCCGAAACTGGAGAATCCAAGATATATAATCTATGGTGTTCACGATCGGTGCCAATCACCTTTCTCATTTCAGTATCTTGAAACACAGTGAGAATAAAAAAATGTCACTGAAGAGTTTAAATCTTTGCAAAGTTAGGAACTGATAATAAGCTATTAGAAAATGTAGGAATATGCAAAATTAATTTAAGATGAAGGATCAGAGAAAGAGAGATCTCTCACCCCTTCAACAGGGACATGTGAGCCATCATAATACGTGCATGATAATTTGGAAGCAAAGAATATGAAGAAAGCAATAAATGAGACATGTTCAGATGCACCTGAATCAATTATCCATTGATGTGACGAAACATGACAAGTATTGCTCGAGTGAATAGAGTTACCAGGAGGGGACAGCATGTTGCGGAAGTCCCGATACTCTTTAGCAGAAATAATAGATTGGGAGGAGGTTGGCTCATCCGTAGGAGTAGCAGTGGAAGGAGAATGTTCTACAGTTGGAGGAGAGGTCGCCATTGGAGTAGATCTAGATCAGATAAGAAGAAGACGAGTATGAAGGAGAGATGGTGATTGGAGAGGAAAGCAAACACTATCACGTCTTACGGAGCAGTGCGCAACACGAGACATCTTTCAGATTTTTTGTTTTTTTCAGTGTTTTTTTGTGCTTTTTTCGTAATCTGTTTTTTTTTCTGGCTACAGGAGGGGGTGCGGGGGGGGGGGGGGGAGGGGAGGGGAGGGGAGGGTTCGGCGGAGCAGAGAGGGGCGCCGGGAAGGAGGGGGTAGGCGGCAGAAGGGTGTTGAGGAGTCGGCAGGGGGAAGAGGGGGTGCCGAGAAGGAGGGAGGTTAGGCGGTGGCGTGGGAGGGTGGAGACGGCATTGGTGGGTTTTGGCGGGATGCAAGGAAGAGGAGGATGGGCAGTGGGTGGGTTAGGGTTTTGGAAGAAGAGGAAGGAAAAAGGAAGAAAAAGATGGGTTAGGGTTAGGGTTAGGGTTTTTGAGGTTGAAGATGAACCGTGGCTGCCGGATTTATTTATTTATTTTATTTTTTATTTTTCTTTTTTGGAGGTGAAGGAAAGAAAGAAAACCCTAATTTTTTGTGGGAAATTTGTGTGTATACTTTTTCTGCTCTGATACCATGATGATGTATAGTATAGAGACAGAAAAGAATACTTTATTGGATTCATTTAACAGAATACACTGGCTCCTATATATAGGAGAGTAGAAAGAGTATTCTAAATCTATTTCAGATGTGGGACTAAACTAAGACTTTAACACACCATGGCATACATAAGACCTACCACCGAAGAGTAGGGAATACAGTAAAACCTCGATAAATGCATACCCTTGGGACCGAAAAAAATATTACTTTAGCATGATTATTTATTTATCGATAAATGAATAATTCATTTATCGATAAATTGTAGTTGTTATTTTAGGGGGAGTTTTTCAATTTATGTATGTGGTCAGAAAAATCATGAGACAACAATTAATGTATTAATTTGAGTCTAGAGAAGTAAAAAAGAATTGATGAATGTCTTGGAAAACAAAAGGTTTTTAGTTAATGTACATAGCAAATGAAAAGATTCAAGTATTTAGCTATATAAGGTAGATGTGTAGAAGATATTGTATATTCCAACACGTTACAACATTTTTTTCTCCTATGGATTCTCATCATTTGAAAGGAGTAAAGAAATCAACATTAACCAATGAAATGAGGAGAGCAATATGTGAGTATAAGGAGCATCCCTTTATTAGCCAAAGAGATATGCAAGCATCGGTTCAACAAAAGTTTGGTTTGTCTAATAATTAGTCAACAATATCAAACAATCTAAAAAGGTCAGTAGAATATTTGTCATATGAGATGCAAAATAGCAATGTTAAAAGGCACAAATCAGCAAAATACCCTGAGTCGGAGAAAGCTTTGCAAGAGTGGTTTTTCCAATGGCAAGAGAAAGTGAATATCTCCGAAGAAATGATCCAGACCAAAGCAAAAGAGTTTTTGCAAAAAATGTATGGTAAAACTAATCCAGAATTCAGCTTCTCTAGCTAGGCAGTTAAAATTGGTTTTTGGAACAAATCGGTTTAGAAGCGATTAACGATTAATCGGTTAATTGGAAAATAATTGGGGATTAAATCGGAAAAATCATTATATATATAATTAAAAAAAGATATATCCTCATTATGTAGCAATCCTAAATTTTAACATAAAACTATTATGAGATTATCAAATAGGAACATATAGTTATAGAGAAAAAGAAGATAGCACTTGCTTTGAGCTGGGTTGGGATTCTAGATGTGGGTCGGGTCGATTTGCAAGTCAGTTTTATCAAACAAAAACCAACAGGGAGGAGAAGCACTGCGAGCAACAAGAGGTGTAGCAGATGCGGGTTGGGTCAAGTATGCGACAGTGTAGGGGGAGTGACGGCAGGTCGGGTTTCGGTTTGTTCGAGGAAGAATAAGAGAATCAGTTTGGGTCTGAAGAGAATCAGTTTGGATTTGGGTTTGCACGAGGAAGAAGAAGAGAGCGGCGATATGTCGGATTAGGGTTTGCGCGAGGACCAGAAGGAGTTTGGATTTTTGAATTTGGATTTGGGCCAGATTGAGCCCAAATAATGCAAACGAACATAAAAATTAGATGATGAAATTTAATCGGTTAATCGGCCACTTAAAATCGGCCGATTAACTACTAATCGGCCAATTATTCCTGATTAAATCGCTAACTATTGAAATATTATAAATCGCTAAAAAAATAATCGCTTAGCCTCCGATTAGCAATTAATCGGGGATTAATCGGGCGTAATCGGAGATTTTAACTGCTTACTTCTCTAGTGGCTGGCGACGATTCGGTGAAAGTGGTTCAGTTATCATGGAGAACATTGACAATGCTTTACTTGAAATATAGTCTAAACTAGACCAATTTCAGTTGAAGGATATTTACAATATGGATGAAACTAGATTGTTTTATCTATTGAAGCCGACCATTCGCTTGCTAAGAAGCAATTGGAAGGACGCAAGAAAGACAAGGAGAGAATTATTGTTGTTGTTTGTTGCAGTGGTGATGGTTCTGACAAAGTACCTTTTTGGGTTATTGGTAAATATGCAAATCCAGTATGCTTTAAAAATGTGAACATGAACAATCTTGGTTGCGAGTATCGATCTAACAAGAAAGCTTGGATGACTGGCTTGCTTTTTCAAGAATTTGTTGGTTGGTTTGGCAAGAGAATGAATGGCACAAAGGCTCTCTCAATTGTACACAATTGCCCAACTCATCCCATGGTAATTGAAGGATTGAGAAATGTACAACTATTTTTATTGCCTCCGAATACAACGTCAAAGATTCAACCATGTGATGCTGGGATTATTCGAGCACTGAAAATTCATTATCGACGTCGTTTTAATTCTAGCATCTTGGAGGGCTACGAAGTTGGAGCAACAAATCATGAGAAAATTAATGTTTTGAATGTTATCAATTTTGCTAATGCGGCTTGGAAATTTGATGTGAAGACAACAACAATTGCAACTTGTTTTCGTTATTGCAAGATTCAGTCAGAGGAAGATGAACCAGAAGTTGGTCAAGATAAAGAGATCCAAGGATTAAGTGAAGTCATTTCTAGTTTACGCTATAGAAATGTGATGGATGTCGAACATCTTTTGAACTATCCTCGCGAGAATGATGTAGTGATGGAATTGCCAGTAGATGAAGAAATTATTCAATCAGTAATGAATACACCTAATGATGATGAGCATGATCTTGATCCAGATGATAGTTCCGTTTTACCAAATGTTTCGTCTAAGGAAGCCTTTCAAGCAATAATCATCTTAAAAAACTACTTGCTACAACATTAGCAAAATATTTCAGAAGTTGTGTGTGCACTACAAAAAGTTAAGGATGGGGTTGAATATGGTTTAGGTGTAAATAAAAAACAAGTAATTTTAGATGCATATTTTCAGAAAAATGACTTTTTGTATGAATATTGTTGATTGACTGAAAAGTTTGGGTCTATTGTATGGATGTTATTAAAAAAAGTTCAAGAATATGTGGATTATATATATAAATTTTTGCATGGAATTTAGTGATTATTAATTTATATTTTTGTTGGGCTTTTAAGGATTCAAAAAAAATATTACTTAATGCATTTAGCGAGGTTATTACTTTAGTACATATGCCCCAAGTCGGGACCGGAAGAAATTTTTATCTAAGCGAGGTTATTAGTTTATCGAACATTCATTTATCGAGGTTTTACTGTACTTGCCATATTTTCTTTTTCTTCAACTGTACTTGGTCATGATTTCTTGCTCAATTTAAAATGGTTATCTACAGGTGAGCTCACAGGCTTAGCTCCTTTCATGTTGAGCCTCTCAAACACTCGTTCAACATATCTCTCTTGTGACAACCACAACTTCTTGGATTTTTTGTCACGAATAATCTGCATACCCAAAATCTGTTTGGCTTGACCTAAGTCCTTCATATCAAATGATCTGGATAATTCTTCTTTTAGCTTCCTAATCATAGAAGCATCTTGACCAACAATTAACATGTCATAAACATAGAGTTACAAGATAATGAATGTACCTCCTGAAAATTGACAAATATAGACACAGTGATATGTATTGGTCCGCTTGTACCCATGACTCACCATGAATGAGTCGAACTTCTTGTTCCACTGCCTTGGAGCTTGTTTTAGTCCATATAGACTTTTCTTTAGCTTGCAGACCATGTCTCCTTTGACTTTAAAGCCTTTGGGTTGCTCCATGGAAATCTCCTCTAAGTCACCATGGAGTAATGCGGTCTTCACGTCCAACTGCGCTAACTCAAGATCCATGTTAGCTGCCAAATCGAGAATAACTCGAATAGTAGTACATCTTCACCACTGGTGAGAAAATCTCATCAAAGTCAATGTCTTTCTTCAGCCTAAATCCCTTGACCACCAAGTGAGATTTGTAATTTGTCATGTTGTCATCTCTTTTTAGCTTGTACACTTATTTATTCTTGAGTGCCTTTTTGCCTTCTGGAAGATGTACCAACTCATAGGCACTATTCTTTATTAGAGAATCCATCTCGGACTCCATTGCCTTCATTTGTCACAATCTCTACGAGATTTGGCCTCCTCATATGTTTCAGACTCTCCATTATCGATCAACAAGATGTACTGAGATGGAGGTACTTGATTGACGGAACTCGATTTCTATTGGACCCTTTGAGTTGAGTTTCATCTTCTTGTGGGGCCGAAGGCTCCTCCTGATTAGTCTCATCTTGATTAGGCTTCCCCTGATCAAGAATCTATGGTTCTAGAGGTATCTCATTATTATCTACTTCACAAATGTCGGAAGCAACTTCATTTGTATCACCTTGCTGTTCTTTACCATCTAAAGTCAATGGATCAACTACTTTCACAGCACCTCCTGGTTGTACATGTTCATCAGTATCGCCAAGTGTTTGATCTTCACGAAAGATCACATCTCTGCTACTTATGAGCTTCTTTGCTTTCGGATCCTATAATCTGTAGCCAAATTCTTCTTCACCATAGCTAAGAATAATACATGGTGCAACTTTGTAATCTAACTTCGATCTCTACTCTTTGGGCACATGCACAAACGCCTTGCAACCAAACACCTTCAGATGAGAGTAAGAAGCACCTTTTCTTGTCCACACTCCCTGTGGAATATCAAAGCCCAACGAAACTGAAGGAGATCGGTTGATGAGATAAACAACGGTTCTCATAGCTTCGCCCCGGTACTGCTTAGGTAGCTTGGCATTATCCAACATACACCTCATCTTCCCTATGATGGTACGATTCATTCTCTCAGCTACACCATTGTGTTGTGGAGTGCCAGGGACAGTCTTCTCATGTCGTATTCCATGCTTTACATAGTAGTCTTTAAACTTGTGGTATGTATACTCTCCGCCATTATCACTACGGAGGCACTTGAGAGATCTGCCAGTCTCTCTCTTCCTTGACATGGAACTCCTGAAATGTTTGAAACACCTAGTCTTTGATTTCAACAAATAAATCCAAACCTTTCGTGCAGCATCATCAATATAAGTAACAAAATATTTATTTCCTCTTAGCGACTCCACATCCATGGGACCACACACATCAGAATAAACAAGATCTAGTAAATTGCTTTTTCTAGTGGAGGTGCTAGAAAAACTAACTCGATTGTGTTTGCCAATTATACAATGATCACAAGAGTTTGGAGATGTACCTTTGGCAAAGGGAATGAAAGACTTCTTTGCTAGAATTTGTAGACCTCTCTCACTCATGTGGCCTAACCTCTTGTGGCATATCTCTGGAGAAGAATCCTCCACTGCATTCAACTCTCCCTTACAGACTTTAACATATAACATGTATAGTGTGCAACAAAACTTGGCTTTTGCAATCACCATTGAGCCCTTTGTAAGCTTCAATCTTCCATGGCCATTGTAATGCTCATAACCTTGTAGGTCAAGTAGACCTACATATATCAGATTGAGATGCAACTCGGGAACATGTCTCACATTTTTCATTACCAGCTTACAGCCAACATTTGTTTCAAGGCATATTTCACCAATTCCCAGAACCTTTGAGTAACTTTCATTTTCCATCTTCACCGTGCCGAAGTCGCCTTCTTTGTATGTGGAAGAACTCCCGCTTGGATGTAGAATGAAAGGAATTACCGTTGTCAGAGACCCACTCAATGCCTTGATTAGAGTTGCCAACATGTAGGCTTTCACCCATAGAAAGTCTCTCAGCTTCATCACTGCATAGGACTGCAGTGGTATTGTTGTTGTTGTCATTATTCTTCAGGCCGTTGCGATCATCTTTCTTTTGTTGTCGCTTCCACGCTCGGCAGTTCTTTTTCGTATGACCTTCTTTGCCACAATGATGGCAAGTGCCTCTAAATTTTGGTTTTGATCTGCTTGGACTCTTGCTGCAATCTCTCGGACCTCTACTCTTGCTCCTTCCTCTGCTTTGTGTCACATGTACTTGACCATTGTCGAAGCCTGGAACTCTTCTCCTTGTTTCTTCATTAAACATACTATCTTTAATAGTGTCCATGGTTAAAAAACCATTAATAGCAGAGGTACTTACAGTCACTACGAATGTCTCCCAACTGTCTGGCAAGGAATCCAACCATAAGAGTGCTTGTAGCTCGTCATCAATCGCCATGTTCATAGTTGTTAATTGGTTAATCCTGTTTTGGAAATTGTTAAGTGCTCGGTTACACTCATGTCATCCTTGTACTTCACATTGATGAGTTCTTTGATCAAGAAGGCTTTCTTCGCATCGGTCTTCTTCTCGAATAAGGACTCAAACTTCACCCAAAGAGCATGAGCGTCATTTTCATTAGACACATGTTGAAAGACACTGTCATCCACCCATTGTCTGATTTGGCCAATTACCTTACAATTCAACTTCCTTCAACCGACATCGGACATATTCTCCGACTTAGCTTCAGCACCTTCGATCGGCTCATGCAAATCTTTGCAGAGTAAGATATTCTCCATCCTTGGTTTTCACGTCACTTAATTGGAGTTGTTGAGTTTGATCATCGAGCTTCCACTTCCTTCCATTGTGGAACAACAAAAGTCAACGTGGCTCTGATACCACATGTTAAAATCAATAAGCACAAAATGAAAAGTTACACAAACTCAACAGAATCAAGAACACTAAGAATTTTTACGTGAAAAACCCACTAAGGGGATAAACCACGAGCAGTAGTAATACTTCTTCCACTAAGGGGATGGCTTTTTCTGTTTCTCATAAACGGCGCCAATCTGTTGCTGCTAATTTTGGTGTGGAAGCAAACAGATGATTTGTGAATTCTTTTGAAACCAGTAAAAGCAAACCTTTTGAGTACTTGCCGGTATTGACCATTCTCGACGTTGCTGTTGACCTGCAAAAAGTTCAAAACACCGAGATTAATCCCGACGACGAACCCTTCGACGCTCAAGTTAGTAATCTGAAAGCCTAACTAGAACTTTGTTGCTGCTTACAATTGAGAAACTCTCTCACCTCTCATATACTTTCTTATTCTATTTGGCACTCAATAGAATCATATTGTTCTAGGAGTTGTTTACATTATATGTATAGATCTGGAGAAATCTTAGTTTGATACACTTGATACATTAACCATCCGATGTATACTGAAGAGATAAACATACAATTAGAGCCGTACGATCTAATCAGAAGATGAAGTGGGCTTCAATCGAATTAACAAACCCTCACCCTAAAATCCATCAGCGCCGCGAACGGTTGACCATACCGCAACTCCCAGACCATCGACCCGAGAAGGTGACAGTTGACCGTCCCATTCTCTGTTGGCTGTTGTGGCGGCGGCTGCTGCTGCTGACTGTTTCTCCTTCTCTTCGATCCTTCGCTTCGTACCCTCTACTTGTATCAACATCTTCTCTTCACACCGAACAAGTATGCATGACATAAAACCCGACACTTGTTTCTCACTGTGTATGAATTTTTGTGGGTGTTCCCCAGGTTTGCTTTCTTTCAAGAATGTCCGAGGCTTACATGGTTCACACCCTTTAGGAAGTAAGCTCGTGTTTGCATTTTTATGCTCACAGGGAAATTTGAGAGTCCAATAAACCCGAGGACAATCATGGCATATTCCTTCTTGTTTGACTCTCTACATTGCTTTTGAAATATAAATATAAATATTTAGTTCTGTTGGTTAGAATGTCACCATCTCATTTTGTTAAGAAATCTATAAATTTTTTGAATTATGTCACCATCTCATTTTGTTAAGAAGTCTACTTTCTGCAGTATGCATTGTTTATTTAAAATTCCCGAAAGTAATTCTCAACATGTTTCTCTAATGGGTCAACACAGTTTGACAGAAACCCAGCTTAAAAATAGACTACAGGTTTGATTGAAGTATCAGCATAAAACAGTGCATACTAACAAAAATCTTACTAGTTTTGGAAGGTTTTCTTTTTGCCACTTCCTTTTTTCTTGTTTTCTTTTTACTCTTTTATGCTGACAGTGAGAAATTTATTAGGAATTAATTTAATTTCGAAGAAAACATTAAGTTAGTCTTAACCCTTTGAACTCGGTGCAACAGGTGGAGATTGTGTGCCAAGGTCAGCTAGTGAACCCCACATTACCTCTTCAAAACTTGGCAGAAATCTGGAAACAGAACAAGCGGTGGCAGAGAATTCAGGCATTGCTAGGTGCCTCGGCCAAGGAATTTGTTATGGTTTTAAATTACAGCTGCAAAACCCGAGTCTCTTGACCCAATTTTTCATTAATTGTGTATTCGAAAGACGTTTCCAAGCTTGCGGCCTACAAAATTTCAAAGAGTGGCTGGCAACAATTTTCAAATATAATTGACTAAAATACCCACGATAAACTCACCTTGCTGCCAAGTTTTTTCTAAAATTTTCTTCCCCTTTTCTGTCTGCCTATCAGTTTATTCATACTTGTATTTGAACAATTATATTATAGTGTGTATTCATATTACCAACATCTTTGTTGGTCTTGTGAGAAGAATCAGAATATTCATATGTCCTCCACTGCTTGATAGATATTGATCAGTTGGGTGAGTTCATACATTCTAATTGCATATGCTTGTCTCCGAAAGTGCAACCTGCCATCTGGGTTTAGTACAGATCTGCCTGAGTTATCCTGTTCCATGATGTGAACCCAGACGATACGAAAAGATGAAAATTGGGGTATTGATAATGATGTGAAAGTAGTGCGAGTGAATATGCTTTGTTTTATAAGCTATTGAACCCCCACAATTGCTGTTGATATCCTTATTGTGCTGACAGAAGAATAACAAGGGTAAGCTAAGTCTTTTTATGTGATTAGGAAAGGGGGCCCAGCATGTGCAGTAAGAGAAGAATAACAATAATATATAGGGAACAATAATAACAATAATATATAAATTATATATATATATATATATATATATATATATATATATATAAAATTTTGTGATGATATAGAGAAATCTTCGGTTGCACACTACTTTGATGAGCACTCCGTGAGTACTCATGAACTAGAGACGCTATGAAAAATCCGAACCGCTCATATTGTTCTATATGCCTTAGATAGCCTAACAATAAAAAATCAAAGTATTGTTCTATATGACTCATATAGAGAAGAGAAATCAATTAATTTTATATATATATATATAAAATTTATTTATTTATCTATTTATTTATTTGTTTTGGTAGGGGCACATTGCGAGACCACACTCCTGAAATATGCTTTGATATACGGTATTGGATAATAATGTGTCGGTATCCAGCCAAAGGGGCATAACAGGATGACAGATTAGACTGACCTCCTTAAACTGCACCATATAATCGCCATGCTCAGGCTTGCCACCCTGCTGGAAACCGCCATTTTCCAAAAGAGACCTTGCGTGCATTTGCGAATGTGATGCTTCGGGGATGTCGCTCCAGCATGGCTACATGTAACTTTAGGCAGTCAAGGCACCGTGGTAGTAATCCATTGAAAGTGAAAACTTTATTCTTCATACTTTGTAGGACCTGATCAACTTCACCAACTGAACAATTGTGGTCCACTTTGGATTTGTAGTCATTGTGGGACTCTCAGAGAGAGGTCACTAGAGTGTCTGCGTATCAAAGAGCTTTGTCGGAACAACACTGATTGCTGTGGGCAATGGAGGGAGTGTCACTCTCTCTCTGCTTGTTCGTCTGACATTTATGAATGCACTTAACAGGTATTGAGAGCCTCAACAAACAACTTAGAGCATCTGTAGTCATTGGCTATTTTTTGGAATTTTGTAAAATTTAGCAAAATTTGTGCTGCAGTCGTTGGCTAAATGTCTATTTTCTGGGTACGAGAAAAACAGTACCCAGCCATATTTGAGAGAAAAAAAATAGCAATTTAGAAAATATAGAAATTGAAAGATCATATTTTGTTCGTTCCAAGTTTTCTCCCAAAAAGTTTTCGGACAAATAAATGATATTTCGTTCCATTTTTTTTTAATTTAAAAAAATGGATGGGAAATGATTTTCTGTCCGAATCAATATTTTTCAATTCTTTTAAAAAAATTGGAACGGACGTCCGTTCTCTTTCTTTCCAACTGTGAAAAAAAATATCTAAGAAATTAGGCCTATAGAATTAATATTAGCATGCATACATATTAGGATTAAGTAGGATTTAATTATAATTAAATTAAGGTTTAAAATTAAATTAAGATTCAAAATTTTTTCTGAGACAGGATTTGATCTTCCGTCTGTGATTTTTTTAATAAATTTTTTAAGAAAAAAAACATTTTCGGATGGGATTTGATATCTTGTTTGATACTTTTTAAATAAAAAAATATATAAATGGGACGAAAAATTATCTCCCGTCCGTCACTTTTTTAAAATAAAACCCATATTTTTTCAAGCGACTATATCTCTATTCATATTTTCTATTTCTAAAAGCTAAATACGCAACTTTTAACTCCAAACGACTACAGATGCTTTATAAAGTTAATATTCCCTTAACTTTTAAAAAAAAAAAAAAGTTAATATTCCCCTCATGTAGCCTCTGATGCATCTACCCAGTAAATCACTCGAAGGTGTATGATCGATGAAGAAGTAAGCCGATTTTAGTTCTTCTTTCTACATTAGGTCCCTTTGTTTTGTTTTATACATTGTGCCATGGGGGTTGAGAAAGAACGAGAGAGAGAGAGTTGTTCATTTTATTGTATTATTTATACCGAATCTTAATATTTCATTAAAAGCTTATTAACGTAACACAACAAAGATGAAGACTAAAGACACATCATATTCTCTTTAAAAAAGTAGGAAAACAAACAAATGATGAGATTATGTAAGTTCTGGTACTCATTCTAAAAGTCTTAATTTTCCTTTGGTAATGGCCTATTATAAATCCTATCTACTAGATTTAGATCCTCTCCACTATTTCGATAAAATCAACCCATTTAATACATCAAAATCGTATGACAAAAGGCAAGAACCTTTAGTTTAGTTTTGCCTAAAAGCTGTGCCTTTCCTTAATTTCCCATTCTCATACGGCATCATGTAGAAAACAGGGTTCTTTATAAAGATAATGTTATCCTTTTGGGTACATAATTTTTTGTCCATACTATTTTTTTTAACAAATAAAATCAGATGGACATGTACTATAAATCTATCACTATTTTGAAAATTTCCAAAAGATAATTCATAGCTGGATCATATACAATAAAAGAATTAAATCCATCACTATATTGAAATTTATAAACTTTCATTAAACTGTTCATTGTAAGATTATCTATATAAACCAAAGCCTTTTTTGAATACTCATTTCTTTTTCCAACGCTATAACCAAAAAAAAAAAAAAAAAAAAAAAAAAAAAAAAAAAAAAAAAAAAAAAAAAAAAAAAGCAGATGCCACTATTAAACTTGGATCCTCTTCACCAACGTTATCGCTCGAGAATCCAATGTACATATTCCACCAATTAATCACTACTAGTATTTTTCACGTGCGATGCACGTTATGATAAGACTTTGAGGATTTTCACGTGCAATATACGTGTTAAGAAATAGTTTTGGAGTTGGCGTAATTCGGAAAAATATTTTGAAGGAAAAAACTATAATTTGTACTTACAATATATATATTTATAAGTAGAATTTTAGTTGTACGTGCAACTATATTTAGTGTTAAAAAAATATTATAAATTTATTTTGTACGTGCGTTGCACGTTTTAAATAGATGAATTTTTTCATTTGTTTGATTTTATTGCAATTAATGAGAGAGTTGGAGTTACACGTGCAACGTACGGATTTGTATGTTGACAAATGACAACTCCAACTCTCCCATTATAATATTAGAGATTAGAGATTTTAAAATTCATGTCACTGAATCAAACCACTAGATCAATTTTTTAAACTGGATCATCTATCATAAGATTCATCTATTTAAAGGATCTAAATTTGTAGGGGTGGCGAACGGGTCGAGTGGGCCGGGCCGGGCCCAACCCATAAGGGTTGGCATGTATACTTAGCCGGGCCGGGCTGGGTTGCTCTCTTATCCGGGCTGGGTCGGGCCGGGTTGATGTTTCGTTTGGGTGGCCCGCCCAACCCGTGAACCCTTTAGGGTTCAACCCGGGTTGGGTCGGGTCGACCCGCGGGTTGACACGTTTAATTTTTTTTTTTTTTTTGGTAGCTTAAATTGAAATAATAATTATAATTATAATACTAAGTAAGTAATAATACTAATAAACAATAAAAATCGTAATAATAATAATAAGATTGAAAGAGTGAAATTGACAACAAATTTTGAAATATTATTCATATGAATTTAAGTTATACAATTTTAACAATTTCTAACGAAATGAAGAATTCAATTCACAAATAAGTTTTATACAATAACATATTTGTTATATACAATTTTAATTGAGTACAAGTTTTCTAATTTGACATAACAAGCAAAGCTATTGTTGTTGTTCTTCTTCTTCTTCTTCTTCGGGCGAGTTGCTCCCACTTGTGGAACTTGATAGTGCTTTCCCTTGCGTCCTATCTTCAGCCTTCAGCCAGTCTTCTGTGCAAACGAGCATCTCTAATGCCTCGGGCTTCAACCGATTCCTGTAATCAGATAGAACCCTGCCACTTGTAGAAAATGCACTCTCAAAAGTAACTGTAGAGACAGGAGGAGTTAGTAAATCTTTAGCCATAATTGACAGAATACTAAAAGTGTGTTCATGTTCTTTCCACCATTGTAAAATATCTAATGCAGAAAGAGTAGGCTCAGTATCCTGTTGGTTATACCAATTTAATTCATTTGGTTGATTAGTCCTAGGTTTTTTAGATTGAATTTGTTCAAGTAAACTAAATGTTCTATCACCAATTCTACTTTTACCCTTATCTTTAGAACTACCAGAAGAAGAACTAACTACAGAAGTTGTACTACTAGAAGCAAAACGTCTATCATAATAATCATACAAGTTATTTAACGTAGATTCAAACTGAACTAAAAAAATAGCGCAATCAGTTGTTAATTCTACATTGTTCTCTAAATATCCAAAAAACATTTGTATCAAATTCTTCGTACCTTCCAATTTGATTCGGGGATCCATAACAGTAGCAACACAAATCAACATAGGAGGAGGAAAATAATACTTCAAAAATTTTTGAAATGCAGGTATTACAATGTCACTAATATAGGGATCATTTAACATTTCGTTAAATATTTGCATCACGCTAACTAATTCAATAAAAATGCTACTAGAAGTAGATTCATATGTTTTTGAAAATTTTAAAGTTGCGGTTTTAAAAGGTTCTAAAAATTTCAACAAATATTTGGCAAAAAACCAATCGGGTGGAGTCATTTCAAAATTGTGCATATTTTTTGCGATACAAAAATCATTTACAACTTCTTTATAATCGGTGACAACATTTAGTAAATCAACAGTAGAATTCCATCGGTGTCTAACATCCTTTGGAAATTTTCTAAAAGGAACATTTCTAACCCTACACCAAGCTCTCCATTCTTGTAAAATGCTTGGACTTAATGCAATGAAATGTACACAATTTTTAATTTTAACTATATATGGATCAGCTATTCTTAATGCATCTTGAACACATAAATTTATAATATGACATGCACATCTAACATGAAAAATATTGTCAGATGGAGGGTTTAATACAGATTTTAAAGTAGTAATTGCTACATTGTTGTTAGATGCATTATCAAAAATAATAGCCATAATTTTATCGCGAATATGAAAAACATCACAAATTTCTATAATACGGTTTGCTATTTCAGCGCCACGATGGGGATACGGCAACGCCGCAAGTGATATGATTCTTTTTTAAAGAATCCAATCATTGTCGATCCAATGACAGGTTATTCCCATCGTTGAATATTGTTGACACCCGTCCAACAATCCGAAGTTAAACTAATCCTACAAGTTAAACTCCATAAAATTGCAATCAAAGCGTCCTTCATTTCCATGTACACTTTAAAACAATCCGATTTGCAAGTATTTCTCGGAATTTTTTTAAAATGAGGGTTTAAGGCTGTTTGATTAAAATTTCCCAAGTTCCTACTCTCAGGATAGGAAAATGGTAACTCTTCCTTAATGACTAATCGGGCCATTTCCCGACGAACAAGTTCGGGATCATAAGGGTGGCTATCAACTTGACCGGTCCTAGGGTTTATTTTTTGTTGGCCTTGTATTTGATCAAGAAGTTCTTTATGATTATGTTGGATGTGCCTACTAATTGTACCGGTGCCGTCGCCCCTCTTGAATTTGTACGCTTTACTACATGTTTTACTCACTTTCAAACCTATACCCGGAGTATTTTCGTCCGGGATATAATCATAAAACTTATGCCAATCGCTAGTTTCTCCTATACTTTTCCTACTACTACGGGGTTGTGTGGTTTCGGTTTGTTGTTGTTGTTCTTCTTCTTCTAATTGTATGTCACCTACAACATCGTCGTGTGTACCCCATTGTTCCATAGTAGGATCAATGTAATCTTGGGCGGGCTCACTAGTTGGGACAATTGGTGGCCTACGTGAAGAGGAGGAGGAACCTTGTCCGCTACGACCGCTACCGCGTGATCTAGACATAATGTAGTAATGTGGTATGTAAAAAAAAATACAATGTAGGAGCGGTAAATTATACAAAAAAAATCTAAAAACAAGAGGATTGAGATAGAGAAGTTCAAAAAAACGAACAATAATTTTAACTACAACGCAAAAAAAAAAAAAAAATTAACGAGAGAGATAGAGATATTTTGATACCGTTCACCGTGGAATATGCGTATGTAAAAAAAACCGTTAAAATAAGAATAGAATAGAAAAGATGGAGGATCGCTTTGCCGATTCCGCAATTGAAGAGTTGAGAAGAGGTTGAAGTAGATTTGACGAGGGTTGAAGAGAGTTGAAGACGCTGAAGACGTTGAATTTTGATTCCGATACGACCGAAATTCGATCGTGTATATGCCTCCTTGTTCTTTGTTTGATGAATACTACAATTGTTCAAAAATTCTTTACAAATGATGTATAATAGTAGAGAGAGTAAGAGAGTGAGGTGTGATTTTATGAAATTTTTGGGGATATTTATAGGCTAAGTATGTTGGAAAAACCAAAAAAAATAACCCTAACGGCTCAAAGAGCCCGTTCCAAACGGCTCTGTCCCCAGACAGAGCGCAGCTCAAGCAGCGAGTGGGATTTTTCGACTGTTCGACCCGCGGGTCAACGGTCGACCCGTCACGGGTCGAACGGGTCGGAACCCGCGGGTCGACCCGCGGGTTGGCGGGTTAAATTCGTGAGTTGGGCCGGGTTCGTGGGCCGGGTTTCGCGAGTCCAATTCACTTAAATAGCGAGCTGGGTCGACCCGGTACTGTTTGTGGGTTCGACCCGAACCCGCAAAGAAGTTAACCGGGCCGGGTCGCGGGTGGGTCGCCGGTCGACCCGGCCCAGTTGCCATCCCTATAAATTTGTCACTATTTTAAGATTCATGCACCTTCATCAAATTCATTCATGTATCATGTATTGGAGAGAATCAAGCTTCTTGAGAGTATCCGAATCCCTAAAATCCGGAGCCTTACGCTACTCACTATAGTGAGTAAGAGTAAAATAAGTGAAGCAGGCAATGAAGAATAAAATAAGGGGGACAATCCCAAATAGGGAGAGTAAAAAGAGAACACAGCACCAAATCAAAATGCACTTGTCTTCTCAAATTGGAAGGTAAAAACTCAATTTTTTTCGACTTCCCGCCAAAACCCATCTTTGGTTGCCCGCCACGGCTTTGCGTCCATTCATCCTTATTCCCTCCCTTTCCACACCACGTTTCACTTGCCTCTCTCAACACCTTTTCCCTAATAGCCGTCGATTCACTCGAGGCGCCGCCTTCCGTTTCTATTTAGCTACTTCCCTCTCTAAAAGGTGATCCATTTCTCTCTCTCTCTCTCTCTCTCTCTCATATCCACCAGAAACCCATCTCAGAATCCGTCTCCGATTTCTTGATCTTGTCGAGATTTCGCAGATTGATCATGGGAGAAGCAGCTTCTTTGGGTTTGTTTTGCTCTTATTTATCAAAAAGATCAGTTTTATATGTTTACTGAAATTAGAATGATATACTGATTGATTTGTGGTTAATGGGTTTTTAGAGATCTTGAAGGATTTGGATTAAAGTTGTGTTCTTGGTGTTGTATGAGGTTCTAATGCTCAGAATTTGTTGGGGTTCCATTTTCTTGATCTTGCCAAGTTTTGTAGATAGTTCATAAAAAAAGCATTTTTTTGTGGGTTTGCTCTGATCTTATTGTATTAGAAAATTCATTTTTTTCTCCTGTTTAATGAAGTTAGATGATACAGCCCCGAAGATCAGCGGTGGCTGCCCTGAGGGTGGAGGAGGGGGTGGCTCACGCCCGGAACGTGTGATGGCCATGAAAACAAAGAAAACAAAGAGGAAGAAGAAGAACAGTGTAGATATTTCTATTAATTCAACTTAAAAACAACGACAACCAAATTAGAGGAGGCACACTCTGCTTATAGGCAGTGCCAGCCTTGTGCTTTTTAGAGTACCCAACCAGGCGCTGCTACGTGTTACGTGCAGCGCCCACTCTCTTACAGCCACACAAAGGAAAGAAAAGAACAAAAAGAAACAAACTAACTAAAAACACTGTAGATGGACCCCACCGCCTATTAACCCACCACTCAGCGCTTGCCACGTAAGCGCAGCAACTGCCAAAGAAGGGAGAGAGAGGGATTTATTTGAAAGAAAGTCGACATTTTGCAAATTAACCCTGATAAGAATTTAAATCCCCTGGGGACTGATACGCCACACCAAAGGGCCGAAACACAAACTTCTTTTTTATTCTCAGCAGATACAGTCACACTGTATCAACCCTCCCACCTTAAATAGGTGCTTCCAGAGTCTTTTGGAAGGGTGGGAAGCGATTGTATATATCCCAAAATTCCTTCCAAGTTGCCTCATCCTCGCTGCCACCCCGCCATTGAACCAACACCTCCGAAACTGCCACTCCCCTCTTCGCAACCATCCTTCTACCCAGGATTTTTGCAGGCTCCAAGGAATCTTCATGAAAGTAGATGGGGGTGTTGTTCGCAGCTTGCCTGGGTTCCCCAGTTGCTTCTTCAACTGCGAGACATGGAACACGTCATGAATTTTGGCGTTGGGGGGAAGTTGAAGCTTGTATGCTACTGCCCCAATCTTCTTTGTCACAGCATATGGTCCATAGTAGAGGTGCGACAGCTTGTGCACCATCTTCCCCCAATGGAGGTTTGCCTATACGGCTGGAGCTCGAGGAATACTAAATCACCCACTTCATAGGTCCTATCTGATCGGTGATTGTCAGCTCTTTTCTTCATCCTCTCTTGGCTTTAGTCAGATTGTCTTTGAGAATCTGCAGAGTGAGGTCCCTCTCCAACGAACATTCTTCAACCTCAGGTGACTTGGCAGTGTGGGGAATGTAGGATAGTAAGTTTGGAGGAGATTTGCCATATAGCACTTGATATGGGGATATGTTGGTAGCGTTGTGTACATTGGTGTTATGCTAGCATACTGCCCAAGGTAACATGCTCACCTAACTGCTGGGTTTGTAGGCGCAGAAGCACCTCAAATATGTCTCGAGAACCCTGTTGGTTACTTCACTCTGCCCATCGGATTGAGGGTGGAACGAAGTGCTCATGCACAACTGTGTTCCTTGGCTCTTGAATATCTCCCTCCAGAATGAGCTTGTAAATATGGCATCACGATCACTTATGATGGATCTAGGTACCCCATATAGCTTAACAATGTGCTCCACAAAAGCCTCCGCAACCTGCTTAGCTGTGTAAGGATGACTAAGAGCCACAAAATGACTGTATTTCGATAATTTATCCACCACAACCATGATGGTCGTCTTCCCTGAGCTGTTCGGTAGCCCCTCCACAAAGTCCATGCTCAAATCTTCCCACACAGAGGCAGGAATTGGCAGTGGTTGCAGTAAACTAGCTAGGGATTGTGCGAGATACTTACTTCGTTGCAATATGTTGCACTCCCTAATGCACTGCTTGATCTTATTCTTCATGCCCTTCCAATAAGCCATGCTCTTAAGCCTATACCAAGTTTTTTCATACCCCGAATGTCCTTGCTGTGAATCATGGTAAAGGGACAAAAGTTCATTAACAGTGGGCGAAGAGGGATTGAGCAAAAATCTTTCCTTGTAATAAATCAAGCCATGTTGCATACTATACTTGGTGCTCGAAAGCTCCCTTGAAGCTATTTGCCTGGCCACTGTGTGATAGAAGGGGTCTTCCTTTATTTCCTTTTTGAGACTCTCCAGCCAAGTAGGGTGCACTAGGGTCACAGCCTGCAACTTCGGTTCCTCAAACACCCTCGACAGACCATCGACACCCACATTTTCCACCCCTCTCTTATACTCCACCCTATATTGATAACTATGGAGCTTCCACAACCACGTGTTGGGCTTCAGTATCCAATCTCTGCTCCAAAAGGTGCTTTAATGGTTTGTGATTCGTCTTGATTATGAACTCTTTCCCCAATAAGTAGTGCCTCCATTTCTTGACAGCCAACAGTATGGCTAACATCTCCTTTTCATACGCAGATAGAAACCTGTTCTTCCCCTTCAATTCCAAGCTCAGATAGGCAATGGGATGTCTTCGCTGCATTAGGATAGCTCCTATGCCTGTACCTGCAGCATCACATTCTAACACGAATGACTCACTGTAATTGGGAAGCTGCAACACTGGTGAAGTGGTGAGAGCCTGCTTTAATTCTTCGAAAGCTGCATTAGCTACCTCTGACCATCGAAAGGCCCCCTTTTTGGTCAGGACAACCAGTGGGGCTGGGATTATGGCGTACTTGGCTATGAATTTGCGGTAGTAGCTAGTGAGACCAAGGAAACCCCTTAAGGCCTTGAGACTTTTTGGAATTGGCCAAGCCTGTACTGCCGCTACCTTATCTGGATCAGCCGCCACCCCATTATCAGAACAAATGTGGCCTAAATAAGCAACTCTGCTCACTCCGAAAGTGCATTTATTCAACTTTGCTGATAGGAAGTTGTCTTGCAGGAGTTGTAGAACTGTGCGCAAATGTGGAGATGGGAAGCCCATGAACTGCTGTACACAAGGATGTCATCAAAAAACATCAGTACAAATTTTCTCAAATACAGTTTGAAAATATCGTTCATCAAGGCTTGGAAGGTGGACGGGGCGTTTGTTAAACCAAACGGCATCACCCTATACTCATAATGACCCTCGTTGGTTTTAAATGCGGTTTTGTGCACATCGGCCTCATTCATCCTGATTTGATGGAACCGCTTCGCAGATTTAGCTTGCTAAACAATTTGGCTCCATGGAGTTCATCCAACAGCTCATCGATGATAGGGATGGGAAACTTATCCTTTATAGTCATTTTGTTCAGTGCTCTGTAGTCTATGCACATGCGCCATGAACCGTCATGCTTCTTAACCAGGACAACGGGAGATGCAAAAAAGCTAGAGCTTGGGCATATGACTCCTGCTTGCAGCATTTTCCTCACAAGCCTCTCAATCTCATTCTTCTGATTCCAAGGGTGTTTGTAGGGTCGAAGGCTCACTGGTTGTGCATTATGGCATAGTGGAATCTTATGATCTTGGGGCCTGTTGGGAGGAAGAGTAGTACTCTCTTGGAAGACTATTGCAAACTCATCGAGGATTTGGGAGAGGTCAAGTGGGGTTGTGGGTAGCTCGGGAGTAACCTCAGGCGTCGCAGTCACTTGTAAAAGAAGACCCTTCTTCACATATCTCAACACCTTAAGTATGGCCTTGGTAACAGATACATCAACCCCCTTACAGTTCGTGCCCTTCAACACCCTGAGCTCTCCCTCATGCTCAAAGTGCAGGGTGTAGTTCTTGAAACTAAGCCACATGCGTTTAAGAGATTTGATCCAATATGTCCCCAATATAAGCTGGCTATTACCAAGGGGCAGCACATGGAAATTGGCTATAATCCTGACTCCTTGACATAGGAATACCACTCCTTCACAGACCCCCTCACACTGTAGCTTCTCCCCTCCTGCTACAGCAACTTCAAAGGGTACACCTCTGATGATAGGCAGCAACCCCCTTTACCAATTGGGAGTCAACAAAGTTGTGAGTTGATCCAGTGTCGAACAAGGCATACACTTCTTTCTTGGCAATTGTTCCCTGAAACCCGAGTGTTTGGGGAGTAGAAGAGCCCATAATGGCATGAAGGGAGATGCTGGGGTGGGAGTTGGTCCTAAGTTCAGCTTGAACTTGGTGCAGGTCCCCTTCAGGCTCCTCACTGCAGGAAATGTCCTCAGATAGCGCCTCATCCACCTCTGTTTCGCTAAGCTCCCCCTTAGTCTACATCAATGCCCTTTCCTGGCACTTGTGACCTCTTACCCATTTCTCATCACATCGAAAACAGAGCCCCTTGGCCTTCTTTTCAGCCAGTAATCTATCAAACTGAGATTCCTTGGAGTTAGTGGCAACCTTTTATTCTGTTGCAGGTAGCTTGGTTATAGGCATTGTTGGCCTTCCCCTTAGGAAGTGATTGGGCCTGTGGTTGTTGGCTTGAACCTTAGTCGCCTTTCTCTGACACATGAGTATGGTCTCTTTCGCTTGAGCTTCCCTGTAGGCACTGGTAATGGTGTTAGGGTGCTTGAGCAAGACTTCATACTATAATTCTTCCTTGAGCCTCGATTCGAAGCAATCAACCAGAGCCGGCATCGTTAGTGGCTTACTTAGGTGGTTGTACTTGATAAACTCATGATGGCACTCCTGAACCGTACTTGTTTGCTGCAATTGCATCAGCGTTGCAGTGGGATTGTGTAGCTCCGTACGGCTAAATTGCAAGAGCATTTCTCTTTTGAACACTTCCCAACATACGTCGAGGCCATACTGCCTCTTGAACCACCTCCACCACACCTGTGCGTCATTTCACAAGAAATACACCCTATAATCTACTTGCTGGCCCCAATCCTCTCGGTCTCGTAGAGGTGTTCTAAGTGAAAGAACCAGTTGGAGATGTCTCTTTGACCATCAAAAGTAGGGATCTCAAGTTTAGCATGTTTGGGGTAAGTAAAGTGGTACCTATCTTGTTCCTCATCATCTTGCCTCCAGTGCCGATCATCGGATCTACTCCAGCGGAAGTTGGGGTGGGTATTCTGAGGTTGAACAGGGGGTGAGTGATTCCATGGTGTGTTTGGGTTCATTCCTAGCCTATGTCATTCGTCTTGACCATCTGATGCCACTAGCCTTTCCAATAACAGTTGGATCTGGTCGATCTGAGACTGCATTCTAGTCCCTTGGGTCCTAACTTCCTTAGTGACATTCTCCATAGTGATTTCGATGTTCTCCATCCTATTTTCGAGATCGGTCGACTTTTGAGGCTCTACACCGTTGGGGGTGGGACCTCGCGTCGACTGGGCTGGAGATCTGAGTCTGGAGTTAGATCCAGTTTCTAAGGTCGGTGAGCACTCGATCATCGGAGGGATGGTGGTGACTGGCTCTGATACCATTGATACAGCCCCGAAGATCAGCCCTGAGGGTGAAGGAGGGGGTGGCTCACGCCCGGAACGTGTGATGGCCATGAAAACAAAAAAAAACCAGAGGAAGAGAAGAACAGTATGGATATTTCTATTAATTCAACTTAAAAACAACAATGACAACCAAATTAGAGGAGGCACACTCTGCTTATAGGCAGCGCCTCTGTGCTTTTCAGAGTACCCAATCAGGCGCTGCCACGTGTTACGTGCAGTGCCCACTCTCTTGCAGCCAAACAAAGGAAAGAAAAGAATGTAAAGAAACGAACTAACTAAAAACACTGTAGATGGACCCCACCGCCTATTAACCCACCACTCAGCGCTTGCCACGTAAGCGCAGCAACTGCCAAGGAAGGGAGAGAGAGGGATTTATTTGAAAGAAAGTCGACATTTTGCAAATTAACCCTGATAAGAATTTAAATCCCCCAGGGACTGGTACGCCACACCAAAGGACCGAAATGCAAACTTCTTTTTTATTCTCAGCAGATACAGTCGCACCGTATCATTAGAATGATAGAGAATTGTTGTGGGTTAATGGGTTTTTAGAGATTTTGAAGGTTTGATATTAAAGTTGTGTTCTTGTTGTTGTATGAGGTTATAATGCTTCGAATTTTATTGAGGTTCCATTTTTTTGATCTTGCCAAGTTTTTGTAGATGGTTAAAGAAAAATCAGTTTTTTGGGGTTAGTTTTGATCTTCTTGTATTAAAACAAAATCATTTTTCTCTGTTTTGTTTTGCAATTGTAGTGGTTAATTGAAGTTAGGATGATAGAGAATTGATTTGTAGTTGATAGGTTTTCAGAGAGCTTGAAAGGTTGCGGTAAACTTGTGTTCTTGTAGTTGTATGAGGTTCTAATGTGTAGATTTGAAACAATCATAGAACTGATAGATGGAGAAAGAGTTTTATTAGAGTTTCATTTTCTTGTTATTGTCGATTTTTTTGTAGATCAGTCAAGAAAAGAGAAAAAATTTGGGGTTTGTTTTACTTTTTATTTTTTTTTTCGAGATAAAAGTGACCAAGGTCACTGATTTCATTAATGAAAAATTAACGAAACCACAACTGTTTTACTTTATTGAATACAAAAATTTGTTTATTTATCTAACCGATTTTATAACTATGTGTTTTATTCAAATTAGAATGAAAGATAGTTGATTAGAGATAAGAGTGGTTAATGGGTGTTTAGAGATCTTGAAGATTTGGGATGAAGTTCTAATATTGTTTCTGCTGTGTAGCTTCTAATGTGTAGACCTGAAACAGACATCATACATTTTTTAGTAAGGGCTAGCCTGACCCCGAACCTGAGACATCCCTTTATCCATCTCAAACACTTACCATCTGAGCTACAACTCACAACTCAGTGGTGACAGACATCATACTGTAATTAGAGTGTTAGGAATTGGTAGATGGAATAAGAATTGAGTTAATTGCTCAAACTAGCTGTTTCTTCGGTTCTAGATTAAGTGTTGTTTAGTTTTCAATTTTATATGTGCAACGAGAAATTTTCAAAGATCTGGTTTGAGATATGGAAAATAAACCGTGTTTGACTTCTCTACTTTGTTTTTTTCTCTTATAGATGAGTTGGAGTTCTATGTTAGTTTTTTGCATTTAATTGTTATGCTAATAGCCTGCGGTTTTCAAAAGTTTTGTTATTATCGATTGTTGGTCATCTGCTTACAATTTTAGGTATGCGAATTGATTACAATGCCTTATTAGGCCTACAAGTATATATGTCTTGCTTTTACCCTACCCGAATTAAAAAATGTCTAACCTTACTTTGACATGTATAGTTATAAATTAAAATTTTCATTACATTCCGTAAAAAAAATTCTACAGTATTTGGAGGATGAGTAAATTAAGTTTTCTATATTAGTATCCTCCATTTTAACTAGAGCAAAATGTATGGAATTGTGGTTCACAACTATTGGGCCTAACTATTCAGAATTGAGCGGAGTTATGCACCTACATTGTGTAGGAGATGTGGTTCTTGATATGGAGAATAGATCATGTTTGACTTCTGTAGATTGTTTTGTTCTTTAATTGATGAATTGAAGTTGGATGTTTATTATGTAATTGTCATGCTGCTAATGTAGTAATAGCTTATGGTTCTCAAGTCTCCTTATTGTCCCTCATCTGTTTATGTATTTGAATTGATTACTATGCCTAATTATGTTTTGAAGTGAACATGTCTTGCTTTTGTCCTACCCTAATTATGAAATGTCTAACCTTACTAAGAAATGTATTTTAGAAATTAAAATCATCCCACCATTACTCGTAGTGTATAAGTTTTCTTACTGTTTATGGTAGATTAACTTTTCCACATTTATGTATCAAATTTAGCTAGCGCAATATGTAGGGAATTGGGGCACTAATCACGACATTTTTGGCTTAACCAAACTGCCAGTAACCATCGAGATCATGAACCAATCTGCTGAGCCATGAACAATTTGGTCTGCTTTGGGTTTAGGCAAAAAGTCAGTTTGATAAAAACTATCTGCATACTCACCCGACCATCCAAAAAATTAATAAATGCCGCAATTGCATGACCCACCCATTTGAATATCCACGGACAAGTGCACAACATGTACGCTTGGAGACTTGAGTTATGTGCCTAGAATGACATCAAGTCAAATATATTTCAATTGTCATCTATGTGGATACACTTTCTTGTGTAGGATCAACTGCAATAGCTCCAGTATTGTGGTAAAACATCTGAATGTTATAAGATCAATAGAGAGGTTGCAAGTTCAACTTGTGAAGCACATGTAGTTTAACAACATCCCTCAGACATCTATATGGGGACCTAAGGTTCAAAATCTTCTTGAGGTGGATTATTTAAAATGTTGGAATTCCCTTTCCCCATATGGGTAACTATGGACGAAAGGAAGTTAAGTTCCTTTAATCTCTTGTGGATTAGTAATTGCTATCTTTAGGGTGTTTTACACCTAAATCTCCAACCCTGCACACCCCCCCCCCCCCCCCCCCCCCCCCCCCCCCCCCCCCCCAACCACCACCACCACCACCATATATTGCATGAATTGCACATGTGCACAGCTTCTGGTTAGGAAATTATGAAAAGAATCCCATCTAAACTATTTGATATATAGGAAGTACTGGTAGGCAAAATCACTGTAACACCTATTTTATGTGTCTAGGCTTCAACCGATACCTTGAACTTTGGTATAACTCTTATGCTACATGTTTTAAATGGGCATGAAAATTCTATTTGTACCTTATGTAGACGCTCAATGAGCAAGGCTATCTATTTAACATTTCCATTATGATTTTGGTACTGTTTCAAGGAATCCCATATTAACTTAAAACCCACCCTTTCTTTGTTCTGATACTGAGATAATAGTATATTTGTTGATTTTAACATATACATAATATATACTTGGCCACATAATTTTTCTAATGAGTTTTTGTTAATAACTTCGAGCCTTTTAATCTTTTGTTGATTTTAGTAACCTTGTCTTTCATGTGTGCGCATACATGTTGCTTGGAATCTTTGAGCACAGGTGATAAATTTAGTACGTGCCTTTTGACAACATCGAACCCTTGGCATTTGGAAACCTTTCCTTGATATTTTGGCATTGCTTCTTCTTCTCCTTCTTCTTTTTTTGCATGTTTTCTATTACTATTTATTTCTAGAAAATTGGAGTGCTTTATAGCTTTAATAAGAAAGTTGACTGACACTTGGTGTTTTTTAGACTATTCAGACTCCGAAGGGATTATGGCGCGAAAGCCTGATAGTGGAGGGTCCTCAGGTATATATCTGCCTAATAAATCCTGTAACTTTAATGCATGTTGCTTGCCTACTTGGTTAATGACATTAATTATTGTAAATAGAATTTTGTATCTTAATTTCCTTGATCTGGACATACTTTGGACAAGCTTTTAAATGTAGGCTGACATGCACGATATATTGGCCGAAATGTGGGTTTCTTGGACTGGCCTACATGACATGTACTTATATGCAGTTGATGTCATTTTGGGAATGTATTGGCAATATATTGTGCATTGGGCGATAAAATATCTGTAATGTGTTGCTCGTGTCAGTTTTAATAATCGGTTTAATTTTTGGGGTTTGTATAAAATCAAACGCAATAACCATTTATTCATCCAAGTATGCAAAATTTTTATTGTGTTTATTAATTCACTTAGTTTTGTAATGTGTTATTTATATGATATATGTGATAATGTAATGTATATAAATGTATGTAGATTATAATTTAGGATACATTTTTCTACCCTACGTAAATATTAGATTCCAATTCTCTGATATTTCCTATCCAGTATGGAAATTGTGAGGCCGGCAGTATACCACCATCCGTCATTGAAAACCTTGCTTTTGAAGGATGTGCACAAATTTCCATAACAAAATATGTTATGTTGCGGCCTTAAAGTACGAAAACGATTGTACCAGTCCCATAGGGGAGTATATGTACACAATTTTAATTAGAACTGAAGCATGTATGTTAGTCCTTAGCAAGTTTTAATGAGTTACTGTAGCATGTTTTTTTGATCATATTACTGTAGCATGTTATTTATTATAGCTCTAAAATTCCTCTTCCTCTTAGTCGACACTGCTCAAAACACTGATGAGTGAAAGCATAAATGGCATAACTGTATGTAAGTTTAACTCAACTAACACTAAGGCAAGTTTTAAATGGCAGATATCAGTGTTGTATCAGCCCAAGGATTTCCATGCCGACACTATATATTAGGAGATATCTAATCATCTAATTTAGGACAGAAAAGTATATCCTAAATATGATCTACATAACATTCATATACTTTATGTACTTATTATCACATATATCATATAACTAACTTAAATAATGCAAAATTAAATCTATTAGTTAACACGACATGCATTATGCATACATTGCACATAAATTTTATACAGAGATGGCCAAATGGTATGCAAGTTGTTACTTTTAGAATACAATAAGTCGGTTTGGGCATAGGTATAATAGACTAAGATAAAGTCTATATACAAATGTGATATCTTATGTATATATTTACACCTGAAATTATAGGGCCTAACTAGGGCTTTAAAAGGGCTAGGGTCGGATCGGGGTAGGGCCTAGGTTAAACCCCGGCCCCGGCCCTACATTTGGAAGGGCCTTATTTCAAAGTCCTATCCCTACCCTTTTATAAGAGGGTTGGGGGGGGGGGGGGGGACTTTTCTACTTTTCTAGGGCCGGCTGTCAAACTTGATAGAGGATGTCAAGCACAGATTGATATATCCAGATAGCACAGAGGAAATTTAGCGCAGCAGATGAAACTCGATAGATATAATATTTGTGGGCAGACTGGTTTTATGGATTGTTCGATATTACATTAGGTATAATATGCTATAACTTATTATCATGGCACGGTGACCCCACACCAAGCCTTATATGCCTGTCTGTGATATGAAATCCTTTACATTTTCCTTGTGTTTTTTGTTCTTATTATTGAATTTTGAAGTCTTTTATTTTCTTTTCTTTTCAAATTGCTGTAAAATCTCTTTATCTAGGTCGAAAAAGAAAAGGGCCTTCGGCAAAGAAAATCAAAGCTGAAAGTGATATGAAAATGGCGGAGGTGACAAATTCAACAGCAAAGATAGATGAAGTCATCAATGATAGTGCTAAAAGAAAAACTTCTGATAGATCTGTAGAAAAGAAAAGCAAAGCAAATAATAATGCCAAGATAGAAGAGGTCGCGAATGACAATGATGATAGTTCTGGGTCTGGGCCTGTAGTTCGCAAAAGAATAAAGAGGGCGGCTGCTTGTTCAAATTTTAAGGAAAACCCAGTCAGATTATCCAAAAATTCCTCCACCGTCGAAACCAAGAGAAACCGTGTAGTTGAAGAAGAGATGGTAGCTGTTGAACTTACTAAACTTGGTCCTGAAGATCTTCCACCTTGTAGAAAGCTTCTTGATTTCATTTTTCATGATGCTGATGGAAATCCACAGCCTTTCGAAATGTCTGAAATTGATGATGTCTTTGTAACTGCTCTCATCATGCCTTCAAATGATAATCTGGAGAAAGAGAAAGAGAGAGGTATTAAATGCGAAGCATTTGGGCGTGTTGAGAATTGGGCAATTTCTGGTTATGATGAAGGGACACCAGTGGTTTGGGTGTCGACTGAATCTGCTGACTATGAATGTGTTAAACCTGCAAGCAATTACAGAAAATTCTATGATCTTTTTCTTGGGAAGGCATACATCTGTGTTGAGACTTACAGGAAATTAGCTCGATCTGCTGGTGGAAATCCAAATATGAGCCTTGAAGAACTGCTTGCCGGTGTACTCCGCTCTGTTAGTGGAAAGAGGAGCTTCTCATTTGGTGTTGTCAGCAGGGATTTTGTGATTTCTATGGGTGAATTTGTATACAACCAGTTGATTGGATTGGATGATACCTCGGGAAACGATGATGTCAGCTTATCTTCATTACCAGTCCTTGATGCTCTACGAGAGGAGTGTATAAATAGATCAGGACCTAGCAGTGCAATAACGAAGATCACAAATGGAAGCTTGAAGATCAATGAAGTTGAAAACTTAGAAGCTACAGAAGATGATGATGCAAAATTGGCACGGCTATTGCAGGAGGAAGAAGAATGGAAGTTGATGAAGCAGCAGAAAACTCGCCGTCATGCATCCTCTCAAAAAAATTTCTATATCAAGATCGGTGAAGCTGAAATTGCGAACGATTATCCTCTACCTGCATATTACAAACCCTCAGTTGAAGAAATGGATGAGTTCATCTTCTTCGAAACTGAGATCAACATGTCTTATCTTGAGCTGCCAAGAAGAGTTCTTAATAACTGGGCTCTTTACAATTCTGATTCCCGTCTTATCTCTTTGGAACTACTCCCGATGAAGCCCTGTGCGGAAATTGATGCAACTGTGTTTGGATCAGGAAACATGAGAGAGGATGATGGGAGTGGATTCTGCTCAGAAATGGATCTTAGTCAATCTTCAGGTACATCTGACCCTGTAGATGAAGGGGTGCCAATTTATCTTAGTGCAGTGAAGGAATGGATGATTGAATTTGGCTCGTCAATGATCTTCGTTTCTATTCGAACAGATGTAGCATGGTAATTTCTTTTCTTCTTTCATTTATATTTATTGACTCATCTGCTCCTTCAGCTTGCTCCCAGCACATGATGCATGCATATATGATATATGAAATATTAACAAAAAGTTTTAGTGTCACTATAATTGGGGTATTTGATTTCTTGCATTCTATGAATGAATGCAAGTCACTGCAACCAAAACCTAATGCAAGTGGAGGGTTGCGACTGAAGCAAAAAAGTTGTCCAAGGGTGGCAAAATTTTTAACTTGCAACCCATTCAGATGTTGCAAATCAGCCACTTGCAAGTATTCCAGTTGTGCAACAGCTCATTTGCGACAGAACTAAACATGAGATACAACATACTCTATTTCCTCTATTTTAATAACATATGTCAGTACGTTTACATATGTTTACTAACGAACAGTTCCTGCAATTAATCTTGTAATACTCGTTATCATTTTTCAGGATCATATTGACTAGTTAGTTATGTTATACATTTCTATGTTGTAGCAAAGTTTATAATGTAGTGAGTCATGCTCCATCACATTTCTTACTATTATGCATCAAGAAGGTGATTTATGACGATACCAGCCTCATAATGCTTTCCGATTATATAGTAGAATGGTTTTTTTTAACTTTATTTTTATACTATTATTTTCTCTGGTTACAGGTACAGATTAGGTAAACCAACAAAGCAATATGCTCCTTGGTATGAACCAATTCTCAAAACCGCAAAACTTGCAATCAGTGTCATTACCTTATTGAAAGAACAGAGCAGAGTCTCAAAACTTTCATTTGGAGATGTAATTAAGAAGGTTTCAGAATTTGATAGAGACCACCCTGCTTACGTTTCTTCAAATCTGTCCGTGGTTGAAAATTATGTGGTTGTGCATGGGCAAATTATTCTCCAACAGTTTGCTGAGTATCCAGATGACACAGTTAGGAAGTGTGCATTTGTCTCTGGTCTTTCTTATAAGATGGAGCAGAAACATCATACAAAACTTGTGATGAAGAAAAAAGTTGTATTGGAGAAGGAAGCCAACCTCAATCCAAGTGCTTCCATGGGACCGATATTGTCCAAACGGAAAGTGATGCGGGCTACTACAACGAAGCTTATCAACAAGATCTGGGGAGATTACTACTCCAATTATTTCCCGGAGGATTCTAAGGTGGAAGAAACTAAAGGGGAAGAAGTTGAGGAAGAGCAAGATGAAAATGAAGAAGAGGGTGTGGACGACGAAAACATATTAACTCCCGAGGATATTACTACTACTAAATCTTACTCTTCCTCAAAATCTCTGAAGTCCAAGACCAGTAGGAAGGAGACAGAATGGGAGGGGGAACCAATAGGAAAAAGGGATTCTGGTGAAACTCTTTATAAATCTGCAGTAGTTCGTGGTCAAATAATTGCTGTGGGTGGGGCGGTCATGACTGAAGCTGATGAGTCAGAAGAAGTACCACCTATATTCTATGTAGAATTCATGTTTGAAAATAGTGATGGTACAAAAATGATGCATGGAAGAACCTTATTGAGAGGATCCCAAACTGTTTTAGGAAATGCTGCAAAAGAGAGGGAACTATTCTTGACCAATGATTGCATGGAGTTTGAATTAGGGGATGTGAAAGAATTGGTATCTCTTCATATCCGCAAGCTGCCATGGGGGCATATATATCGGAAGGAGAATATTGATACTGATAAGATGGAAAGAGAAAAAGCAGAGGAAAGAAAAAAAAAAGGACTTCCTTTGGAATATTACTGTAAGAGCTTATATTGGCCTGAGAGGGGTGCCTTTTTCAGTGCCCCTTTTAACTGTTTGGGCCTTGGAACTGGTGTCTGTGACTCCTGCAGTCAAAGAAATGTTGAAGAGGATGAGTTCAAATTAAACTCCAAAACCAGTTTTAATTACAACAAGACTGAGTACAATGTGAGTGACTTTGTCTATGCCGGTCCGCAGTACTTTGGTGGAGAGAGGGAGGATGATCATGGAACTTTCAAGGGTGGAAGGAATGTGGGATTGAAAGCTTATGTTGTGTGTCAGCTTTTGGAAATCACAGTTCCGGCTGGTTCTAAACAACCCACTCCAAAATCTACAAGTATAAAAGTTAGAAGATTTTACAGACCGGAAGATGTATCTGCTGCGAAGGCATACTGTTCAGATGTTAGAGAAGTAAGAACCTTCTGTATAAATTTTCTAGTACTTTGCTTTCAGCATGATGTGATATTCCACTCTAATGGGCTTTTTCTTTTTGCAATTTTCAGTTGTACTACAGCGAAGATACACTTAGTGTCTGTGTAGAGGTATTAGAAGGTAAATGTGAAGTTCGAAAGAAAAGTGACCTTCCAGATCTGGAGCTGCCTGTGATTTGTGATCACATTTTCTTTTGTGAATGTTATTATGATTCTGTTAATGGAGCAGTTAAGCAGGTATGCTGTATTCTGTTTCCACCCTTATGTTTAATTAGGAGCACAAGTCACTGATTTCGTAGAAAATTTCCTTGATTGGTATTTATGCTTTGCAACAGTTGCCTGCAAATGTAAAGTTTTTGTCTCAGAACCAAAGGGGGGCTAACACTGCCTTGAGGAAAAACAAGGGGAAGGGAAAATGTATAGGAGAACAAGATATTGATCAGTTGAATGGGGTAGCTCACAAAAACTGCTTGGCTACTCTCGATATCTTTGCTGGTTGTGGTGGCCTGTCAGAGGGGCTACAGAATGCTGGTAAAGATCTTGGTTGCTTGTACTTGTTTAGTATGTATCGGAACAAATTATGCTTTCAAGGTTGCATACCTTAGTTACATTACACTTCAAACTTGTAGGAGCTTCAATTACGAAGTGGGCAATTGAATATGAACATCCAGCTGGTGAAGCATTCAGTGAGAATCATCCTAATACATTGATGTTTATTGATAACTGCAATGTGATTCTGAGGTTTCCTCTCTCTCTCTCTCTCTCTCTCTCTCTGTATCTTTCTCTCTCTCTCTCTCCAATACATTGATGTTTATTGGTAACTGCAATGTGATTCTGAGGGTTCTCTCTCCTCACACTTCATTTTTGTTGGAAACATTGTGCAATTGAATTATACAGGGCTATAATGGAAAAATGTGGGGATGTAGATGATTGCATCTCAACTGCTGAAGCTGCTGAATTGGCAGCAAAGTTTGACAAAGAGAAGCTTAATGGTCTGCCAGTGCCTGGACAAGTTGATTTCATAAATGGAGGGCCTCCATGTCAGGTTTGTATGTCCCTCCTTCAGATTCTTGTAACTACTAAGTTAACTATCTTACGAACTATTAATGTACTGACAAACATATTGTTTCTTTTCAGGGGTTTTCTGGAATGAACAGATTTAATCACAGCACTTGGAGTAAGGTCCAGTGTGAAATGATTTTGGCATTTCTATCTTTTGCTGATTATTTTCGTCCGCGCTACTTCTTACTAGAGAATGTTAGGAATTTTGTCTCTTTCAACAAAGGGCAGACATTCAGGTTGACTCTTGCTTCTCTTCTGGAAATGGGATATCAGGTTTCAACCATCCTTTGTTTTCACCATTAATTCTACGCCTGTATTCTAGAGTTGTTAAGATATCAACTTTTTCACTTCTGCAATCAGGTGAGATTTGGCATTTTGGAAGCTGGAGCCTATGGTGTTTCTCAGTCAAGAAAAAGAGTGTTTATCTGGGCTGCATCACCAGAAGAAACACTCCCTGAATGGCCAGAACCAATGTATGTGTTTGCTAGTCCTGAGCTCAAAATCTTTCTAAATAAGAATGAATACTATGCTGCAGTTCCTAGTACTGCTACTGGAGCCCCTTTCCGCTCAATTACTGTAAGAGACACCATTGGAGATCTCCCACCTGTTGAAAATGGTGCATCCAAGCTGACCATAGATGTAATTATATCCTTCTCATGAAATATTAAATTATCCTTTCTGTTTTCTGTTTTCTCTTGTGTGACTTCCTCTCAATTTTTCTTTGTAATTTACAGTATGGAGGTAATCCTGTATCGTGGTTCCAGAAGCACATTAGAGGAAGTATGTTGGCCTTAAATGATCACATATCAAAGGAAATGAATGAGTTGAATCTTATTAGGTGTAAGCACATCCCAAAGCATCCAGGTTCTGACTGGCGTGACCTCCCAGATGAAAAGGTACCACAGAACCTATTATTTGCATGCAAGTTCTGTTTGGTTAATGAATTGGTGAAATCTTTTCTTTAATTTGGATGTATTCTACGATGGCTGCAGGTAAAACTGTCATCTGGGCAAACAGTAGACTTGATTCCATGGTGTCTACCTAACACAGCCAAGAGGCATAATCAATGGAAAGGATTGTTCGGGAGGCTGGACTGGGAAGGAAACTTTCCTACTTCAATTACTGATCCCCAACCAATGGGAAAGGTTGGCATGTGTTTTCACCCTGATCAAGATAGGATTCTGACTGTACGTGAGTGTGCACGATCTCAGGTAATGCTCTTCTTTTCTTTATCTAGCACAGACCCATTCTTGTATTAGAGGAATGTTGATAGATGTTTTCTTTATTTTCCTTGACCATGTACTTCAATTACTCTCATTTGTGGTCGTTCTTGCTCTGTTTTGTAGTGATTGTGCTGCCATTATATTTTCATCAAAGCAAAATTCTACTTTCTATGCTGGTCCACTCTTTGCACTTTGGTTGTAAACCATCATGTGCAACAAACAGAAAACTCGACTGACCAAATACTGATAGACATTGCAAACCATCATGCGCACAAATAGAATACTCGACTGACCCAATCCTAGTAGACATTGTAGAAACGCTATAGATGGGATGGGTGAATGGATAATATTCATGATTATTACAAGTATGGTGCCATTTTTGTTTTAGCCACTGATTTGAGTCCATCTGATTTGATTGCAGGGTTTCCGAGATAGCTACCATTTTTCCGGCAACATTCAGAATAAGCACAGGCAAATTGGGAATGCTGTGCCACCTCCACTGGCATATGCATTGGGAAAGAAACTCAAGGAAGCTGCTGATGCTAAGCATCCTCCTTCCTAAGTGATAATTATTGAAATTCCATGACCGGCACAGATCATAAGAATTAAGAGACAACTAATTTGGCCGGTTGTTTGTGTGGTTTGTTTCTTAGAAGGGATTTGAGTAGATATTTGTGCAGTCGAGATTCTGAACTGATTCGTATTACTCATGTAAAATTGATTTTGTAAAATATGATATGCTATGTGAATTGTTGCAGTACATTTAATAAATTAATCTCACAATTATTGGCTATGGAAGTGGCCTGGTCCTAATACGATCTCTCTCTACATCGCATATGAGCCTTTCGTTACCACATCCCCATACAGGGGAGGCAAAGATGGAGATGGAGTTACAACAGAAAGCTTTTGGATCATGAGGGAAGTAAAGAAGGTATGAAACAGAAGGGTTTCTTCAAAAAGGTAATAAGTTTTTCTCCTCAATGCTTAGAGAGTAGGATGCAAGTTTATACCTTTTAAATTCTCTGTTTGATTATTTGTTCAGCAATTTGGTTTTTTATAATGATTGATAAAGATGGTATTGAAAAGGCTGCTTCTTCTTCCTTGAGCTCTCCCCCATCTTTAATTTCTCAGATCCCTCCAATCGAATCACCAAATCATCCCCCTTCCTTCTTTAAAGTTGTCCCTTTTGTAGGATAATGGCTCGATTCTGGTTCAGATTGGTTTGGAGTATCTGCAGCAAATGAAAGTTACAGTATATCAGTCGACTGAATTGGAGGATCAGGCGACTGTCCAGAGAAGTTTCAAAGGCTTGGGATACAGCAGCAGCAGTCGACTGCCCTGAACAAGACCAGTCGACTGTTGAGATGACCAGTCGACTGTGTACGGGATTTTGAACTAGAAAAGGCCCAATTCGAAAAGGCCCAGTAGTTTCCCTATAAATACACTTTTTAGGGTTTTGTAATTTGTGACGAAATTAGAGACCCCTATTCGGTTTTGTAGCCGTCATCTTTTGTAAAGGGTTTGTTTTCGCCCATTGGTGATTATTTGAAGAAGAAGAAACCCCAACCGCCCCGTGGATGTAGGCATGTATTTTGCCGAACCACATTAAATCTGTGTGTCCTTGTGTTGGTTTGCTTTTCTGTGTTTTTCTTCGCTGTTTCTCTCTTTGATTCTGCATTGGTTAATTAGTTTTGTATTCCGCGCACAACAAGTGGTATCAGAGCTGTTGGTTCGACCTAGAGGGAGATGGCGGGTGATGCAGATGCAACCAAGGATGTTGTGGGATCAAGTTCATCCAGAACAACGATTCACAACGCAAAATTTGAAGTTGAAAAATTTGATGGGACAAACAATTTCGGGATGTGGCAATGTGAGGTGTTGGATGTTCTTGTTCAACAAGAACAAGATGTTGCTTTGGAGAAAGAAAAACCAAAGGATATGTCCGAAGCAGATTGGAAGAAGTTGAATCGAGTTGCGTGTGGGACTATTCGGCTCTTTATTGCGAAGGCTCAGAAGTACGATTTGATGAGGGATACCATTGCTGCGGTGTTGTGGAAGAAGCTCGAAGACAAATACATGAGGAAAAGTTTGGAGAATCGGCTGTATTTGAAGAAGAGACTTTTTCGCTTCACCTATACGGAAGGTATGTTTATGAATGCTCATATTGAATCATTTAATAAATTGTTGGCTGATTTGTTAAATTTGGATGAGCAAATTAAAGATGAAGATAAAGCCCTAATTCTGTTGAATTCATTACCTGAAAGTTATGATCATTTAGCAACTACTTTAATATATGGAAAAGACACTGTGAAATATGAAGATGTTGCAAATGCTTTGTTGAATAATGAAACTAGGAGAAGTGATAAAATGGTTGATAGAGAAACTTCTGAGGCATTGATTGTAAGGGGCAGGACTGAGACCAGATCTGAGTCCAAATCTGGGAAAAAGGGAAACAAATCTCGTTCCAAATCGAGAGGAGTTTCGAAGGACAGGAAAATACCGGCCAAAGATGAATGTGCTTTCTGTCATGAAAGGGGGCATTGGAAGAAGGATTGTCCAAAGCTACGAAATAAGGGAAATTCGACTGCAAATGTGACTGTTGATAATTTAGATAGTGGCGAGGATTTTTCTTTTGCACTTGCTTCTAGTCCCTCACTTTATCAAGAAGTATGGTTTCTTGATACAGCAGCCTCCTATCATATGTCTTGGAAAAAGGAGTGGTTTACTTCTTTGGAGTATATGGATGGTGGTGTAGTTTTGATGGGAAATGATGCACCTTGTAAGAAGGTAGGAATCGGGAAGATTGAATTGCTAATGCACGATGGTCTTATTAGGGAGCTTTCAGATGTATGGTATGTTCCAGATTTGAAGAAGAATTTGATTTCACTTGGTGTTTTGGAGGCCAGTGGATTGAAATTTGCTAGTGAAGGTGGCATTCTGAAGGTGACTAGTGGATCACTCGTGGTGATGAAAGGGCAAAGAAAAAGGAACTTGTTTTTCTTGCAGGGAAAAACATATTTGGGTCAGGCTGCCAGTGTAACTGAAAGGCCTAAATAGGTTGTTCCCGACTCTACTAGGTTGTGGCATATGCGACTCGGGCATGCAGGAGAAAAGGCCTTGCAGGGGCTTGTGAAGCAAGGGTTGCTTAAGGATGCTAAAGGGTGCAAGTTGGAATTTTGTGAACATTGTGTTTTGGGTAAGCAGACTAGGGTGAAATTTGGTACAGCTGTACATCAGACAAAGGGTATCCTCGATTATGTGCACACAGATGTTTGGGGCCCTACTCAGACACCTTCTATGAGTGGTAGACACTGGTTTGTTACTTTTGTTGATGATTATTCCAGACGAGTTTGGGTATATACCATGAAGCACAAAGATGAAGTTTTGACATTGTTCACAAGTTGGAAGAAGAAAGTTGAAAATCAGACTGGTAGGAAGATTAAGGTTCTGAGGTCAGATAATGGAGGGGAATATAAGAATGATCCGTTTCTGAAATTGTGTGAAGATGAAGGGATCCAAAGGCACTTCACAGTTAGGAAGACTCCACAGCAAAATGGGGTTGCAGAAAGGATGAACAGAACCTTACTTGAGAAGGTGAGATGTATGTTAGCACAGTCTGGATTGAAGAAGACATTTTGGGCAGAAGCTGTTATATATGCAAGCCACATTGTCAACCGTTTACCATCAGCAGCACTTGAAGGCAAAACGCCTATTGAGGTATGGAGTGGTAAACCTGCATCTGATTATAGTTTTTTGCATATATTTGGTTGTCCTGCTTATTTTCATGTAACTGAAACTAAACTTGATGCAAGAGCCAAAAATGCTATATTTGTTGGTTTTAGTACTGGTGTCAAAGGTTACAGGTTGTGGTGTCCAGAACAAAAGAAGTTAGTAATCAGCAGAGATGTGACTTTTGATGAGACCAGCATGATTAGCTCGGGACAGTCGACTGGTGGTATAGGACAGTCGACTGGTGAGCAGCAGAAGAGTGGGACAGTTCTTCAACAGGTGAGTAGCAGAATCTCGGGACAGTCGACTGGTATACAAGAGCAGTCGACTGGTGGTCTAGAACAGCAGAAGAGTGGGAGCTCGGGACAGTCGACTGTTGGCAATAACCAGTCGACTGGTAGGAGAGTTCTCCAACAGGTGGAGTTAGAAAAGTTTTCAGTTGAAAATCCTGTTCCTGTCCAAGATGAAGATGATGTGGTTGATACTGAGAATGATGAAGAAGTTCCTATCCAGCAGGAAGAATCAATTGCAGTAAGAAGGCAAAGAAGAGATATCAAACGACCGTCTCGATTTACAGATACAGTTGCATTTGCTCTTCCCATTGTGGATGATGAAGTTCCCTCCAACTTCAAAGAAGCCACTAGAAGTTCAGAAAATGCAGATTGGAAAGTTGCTATGGATGAAGAGATGAACTCTCTTCATAAGAATAAGACTTGGGATCTAGTGCAACTACCAAAGGGGAAGAAAGCAATTGGTTGCAAGTGGGTGTATACGAAGAAAGGTCCAAAAGGCAGTGTTCGGTTCAAGGCTAGACTAGTTGCAAAGGGGTATGCTCAAAAGGAAGGAATTGACTACAATGAAGTGTTCTCTCCGGTTGTGAAGCATCCTTCTATTCGGATTTTGTTGGCATTGGTAGCACAGTTTGATCTTGAATTGACACAGATGGATGTGAAGACTGCATTCTTACATGGGGATCTAGATGAAGAAATTTATATGTCGCAGCCAGATGGGTTCAAAATTGCTGGGAAGGAAAGTTTTGTTTGCAAATTGAAGAAGTCTCTCTATGGGTTGAAGCAATCTCCAAGGCAGTGGTATTTGAGGTTTGATCAGTTTATGAAGGTGCAGAGATATTCCAGAAGTGAGTTTGATCATTGTGTCTACTTCAGAAAATTGCAGGATGGTTCTTTCATATATCTGTTATTATATGTGGATGACATGTTGATTGCCTCTAAAAATGCTAAGGAGATTCAAAATTTGAAGAATCAGTTGAGTTCTGAATTCGAGATGAAGGATCTTGGTGAAGCTAAGAAGATACTTGGGATGGAGATAGCTAGAGACAGAGCAAAGGGCATAGTGAGTTTGACACAGAAGCAATATCTTTTGAAGGTGCTGAAACGGTTCGGTATAGATGAGAAAACTAAACCAGTCAGTACACCCTTAGCCACTCATTTCAGAATTAGTGCTTCTCAGTCTCCAAGTACAGATGAAGAGAGACAGTATATGGCTAATGTACCTTACACTAGTGTGGTTGGCAGTTTGATGTATGCCATGGTTTGTACTCGACCAGACATCTCTCAGGCGGTGAGTATGGTTAGTCGATATATGCATGATCCAGGCAAAGAGCATTGGCAAGCAGCTAAATGGATTTTGAGGTACATAAGTGGCACCACAGATGTGGGTTTGAAATTTGAAAGGGATGACAATATTAGCAGGTTATTGGTTGGATATGTTGATTCTGACTATGCAGGTGATCTAGATAAGAGGCGGTCTACTACAGGCTATTTGTTTACTATGGCTAGAGCACCTATAAGTTGGAGGTCAAATTTGCAGTCCACTGTAGCGTTGTCTACTACTGAGGCTGAATACATGGCGGTTGCTGAGGCCATGAAGGAAGCTATTTGGATACATGGACTTTTGAAGAGTTTGGGAATTCATCGGGAGAAGGTGGAGGTACACTGTGACAGTCAGAGTGCTATTCATTTAGCGAAGAACCAAGTTCATCACTCGAGGACCAAACATATTGATGTTCGTTATCACTTTGTGCGTGATTTGATAAAGGATGGTGATATTCTTCTAGTGAAGATTGGGACAGCTGATAATCCTGCTGATATGTTGACCAAAGTTGTTGGGGCAGCCAAGTTCAAACATTGCATGAACCTGGCTAATATTTTGCATGTTTGATAATTTGGCATGGGCGGTTGGGATAGTGCTTTGCTATTGGTTTGTTTAGTATGTGATATCATACTAAGGTGGAGTTTGGGTGTTTTGTTACATTTGGTGATGAGCAGTTGTTTTGGAGTATTTGTGGAGATTGCTTGGGCTACTTGGAAGATTTCACCAAGGTGGAGATTGTTTTTTATAATGATTGATAAAGATGGTATTGAAAAGGCTGCTTCTTCTTCCTTGAGCTCTCCCCCATCTTTAATTTCTCAGATCCCTCCAATCGAATCACCAAATCATCCCCCTTCCTTCTTTAAAGTTGTCCCTTTTGTAGGATAATGGCTCGATTCTGGTTCAGATTGTTTTGGAGTATCTGCAGCAAATGAAAGTTACAGTATATCAGTCGACTGAATTGGAGGATCAGGCGACTGTCCAGAGAAGTTTCAAAGGCTTGGGATACAGCAGCAACAGTCGACTGCCCTGAACAAGACCAGTCGACTGTTGAGATGACCAGTCGACTGTGTACGGGATTTTGAACTAGAAAAGGCCCAATTCGAAAAGGCCCAGTAGTTTCCCTATAAATACACTTTTTAGGGTTTTGTAATTTGTGACGAAATTAGAGACCCCTATTCGGTTTTGTAGCCGTCATCTTTTGTAAAGGGTTTGTTTTCGCCCATTGGTGATTATTTGAAGAAGAAGAAACCCCAACCGCCCCGTGGATGTAGGCATGTATTTTGCCGAACCACATTAAATCTGTGTGTCCTTGTGTTGGTTTGCTTTTCTGTGTTTTTCTTCGCTGTTTCTCTCTTTGATTCCGCATTGGTTAATTAGTTTTGTATTCCGCGCACAACACCTTTCGCCTTTCTCCACAAACCCTTTTCGTTTCTCAGGACTTCTCCCTCGATCCTGTTTTCCCCTCTTCCTTCCCTCCTCTCTTAGTGCGGAAGTCCCCTCGGCCGCTTCTTATTCCGCGATCTTTTTAGGCGTGCTATCTCCGCGATCGTTTGAAGCGCGTTTCCCTACCTCTTCAGTGGCATCATCCCTGGTGCATCTTCGTTTCTGTCAGTTTATCGGCGGTCTTTGGTTGGCTTCGTCATCACGGTGCTCATCAGAATCGTGCTATAGAGGTACTGTATTACAAAGCACTGTAAGTCCTCTCTCTACCTGTATTGCTCTTTTTTTAGTCTTATCGGGATAGGGTGCTTGCTGGTCGTGCCCTTTCTTTTAGTGCGACCATTATTAGCTGTGGGCGGAGTTTCTCATCGTCCTCCCTTTAATCCTGCGGTTCTATCTCCGCTTTGGGAGACTCTAGTTTTCCTTCTTGAGCTGTGCTTGCGCAGGCTCTCTGATTGCATCAGCTCTTACTGTGTCGGTGCACTCTCCTATATTTTCTCAGTCCTTGAGGTGTGCTTGCAACGCTGGGTGTTGGTTTTTGCAGTACTCAAGGAGTGTTTTCTCTCCCTCTCTCTTACTTCTTCGTCGTTGGCACTTGACTCCGGTGCCCTTCCACCATCGTTTTTACCAAGAGTTCTCTCTTTTTCCCCTCCACCTCTCTGTGGTTTTTATTTGTGGGCCTTTCAACAGAGGCCCATGGAACTTTCTTGGGTAGAAGTAGTAAAGAAAAAAAAAACAATAATTCAAAAAATTCTCATCCTGGGCTGCTCGGCTTAGGGCAGTCGGATCTAGCCCGTTTAGAGCCCATTCATGCGAAGCTTCTCTCTGGCTTCCATTCGTCTAAATCCCGCCCTTCTTCTTTGTCCTCGCCATATCTTTCTCCCTACTCCCCCTCTCTTCATCGAAATCATTCTCTGGTCTGTTTCCGTTGCCTTCAGCAAGGTCACTTCAAACTAGACTGCCCTTACAAGATGAAGTGTCTCTTCTGCGAGAAATCGGGGCATGCCAAACATCGGTGCTATGCGCTTCAAAAAATCCTTGGGCTTCCTTTAGGAGTTCCCATTTCCGATCAGATAGTAAAAGCGGTGGACCTTAACTCTCTTCGCAGTCAATTGCACTCTTCTAAACCAACTAAATCCCAGAAGCTGCCTGTCTCTTCCATTGCTCCGCTGCTTCCCACCCCCCCTCCAGAGCGTCGATCCTCCGATATCTCTCCCCCCCTTCCCGTGTCTTCTGCGCAGCCTACTCGTCCTGTTAAGCAGCTACTTCCTCAGGTCTTCATTCCTAAATCTGAGTTAACAGATCGTTTGGGTTATTTTGGTAACTTTGGAGCCATTTCTTTCTCTGGAGGCGCGGTACCTTTCTACACTTTGAATTCTTTTCTTAGTAACTACTGCAATGTTGATGATTGGGAATGGGTCCTTTACAATTGCTCTAATGGTGATTTGGTCATCCATTGTCCTTCCTCTAAAATATTGGAAGACCTTATTGCGACTCCATCCTTGTCCATTGACAACATTTCTCTGTCGGTAAGGCAGTGGGTTAAGATTCCTTCGTCTTCTCCAGGACTTGGATCCCCTGATACCAAAGTTTCTCTTGTTGGTCTTCCACCGTTTTGTGATTCTCTCCGCCTTGTAGGAGAGATGGCTAAGTGTGTTGGTGAGATTGTTAGCATAACTTTCAAGGCTAGATTGGCTTCTGGTAGCCTGCAGATCGAGGCGATTTTTCGCTGTCATTCCCCTCCAGCTCGTATTGAAGCTTTTTGCCTTACTGATGGGATTTCCTCTTTTGCCGTATCTGTGCATTACCATGACTCTTCTCTAGTTGTTCAGAGCTCTCTTAGCCCTCGTTCCAAGCCTCAGTCTTTTGGATCTGATCTATCCTCTCCTTTTCATCCTGGAGCTACTTCTTCCGCAAAGCCTAAAACTCCTAAGTTGAAAGCGAGTATTGCTGGTGCATCTCGCAGCAAACCCCCCACCCCTTATAAGCCTCCGGCCCATCCCTCCAACTCTAAAATCTCTCCTTCGAAATCCCCCAACCTGGTTTGGATTAATCCAGAGCGTCAAGTTGTGAAAGGCAGCACCAGTGCGACCTCATTGGTCTCTACTCTCCCCTCTAAGGCTCCTCAGCCTATTTTCTCCAAAGCTGCATCTGCGATTGAGTTACCTTCTCCCTCTATTAAGGATAAGATCTCTTCCTCTCAATGGCCTGCTTGGGAAGTTAACCCGACCTCCTCTATCCCTTTCCGAAAACCCTCACAGTTAGCGCACTTTCCTACGCCGAAAAAGTCGGACCCTGCGTTCTCTCCCTCCAAGTTCTCCTCTAAGCCCTCCATCAAAGACTCTGATTGGATTGAGCAGGACTCCCTCTTATCGGTAGAGGAAGCGGAGCTGGCTCTTGGTCAATCTAAGAAGGTACTCCATTCCTTTTTTTATATGCACCCCCCAGTGAATTATTACTTTATTACGGTTTGTTTTTTTAAGCTAGTCCAATTGGGTTTCTTATACAATACTTGCTCTTTATTTCCTTGTTTACGGTCCAGCTTTGGGACCGCACCATTCGCTTCTGCTTATCTTAGATGGATTTCCATATCTCTCGCGGCAAAGGCTCGAGATTTTATGGAATCCCATTCGCCCATTCCTTTTAAGCCTGTCAATCGCTCCTCCAATTTCTCTGTTGGATCGATTAAGGCTTCTTTCTCCTCTTCTTTATCTAACTTTTCGGGTACATCTCAGGGTCATTCCTTTCATTTTCAGGAGAAGGGTGACCCTGCTACCGATGACATTTCCTCTCGCTCGAAACAACGTTTCATTAGGTCTAGTGCACGCCTTTTAGCTAAAAAATCCCTACTTTCGGTTACCTCTGACTCGCCTGCTCCATGTAGCAAGTCCTGTCCTATCCAACTGCAGTCTTCGCCTGCACATTCATCTTTGATTTCTTTTAACCAGCTAGGCTCCATTTACGTTCCCATTTTTGACACGTTTTCCAACTCTGAGTTGGCAGCTTCTGCTCAAGATCTAGGATTCTTGATTGACCCTTTGGACTCTCCACGTATCCTTTCTCTTACGAGACAGGAATATTCTAGAGTCTTGGAGCGCCGTCTTTTTAATGATTAGCGTTTCCTGGAACATCTGTGGTCTGCACTGCCCTTCTAAGCAAAGGGCGATTTTTGATTTAATCTCCTCTTCTCGCTGCGATCTTATCTCCATCCAAGAGTCCAAGTTGGATTCACCATCCCCTGCGATCTTTCGCTCCTTAGGTGGGTCCATTATTACCAAATGGATCTCACTGGACGCGACTGGATCTAGAGGAGGGATCCTCTTTGGATTCAAGGAGGCACTATTCTCTCCGATATCGGTTCAACGCCTGAACTTCTTCTTAATCGTCCAGCTCCAATGGACCTTTATCAATTGCCCGCTTACCGTTATTTCGGTGTATAGTCCTTCTACTTCTGATAGACGCCCTTTATTTTGGAATGAATTCCTTTCTTTACAGCAATTCTCCACCGATCTCTGTTTCTTTTGTGGGGATTTCAATGTTACTCGTTTTTCTTCTGAAAGATCGAACCCGGTATCATCTATCTCCCAATCTTGCCTTTTTAATGATTGCATCCGTGATCTACATTTATCGGACTTACCGATTTCCGGTAGATCCTTCACCTGGTCAAACCAACGCGATCCCCCATCTTTTGCTAAACTTGACCGCTTTTTAGTGTCGCAAAACTGGATGGCGCGTTTTCACCAATCCTTCGTCCAGGCTCTTCCCAATCCTTCTTCTGATCATGTTCCGCTTGTGCTTCATTCCAACTTCTGCTTCAATTATCAGCACAAATTTCGTTTTGAAAAATTCTGGTTACAAGACCAGCTCTTCATCAACCTCGTGTCTGAATGTCTTGCGTCCGTCACCGGATCTTCCGGGTTGGGCAACATTCTTCTTAAGCTGCACGCCATCAGGCATGGGTGCAAAATCTGGCGGTATGAGAGACAACGTAACACCAACTTCCTCAAGGATTTCCGTTTGCAATCCATTGCGTCCATCGACAAGATGTAAGAATTGGGTCCTTTATCCGAATCTTGTCGGTCGGAACGTCGATCTTGCAAGCAAGAGTACGCAGACATCCTCCATCAAGACCATATTAAATGGGCTCAAAGAGCTCGGGTCAAATGGATGAAGGAGGGTGACGCGAACACTGCTTTTTTTCATAACTTTGCTTCGCATAGACAACATTGCAATCGTATTTCTTCCATCTCTGTTCAGGGAGTGGATCTGACTACCGATGATTCCATTCATCGGGAATTCCTTTCTTTCTATAAAAATCTTATAGGCTCGCAAAAACATCGCACGATTGAGCTCGATTGGGCCCATCTTTATGGTAACCAAGATCATGATCTTTCCTCACTCGAGGCTCCCTTCTCTCTTGAAGAGATCAAATTGGCGGTTTTCGCTTTAAAAAGCGATTCGGCGCCTGGGCCCGACGGCTTTCCTACTTTCTTTTTTCAAAAATTTTGGGACCTGCTTAAGGCAGACCTTCTCAAAATGTTTCAAGACCTTCACCAAGGGAACTTCTCTTTTGACCGTATTAATTACGCTCATATTGTGCTCATCCCCAAATTAGTGGGGGCACACCTAGTATCTGAATTTAGACCAATCAGTCTCATCAACACTTCTTTCAAAATCATTATGAAAGTCCTTTCCTCTAGATTGAGTGTGATCATCTCGCCCTTTATCGACTCGGCTCAATCAGGTTTCATCAAAGATCGTTTCATTCTTGACAGTGTTGTTTCTGCCCAGGAAATCATTTCCCACTGTCATAGAACTCAGTCGGAGGGCATTCTTCTTAAGCTCGACTTTCAAAAAGCATACGACAATGTTAATTGGGATTTCCTTCTGGACATTCTCATTTATCGGGGTTTCGGTCCCAAATGGATTGCTTGGATTAAATCTAGCCTATACTCTGGGACTTCATCTTTATTCATCAACAATTCGGAAGGTCACAAATTCAAAATCAAATGTGGCCTCCGCCAAGGAGACCCCCTATCCTCGTTGCTTTTCTCGCTAGTTGCATATGTCTTTAGCAAACTCCTGCGGAATGCTTGGAATTTGAATATGATAGAGGGTCTTGGCAGTTCCCCCTTATTCGAGGGAGTGCTCAACCTTCAATATGCCGATGACACTATTATTTTCACCAAACCGAACACCCACTCTCTTCGTAATCTCAAACTTCTCCTTTACTGTTTTGAAATGGCGTCCGGTTTATCGATTAATTTTCAAAAATCCTCCGTTCTCTGGTTGGGTGGATCTCCCAATCGCCAAGTAGGGGTTTCCAATTTTTTTAATTGTCCCGTCGCTTCCTTCCCGATCACTTACTTAGGCATTCCTCTTCGCTGGGGTAAGCTGTATAGATCGGATTGGCTCCCTCTTATTGATAGAGTGGAGGCCAGGCTCAACGTATGGTCGAGCAAGCTTATGTCTAAAGGAGGCAGACTGACTCTTATTAACTCTGTGATTTCAGCCATGCCCCTTTATCTTATGTCTTTCTACTTTTTACCTTCCTGGGTGATAAAAAGAATTGATCAAATTAGAAGTAATTTTTTCTGGAATGGTTCCTCATCCTTTAAACCAGGATCCCACCTATGTCAGTGGAAACTGATTTGTACTTCCAAAGAGGAAGGGGGTCTTGGTGTTCTGGACATTCGTCACCATAACATCGCTCTTTTAGGTAAATGGTTGTGGAAACTCCATAATTCTGACCATTTGCCATGGGCTCGATGCATTAGAGATTATCGATCCACCTCTTTCAATTGGTGGGAGTTTCCGGAGGCGACTTTTCGCCTCGCCTCCCCTTTTTGGAAAGGTATCTGGAAGGCATCAGCCGTTTTTCAGTGTGGTACTTATCGTATTTGCTATGACGGATCGAGAGCCAATCTCTGGACTGATCTGTGGATTGGCAATACCACGCTTGCTATGGCTTATCCTTCTCTTTTCCGGCTGGCAGCTTTCCCGACGGCTACTATTCTGTGGATTGGCAATACCACGCTTGCTACGGCTTATCCTTCTTGTTGCCGCTAAATTTGGTGTGGGGGCAAACAGATGAATTTGTGGATTCTTAGGAAAACTGAATAGTAAACCTGTTTACCTGTTCCACCGGGCTTCGGTCGTCGATCCCGCCGTAGACCTGCAAAAAGTGCGAGACACCGGGGTTGTTCCCGGCGACGCACCCTCTGACGCTCAAGTCAGTAATCTGAAAAGACTATGAAAGAGCGCAAAAACTGGTGAAAGATTGATTACCTCTTAATGGAGATGGGTAGGGGGTATTTATAGGCGTCTCAGGGAACAGATTAGGCATGTAATTCCTGTGTATACAGATAAGGAATGTGATCCCTAATCCCCAGTGAAAGGATAGATATGAATCAGGGCCGCTGATTATTATTAATCAGAAACCCTAATTCTATCCTGCTGGACCGGGTTTGTTGCGGGTTGAAACCCGCGCCGAGTTGTGGTGGATCCGTTCGCTGGTTACTGGATCTGCGAAATGGAGACCCAGGTACCCGCTTCAGACCTGTTTTGTAGGTAAGATTGCTGTTTCACCCCTGAATCTTGGGATTCGTGTCCCATTTGGACGGCCTTGATTAAACCCCTATTTTTAGCCATATCACGAGCCCCCCACTCCCAAAGGTTGAGGTCATTCAGTCTTTGAGGAGTAGTTCGACTATTTTAGTGGCTAAGGGAGTTGTATCGAAGTCTGAATGGGTGTTTTTGGAATCCCGAAGTGGGTGGTGAGGCAATTTCTTTCTCCTTCTTGAAGTCGTATGGTGTATCGAGTTTTTGTCTATTTTTCCAGGCTATTTATCTGATTTCGCGATGCGTCAACTAGTCGTTCGGGGGTTTTAGCTTCGCGTTCTAGGGGATAATTATTCGTTCGGAGGCTTGGAAATATCCCCCGAATTTTTAATTATTTCCTAGAATTTTTAGCTAATTTTCCCGAATTTTTAGTAATTTTTCGCGATTTTTTAGATAAATAAAATGATAAAAACCGAATTTTTAATATTTATTTATAACGTGGTGTCATCAGAGCCCTCGATCAGGGCGGAGCACGATTTTCGGAGAGATCAGATGGTCCCTGTTCCTCGGCACGCTTCTTCGCCGTATACGAGGTTCGGTACCTCGGTACCTCGGCTCGGCCCGGCGTGCCGAAGCACAGTGCCTCGGTTCGGATGATCAGTGCCTCGGCTCGATGGTTCCGAGGTACGTGGCATCATCTGAGCCGTCCATCTCAGCGTGGATCTCCATAAAACGCTATCTTGTCGTTTAGTGGACGTGGCCAAATCTGGGCCGTCCATCATGACGAGCGCGTTTTTTCTCAAGATCCAACGGCTGATGTGGGTCGGTGCGATTTTTTGCCATATACGAGGGTCGGTACCTCGGTACCTCGGCTCGGCCTGGCGTGTCGAAGCAAAGTGCCTCGGTTCGGATGATCAGTGCCTCGGCTCGATGGTTCCGAGGTACGTGGCATTATCTGGGTCGTCCATCATGACGAGCACGTTTTTTCACAAGATCCAACAGCTGATGTGGGTCGGTGTGATTTTTCGCCATATACGAGGGTCGGTACCCCGGCACCTCGGTTCGGCGCATCAGGACTGTTGGACCGAGGTGCTAAGTTGGACGTTTTCAAGTCCAACTTATCTGTTTGGCTGCTTGGCTGTTCGGTAGCTCGGCAGGGCGAGCCGGTGGCAGGCATCTCGGAAGATACGCGTGGACGGATCTGAGTCGTTCATCATGGCGCGCATCACGAGGATGGGGTTCAGATCACGAGAAAACGTTATCTTGTCGTTTTGTGGGCGTGGCATGATCTGAACCGTCCATCAGATTCCGTCGCGAATTTTGAAGAGATCCGACGGTGACTTTGCCTCGGGACGATTTTTTGCCATATACGAGGGTCGGTATCCCCGGCACCTTGGTTCGGCGCATCAGGGCTGTTGGACCGAGGTGCTAAGTTGGACGTTTTGAAGTCCTTCCGTGCCCAGTAGCTCGGCTGCTTGGCTGAGCTGTTCGGAAGCTCGGCAGGGCGAGCCGGTGGCAGGCATCTCGGAAGATACGCGTGGACGGATCTGAGTCGTTCATCATGGCGCGCATCACGAGGATGGGGTTCAGATCACGAGAAAACGTTATCTTGTCGTTTTGTGGGCGTGGCATGATCTGAACCGTCCATCAGATTCCGTCGCGAATTTTGAAGAGATCCGACGGTGACTTCGCCTCGGGACGATTTTTTGCCATATACGAGGGTCGGTACCCCGGCACCTCGGTTCGGCGCATCAGGGCTGTTGGACCGAGGTGCTAAGTTGGACGTTTTGAAGTCCTTCCGCGCCCAGTAGCTCGGCTGCTTGGCTGAGCTGTTCGGTAGCTCGGCAGGGCGAGCCGGTGGCAGGCGTCTCGGAAGATACGCGTGGACGGATCTGAGTCGTTCATCATGGCGCGCATCACGAGGATGGGGTTCAGATCACGAGAAAACGTTATCTTGTCGTTTTGTGGGCGTGGCATGATCTGAACCGTCCATCAGATTCCGTCGCGAATTTTGAAGAGATCCGACGGTGACTTCGCCTCGGGACGATTTTTTGCCATATACGAGGGTCGGTACCCCGGCACCTCGGTTCGGCGCATCAGGGCTGTTGGACCGAGGTGCTAAGTTGGACGTTTTGAAGTCCTTCCGCGCCCAGTAGCTCGGCTGCTTGGCTGAGCTGTTCTGTAGCTCGGCAGGGCGAGCCGGTGGCAGGCATCTCGGAAGATACGCGTGGACGGATCTGAGTCGTTCATCATGGCGCGCATCACGAGGATGGGGTTCAGATCACGAGAAAACGTTATCTTGTCGTTTTGTGGGCGTGGCATGATCTGAACCGTCCATCAGATTCCGTCGCGAATTTTGAAGAGATCCGACGGTGACTTCGCCTCGGGACGATTTTTTGCCATATACGAGGGTCGGTACCCCGGCACCTCGGTTCGGCGCATCAGGGCTGTTTGACCGAGGTGCTAAGTTGGACGTTTTGAAGTCCTTCCGCGCCCAGTAGCTCGGCTGCTTGGCTGAGCTGTTCGGCAGCTCGGCAGGGCGAGCCGGTGGCAGGCGTCTCGAAGATACGCGTGGACGGATCTGAGTCGTTCATCATGGCGCGCATCACGAGGATGGGGTTCAGATCACGAGAAAACCTTATCTTGTCGTTTTGTGGACACGTGGCTGAATGAGATCCGCTCATCACGCCCTAGCACACTTTCCGAGACGATCTGACGGTGGTCTCGTCTCGGGAGGTTTTTTTGCCATATACGAGGGTCGGTACCCCGGTACCTCGGTCCGGCGCGTCAGGACTGTGATTTGTATCTAATTCCGACCCGTTTGACGAGTCGGAGGGATAGAGTCGAGCCATAGGAGGGATCCGGTCGTTAGATCAGTTTGAGGGATGCAGGAGCAGTTTCGAATGGCGAGCTACTTCTAGTCCGCTTGGGAGCGAACTTGCGAAGTAGAATCGAGCCAAGTGTTGGACTCCGATCCATTCAACGGCTGCAGGAGCAATTTCGAACGGCGATCTACTTCTGGCTCGTCTGTAGACGAGCCGAGGAAGAAGTGTCGAGCCGAGTGCTGGACTCCGAACCATCGTGTGGTTAGTTTAAGGGATGCAGGAGCAGTTTCGAATGGCGAGCTACTTCTAGTCCGCTTAGGAGCGAACTTGCGAAGTAGAATCGAGCCAAGTGTTGGACTCCGATCCATTCAACGGCTGCAGGAGCAATTTCGAACGGCGATCTACTTCCGGCTCGTCTGTAGACGAGCGGAGGAAGAAGTGTCGAGCCGAGTGCTGGACTCCGAACCATCGTGTGGTTAGTTTAAGGGATGCAGGAGCAGTTTCGAATGGCGAGCTACTTCTAGTCCGCTTAGGAGTGAACTTGCGAAGTAGAATCGAGCCAAGTGTTGGACTCCGATCCATTCAACGGCTGCAGGAGCAATTTTGAAAGGCGATCTACTTCCGGCTCGTCTCGTCGAGGAAGAAGTGTCGAGCCGAGTGCTGGACTCCGAACCATCGTGTGGTTAAAGAATTAAAGGCAGAGAGATGCGATAGTATCAAAAATATGAAAAACTTTATTTATTAATATCTAATGGTCGGCTGCTTCTAAAGTTGCTAGCCGTTATTACAATGAAAAAATAAAGAAAAAATTACTACTAGTAGCAGGAAGGGAGTGGTTCGACATCTTGAGTTACTTAGATAGGCGTAGCTGCCTTCTCTTGGTATTTCAAAAGATGGTCGGCATTCCAAGTCCTGGGAATTTCTCTGCCGTCAAGATCTTCTAGCTTGTACGCACCTGGGGCGGATCACTTTTGAAATTTTGTACGGTCCCTCCCAATTCGGGGCCAGTTTGCTTTTCTGCCCGGGGAACGAGATGGCCAATTTTCGGAGGACCAGATCCCCTTCCTTGAGGTCTGTTGGGCGGACCCTTTTGTTGTAGGCGAGCTCAATTCTTCTCCGGTAACTTTGTTGCCGTATAGCCGCTCTTTCTCGGATTTCGTCTATCAAGTCTAGGCTTGCTCTGAGCTCTCTGGCATTCTGCTCTTCTTCAAAAGCTATCAAACGAGGAGAGGGTATCCCCACTTCTAGCGGGATGAGGGCCTCGGACCCATAGGTGAGATTAAATGGACTCTCGCCTGTTGGGGTCCGCTTCGTGGTGCGGTGATTCCAGAGCACATTTGGTAGCTGATCGACCCACATGCCCTTGGAGCACTTGTCTAGCCTCTTCTTGATGCCGGAGAGGATCTGTCGGTTGGCATTCTCGGCCTGGCCATTTGACTGGGGATGGGAGACGGAGGAGAAGCGGTGTTGTTTGGCGAGGTCCTCACATAAGGCTCGGAAGGCAGCCCCAGCGAACTGCGTTCCGTTATCTGTAACTATGACCCGAGGAACGCTGAATCGGCAGATCACATTTTTCCAGAAGAATTGAACAACTCTATGCTCGGTGATTGTAGCCAGGGGCTCGGCCTCTATCCATTTCGAGAAATAGTCGACTGCCACGACTAGGAACTTTAATTGTCCGGGAGCTGGCGGAAACGGCCCTAGTAAATCCATCCCCCACATTGCGAAGGGGATCAGACTTGATAGGGAGGTAAGTGGTGCTTGCGGGAGGCGTCGGATGTCGGAATACTTCTGGCAGGAGATGCATTGCCGAACGTGTCGTTCGGTGTCCCGTAGGAGAGTGGGCCAGTAATACCCGTAGTTTAACACTTTGCGCGCTAGGGCTCTGGAGCCGGAGTGGGCTCCGCCGATGCCCTCATGAAGTTCTTATAGGGCGTAGTCGGTTTGCCCGGGGGAGAGGCACCTTAGGTAGGGCCGACCATCCACCTGGGTGAAGGAGCGCTTATATAGAATGCCTTCGATTAATACATAACGCCCGGCTCGGGTTCTTATCCTTCGTGCCTCCTTCGGATCCTGGGGGAGGAGCCCGTCTCTTAGAAACTCGATGAGGGGCTTCATCCAATTGTCTTCGAGGAGGACTGGCAGTGTTTCAACGGAGTCGAGCGCATCATCCTCTATGCTTGGCTTCAGGAGGACTTCTATCAGAACAGTTTGTTCGAGGCCTTGAAGGGAAGAGGAGGCTAATTTAGATAGGGCGTCGGCCTGAGCATTCTCTTCTCTGGGGATTCTAAGGATGAGGACCTCCTCGAACAGGGCCATGAGGCTTTTCACTTTAGCCAAGTACTTAATCATCCTGTCATCACGGGATTCGTATTCACCGAGGACCTAGTTGACGACCAATTGAGAGTCGCTGAAGATCCGCAGGCGTCGTGCCCCTGCATTTCGGGCCATTCCAAGGCCGGCTATGAGTGCCTCGTATTCGGCCTCGTTGTTCGAGGCTTTGAAGTTTATACGGAGGGAATATTGGAGGACAAAGTCATCTGGGCCCGCCAGGATGACCCCTGCCCCGCTCCCCTCGTTACAAGAGGATCCGTCGACATAGACCGACCAGACGGGTGGCCCCTTCGTTGCTTGCTCGGAGTCGGGGATAGTTGTTTCAACTATGAATTCGGCCAGTGCCTGAGCCTTGATCGCGGTCCGAGGCTGATAAGTTATATCATGTTGGCTCAGCTCGATCGACCATTTCATGAGGCGGCCGGAAGTCTCTGGCTTGTGAAGGACCTGTTTCAGTGGCTGGTCGGTAAGAACGACCACCGAATGGGACTGAAAGTAGGGTCGGAGCTTTCTTGCGGCCATTACCAGGGCATAGGCTATTTTCTCAATCTTCGGGTACCGGAGCTCGGCGTCCCGAAGCACCTTGCTGACGTAGTAGATGGGCTTCTGAGCCCTCTCTTCTTCTCTGACTAAGACCGCACTGAGCGTCTGTTCGGAAGCTGCAAGGTAGAGGTAGAGTGGTTCGCCAGGTATGGGTTTGCTGAGAAGAGGTGGATTGACGAGGTAAGCTTTAAGCTGGTCGAAGGAGTCTTGTTGCTGCTGCCCCCACTTGAATCCTTTAGCCCCCCTGAGGGCTTTGAAGAATGGGAGGCACTTCTCCCCGGACTTCGACAGAAAGCGCCCTATGGCGGCTAGGCGACCAGTCAATCTCTGAACTTCTTTGACATTTCTGGGAGGGGCCATGTCCAGTATGGCCTTGATCTTTTCCGGATTTGCCTCTATTCCTCGTTGGCTAACCATGAAGCCGAGGAACTTCCCTGATGAGACGCCGAACGCACACTTGTTCGGGTTGAGTCTCATATTGTGCTTCCTCAAAACATCAAATGCTTCTTGGAGGTCAGTCACATGATCAACGCCTCGGATGCTTTTCACAAGCATGTCATCCACGTACACTTCCATGTTCCGGCCAATCTGGGCCTGGAATACCTTGTTCACGAGGCATTGGTACGTCGCCCCCGCATTCTTTAGGCCGAATGGCATGACTCTGTAGCAATAAAGGCCTTGATCGGTTACGAAAGATGTCTTTGGGATATCCGGGGGGAACATTCTTATCTGATTGTAACCCGAGAAAGCGTCCATGAAGCTTAGGAGCTCATGTCCCGAGGTTGCGTCAATCAGAGTGTCGATGCTCGGCAGAGGGAAGGGATCTTTGGGACAGGCCTTGTTGAGGTCGGTGAAATCAATACAAATTCTCCACGTCCCATTGGACTTCTTCACCATTACTACGTTTGACAACCGCTCAGGATAATTTACCTCCTGTATGAATCGGGCCTTCAACAATTTGTCTACCTCCTCTTTTATAGCGAGCTGACGTTCGGGGGCGAACTTGCGCCTTTTCTGCTGAACCGGTTTGGACCCCGGATCAACACTCAGGCGGTGGACCAGGAGTTCTTCGGAGATACCGGGCATGTCTGCAGCTGACCATGCGAAGAGGTCTTGGTTGGCCCGGATGCATTTTACGATATCTGAGTATAGGGCGGACGGGAGGGTCTTGCTAACGAAGAACTTGTGGGCCGGCTCTTGCTCCGAGAAGAGCACCTCCTCCAATTCGTCCACCGGCTCGGAAGTCGGCCGAGCGGCATCTTAGGGAATTTCCAGTGTTTCTAATGAGAGAACGGGCCCGAGGGTGGAGGTCATATAACACTTGCGGGCCTGCTCCTGATTGCCCCTCACTTCCCCTACTCCGGCCCGGGTGGGGAATTTCATTTTGAGATGATAGGCAGAAGGGACGGCTTCAAGGGCGGCTAGGCCGGGCCGACCCAAAATGACGTTGTAGGCTGCTGGGACATCTACGACCATGAAATCCATCGACTCCGTGCGGGTAGTAGGAGTTTTGCCGGCTGTGACATCGAGGGTAATCACCCCTTCAATAGTCACCGGTACTCCTGTGAACCCATGGAGCGTGTAGCCGGCGGGCTTGAGTCTGTCTCGGGAGAGCTTCAGGCCCTTGAAAGCGTCGAGAAAAAGGATGTTGACGGAGCTACCGTTATCCACTAAGATCCTCTCGACTTTGAAATTGGCCATGTGAAGACCGATGACGAGTGCGTCACAATGAGGGGTGCGGACACCCTCGAGATCTTCGTCAGAGAAGGTGACGGGCACTCCGAGGCCTTTGGGAGGAGGGGTGGCTCGGACCGAGTTTACTTCTCTGATAAAAGCTTTCCGAGAGGAGTTCGAGGAGCCCCCTATTGGACCCCCATGGATGAGGTGGAGGACTCGCTCTTCCTCAAAATCTGGCGTCTCTTCTCGTTCCGGACGTTTGTTAGCCCCCCGAGGCTGGGGAGGAGGCTCGGCTCGGTCCTTTCTTACGAATTTCGCCAGCTGCCCCCTCTGGATAAGGGCTTCGATCTCATTTCTTAGAGCACGGCAGTCGTTGGTGTCATGCCCATGGTCCCGGTGATAGCGGCACCATTTCTCTTTATCTCTTCTCTTGGCAGGGGTGTTCATCTTCGGAGCAGGAGGCAAGACCCCTTCTTTTTCGACTTCCATGAAAATGGCGGAGATGTTAGTGGTGAGGGGAGTGAACTTCTCAAATCTAGGGGGAGGTCGGCGCTGGCCGGCGTTATCTTTCTGGAGCTTCTTGGCTCCTTCTTCTTCCGTTCCCTTCCTCTTAAACCCGGAGGCAGGCACCTCCCAGTTGGGTTGTTGCTCGGCCTCTTCGGCCCGAATGTACTTTTCTGTGTGAAGGAGGAGGTCGGAAAAGTCCTGTGGTGGCTTCTTGGCGAGGGAGGAGCGGAGGTTGGAATTGAGGATATTGGATTGGAACGCTGCGGTAGCAACCGACTGGTCGAGGGATGCGATGGTTCTGGCTTCTGCTGTGAACCTCTTCACATAGTCCCTCAATTTCTCCCCCTTCTGCTGACGGAGGTGCAATAGTGAGATGCTGGTCTTCTCAGCCCTTCGGCTGCTGACAAAATGGGTGACGAAGAGGGTTTCGAACTGCTCGAAAGAGAATATCGAGGAGGGGGTGAGACGAGAATACCACTCTCGGGCCGCCCCTTTGAGAGTTGCGGGGAAGGTTTTGCAGAGGAGGGCATCGGAAGCTTGGTGAAGGAGCATTAGAGTTTTAAAACTCTCTATGTGATCAACCGGGTCAGTCTCTCCGGTATAAATCTCGAATTGGGGAGGTTTGAAGCCGAACGGGACAAGGTGCATCTACTATGGTTCGGGAGAAAGGGGGTCGGCTAGGACGCAGGGTTCTCCCCCTGAGCTCTTCTTCTCGGTTTATCTGACCCAGGCGTCTCTCTACTTCATGAAGACGGCAGTTCATGGTGTCATCTCTCCGACGGTAATCTGCCGAGCCATGAGACTCGTCCTCGTATGAGGGAGATCGAGGGCTGCGGCGATGGTAACTTCGGGAGCGGCGAGGACTTGGGGTATGCCGGGAGTTGGTAGGAGCGGGTCGAGGAGAGGGAGACCATCGGCGAGGGCTTCGGACCGGAGGAGGGGATGGGAGCTTTGGCTCAATAGGATTCTGACGGAGGTTGAGGGCCTGCAGGACGGTCGCTTGGAACTGCTGGAACTCGGCACGGGTGATTGGTGCCTCATTGTTCCTGGGCTGTTGCCGACCCGCGGGAGAGTGCCTTCTTCGGTAATGATCGGGGGAGTCCTTCCTCCCTCTTCGGATGGGGGACCTCCTGTACTCTCGGCGACGAGGGGATCGCTCTTGCTGGCGGGAGGCTTCCTCCCGAGCCCGCTTTTCATCCAGATGACGACGGAGGTCATCATCTTTCGGGCGTTTGGGGGCGGCATTGTGGCGACCAGAGGCTCGGGGATGATGGGAGGCCATAGAGTCACTGGAGGCATTATGGATGGAGAGGTTCTCTTGGTGAAGAGGCTGTTTCTGAGGGTTAGGACCCTTTGGATCAGGAGGGGGAAGGTTCTGTTGGAGCGGCTCTTCCGTGGTAGGGGGAAGTTGCCCTTGTTGCTGAGCGGGATCAGGAAGGACTTCTTGCTGGTCAGGGTTGGGTACTCGATTAGACCCCCTTGACCTAACTTTGCGAGGCGGCATGGCTGGAGAAGACCTGTTCTCGGGGAAGAGGAGAGGTTTCTATTCGTTAGTTTCCCACAGACGGCGCCAATCTGTTGCCGCTAAATTTGGTGTGGGGGCAAACAGATGAATTTGTGGATTCTTAGGGAAACTGAATAGTAAACCTGTTTACCTGTTCCGTCGGGCTTCGGTCGTCGATCTCGCCGTAGACCTGCAAAAAGTGCGAGACACCGGGGTTGTTCCCGGCGACGCACCCTCCGACGCTCAAGTCAGTAATCTGAAAAGACTATGAAAGAGCGCAAAAACTGGTGAAAGATTGATTACCTCTTAATGGAGATGGGTGGGGGGTATTTATAGGCGTCTCAGGGAACAGATTAGGCATATAATTCCTGTGTATACAGATAAGGAATGTGATCCCTAATCCCCAGTGAAAGGATAGATATGAATCAGGGCCGCTGATTATTATTAATCAGAAACCCTAATTCTATCCTGCTGGACCGGGTTTGTTGCGGGTTGAAACCCGCGCCCAGTTGTGGTGGATCCGTTCGCGGGTTACTGGATCTGCGAAATGGAGACCCAGTACCCGCTTCAGACCTGTTTTGTAGGTAGGATTACTATTTCACCCCTAAATCTCGGGATTCGTGTCCCATTTGGACGGCCTTGATTAAACCCCTATTTTTAGCCATATCACTTCTCTTTTCCGGCTGGCAGCTTTCCCGACGGCTACTATAGCGGACTCATTCACTTTGATCGACGATACTCGTTATTGGTTTATTCCATTCACGATTGATCTTTCCCTATCGTTGGCTGAGGTCTTTGATAATCTCATTTCATATCTCAATAGCTATGAATGGAGATCTTCCGAGGGCATCGGTTGGCGCTGGTCTTCTTCTGACTCGTTTTCTGTTAAATCTTTTTATAGCTTCCTTAACTCGAGAGGAGTGAAATCGCCAATTGCCAAATATTTTTGGGATTCTTGGGCTCCTCTAAAGGTAAAGATCACTTCTTGGCTTGCTTTTAATAACAAGCTTCTCACGGTTGAAGTTCTGAACAAAAGAAATTCTGTTAAATCTTTTTATAGCTTCCTTAACTCGAGAGGAGTGAAATCGCCAATTGCCAAATATTTCTGGGATTCTTGGGCTCCTCTTAAGGTAAAGATCACTTCTTGGCTTGCTTTTAATAACAAGCTTCTCACGGTTGAAATTCTGAACAAAAGAAATTTAGCTTGGGGTCAGCTCTGCGCTCTTTGCGATCAGCACGCTGAAGATGTCAATCATCTTTTCACTCAATGCCCCACTATTATCTCATTATGGAAGATTTGCACTCTTGCGTGGGGCACTGTTTCTATTCCTCCAGATTTAGCCTCCGTTTGGTCTACTAAGCCTTCGAATATTTCGTACGGAAGCGCTTGGGTATTGTCGGTTCATACCATTATTTGGATAATTTGGAAGGAGAGGAATTGTAGATTATTCCAGAAACAGCAGATCCTCCTCAGCTGCGATGATTGATGAGTTTTTATTCCTTTTCAAACTATGGTCTTCGGAGTTGAAACCCAAAGACATAGCCTCTACTTCTTTCTATTTATTAGAAAATGCTTACCATTGTCTTCGTACTCTTCATGCGGTTTAATTTGCTGGTTTTAATTTGCTTTTGTTATAACCAATTTCTTCTTCTTCCTTTCTTTCTTGCAGGATTAAGTTACCGCATATGATGCGGCTACCAGCACTGTTTCACTGTTGTCTGAGATTATTATCTCGCCTGAGCTTTTGTCTCTTAATTTTGCCAGTACTGGTAGCGTTTTGAAAATCCCTTCTTTGGTTTTGTTGGCTGATGGATATTGTATATTTTGTGTGCTGTTTTGAATCAGCAGCATTTATTATAGTAGCGCTTTTCCTTTATTACCGTCATCTCTTTTCTTGGACTGTTATCTTCAGATGACTTTGCCTCCTGCTGTGTTATGAGCATTTGTATGTTTGGGGGCATATGTTTATAATGCTTTAAGCATCGTGTAGGCTTTATTTGATGGTATTTCTTCATTTGCTCTGCTGTTGTTATATATGTGATGTTTAGAGGCCTTTTTATTGTGGCCCTATGTTCGATGGCTGCTGTATGTGTTTTAAGGTGTTGTTGGTGATGTTTTTATTCCTCAGCTGCTAAGTCAATTGATTTCTTTTGGGTCTTGGAGATGCTCCTGGGACCATTCCTATCTATCAGTTTGTTTTTACGATCATTGTTATGTTCTCATTCCCATCTATCTTTTGGTACTGCGTTGCGCTTTATTCTCAGGCTCATACCTTCCGTTTGGGCCTGGCCGAGTTGGTATGTATCCCCGTCTTTAGCGACTCTGTGGTGCATCTTTGCCGACGTTGGTGTGGGAGCTTGGTGGGTGTCTCTCTTCGAGCTTTGAGGCTTTGGGGCTCCTGTTTCCTCATGGTGTGCCCGTTTCGGATGTTGTCCTCATGCCAGTTTGGTGCTGATTCGGTTTCGAGCTCCTCCCATTCTTAGTGCCTCTCTCTAATGTTATGATTGTTTCTTTGTGCTGATGTATTCATTGTGTGTTTTTCCCATTTTACGGCTTGTAAAATTACTATTTATTGTTTTAATATAATGTGTTTTTGATGGCTGGGGTTGTAAGACCCTATCCGATTCATCAAAAAAAATAAAGATGGTATTGGTTTCAAGAACATGATTGTGTCATTGTTTGTTAAATCGTCAAATCTGGATTATATTATTTTGTTGAAATATTTTGACCAGGAAATTGAACTCTTTTGAAGAAATGTTGAACTGTAATTTGATTGTGATTTTTCAAAGTTGCAGCAGTCGCAGTTTTTCTGAATACCGGACCTACTATTTTACATATTGAATTAGGCAAAGAACTAATGGTTAAATTAGATACACTACAAACGGCACAAAAAATCCTGGCGTTTTTTTTCTCATTCCCAGCATTTAAAAACGCCGGGGTTGATGACCCCGGCGCTTTGCGAAATGCTGCCGCAAGCGTTGGGTTTGACCCCGCAGGAGATTCGAAAAACTTTTCCTGGCGTTTTCAAATGCCGGGGTTATCTTTTTCTCTATCTCGGAGTTTGGACACGCCGGGAAAGAATAATTTTTTCATTAAAAAATATATCCCGGCATTTTAAAACGCTGGGATAGGTCATTTGTTAATTTTTTTATTTTTTATTTTTTTCGGTAGGGGGTTTAATAGTTAGGTTGTTGTTGATTTTATCGAATCAAAATACTTGCAATTCAATTGACAATTTTCTACAAATTCACGAATCAAACATATTAAACAATATAAAGTACTTTAAAACACAAATTTATTTCAATAATTAAACATTTCAGTCCAAATTATCCACAAATTTCCAATAATTACATGGATGTACAAATGCCTAAGAGCACAAAATCACAATATAGAAAATAAGTCTAAGGAAAGTTGCATCCACCTTTAATGGATTGCTCATTTCCTCCATCTGCCAATTCTACATCTTCTACATCTGCTTAACCCCTATTTTCTATTTCTATACATGCCATTTTCTCAAAAATGAGAAACACCATTGTGGATGCTCTAAGGATGCTCTTAGAGCATCCACAATCGTGTGCTATTTATGCATTTTATAGCAAACGACCAGCTACAGTCGTTTACTATTTATGCATAAAATGCATAAATAGCAACAATCAACAGTAGATTGCTATATATGAGAGGAGATTTGAGACAAATGCATATATAATACAGGACGCAACTTCACTTTGCGTTCCACGAAAAAAAATATTTTTTTAATTTGTCGGACGCAGCTTCACTTTGCGTCCCCACGAATTTTTTATAAAAAAAAAATCGTTAGACGCAACTTCACATTGTGTCCGACGTTTTTTTATTTTTAAAATGGAATTTAATAAAAGAGAACAAGTCTGGGAGGTCCTTGGACGCAATGTGCAGTTGCGTCCGAGGAGGGGCCCACTTATTAATTTTATTTTTTATTTTTTTACTTAAATAATGTTTTTAATTAATAAAAAAATCATAAAAAATCCTTAAAAATCGTGGAACGCAAAGTGAAGTTCCGTCTGAATTTTTTATATATTAAATTGGTATAAAATATCATTCAATGATTGCAGCAAAGAGACAAAATGCTAGATGCATTTATGCATTTATGTATTTTCTACATAATCACGACTGTGGATGCTCTCAGGAAAACAATTTGAAATAAAAAATAAAATAAAAAAATCAGGACATGCGTCGAGTCATGTACAACCTACATACAGTTTATAGAGTATTTACCTAACTATAGAAGAAAGAAGATAGAATGTGAAGGATGCAAATTGGCAGCCATATAAGAGAGAAGCTGCAACTGTACGAACTCATACAATTATGCAAAGAGGGGCTGATACAATTTTTTTAGCTTTTATAAGTGGAGCAAGCTACCTACACTGTTGTAATCTGCATACTATTAAACAAGCTACTTGTTGCTTACCTTTATTGATCCAAAGACTGATCGAGTTTCCCCTGTCATCTATATAAAAACTATTCTGAGGTTTACATGGAAGAAATGTGTCAATCTATTCTTTAGAAATGCATGTCTTTGAGATTGGCAGCTTCTCAGTTCTACACCAATAAAAGTAAATGTGTGTTGGACAAAAACATTTTTTTAGGAAAACTAAACTAACAAATAAGGAATCTAATCAAAAGATTAGGTGAGGCGATAAATTTATGATTCGTACTATTTTATTTCTATTATTATCTGCCTTGAACCTTAGACTTCAGTATCTTTACTATAATTCACATAAGCAAGAGACATCTAAATTATATTTGAGCTTTTCGTGGTAAAAAAGAAAGGGAGTACATACTCGGCCTAGAAAATGCAGAGCATATATTCTATTAAGAGAACACAATCTATATAAATATTATTTACTAATTATATATTAGGTCACTCGTTCAAGCAGTGCCGAAACTGTCTCTCTATTGAGGCAAACAATTCTTATTTGCCAGCTCCTAAATGGAAATTGGATAATCTGGTCTAAATTGGTTTTGGATGAATCATTGTAATGTGAGATTGAGTTGGCTATAGTTCACCTTGTCTTACAGAATATTTTTTAAAAAATTAACAAGTAGAAACGCAGAAACAAAGAAAGAGACCTGCTATTGCTGGTCAGTAGGCGAGGATCATCAATTTTAGGACTAGTAAACATAGACTTCATATTTGGTTCCATAGGATAAAACTCTAGTACTTCACTCAGTTTGCAAAATACACACACATATATATATAGAGAGAGAGAACCTGAGATATATATATATATATATACTAGGTTTGTCCGTTGACACGTGCCTACGGCACGTCTTCGGCACGGTGCACCTTGTTTGATCATATAAAATAATTTTGGAGGTCCAGAAAATTAATTGAAGTAGCAAACATAAAGCAAAAAACATATTATATGATTTTTTTGAATTATTTTTAAAGTTTTAAATTTTTAATTTTTTTAGTTTTTTAGTTTTTTTATTTTTTAATTTTTTTAAAATTTTTTTAATAGAGGAGGGAATGAGAGAGAGAAAAAAAATAATTAAATAAATATAGGAATTGTTTTGGGTGGGGGATTTGAATTTGAATTTTGGGGGAAAAATATGTTTTGTGAGGTTAGATCTGGGCCTTTAATTTTTGGGGGGATTGAAGGAGAGCCACTTGATAGCTTTCTTTGTGTTTTATTATATATATATATATATATATATATATATAGAGAGAGAGAGAGAGAGAGAGAGAGAGAGAGAGAGAGAGAGAGAGAGTACCTGAGATATGAGGTCGAGCTAGGGTTTCGGAAGCAAGGGTGCGCGAGAGAGAGGCTACAGTTTCGATTTCAGGATCAGAGATAGAGAGATGCGATCAATGTCGACCTAGGGTTTTGAATGGAGAGGAGAGGAGTGTTAGGGATTTCCACCTAAAACTCCCTCAGGATCTTGTTGAGTTATTCGATGCAATCAACACAAACCACCAAGCGCACATGAGATAATACCAAACACACCAAAGCATACAAATTTGTCCCGGTTAGGGGCTTTCGCCTTCTTTCAAGCCTTACAAGCAAGTACTAGTTGTTTACAAATAGAGAATCACTCAATCTCTCCTTCAATGAAGTACTCTCTCTCTTGGCTCTCAATGGAGGCCAATAACAACAATATATAGAGATCTAGAGAAAACCTAGTTGGATATCTTGATACAATAACCATTGGATATTCCTGAAGAGATAACCTTACGATAGGAGCCGTCAGATCTGACTCGAAGAACAAGTTGGGCTTCTCACGAATCACCAAGATTCGACCCAATAAATCCATCAGCGCCGCTATCGGTCGACCGCACCTCAAGGTCGGTCGACCGTCCCCCTCTCGAGAACTTCTACAAGTTGGGCGACCGACCACACCCCATGTACGGTCGACCGCGCGGTCGACCGTAACTCCACCTGCTGCTGCTGCTGACTGTTTCCCTTGCTTCCACTCCGTCTCCGATCGTCTCGATTCATCCATCGTCTCATCGTCTTCTTATCCAATCTCGTATGCAAGACATAAACCCAACAAGGAGACGGGACGTCGAGCTCGGGTTTCAAAGAGGAAGGGAGAGGAGGGGAGACGAGGGTGTTGGCGTCGGGCTGGAGACAGTAACGGTGTGGATTTGGGATTTTGAGTCAGAGCTGGAAGGGTTGGGGATTTGATTTGAGATTTTGGGATAGAGTTTAAAGTGTACAGTAAATTGGAAATGTGGAGATTTAAGGGGGTAGGGGGTATCCCGGCGTTTATTTAGAAATACGCCGAGATATATCCCGGCGGTTTTATAAAATGCCAGCGCAAATGCGCCAGGAAGACTTTATTTTGTAGTGAAAGGTCTTTATTATAAAGTTTTAGTAGACATCCACATCTTTCATATGAGCCTAAGAAATTCCTGTTTGGTTGTGATATAGATTTTATATGATTTTTGCACGTAGGGTCTGTTTCTGTCCATAAACATTGTTGGATATGTAAGTCATTTTTGTGAAATTTTATGTTATAAGTGGACAATTTCTTATTGACACTGCATTAGTATTTCGGATGTCATGATATAACTATAGCGTGTCTCAATGATTTGATATGAATATATGTTCGAGAAAATTTCTTCTATGATAGAAGCGGTTTGCTAAAGTATATATGTCATATTTCTACTGAATTTCCCGATATATTTATTGGAGACGAACTTTAATTTGTCATGATGAGTACGTTGGTAATTTTGCTTGTCAATGTATTATTGTATTCCTATGAGTTTGAATTGGACATATATATTTGTGAGTAATTGTGCTTTTGAAAGTGAAATCATTTTGATACTATATGTAAAACAATTGGGTATAAGTTTTGTGTTGGGATTGGGGCGTCAACAAACACCCTATGGTCGCAGCGGAACTAATTAGAGCAATGAGAAAGTCGAAGTAGACGAGGCGAATAAATTGAGCAAGCAAGTAGATCCACCAAACTAACACAAACACAACAACGATGACTTATCCCGGTTAGCTTTTGCTTAATCCGGGAGAAAATATAGGGAGATCTGATATTCAACTAGAGGAGATTACAAGGAGTTACTGATTCACTTGACACAAGGTATTAAACTCACCTACCAAGAATTATTTCTCTTTCGAGGCTCTCTTTGCAATGGAGAAAAGAATTTATGAAGTATTCCCTCTTATATTGGAGGAGTTTACAATATATATAGAAGAATAGAGAGAAAACCTAGGTCTAATCTTAATCCTCAGTCGTCCGATAAAACCTGAAAAGAAGTAACTGAATAGGAGCCGCACGATCTGACTTGGAGTTGAAGATTGAGCTTAACTGACCTAACAAATCGAATCCCAAAAACGAACACAGCGCCGCGGGCGGTCGACCGTCCAACATGACCGGTCGATCGTACCACTCTCTGACATTCCCTGTACTACGAGCGGTCGGGGGTGTGGTCGGTGGGTGCGGTCGACTGTCACCAAGACCGGTCGACCGCAACAAGCCTGCACCCTTGCTGCTGCTGTTTCTTCTTCTACTCACTTCGACGCTTTGACCTTTGTGCTTTATATTACCTTCTTCTAATCTGAACAACGAGTATACAAGAAACAATCCTAACAAACTCCATATTGGATTGCATACGAGTGCTATCACATGATGTGTTACTCATCTCCAAACTCTAACAAATTTCACTTGCAAAGAAAACTTAGAACAATAACTTCTTCTAATTGAAACGATCTCTACCCAATCTCACTTAATCTAGTGTCGCCCCTCAAAGGCACACCTCCGTAGATGTACTCACGAAGTTGCCAAACTCCGCACGAACTCCACCTACCCGTAGGCTTTCTCCACCTCTCGACGATATTCGAACGTCATGGTCTCGTCTCGATGATTCTAGTTGTGGCAAACTAGCTGAGCTTGCGGGAATAATGAAAAAAGAACTATCAACCCCTGCGCAGGATTTTCAAATTCCCCAAAACTTGTAGAGATTGTGTTGGCTTGGCCCAACCACTCTCATACCTCTAATCACTTTACGATGACCTTGAAAAACAGACAGAACTCCACCTCGAGCTGTATACTTGTAGCCCCGTGCATCAAGAGTTCCAAGGAAATTAGATTCCGTTTCAGCAGCGGAATATGCAAAACATCCCTTAATGTGAACATATTTAGACCTGGCATCTTCAACTCAACTGTCCCCTCACCCAGTACTTCACAAATCTCTTTAGTTCCCGTTGTCACACAACGCCTCGTAGTAGACTTACAAGTAGAAAACAACTCCCTCTCGGAGCAAATATGAGAAGAACTCCATGAGTCAAGTAACCAACTAGAATTCACTTCAAAAGAATTTGAAACAAGAAGACACGAACTACCTGAATCAAAGGCACCAAAGGTACTAACCACATTAACGGCTGAACTCCTATTCTTGGCACTCTCTTGATTCTGTAATTTCCAACAGTCTTTCTTGATATGCCCTGGCCTCTTGCAATATCGGCAACGGATCGAATCCTTTTGCAAAGCACTTTGTCTCCCCCCCCGAAGGACCATCCACTGCTAGACAACTTGTAGGAATAGACGATGATGATTTATGGGTCTCCTTCCTAAGTTGATTTTCCTTCAAGGCTTTGATTACACCATCTACCGAAATTCTCTTCTTGGCAGATCTACTGTGTAGCATGGTCGTGATCAAAGGCTCGTACGAATCTGGCAGTGAATATATCAGGTTGAAAGCTTTATCTTCCTCACACACATCTGCGTGGATCGCCTTAAGTTCAGATAATACCTTATTGAACTCTGTAATGTGGTCTTGGAGATTGGTACCTTCCTTCATAGATAAACGGAACAACTTTCTCTTCCAATGCATCTGATCTAATAACGACGAACCGGAGTAGTCAGCTATGAGTCTTTCCCACAACTCACCGCGTTAGTTTCTTCAAGAAATCTGCACTTGACTTCGTCCGCCAAGAATAGTCGGATTAGACTTATGGCTCTTTCACGAATATCTTTCCAAACGTCATCCTTCATATCAGTTGACTTTTCCTTCTTCTTAACTGCTGACTGCAACCGTTCTTGAACAAGACCATTATACATGTCAGTCTTCCACAGATTGAAATTGATCTTACCATCGAACTGCTTGATCTTCAAAATACTGTGGCCTGTCATCGTAACCAAGGAACTCGGCAACCTGAAGCTCTGATACCAGTTGTTGGGATTGGGGCGTCAATAAATGCCCTCTGGTCACAGCGGAACTAATAGAGCAATGAGGAAGTCGAAGTAGACGAGGCGAATAAATCGAGCAAGCAAGTAGATCCACCAAACTAACACAAACACAACAACAATGACTTATCCCGGTTAGCTTTTGTTTAATCCGAGGGAAAATATAGGGAGATCTGATATTCAACTAGAGAAAATTACAAGGAGTTACTGATTCACTTGACACAAGGAATTAAACTCACCCACCAAAAACTATCTCTCTCTCGAGCCTCTCTTTGCAATGGAGAAAAGAACCTATAAAGTACTCTCTCTCATATTGGAGGAGTTTACAATATATATAGAAGAATAGAGAGAAAACCTAGGTCTGATCTTGATCCTCAGTCGTCCGATAAAACTTGGAAAAGAAGTAACTGAATAGGAGCCGCACGATCTGACGTGGAGTTGAATATTGGGCTGAACCGACCTAACAAATTTTATCCCCAAAACGAACACAGCACCGCGGGCGGTCGACTGACCAACAAGACCGGTCTACCGTACCACTCTCTGGCATTCCTTGTACTACGAGCGGTCGGGGGTGCGGTCGGGGGGTGCGGTCGACTGTCACTAAGATCGGTTGACCGCAACAAGCCTGCACCCTTGCTGCTGCTGTTTCTTCTTCTACTTACTTCGACGCTTCGACCTCCGTGATTCATATTACCTTCTTCTAATCTGAACAACGACTATACAAGACACAATCCTAACATTTTGGGGCTTCAACGTGCAAAATCATATGATTGAATAAAAATTATTTGGCTCTAAGTGTGAAATCGAATGTTTGGACCGTCCGGTAGAATTATACTCGATGCCAAGTAGTCAACCATGAGATTATTGTACCTTTTGTTAGTTGTGGCCTCAAAAATACGTAGGCATAGAGTACTTGAAGTTGAAGAAAAAGAGAAAAAGACGAAGACAACAACAAGTAGAAAAATAAAGTTGGAGGGGTTGCGGTCACTTGTTTAAATCGAGAATAGCAATTCCATTTCTGGAACCACAGATATAGACTTTGAAATGGTGAACAACTACCCAACGACCGAGATGTAGTAAGTAATTTCGTACAAACTAGAGAATGGATTGTCATTTTTTTGTTTTTTTTCTTCGCAAGATACATGTAGTAAGTAATATAATAGAAGGCAAAATTTTTATATAAAAAAACCCTTTGAACTATTCCCTTTATGTAGAAAACTTCACTGAACTTTTTTTTTCCGCAAAAAACCACACTCAAGTATGATTACAAAAAACCTCCATGAAGTATATTTTCAAAAAAAACCACATCTAACTTTTCTGCTTGTATTAGATAACCTTATTCATCTTTGCTGTAATACCCTAAATTTTCATCTTAATAAGAAATATTGATTTTTCACGTGTTGTGCACGTGCAAAATTTTGTATGCATATTTATTTTTATAACATTTTCTTTTATAACATAGACAATTATTTCTTTCTTTCCCTTTATCTTTCTAAAAAGCCTATTTTATAAAGCCTAAACTTGTTTTCTTATTTTAAGCCCACTTTAATAATTAAGTATTTTTATTAATTAGCCCATAAGCCTAAAGCCCACTATTTTAAGGCCCACAAACTTAATTAATCTTTTAAATTGTCACAACTTGTCATGCAGACACAATTGGTGAACAATTGATTAATTAAATTTGTACAAACTTTAAATGGGGGGGGGGGGGGGGGGTACTAGAAGGGGCACATGCATGCACGTGTGTGTGCTTTGCACACCGTAGGAGGCCGGGTATGGCTAAGAGAAGAGTGGGAGAGTGGGTTTGTGTGCATGGGTGGTTATTTGCTTATGGGTGGTTGCTACAACTTCCCATCTTATCCTAGCCATTCACCTACAACCATCTAGTGAAATCCTAGCCCTCTAATCTATCCTAAAACTAGTATAAATACCCCTTACCTTCATGTATAAAACACTAAGAAAAAAATAATTGAAATGAAGAAACTATATAGGAGAGTAATATATTAGGAAGTGAAAGATTGAGTGTGCATTTGTGTGTGTGTCCCAACCAAAAGGAGGCCGGCCCATCATCAAGCACTAGGAGAAGCTCGGGTTGCACCAAGGAACAAGAAGAGGAGCATTTTGCAACACAATCTAGGAAGAGAAGGCTACTTTCTTGCATTCTAGGAGACTCTAGGAGCTTGTCATTTCGTGTTTCTCCAAAGAGGTGGGTGTTTCTCATACTTCTAGAACTAGATACCATGCTAGAGATGATTTAATGAAATTATTATGAATCAATTAGTTGAAAATTGGAACCATGCTTGTTTAATTAAAAGCGGAGTGGTAATTTAGAGAATGTTTGATGGATTGATTGATAATGAACAAATTGTGAATTAATGTGCTAGAAATCACCATATTATTGTGCGACATGAATGTTATGGTAAAATTTGTGCTTACAAATAGTTGATTAAATGCATCATGTGTAGTTAATTGTCTAAATAGAATTTCGTTATTGTAGAAAGATGAGATTTTTGTGTTCTAAAAATGTAATAGCATGTTAATAAGAAAAAGAACAGAAGAACATAGTAGTTTGTGGAATTCTAATTCTAAATTATGAAAAATGTGTTATTGTTCTCAATGTCGAAAATATGGACATAGAACATAAAGTAGGGCCAAAATACATGTTTTATAAAGCAAATAATCATTATAAAAATACTGGTTTACTGTAAATTTATGTATGTTATAATCTGGAAAATTTTGCATTCAAAAGAAAAGAAAAAGAAACAAAAATCGTTTTTTTGAAAATTATGAAATGTAGAGATGAACAGAGAACTAGTTCAAATCCAACCAAATTCTTTTCAAATCAATTTGGCCACTTAGACCATTTGGTCGGAATGGTTTCAGTCGCTACAGTAGCGGGGGGCTTGGTCTCTGGTCTCGGGTTCGATACTGAGAAGGAGCTTTTATTTTAATTTTTTGTTAAAAATTCCGAAATGCCGAAAGCCAATACACATGGATAATAACCCATATCATATCACCTCTGTGGCTTTGGTGTAGTGGTCTTGGGTGGTATCCTCTGGGCCGCTGGTTGTGGGTTCAAATCCGGTTGTGGGCTTTAGTTTAAAAACTTGTTTTTTTTTGGAGAAATTAAGATTCTTTTTGAGTTTTAAAAATAAATTAAAATTAAGAAAAATATGGATATAATTACTGGAATTAATTGGACTTCATGAGAGAATTTTTATAACTTTTGGTAAAGTATAATTGAGAATTTGAGGCTATTTGCAAGAAAGGACTTGTTTTTAATTAAATTGTCTTTTGGGATAAAGGAAAAAATAAATGGGTTATTTTAAGGAGTTTAAAATGAGAAATAGTAATGAGAAATTTGGAAGTTTGATTTGTGTAATTAATTTAAATTACAAATTGTGAAATTAGTATGGTTTGAAATAAGAATAAGAGATTTGTGGAATGAATAAACTATTGATTATGACAAGTTGAAATTTTATTGTTTATGAATGAAATGGTGTATGAAAATGTAATTAAACGACATGTTGAGTTATGAAGGATATTATGAATATGGATACATGAATACTATGATTATGAAATGTGAACTGTGATTAATCATGAAAAAGACTTTGTGAGTATGAAAAGCTCGATGTTGTAATTATGAGTTGAAATTAAGAACTAGGGTGTAGCTAAGCATTATACCGACAATAAAAGAAATGTGAAAATGATATTTGGAATGAAAAGACCAAGATTTGGGTCATGTGAAATGAATGAATAAGACCGGTATAGTGGGATTGCTAACCCTAAGAGATTAGTTTTGTTCATGATTCAATTAAACTAAGGATTAGATACATAGTGAAGATGTGACGAAAGTAAGAAGAAAAATATTGAGTATGAGGGCCATTGGATTGGCGGCGTGAGAGTATTCACAGGATGTCCCATGATGCTTCATGAGTAGGACGTGGATACTACTCCAGAGTACCGTCCCGGTGGCGATGCTCGTGGGGTGTTTGGTGACTGCGGGTGGTGTCATGTCTTTGGTAGGAGCTGAATTACCACAGGATGCCTGCATGATGAGTCATGTGTCAGTGCGTTGGGATTCCCTCCAGGGCGCCTAGACATGAGTTCGTAGGTCATAAAACATCAAGGATACTTACTGTAGTTACAGTAGTAGATTAAGTCATGGCGAGGGATTGAATCCTACAAGATGAAGAACGGTTAAGGGCTTGCCCTCGAACCTATGTAGTATGGGCTGCATAGACTCTGAACAAGTGCGCATTAGTGTCATATAATAGAAATATTTGCATTAAGGGCTAAGTGCACATTCACAACACGACATCAGTAGGATAGTTCCTTTAGCTTTGTTTGTGAACAAGTTTGTGGTTTGTTAAGTATTGAGAATCGTTATACTGTTTTCGGCATAGAGAGGATGGCCGTGTATAATATTTCATCAGTTGAATGAATTGACGTGCCCACAGTTTCTATGCAGGGAAAAGGTACATGAAAAAGACTAAAGAAGACCTGATGCTTAAAGATTATTCAACTGTTGTTGTATTTCATTCATTGATGTAAAAATTTGCTTCCGCTGTACAAATGTTGATGCATAATGTAACTCTGATGTAAAGTAAAGTTTTTATTTCCTTGTAAAATTGTACGAAGAGAAGTGAAAAGATCCTGTGGAACACGAATTCAGTGGTATTTGAGATTCGGGGTGTTACATTTGCAAGTTGGTTCAGAAAACATTATGCATCTTTCTCATTATTGTCAAAAAACCTCACTCAACTTTAGCACAAAGCTCAGGCCATTGGAGTAGGTTTTTTACTACTATACTTGAGTGTGGTTTTCTGTGTAAAAAAAAATTTCAGCGAAGTTTTCTGCATAAAGGGGATAGTTCAAGGGGGTTCTTTCAAATTTAGCCATAATAGAATAGGTTTGCTCTACTTTCAGTGGAGGGCCATAGTGAAGATGTGACGAAAGTAAGAAGAAAAATATTGAGTATGAGGGCCATTGGATTGGCGGCGTGAGAGTATTCACAGGATGTCCCATGATGCTTCATGAGTAGGACGTGGATACTACTCCAGAGTACCGTCCCGGTGGCGACGCTCGTGGGGTGTTTGGTGACTGTAGGTGGTGTCATGTCTTTGGTAGGAGCTGAATTACCACAGGATGCCTGCATGGTAAGTCATGTGTCAGTGCGTTGGGATTCCCTCCAGGGCGCCTAGACATGAGTTCGTAGGTCATAAAACATCAAGGATACTTACTGTAGTTACAGTAGTAGATTAAGTCATGGCGAGGGATTGAACCCTACAAGATGAAGAACGGTTAAGGGCTTGCCCTCGAACCTATGTAGTATGGGCTGCATAGACTCTGAACAAGTGCGCATTAGTGTCATATAATAGAAATATTTGCATTAAGGGCTAAGTGCACATTCACAACACAACATCAGTAGGATAGTCCCTTTAGCTTTGTTTGTGAATAAGTTTGTGGTTTGTTAAGTATTGAGAATCGTTATACTGTTTTCGGCATAGAGAGGATGGCCGTGTATAATATTTCGTCAGTTGAATGAATTGACGTGCCCACAGTTTCTATGCAAGGAAAAGGTACATGAAAAAGACTAAAGAAGACCTGATGCGCTTAAAGATTATTCAACTGTTGTTGTATTTCATTCATTGATGTAAAAATTTGCTTCTGCTGTACAAATGTTGATGCATAATGTAACTCTGATGTAAAGTAAAGTTTTTATTTCCTTGTAAAATTGTACGAAGAGAAGTGAAAAGATCCTGTGGAACTCGAATTCAGTGGTATTTGAGATTCGGGGTGTTACATTTGCAAGTTGGTTCAGAAAACATTATGCATCTTTCTCATTATTGTCAAAAAACCTCACTCAACTTTAGCACAAAGCCCAGGCCATTGGAGTAGGTTTTTTACTACTATACTTGAGTGTGGTTTTCTGTGTAAAAAAAAGTTCAGCGAAGTTTTCTGCATAAAGGGGATAGTTCAAGGGGGTTCTTTCAAATTTAGCCATAATAGAATAGGGTTTGCTCTACTTTCAGTGGAGGATCTCGAGTTTCAACTAAATGCCATCCCGAAATTGGCATTGAAACTCGATATAGACTGGGGAATGAAACCCATTATACTCCAAATCTTGGAAGATTTGAGTCAGACCGACTGCAGGGCATTGTTTTCATCATCCTCCCCTAGGCAATAAAGTCGTAGGCCTGTTTTGTTCCCTTATATAGGTAATGGGGGCCTGCTGAAGTAGTTCTGGTAGGTCTGGCTAGTTGATGAGCCTATTAAACAGGCTATCCTGTATTCTTTGTCTTAATTCTAGGCAGTTGACTTCAGTGTCTTAATTCGAGGACCACTGACTCGAGAGAGAAAAAGCCTCTTGGCTGATTCTGGCCTGCCCAGTTCAAATGGGTTCGGACTATCAAAAGATATTCCCCCTCCTCGGTTTGTAGGAGGACCCTATGCCCTATCGTATTTTGTAGGGTTAGTACCCGAGCGTATAGCTCGCTTTCTTCTGCCTGGCGTATGATTCGAAACTGGGCATAGGCCTCGGTACTTACAGCTCTGCCTCGATTGCTGGGGCACTCGCAGCAGAATCCCCATCCCACTCCTCTGAAAAGGAATCAGAATTGTAACACCCCGTAATTTCAAGAGCTATACTATATATATATATATATATATATATATATATATATATATATATATATAATAAAGTGAATGGCAAACATGTAAATAATGTGAATAAGGAGGGGGCCCACGAGATGAGAAACAACAAGTGATGGCTGTGTGGGGTGACGTCATCGCTGACGTCACCATGGGTGGCCCGCTCGTTTGTGAGAAGAGCAGCGCTGCTGCTTTGGGAGTATGACGTGGCATGGAGCCCACGGGCTCCATGTATACGAGACTTGCGAGAAAGAGAAATGTTTGAATTAGTCCCACATCGAGAAATGCAATAAAATAATTAACAATAAATAATAAAGCCTATGATCAAAAATCACCAATCCGGTTAACCACCTTTTGAGAGGCAGCCTGTGGTGGGCAGTTGTACTATACCATAAATAATTTGTCTGATAAATTGTATAAAATTGTTTGAGTTTGGGGCATGAGCGTTACAAATGGTATCAGAGCCGACTTTCAACACCGAGTGTGGGGCATGTCTATATAGTCGGGCAGTAGATTTTCGGAACTATAGACCCGGTCGGGCGGTGGATTCCGAGACTATGGTAAGCCCTCAATGAAATCCGGGATTGTGATTGATCGGGCGGTAGATTCCAGGATCATGATTAGTCGGGCGGATAGGAGGGTAGCTCAATTAAATATGAGATTATGATTGATCGGGCGGTGGATTCCAGTATCATGATTAATCAGGCGGATAGGAGAGCAGATGCTCCACATCGGCTAGAAAGTAAATCCTGCACTAGATTGTGCATGCCCCATGCTCAGCGAGGACACTGATTTCTAAAGCGGGGGTGTATGTAACACTCCATAATTTCAAGAGCTATATATATATATATATATATATATATATATATATATATATATATATATATATATATAAAGTGAATGGAAAACATGTAATAATGTGGATAAGGAGGGGGGCCCACGAGATCAGAAACAACAAGTGATGGCTGTGTGGGGTGACGTCATCGCTAACGTCACCGTGGGGGCCCACTCGTTTGGGAGAAGAGCAGCGCTGCTGCTTTGGTAGTATGACGTTGGCATGGGGCCCACGGGATCCATGTACACGGGACTTGAGAGAAAGAGAAATGGTTGAATTAGTCCCACATCGGGAAATGCAATAAAATAATTAACTATAAATAATAAAGCCTATGATCAAGAGTCACCAATCCGGTTAACCACTTTTTGAGAGGCAGCCTGTGGTAGGCAGTTGTACTATACTATAAATAATTTGTCTGATAAATTGTATAAATTGTCTGAGTCTAGGGCAGGGGTATTACAAGAATTGCTCTAATCCCCTGATTGAGAGAAAATAGTTTCCTCCTTTTCCGTTTCGGAAAATGCAAACCTCTAGCAAGACCTGCATCTGAAAGGAATCCTCTGTCCGCGAGGACGAGTTTGCGGCAAAGTGAGTTTGGTCCCTAATGACAATTCCTCGGGTAACATTGCCTTTGATAGAGAAGCATCCCCCCAAAAAAGCCCACCAATGCTTTGGCGGCAAATCCGGCAATAGAGGGAGATAAAGAGGTTGGAAAGCGCCCCCTCCAAAAATGTGGATCACGAGAGTGCGAATAGCATGAGCCTTCTGAAAAGAGTTCTTCGGGTGTACATGGTTCAACAGAGAAGAGGACGGTCGACCATGCAATCGATCGGTCATGCCTCAAGTGTGGACTTGACACGCTGCGGTCGACCGACATCGACGTTGTCTGTTATTTGAGTTTTCAAGTTTTGGGTCCAATAAGTTGTATTTTTATTTGGGTTTTAGGGTTTACTTAAGGGCTATATATTGGTTAATATGAAGTTGAGGGAAGGGGTTCAGTAGTAGACAATTACTGTATGGTTTACAACCAGATGAAAGCCACAGGTTGGAAGTTTTCAGATAGAGGACAATCATTGTTACTTTTATCTACTTTGTCTGATAGTTATTGTATGGTGGAACAGACTATTACATGCACTATGACAGATTCGACGACTCTACAGGATGTGGTAAGTAGCATTCTGAACGAGGAGGTGAGAAGGGTGAGAAACAAGGGGGTTTTCATCATCATCTTCTAGAGATTCCGCACTGACAGTTGAGAAGAGACGTGAGAGATCTAAGTGCAATTGAAGAAGAAAAGATTAGAGTAGTTCATCCGAGTGTTGGTATTGTCACAAGAAGGATCACATAATGCTCAGTTGTAAGACATATATGAAGAGGAAGCAGGAGAAACCAAAGGAAGTCAAACCAAAGAAAGCCAATGCGGTGTCCGATAAAATTAAAGAGTTATGCTTATCAGCTAGGGAGGAGTTGGGCATGTGAGATTGGTGCATTGATTCGGTTACACTCCGAGGAGTGAGGTGTTTGATGACTATAAGGAGGGTTCTTTTGGAGATGTGATCATGGGGAATGGTCACAAGTGTCTTGTACGTGGGGTTGATACTGTTTGCGTGAAAGCCAATGATGATCAGAGTGTTGTCTTGTGGGAGACAAGGCATGTTCCAGACTTGAAGGAAAATCTTATCTCGATTGAAAGGCTAGACAAAGAGGGTATATCTACTACAGTTGGTAGTGGGGAGTGGCGTATAGCTGTAGGTTCAAGGGTGATTGCAAAAGGAAAGCGTGAGGGAATGTGGTATTTTCTTAGAGACGTGAGAGGTGTTTTTTATGTACTTGACTCTCAGCCGGAATCGAGTAGTAGGTTATGTGGGATGCAACCGAGTTCTTTTAGTTGTGGAGGGGAGGTTACTAATTTAATGGGAGTTGCTGGTCATGGAAGTGATCATAGTGAGCAAGACGTTGTTGCAGTGAGGGTACTTTGCAATATGGTAGACAAAGCTTTAGGGTGCATTGAGAGGCACTATTATCGATATGCTGGGTGATGTCAATGAGGGTAACCGAAATGGGGCTGTAGGGGTTAAACAGTCTGCAAATTTTGTGGAGGTGTCGTCCACGGAGACTTCTAATGCATAGGGTGCATTGAGAGGCTTTGAACCATGTCTGATGTTAATGGAGATTCTATGAGTTGGGGATTCTTGTAACACGGAATCCGACACGGGAAGTTGTTTCTCCTGTATTCGTGCTCTGTGCGATTGGTGGATCACATCCTACATGAGGTGATGTGGGGTGGTTGGTGCACTCCACGTGGTGGAGTGGCGGATGTGCTCTTCATGATAGTGGGGAGTACTTGAGTCTTTCATGAAAGTGGGAGATTGGCAGAGATAATGCGATGTAAAGATTACACTAACTCTGAACCATTGTGTATTTGGTCCAAGTGGGAGATTGTTAGGATTGTGGCATCAAATACACATAGGCACAGAGTACTTGAAGGTGAAGAAGAAGAGGAGAAGACGAAGACATCAAGAGAAGATAACAACAAGTAGAAGAATGAAGTTGGAGGGGTTGCGGTCGACCGACAGGGAGTGCGGTCGACCGGTCTAGCCTGAAAGGAGTTCTTCAAGTGTACAGAGTTCAACAGAGAAGGGGACGGTTGATCATGCAGTCGACCGGGCATGTCTCGAGTGTGGACTTGACACGTTGTGGTTGATTGACCCAAAGTGCGGCCGACCGACATCTACGTTGTGTGTTATTTGGGCTTTCGGATTTTAAGTCCAATAAGATGTATTTGTGTTTATGTTTTAGGATTTACTTGAGGTCTATATAAGTGATTATAGACTTTAAGGTTTGTATCCATCTCAAGGGAAGAGAGAGGGGGCTATATAAGTGACCGTAGACTCTAGGATTTGTATTGATCTCAAGGGAAGAGAGAGGAGAGAATTGGTGAGCCGTTATCATTGTTCAACTTCTAAAGGGGATTGTGCCGAGTGTTTCAAAGGTGAGAGAGAGATTGAGAGTTGTAATCTCTATGTAATCTTTGTATTTCTTGGGGATAAGAAGTATTAGTTATCTACATATTGATTGTGTTCTTGTGAGGGGTGCCTCTGTTGGCGAGAGGAGCGGTGGTCGATGGAGGACGAGGCAGCGAGGCTGTGGTGGAAGGCGGTGGGGCGATGAATGCGAGGAAGGAGATGGGCAGGAGTCTACTTTCTAGAACTTCTGACGGATCCACATTTACTACTCTGTAGCAGCGGGAAATCCGATTTTAGTACAATAACCTACTGCTGTCCAGAATTGAGTTTCTTTGTTTGATAATCTATATTATTGTATTTGATGCATTGAATTGTTTGAATTGCATTGCATGATCTTAGTGTTGTATTGTCATCGTTCTAGTATTCCTTATTGATCGTCTTATCGTTTCCCCATTGATATTATTCTCCCTATTATTTCCTATTGGTATCGTAATATTGCCAACCGTTATTGCATATTAATTGAATAAAGAATTGTTAATCAAGCCGGGGTTAAGGGTTGACTAGAGTAGTTGATGATATAGTGACTGTACTCGGAGGAGGGGTCTGTGTTTCCCTAAATATTGTTATCGGCTATTGTCTTATCGGTTGATTGTGGTTTACGACTGTAACCCAATCTATCGTGTATTGTATCATGGCCAAATTATCGTATCGTGCATTAAATATTGAATCATAATTATTGAATATTGATCATCGTTGCCGAGTACATGATCTGTAGAGTTCACCACTTTAGTCTAAACATTCACTGCTTGTATACACCAAACCTGTGGAATGGGACGCAGTAGTACGTGCATTAGTTAGGATTAAATTGAATAATAGACTTAAGATCGTCATCACATTATCATTGCATATTGTCATTGTTATTGAACATTTTCATTTTATTGTTTAACGTTATTGTTATCGTTTGTTGTTATTGTTATTTCCCATTGTTATTGCATATTGCATCGTTATCGTTTTGCCATTGTTCATTGCTATCGACCCTATTGTTCATTGAATTCATTGTTATATCGTAAATGTCATTGTTTCATTGTTTTCTCTACTTGTCGTCCATGACTTACTCTAAGGACATATTATCCTCTATTTTTAGATGAACAACTTACAGGTAATCAAGGAGAATTGTCTAATGGATTGGGAGAACAACATTGGTGAAGGAATTGATAGCATCGTCGCTTATTATTTATCATTTATGTTTTGGAGACCTAAATCATTGAATATTGTCATTTTATTGTATTGTGGGCATTTGACCCAGAATTGCTATTCTTTTTCCAGATTTGGTTATATTTCATGTTGCAATTCGTTTTGTGATTCATGTGATTATTCTTATATGCTTGCGTGGTTGTATCGCTTTCTTATTTATATTGTTGAGTTGAATCGATAACAGTTTATGGATGACGCAAGTTATTCACTGGGTCAATGTCACGTGCTTGTATTCCGTATTTTTAGGAAACGGAGCGTGACAAGATTTTTAGTGGTATCATCTATTGCTTGTGGTGTGTGAGTTCCGCTATTAGTAATACGAGTTGGGGTAGATTCTACCGCACCTTCTGGATAGACATGCAGGTAGGCTTGGTACGTGGTCGTGACAATGCCCCATATTTTGGTGGATGTATGTGCTAACAAGTTTGGGCTCCACAACGTTATATCGTTTGGGCTTATGCGAAATACAGATGAGAATGTAGGTTAAAGTTCATTGAAAATTGTACTGGACACCCGTTGTCAAATGCATTGATAAAAGTATTGTTTTGTTTTGTTTTATTGGACATAAACGTTTATTTAAAATGTAATGAAAACTCATTTGACCACTGAATATTTTTTGTGTATTTCGCAATAGAAGTGTTATTGTAAACATCCTTTGAAACACTGTAATTGATATTGTATTTCACATACAATTCAAATCGTATTTTGCTATTGTGAATGAACCAAGTATTGGATTTTGTGTTTGAGACTGCATATTTGACATTGTTTTTGTAATTTGAGATCAATATTGTATTTGTCATCTATTTGATTATTGAGAGAATAAATAAACTAAGTATTTTAGAATGCCATACTTTTTCTTAAAATAGTTTGACCAAGTAGAGGTAGGAATATCCTACCTCAAAATATATTAGCATAACCTAAATAAGCATGATATGTTCAAAGATAAGTTATAGTTCTCAATCGGAAGGCCAAGAAAGGTAGTTTAGTTGAGATTGGGATTTAGTTGAGATTGGGAGAATGAGATGTGTCTCAATGCTAGAGTGAAGAAAACGTAGAGGGCTATTGTCGTACACCTCTACTTACTATAATATTGAGATCTTACGAATTTTCCCATTATCCATATGCTCCATCTCAACATAGTTGGTCTCCTCAAGAGAACTTGAACATATATAAGTAAAACTAGAGTAGCAAAGATATGGTCTTACAAAAAACACCTGAAACCATTACATAGTTGTTAAAAGAAGCAAGCTAAAGCTTCAAAAAGATGTTAATAGAACAACTGAAACCACACCCTGGATCAAGGCAGAATAATGTCCTCTTGAACTCCCTCATTAGCCACCTGAGGAGCTGCAGTTCTAACTCCAACAATAGCATCAGTGGTTGTATGTTGAGGGTGACGACACAACACTCCATGTTCCTGTAGAGAGCTTGACAACTTTGCCTTCTTGTTGCTTGGGGGGGGGGGGGGGGGGGGGGCATTCAACAAAGAGTAGAGATAAAACAACACATTAGAAATCAATTGATGAGTGGTTGTAGGTGCTGAATTAAAGACCATTATATCTATCTAGACACAAGTCCCAACATATACTAATGGAGAGTAAGCATCGAGCATGATGTAGTTAAGGTTGATGTAGTTGAGGTTTAAAGGGAGCAAAACACCATGAGCTAAGAAAAGTGTGTATGTAGTCTGGTAGTGAGGGGATGTGCATGTTGTGACAGGAATGTGACCAAACATCCTTTGCAATAGGGCACTCAAAGAATATATGGAAGTTGGTTTCAGATGGACATGCACAGGTTGTGCATGTTTCATCCCCCACCCAACCTTTGTTCTTCAAGTTTGCTTTGGAGTTGAGCCTGTCCCAGCTAAGCAGCCAGATGAATATCTTGCATTTGAGGGGAGCATAGTTCTTCCAAGTTGCCTCAGCGTAGGGAGACATGATGTCCCCATAGATCAAGAAGTTGTAAGTGGATTTGACAGTGAAGATCTCTATGGCTGTGTGCTTCCATCTTTGAGTGTCTCTGCCTGTGGATGATGCCCTTCCAGTAATTGGTTGTTGAAGTTTGTCTCTTTCCTCAACTATTGCCCCCACTTGCAGTCTTCTAAGTCTAGGTCTCCAATGCTAGACATCTCCTATCCAATGGCCTTAGGTTAAAAGTGGTGCATGGGGATCTCATGCTGCAACAGCCAGAGTGGGGAAGATATGCTCAATGTTCATTCCTTCTATCCAATTAGACTTCCAAAAAGTGATGGAGGAGCCATCTCCCAATTGCCAAGTGATGTTGGAGAAAAAATGGTGTTTTAAGGGAAAAAATTCATTCCTAGATTGCAGATGAATAAAAAGGAAGATGATATAAGCCCAAGCTTCCATTGTGGAAGAGAAGACATAGAGTTTTACTCACCAAACAAGTAGGATCAGCAACTAGTTTCCACCACCATTTCATCAAAAAGAGATTGATTGAATGTATGGAGATGAAGAATTCCTACCCCTCCGTGCTTTAGGCTGGCAAGCACTTCTCCAGTGCATAGTAGCTTTGCCTCTATAGTCTTCATCAGTGCCAGCCGTAGAAACATGCTTCTGATTTGATCAATTTGCTTAATGACCCAAGATGGTAATTTGAAAAATGAAGCAAAATACAATGGCAATGCAGATATGGCTGAATTGATGAGTACAAGTATCCCCCCCTTTGATAGCAGTTTCCTTTTCCATGAAGATAATATCATATGTATCTTATTGATAATGGGCATCCATTCTCTTTTCCTGGGCTTGCCCTTGGATAAAGGCATGCCTAAGTATTTGATAGATAAATCTTCTTCCTGGCTTTCTAGGATCTGGGAGAATGCAGCTTGTTTGGCTCTAGACTTGCCAAAATAAATTAGAGAATATTTGGAGAAATTTATATCAAGCCCTGAGACATCTGAGAACAAATGTAGTAGAAATTTCAAATGGATAACTTCTTGTTCCTCACCTGCACTAAAGAGAAGCGTGTCATCTGGAAATTAAAGCACTGATAGTTCACCAAGAGGACCATGAATGTTGTCAGGAAAGAAAACTTCATTTTTTCTTAATAGTTTAAGCATATGAGCAAGAACATCAACCACTAGGATAAATAGCATAGGTGACGGGGAATCGCCCTGTTTTAATAATCTCTTTCATTGAATGAAGTTTCATCTGATTCCATTTATAAGAATTGAGGATTTGGCAAATTGCTTGCTTGATTTCTTCCAATGTGAATGCACTGTCTAACTGACTCAGATCTATATGGTGAGGATAAATACTTGGCCAGTCTACCTTGAAGGAGGGGTTCCTGCAGTTCCATAAATGGAAATGAAGTGACTGTCAAACTGATGCCTAATCTCTTATTGCTCTGTAATTATTTGGTCCTCATCATATAGAGAGTAAATGTTGTTTCTTCTTCTCCTGAATTTGCGGTTTATTGTCGAATGATGTATTTGAGGATCATCATGAGCTTTCTTTATTGATATATAAGGTAAAGAGTAATGCTAGAGCCACTACCAATTTCACTACATTTTTCTTCACTACCTTATGTGGCACATTCCAATAGGTAGGGAATGATAGAGTAGGTGGGAGAACTCTCCAATAGGAGTATGCCACCTAAGGTAGTGAAGGAAATGGTAGTGAAATTGGTAGTGGCTAAAGCATTACTCTAAGGTAAATTTTCAAATATCTTTTTTGATTACTAAAGCTTTTGAGTTTGTATCAGCCTGTGCAACCTATGCGGTTGCACGGGGCCCAACAATAATGAGGGCCCAGAAATTCTTGATCTTCCTATCTTATAAAAAAGGGATATTTTAGCAAATGCCCTCATTCAAAATGTGAAAACTAACTTATACCCCCACTATTTTTAAAAACTAAGAAATACTCCTAGTTTGGAAGGAATCGTTAAAATTCCGTTAAGTTAACTTACGTGCATCACATGTGACACAGTAAAATGACCAAAATATCCCCAACAAAATTATTTTAGCAAATACCCCTATTCAGAATATAAAAACTAGCATATACCCCCACTATTTAAAAAAACTAAGATATATCCTCAGTTTGGAAAATGAAAATTTTGTATGTATAATTATGCCATCAGGTAAGCTCAAATTTTTTTCAAAAGTGCTATGTATAATTATGTCATCACTACTTTACATTGAAGGATTTACAACCGAACTTGCTTCTGCAGACAAATACTTAGAAATGAGCTACAACAATGACTAAAAGGGGAGCTACAACCGAACTATGACCCAAAGGGGAATGACTTACAATAATCTTAAATTGCACATTTATATTCTTATTTATATTCTTGTAGATTAGTAGATATGCAACCTACTGGAAAATGTGTTGAATAGTTCTATAGCTAGCTACAAAGCACATACACTTCTATATGGAATCTCATATGTAGGTTTATTTGGTAAACGGAGGAGAGAGAAAGCTAGGGTTTCTCGAAATAATCGAGATCGGTTTCAGATCTCCAAATCGCAAGATTGTAACAATCCCTCTCTCATTTCTTCAATCTCGTTCGTTCTTGAAGTTCTTGATCTAATCGAAGTGGTTGTTAGTGTAATGTATGAGCTTGATTTGCGGTTGGTTTGGTGGATCGGTTGTTTGTGGGGTCGCATTTATTGATTTCCTGAGTTTCGGCGGTTTCTGTTTAGGGTTAAAATCGGTAGATCGGTTGTTTGTTCGTTTGATTTGTGGAGTGATTCTTCTTTTTGTTATGTATTTAGTTAAGTGAAGATTTGTAGTTTGTAATTACTTGATTTAAAAAGTTGCATGTCGAGTTTAGTAGCTCGTTCGGTCACTCAGACTCACTGAATGTGGTGTCTGGTCGCATTGCGGGTTCTAAGTAATATTGTGCATAAATACACTGTCTATTTTTTGTTTGGGAATGAAGATTTGTCAAGTTATGCAGAGTTAAGAGATGAATTTGCTGATATTACATATGAGATTCCATATAGAAGTGTATGTGCTTTGTAGCTAGCTATATATAGAACTATTCCACACATTTCCCAGTAGGTTGCATATCTACTAATCTACAAGAATATAAATGTGCAATTTAAGATTATTGTAAGTCATTCCCCTTTGGGTCATAGTTCGGTTGTAGCTCCTTTTTTAGTCATTGTTGTAGCTCCATTCTAAGTATTTATCTGCAGAAGCAAGTTCGGTTGTAAATCCTTCAATTTAAAGTAGTGATGGCATAATTATACATAGCACTTTTGGAAAATTTTCGAGCTTACCTGATGGCATAATTATACATACAATTTTTTCCTTTTCCAAACTGAGGGTATATTTTAGTTTTTTAAAACAGTTGGGGTATATGCTAGTTTTTATATTCTGAATAAGGGTATTTGCTAAAATAATTTTGTTGGGAATATTTTGGTCATTTTACTGTGTCACATGTGATGCATGTAAGTTAACTTAACGGAATTTTAACGATTCCGTCCAAACTAGGAGTATTTCTTAGTTTTTAAAAATAGTGGAGGTATATGCTAATTTCCATATTTTGGGACATTTGCTAAAATATCCCTATAAAAAATTGGTTTGAGTTTCTTAAAAAACTCTTCAACAAAATGAGCAGAACCTGCATAGAGTTTCTAAAAAAAACCTCTTGATCTTCCTATCTATGTTAACTGTTCAAGAAATTCGATCTCTCAAGAAATTCATCTCTCTCTCTCTCTTTCTTGTAGATAGAGAAAGCCAGAAACTAAGGAAGTGACTTTCTCTGATCCTTCATCTTCTTCACTGCTCCAAGGTTTGAGCTTTCTTTCTCTAACTCCCTGTGCTTTCAATTTCCAGTTTTGTAACTTCAGGGATGGTAGATACCGATCGAAGTGATTTTTTTTTATAGATACCCATTATGTATTTTCGATCATTTGAATATCAAGTTGTCATTAAGTTTGTAATGCATTTCGTTACTGGCAAATGTTAGACACTGCAAGTTCATTCATAATAAGATCTCTTATTTTGAAATGTGTAGATGAGAATTGTAATGGGAGGGAAATTGCGTGGCCACAAAATTTGCATTAGAATAAAGATAGTTCAGGAGATAGGATTCACTTTGTTATCAAATTATCCATTAGTTGATAATGTGGTTTTTTATAATCCTCATGATTAAATTAGAAAAGTAGCATGGCAGCATGGGGAATTTTTTTTTTGCAACCGTAAAAATTGATTTTCAAAATATGGTGAGCCCTACTCAATAAGGTTGGATGAATTGTAGGCATGAATTTTTATCACATTGTATATTTTTCATGTTCTGTTACTATGAACCACCATTTTGTATCTGTTGTAAGAAGAAAATATAGATAATGATAAATGGTTGTTAGGGAGTTGAATCTAGAATATGTAAAGAAGGCCCAAATTTTTTTTCCCTACACAAGGCCCTAAAAAATCCGGATCGGCCCTGGTTTGTATGGAATTATATCTATATCTTATACTATTAGGAGAGGGAGTCTACCTCCCTTTCTCTTTTCTATATTTTGAAATAGAGAAAGAAGAGCGAAAGTAGGGATTCCTATTTAACTAACACGTGCACTATGCATGATTTTTATTAATAAAACAAAAACAAAATAAAAACCATAATCCCCTTAAACATAGTCATTTTCCCTCTCACTTTTCCAACCTCACAAAATCTCACGGCTCTTCCCAAACTCACCCCCATCCTTACTCCAGCACCCCCAGCGACTTTAGTAATATTCAATTGTATAACATTATGGTTTGGTAGTGATTCTTTAAACTATCTGCTTATGTGAGGATGATAATGAAGATTTCTAATTAGGGTATGAATGATATTCATAAGCTTTTCCCAATTCTCTCACATTTTTTGGGAGTTCTATATAATTTTATGACTCACTCAAAACTATTTTAGGCTGTGCAACTTACACAGGGTAACACTGGTGTATATATATGTAATTGCTCTAGTTTTATATTCAGAGTGTAAGTTTGAAGAGAAGGCTTCTTGAGTGTGGCCTCAACTAGCGTACCCAGATACGATCCGGACCTGACCCGGACTCGGCATAGGACGGAACTGACATGATCTATACGGGCTCGGGTCCTAAAATAAGACCCGATGCACTTCTGGGTTCGGGTCCTGGTCCTGGTCTGCTCAAAATAAGCCGGACCCAGATCCGAACCCGTTAAAAAATACCCAAAAAAATATGGAATTTGAATAATAGGGTTATAAGGATATACATATTAAAGAAATTGTTAAACAGAATTGTGTAAATATGATATTTATTCATGTACAAAAATTGTTGGAACCGTAGGGTATTAGGTGCAAAAATACTTATTCCCTGTTACCGGACCCGACATGTAGTTTTTTTTAAAAGTACCCGGACTCAGACCCAGTTCTTGCAAGTCCGGGTCCGGGTCTGGGTCCAATTTTTGGATCCGTGAGGTAGGGTCCGGATCGGATAGTAGAGAACACGATCCAATCCGATAGGACCCAATACCAGCTCTAGCCTCAACAAAGTCACGACATACTTTCCAGATGATTCTCGAATAAAGAGGTCTGGAGCTTGCTCCAAACCGATGAGCAAGTAATTAATTAGTTAAGTTTGTTTTTAATTAGTTTATGCACAAAAAAGGGTATTCGAGGAAATTGTTAAAAAACATTTGATTAGGTGTTACCTATGAAGAATATTTGATGTCTTTTGTTGTTGTCATGAGAAATATACATTGTAGACATGTTGTGTAGTTGGAAAGAAATTTCATGTGTCCCACTCTGTCGAGGTTATTTGAAAGATTTTTTGTTAATTAGGTTTTAGAAGCACTGTACGGGCAGGGCCGGTCTCTATCTTGAGACAGGTGAGGTGGCCGTCTCAGACCTCCGGATTTTTTGTAATTTTAGGGGTCCTAAATTTATATTTTCCTTGAAAATATACACATTTTGCACGTAAAAAAAATATAATTAGGAGCCCCAAAAAATAATTATTTGGGTTGTTAAGATAAATCAGAGAGTTGAAAACAATACTGAATAATGAATTGAGTTCAACCAAATACAATACCACCTATATATAGGAGGAGAACAAATATCAAAACAACTATACAACCAATATGAGACTATAATAATATCTCACACCCCCACTCAAACTTACGATGAGTCAAACAGTGTGAGTTTGCCTACTAAGTATCTAAATCTCTGAACAGTATGAGATTTGGTGAAGAAGTCTGCAGTCTGCTGGGAAGAGTTAACAGAATGGAGAAAAATGGTCCCTGCTTCAAAGCGCTCACGAACATAATGGCAATCAATCTCTATATGCTTCGTTTGCTCATGAAAGACCGGGTTTCTTGCAATGTGCAATGCACTCCTATTATCACAATAAAGAGGAGTAGCTCCTGTACGAGTGACACCCATATCTAATAATAGTCAACGAACATGAACAATCTCTCTAGTAGTAGCTGTCATTGCTCTGTACTCAGCCTCGGTAGAAGAACATGCAACAACTGCCTGTTTCTTACTTCGCCATGAGATCAACGAATCACCAAGAAATAGACAGAAACCTGTGATAGACCTTCTGGTAGTAGGATCACCTGCCCAATCTAAATCAGAATATACACTGAGCTCTAGTTTGGATGCAGAAGGCATGAATAATGAGCGAGTGATAGTGCCCCGAAGATATCTGAGGATCCGAAGAAGAGCACCGTAGTGAACGATGTAGGAGCGGAAACAAACTGACTGACAACACTAACTGCGTGAGCAATGTCGGGCCTGGTCATGCATAAGTAGACGAGCTGTCCAACAATCTGCCTATATCTAGTGGGATCAGGAAGGAGCTCACCATTTGTGGGATGAAGCTTCACATGAAGCTCTAAGGGTATATCGGCTGATCGACTGTCAGGGAGACATGCAGCGGAAATAATATCTGATGTGTATTTCTGTTGAGAAATGAGTATCCCCTGAGATCTATGAGCAATCTCTAAATCCAGAAAGTAACGTAGCTTACCAAGATCTTTCATATAGAACTGATGGTAAAGGTATTTCTGGGTGGATACAAAGCCGACAGAGTCATCTCCAGTAATGATCATATTATCAACATATAGTAGTAGAAGTACCCTCCCCTGCGGTAATGACCGCATAAACATTGAATGGTCCTGGGAACTCTGATGAAAGCCAGCCTTGGTGATGACAAGCCGAAAATACTCAAACCAGGCACAAGGGGCCTGTTTCAGAACATATATAGCACGGTGTAATCTGCAAACATGACGAGGAGTAGTAAGACCAGGAGGAGGATGCATATAAACCACTTCAGATAGGGTACCATGAAGAAAAGCATTCTTCACGTCTAACTGGTATAGCAGCCACTGACGAATGGCGGCAACAGCAAGATGGGTGCGAACTGTAGTCATCTGAGCCACTGGGGCAAAGGTCTTATCATAATCAATGTCATGCTCCTGTGAAAATCCCCGGGCAACTAGACGAGTCTTGTGCCGCTCAATGGAGCCATCAAGTCGATATTTGACCTTAAAGATCCACTTCCAGCTAACAGGCTGAACACCCACAGGCAGTGGAACAATATCCCAAGTACCGGTCTGATCAAAGGCACTGAACTTCTCTGCAATAGCTTTCCGCCACTCGGGGTATTGAACGGCTTTCTTATAGATTCTGGGCTCACGTGTAGAGTGTATAGCAGTGAGATATGCATAAAACCAGGGTGAGTAAGAAGCTAGTGTGGCAAAGCCAAATTGGTCAGAGGGACCAGTGGCATCAGGTGTGTAACGATATGGTGGGACGCCTGCAGTAGAACGTGTAGACTGGTGAACCGGTGATGAAAGGGCAACATGTGGAGGTGAGGTAGGTGGTGTGAGTGTATACAACTGTGGGGATGCAAGTGATGTGGGTGTATGAGGCGGTGGAGAAGTAAGGGGTGTCTCTGTAGGAGGAATACTAGGGGGACTGTTTATAGCAGAAGCGAAAGGAGCGAAAGGAGTAGGATCAAATGGAATGGGTGGTGTGGAATTAGGCCCAACAAGTGAAGGATCGAGAAAACTAGCATCCTGAGGAGAGGTCAAGTAGTAGGGAGAGTTTTATACAAAGGAGACATGTCGAGAAATACGAATACGACCTGCCACATGATCAAAACAGCGATAACCTTTATCCTCAGGACTTAGACCTAGATGAACACACTTAGCGGCACGAGCGGTGAGCTTCGTGCGTTCAGTGGAAGGGAGAAGGACATAACAGGTGCACCCAAAAATACGAAGCATGCTGTAATCGGATAGGGAGTGATAGAGAGCCTCATAAGGAGTGGTGCCAGAAAGGGCAGATGAAGGAGTAATATTAATGAGACTGACAGAAGTCATGACAGCTTCAGCTCAGAAAGAGCGAGGAATAGAAGAGGAGAGTAGAAGAGCGCGAGCCATCTCAAGGATGTGACGATGCTTGCGTTCAGCTACACCATTCTGCTCATGGGTGTGGGGGCATGATTGCTGAAAAAGAGTGCCATGAGATTGAAGAATCAATCGCATAGTAGCAGAAGTGTACTCACGAGCACCATCTGAGCGAAAGGTTTTGATGCGAACCCCAAACTGAGTGTGAACCATGTTCGTAAAGAATCGATAAATGTCAGGTATCTCAGAACGTTGGCGCATAAGAAATACCTATGTATGTCTAATGAAATCATCGATGAAACTAACATAATAGAGATAACCTTTTTGAGAAGGTGTGGGAGATGGGCCCCATATGTCAGAGTGAATAAGTTGAAATGCATGAGTAGACTGAGAAATACTTTTATTGTTAAAAGGAATGGCTAAGTGTTTTGCCAACTTATAACCTTGACAAACAGATAATGAAGTAAAATTAAAACGACCAAGAGCACCACTATGAACCAAAATTTTCAAATGAGACGCACTAATATGACCTAAGCGGCTGTGCTACAAATCAACATCAGAACTAACAACACCAGCAAAACTAGAAGTAGAGTCATGAGCATAAAGAAAATCTAGATGATATAGACGTCCATGTCTGCTAGCGCGTCCAATCATATGACCAGTCCGAGGATCCTGTATGGTACATTCCAAAGAAGTAAAGGTAACAGTGAGGCCACTATCACATAAAGCACTAATGGAAATAAGGTTCGTAGATAAATGACGGCCATAAAGGACCAAAGGTAATGTGAGAGTTGGATTTTTAATAGATTCGGAGTGTGTAGTAAGAAGTAGTGAACCATCGGCAGTGTAAAGTGACGGTGCATGAGAGGTCAGTGTAGTGCGAGTGGTGAGAAGAGTGTAATTGATAGTGAGATGATGTGAAACACCAGAATCTAAAAGCCAGGAAGAAGACATACCAGGAGTGACAGAGAAAGCAGGAGCAGAGGAAACAGCTCTGATGGACTGATTCGAGTTATGAAGATCTAGCTGAGCTAGACGGTGTTGTGGAATATCATAGGGAGAAAGAGAAGGCATGGCCGGAGTGACGGCCATCGCACCGGGTGTGCGGAGAGGAGGTAAACCCTGTTGCTGTCTGCGCTGCTATGCCTGAACCCTGGGGATACAGAATAAAGCAGTTACTATGATTATGACCATCCCGCTGACAGTGGGTGCAATGGGGACGACAATCAGGAACACTGCTATGAGCAAAAGGAGCAGACATAGGGCTGGGGCGAGGCTTGCGTGAGAAGGATGTATGGTGAGCAACAACAAGAACACTTTCACTGGCAGAGGGTGGGTGAGAAGTAGGAGTGGGGAGTGCACGTAACTGAGTTTTTTCAGCAACAAGCTCAGCAATAGCAGCTTCAAGACGAGAAACTGGATCACGATGGATCAATTGACTGCATAAAGACTGATACTCTGGTCGTAGACCCATCATAAAGAACATAAACTGGCGACGTTCATGAGTAACATGCACATCACTGTGCTCTAGTTGCTGTAATTCGTTCAGATATTGCGCATAGCTGTGTAATGTTCCTGAATACTGCGATCACCTTGCCTATCAGGAACGGACTGAACAAGAAGTTGATACTCACGGGCTCCACTATTTTGGACATACTGAGTAACCAAATGTTGCCAAAGAGCCTGGGCAGGACGAACACGAAGAAGATCAGCACGAAGACTACGGTCGAAGGAGGAGATGAGGAAGGCAATAATTCGACGATCATGATCATCCCAAGTGGTCTGAGATGTGTGAATCAGTTGCTTATCGACAGGGGAAGCGGTAGCATCGGGATCGTTGGGACGAATAGTGGAACCATCAATGTGACCCCATAAGGAATGGCCGAGAAGAGTGGCCTTAACAGAAGCAGACCAATCAGTCCAATCCTTTGCAGAAGAGAGAAGGAAATCAGTGGAGACTGGAAGATACTGACGAAATTGGGGCTCCATAAAAAAAATCCAAGGACCTACAAATTTTTTTTTTCGTTTTTTAATTTATTTTTAAATTTATAATTTTTTTTCTTTTTTTTTCTTTTTTTGGAATAGAAAGAAAATAAACAGATAAAAAAAGAGATAAAAAAATAAACTGAGAAAGTGTCGAACGGGGGGAGGGCGGCGTCTATTGGTCTTCTTCGACGACTGTGGATCTCGACGACTGTGGATCTTGACGACGGGAGCGGGAGTTCGGGAGCGGTTACATGCGGGAGTTCGACGAGTGTGGATCTCGACGACGGGAGTTCGGGAGCGGTTGCGGGAGGCGACGACTGTGGACGCCTCGACGACTGTGGAGGCGACGCCCGTGGAGACAACGATGGTGATAGGGTTTCGATGACAGGGGAGCTGGTCGGGAGGATGAAGATGATGTGTTTTTTTTTTTTTTTTGAGATCTAGGGTTTTGAGAAGAAATTTGTATAAGTTGGCTCTGATACCATGTTAAGATAAATAAGAGAGATGAAAACAATACTGAATATTGAATTGAGTTCAACCAAGTACAATACCACCTGTATATAGGAGGAGAACAAATATCAAAACAACTCTACAACCAGTATGGGACTATAATAATATCTAACATGGTTCTTTCGTCTTGGGCCCCGGGAACTCATGACTGGCCCTGTGTATGGGGAAATTATTTTGTTTAAGCACATCTTTACAATGTTACATGAGGTATATATATATATATATATATATAGAAAAGTGAGCCTCATATTTGTATGAGGAAATTTCCTCATACAAAGTGAGGTGGCAAAATAAGAACCCTTAGATTACCCTTTTAATCAAAGGGCTTATTTGCAAAAATAAAATTTACAATTATTTGATAACTTTCCAAAAATAAAATTTACAATTATTTCTTAACTTTCTTAAAATTAATTGATTTTCTCTCTCCAATTCCTCTTCCTCCCCCTCTTTCTCACGTCTTTCTCCCTCCTCCTCTAACCCACGCATCTTCCCTCCTCCCACGCCGCCACTCATCCTCCCACGCAGGCCATCGCCGCTCCCTCACGAACGTCGCCGCCCTTGTCCCACGCCCTCCTCCCACGCCGCCGCCCTCCTCTTTCACGAACGGCGCCGCGCCCTCACGAACGCCGCCGTCCTATAATTTGGATGACTGTAACTGTTCATTTCGATGCCAATGAACAGTTTTCCGAAATAATTGGGAAAACTCTACCTGCAATTTATCTCTTAGAAAACATTTTTGTCGCAGTTTCTGCTTGTGTTTTGAGGCTGCTGTTCTATCCCTTGTTCTCTGGATGCTTGCATGGTCCTAAATTTTTCAAAACAGAGATTCCGGTGACTATTTTGACATGTTTACTTGGGTTGACAAATGGGTATTTCACTGCGGTGTTGATGATTCTTGCTCCGAAAGCCTTGCCATTACAGCATTCGAAGACCGCTGGATTGTGATTGTGGTGTGCTTGGTTATTGGATTGGCTGTAGGTTCAGTTGTAGCCTGGTTTTGGGTTATTTGATTGTGGAATTGTACAATTGTGTTCATATATACTTCAAAGCAGTGCAATGATTCAACATGTTCATAAATTATAATACTAGTGTGAACCTTTGATCTGAAAGTGATTCTTATGTTGTGCGAATACTGTGTTAGATTATATTGAAAATTTTGTGTTTCTTCAAATATGATGAAAATGAGGGATGGTAGCGTTGTGTGTTTGCCTATGCAAAGAACTGTTCATTTCGATGTTTATGGCATGCTTACACTGAAGAATGCATCTGCGTCGAACTTTTTAACAGTGTTCAGTTCTGTCAGTCTTGTTTCAGCAGACTTGCGTAATTATTCTAACTATTCACTCGTTGGGCTTGATTGGTTCGTCGTAGTTGGGTTGACAGTGAAAATTAGTTATTTGGTTTTAGATCACCAATAACTTAGTCTGCTAGTTGTAAAAGTTCAGTGGTTGAAACCGTGACAATCTACCTGTAAGCGACTTTGCTGAATCATGGCTCATCCGTCAAATCATTTTTTATCTGATTCATCAACTATTTCTTTCTAATCTACTTTTACATGGATCTCGTGAAAGATTACTGGATCAAAATTTAAAACTAATACATCCAATTGTTGGTGGGTAAGATTTTGGCTGTAACCCTGTACTTAACGAAACAGAGGATTAGAGTGCAAGAATGAAGGACTGAAAGTTGATTCTGATGGTAGTTATTGAGACTGGTCATTAACAAACACTCAAACAGTGCGTACAATTTTGCATACATGAGGATGTGTCTTTATCTCTCTCTCAACAATATATTTTCTTCAGGAAATTAAGGGAAGAGATAACATCCACAAAAGTGCGCTTATCAGGAAATTGCCAGGTTATGAACTCCTAATAGATAGGGATAATACTGTTACTACCACAGTTTTGATACCCCAAATTGAACTGTGAACATATGATTTGAACTGTGAGCATATGAAAATGATACTCTGCATGCATTGATCGACAGGAACTGACATCCTATATTTCTCTTGTACACGAGATGCATATGTAGGTGTACAATTTTAAACTGTACAAGGGAAATTAACATTTCTCATCTTAGATAGTTTCATCTACTAATGTGGCAGTCTAGCGACAGTAACCATGATAGGCTCTTAACTTTCTCAATTCCAGTATTTGATTTTCCATTTAAACCACAACCGTGATCATGAAATGGTTGGAATGTGAGAGAAAATGGTTTCATAGAGGAAAACCAAAGAACTTGTGCAGAAACACAATCCAAGCACGTGCATGCAGGTTCTATGTTTTCCATGAGTCAGATGCCAAACTTAACCCAGCTCCTTTCGGAGGCAAACTTGATTGCATACGACAAATTAGACAGATCTGTGTTAGATCTTCACCAGTTTGCAGTGATGCAGTAACGAAGGTTGACTAGGATGCCATTCACAAGAAGCATGTTCAGATGTTTGAAATATTGGTAACAAGTGGCCATCACATCATCTACTGATTAACTGACAACCAAAACCAAAATCTGGTGGAAGACATGCACGAATTCCATGATACTGATCTGATAGAGTGCTAAACTGCTAATTCTTATAACTGGGCATCAAGAGAACTATTCATCAACTAAGGATTCTTTCCCACCAGAAAGGTATCAACACTGGAGAATGACTCGGTGTAGAAAATTGGACACATACTTGGCCAATCTTTATGACAGGATGTTCAACATGACATCTCATGTTGTTCAGCATAGCATCTCAGTTTGTGCAATTTCCAAGAGTAATCCTTGAATACCTTAATATTTGTTTATGCAGTTTAAGTTTCTTACACCAAGTAACCATTCTCAAAATTATCTTAAAACTTCCCCTAATCTGAGCTCTTAGGTAAGGCTGAGTATCTAAAGGGAATCACTTTTTATTGGTCAAGTACCAAATAAGTGAAACAGCCAAAAGACCACCCTAAAAAAAGGTCATATGAGCCGAATAAGAAGCACAAACACATACATGTCGACACCGACAAGCAGTCTGACACAGACAAATGAATTATGATATTGAAATAGAAAGAGCCATTTTGGTTGCTTACAGTGTGCTCCACCACATGTTCACCATGATTCTAAATAGTGTCTTTGCTTAGTTACCTTCTAAGAGCATGAGCCCTTCATGAACTGTATATGTGACCTTAAACTTACATGTTTACCTACTATCCATGTGATATTTGTGAGTGATAGTTCACTAGCTATTGCTTATTACTTATTGGGAATTAGTGTTATTGTCATTTCCTGTCATGACTTACCACAAACATTAAATCTATGTCAAAGTGAAAATTACAACGCATAATACATTTGAAATTAAGATGATCTGGAATATAAGTGTGTTTTACCAACATTGATAGGATAACAATACAAACAACAAGAGGAGCAAGATATTTAGGCAAGAGAGGCCAAAAATATCAAGAGGATGCCAGTATTAAACTAGGATGCCAGTCATTCAAGTGACAGAGAAATCATCAGCATCATAAACATTCAAATGACAGAGAAATCACAAAACTTCCTATTATTCATTTCTGAAACAGAGAAATCACAAAACTGAAATGAAGAAGTAACATTCAAATGACATGTAAAAAATGTATATGGCTTAGATACACATCAGCATCATAAACATTATTCTTGGATTACATTCCCACAGATTTCTTGATATGCAAAGCAAACAACAAAAGCGCCACAGATTTCTTGATAGAGAACTTTGCTTTTCATCATTTGCTCCATTAGATCCATAAACGATAACTCGTAAAGGCAACAAAATCTGCCCTGTATACAATAACCAAAATATAAATTATCAACCAGCTATAGAGGAGATGCAACAAGAAAAAGCTTTATATATGAGAACTTTTATTTCATTCACCTTTTCCCACAGATAAGAATCTGTAGTTTGTAGACTGTCATTTTCCCACAGATATGGATTACTCTATTCAAGGAAAAACTTACCTTATTAATGGAAAAACTTACCTTGATGCAACTGCATATAGTTTCTCCCTAAATAAATACATAAACCAAATGAAGAGAGCTAAAAGTTAGAAACTTATGTAACAAACAAAAAGAAATGAATCATTTATAGAGATGCATCAAGAAGTAGAATTCTCATCATTTATGGCGTTCGTGAGGGAGCGGCGATGGCCTGCGTGGGAGGATGAGCGGCGGCGTGGGAGGAGGGAAGATGCGTGGGTTAGAGGAGGAGGGAGAAAGACGTGAGAAAGAGGGGGAGGAAGAGGAATTGGAGAGAGAAAATCAATTAATTTTAAGAAAGTTAAGAAATAATTGTAAATTTTATTTTTGGAAAGTTATCAAATAATTGTAAATTTTATTTTTGCAAATAAGCCCTTTGATTAAAAGGGTAATCTAAGGGTTCTTATTTTGCCACCTCACTTTGTATGAGGAAATTTCCTCATACAAATATGAGGCTCACTTTTCTCATATATATATATATATATATATATATATGAGTGATCCAATGAGATACATCTTAAAATGAGATAATGAGATACATCAGTTATGACCATTAAATATGAGGGAATTGAAATGAGTGGCTCTCATTTATTTGGATTAATTAACTGAACATTGGGTTTTTTTTTTTTTGAGTAATGGTTTAGCCACTACCAATTTCACTACCATTTTCTTCACTACCTTAGGTGGCATACTCCTATTGGAGAGTTCCCCTACCTACGAGTGTGCCACCTAAGGTAGTGAAGTGAAATGTAGTGAAATTGATAGTGGATGTAGCATTACTCTTTTTTTTTCTACATATCTATTATAAAAAAACCAAAAAAACAGCAGTCGTTTTCTCTCTCTCCGTCCCTCATCTCTCATCTCTCTCTCTGTTTCCCACTTTCCCTTTTCAAAACCCAACCGCCCATATCCCATACTCCCGTTGCCAACTCCGACCACCTTCCACCTTCACCATCATCCTCTTCACCAACCCTTCGTCGCCTCTAAACCATCGTCGCCCCTCTCATAACCCCACTCCTCGTCATCCACCGCCCAAACCGTCTCCACCGAACCCACTGCACCATCGCCGTTCCATCACCACCCTCGTCCATTGCCACCGTGATCCCTCCACCAAAACTCCATGCTCGACTGCTCGACTCCATCCTCGTCAAGCCACCTTCGACTACCGCCGACAACCCACCTCCTCTGTTTTCTTCCGAAACAGAGCATATTTGAAAATCAAATCAAATTCCAGAATAATGATGGAATGTTAAGCCAGACTAAGGAATTGGAACCATCGGCCACAGAGACTAATTGATGTATCTGTGCTGATGTACAACTAGATGGTTCAGCAACATTGAATATTGAAAGATTTGAGTATTCTCAGGAAGGGAAGATGACATGTTTGGGATTGTTTCAGGAGCTGAAGCTCGATGCAATAGAAATAAATATTGTTAAGAATACTTTTGGAGTGTTTCAATTTATGGGAAGATGAAGAGTTGAATCTTTTATGGATGACTCGTGATTGAAATAATTCAGCATGTACAGTGAACGTGTTAGTTATCAGATTCTGTTGCACTTGCAATGCACGTGTTTAGTTTTATCACAGCATATGGTTGCATTATTGAACGAACTGGTTTTGCGCACCCTATAGGTTGGATTTGTAGATGAGTTGTGGTTTTTGTTAGGAGTAATTTGTTATAGGAAGTTAGATCGAAACTCGAATGAACTGGGCGCTAAATAGAAAATGTTCTTATACTGCTAACTAGTCTATGGATTCTTTAATTAAGAGATAAGTGTCAATGATGTCTTGAATTTCTTTTCAGTAGTTTCTAAGGAGTCTGAATAAAAATGATTTTATCATTTATTTTATTTGATTGGGTTGTGGACTTGTTTCTGTGTGAAATAGTTTTTTCTTCTTCTTCTTAAACTATTACAATTTTTATATGCTCATCTAACTTTTTTTTATAATTAAGAAAAAATCTAATTTATCTATTTAGTTCATATGTAATCTTGTAAATCTGGAAACTGGAATTTACGGGATTGTTTCCTGAAATTTTGCTGACAACTGAACATACAAGATGATGAAAATAAATGCAATTTTTGAAATTGGACCAAACTTTAATTGAGGTTTATTGGCTCAGACATTCTGAAAGAAGCACTTGTAGAGATTTGGGGAAATATGATATTGGTGAATGAGAGATCGTTGGGGAATATAGTTTTGAAAAACATTGCCCTTGTTTAGGGGAAATGGTAGGGGAAATGGTGGAGTAGCCTCACATATATATCATACAAAGTTTTGAGCTTTCTGTCTCCAACACTGCTAAGCTTCCTCTTTCCATTTGAACATTATTTCTATGTTTAGTTGTTAATTTGTAATGAAACCAAGCTGAAGCCCTCGGTTAATGATGGTTATCTGTGTAACATGGACCCTTCTAGATAAATTAATAAAGGTACTCAATTAGTTTCTACATGAAGGATACCTGCATTGATATGCCATGATTCATTGCATTTTCTTTCTTTAGGCTGAGGCTAAAATTTTGAACGGGCCACACGAGGATCTGGAAAGCTATTTAGTGGCAGTTGACCAATTGAGAGTTAACATCAAATTTTTTAGCTCAAATAAAACCTTCAAGAGTTGAGATACAGTGCTAACTCATGCCAATGGCTTATTAGCTAAGGCTCTCATGAAGCTTGAAGAGGAATTTAAGCAGCTTCTCGCTAATTATAGGTTCGTTTTCCTTGAACCTTTAAACTTGAACAATTTCTACAGTAGTACTACATCATAACTAACGTAATCTCTTTTAACCTGCATCAATAAACATGTAGAAAAGCGCAATTCATATATATTCTGCATACAATATCTTTCCCTTCATTACTTTGTTCCTTTTCGGTTTCAGCAAGCCTATGGAGCCTGATCGCCTTATTGAGTGCCTTCCTAATTCTCTTCGTCCACCAGCTGAATGTGAAGTTGGTAAAGCGCAACATGAGCACCATAATAATAAAAGCCTAGAGACTGCCATATATAAGCCACCAACTCTCATTCCACCAAGGATTTTGCCTCTCCTGCATGACCTAGCTCAACAGATGGTTAAAGCAGGCAACCAGCAACCGTGCCTGAAAATTTACAGGTATACAACTTTACATATTTTGTGACCAAGGAGAGCAGAGATATGCTAATTACTACACAAAATATGACAACAATGGATATCAATAATTTTATTGTTCAAAAGAAAGGAGTGTTCCACTGTCTCATATTTCTGAATCTATGTTAGTCTGGCATGATGTGATGCAGAAACACCCAGAGAATTTCTCTTAATCCCATATCTCTATTTTAAAGTCTTATCATTTCTAATTAGTTAATTGACATTTACAATATTTGTTCTTGATTTTTTTTCCCAATAATGTACTCATGCTTACCTTTTGCATATCTTAGAGTAGGAATATGAACATATTCATCTTAGATGGTTGAAACCTTTACCTGATCAATTACAAGAACAGAGAGATCCTTCATGATTTGAGCAAGATCATTCACTGATTCTACAACCCACAGATTGAATTGCAGCCAGTTTAAAAGATTAACTGGAAGAAATTTTATGGGGTTATATCAAATATCAAAGTACTTGGGAGTCATTTAAAAAAAAAAAAAAATACTTCAGTCCAGAACAAAGAGGAGGCAATTATTTGGAGTAAAGTGTTCCTTCACATTGAAATTTTAGAAAATGAATAGGCTACCTGTGAAATCTCTTTTTCCCGCTCTCTTGTGAATGCCTCCTTTTTTTTCAACTGCAACCATTGATGATCACTAAAAACCCTGTGGAAATTTGAATATGGTTTATTATTAGAAGAACTATCCATCAGTCACATGAAAATAAACATGCAGAACATGAGATACGAATAAATTAATTCATGAAGTATCTTACCAAAGAATATCAAATTTACGATTCTTCGACTATCATGGCTGACATACTTTTTGCATGTTCTACAAAGTCTAAGATTCTTCTCTTATTGTTCCATGGCCTTCTCTTTCCCTCCTTTTAATCTTTTCCCACTTCCCTTCGTCTTTGAAATATCCGGTATGCGAACATTGTCATTATTTGAAGTTGTTGGAAGATCCCCTCAGTGAAATGTTTCTCTTTCGTAGTGATTCATCTCTAAGATTTTCTTTCATTCTTAGTAATTCATCTCTAAGATTTTTACCTCTTTCCATAGCATGTAAAAAGCTCTCATTTGAATAGCCAGCAAGATCAGGGGTGTAGCTATTACATCCCGAGGGGGTGCGGCTACGCCCCTAGAAAATTTAAAAAATTTCAATATATATATATATATATATAGTAAAAATAATTTTATCAAGGGGCTATTTGTAAATTTTGAAATATTTTTTTTTAAAAGAAAATCTCAGTCAAGCCCAGCCCATTATCTGTCTCTCTTTCTCTTTCTCTTTCTCTTTCTCCTGAGTCTCCCGACCCTCTTTCTATTTCTCTTTCTCTTTCTCCAGTCCCCAACCCGACACCCAAACTCCTTCACTGCTCCGTATCTCCGCCAACTCCCCCATTGCTCTGCCGCCTCTGAATATCCGACTAATTGCTCCGCTGAGGCTTCGACCTCTCTTCCTCTCCATCAAAACCTTAAACATAACTCTAACCCGAATTGAAACCCTAAGTCCCTAATCTCCTTCGGTCCTTCATCTCCATCAAAAGGTATTCTACTCTTCGTCTTCTCCTTTCAATTTAATATGCATTTGCTTGATCTATAGTCTGTGTATCGTATAAAAATTGAAATTGGTATGGAGTGTTCAGTGTCCAATTGGGGGATGGATTAATAATAATAAGAGTGTCCAATTGGGAAATTGTAATAGTTTATGACATTTGGTATTAATATATGATATTTTGAGGATTACAAATGTGTTTATTTTTTTAAAAAAATCTTTAATAGTAAGCATCACGCCCCCTAGATGAAAATCCTGGCTACGCCACTGAGCAAAATGCATGCACTCTGAAAGCAAATCCCACAATGATGATAAGTTAATTCCAGTTATGTTACTTGAAGTTCCACATAACTCATTTCCTTCAACATCGAATATTTGAGCACTTGTTGCAAGTTTAGTCCACCTCCTTACAATATAGTGACTATACAGCTCATCGACAAATTCATTTTTTAACACAGCAAGAACATGCCGACAAGGAAGTCCCTCTCCCTCAAACATTTTGCAATCACAGTATGCCACCTTAGTAGCTTGAACATAAACTACTTCTCTTGATCTGAGTTTCTTATTCTCCTTATTTTCTTGAACAATGTAAAAATACACATCTTCTCCCTCATCAATTTTTTTGTAGCATAATTGACACAACTCTTAAGCAACTCATTTTGAAATAAATAAAAGTTAGCGTGTGTGTATATCTCACTCATTTGTTTCTCCACTGAATTCTTTATTTTCATCTTTGGCCTGGTATAAATTGTATCATGATCAGCCTTCAATTCATTATGTCGTTGGTGCTCCAATGCCCTATCGAATCGTGTATGGAATTCCACTAAACTATTCCTCTGGCTAACAAAGTAACTAAAAAAGAATTCATACTTTCGCTGCGTTGTGTTGTCCTCATTCCAGCCAAAAAAGTGTCCTTGAAAAATACTGGTATCCATAGTTCACTTAATTCATGCATCATTTTCAGCCACATATTGTTCCCTAACTGATAAGTTGTTATGACTTCATTCCACCGCATTTCGAACTCCTCAATAGTTTCAGAAGAATAAACACCAGATTTAAAATCTTCTTGAAATTTTTTGTTAGAGGCCAACTCAGATCCAACCTTTGCCGACAGCTTATTGAGAATATGCCACTTGCAATATCTATGTTTTTGTTTTGTCCAGTTTATCTTTTACAGCATTACCAATTGATGGACATTGATCTGTAATGAATGCTAATGGTTGTTCTCCCCCCCTGACTTCCAAGAATTTCTCAAACAACCAAATAAAAGATTCTGACTTCTCATTAGGCAAAAATCTGGCACCAAAGTTCACCGACTGTCTATGATGATTAACTCCTGTAAAAGTTCAAATACAATAATTAATATTGAACTTTTATATGGATTGCAAATAATAATAAAAAAAGATAATTTCATATAATAGATAAATTACTACCTGTAAACGGCGCAAATATCATCGAATATTTGTTTGTTTCATACGTAGTGTCAAAAACTACTACATCTCCAAACAGGTGGTATGCTTTCCTTGAAAGTCCATCAGCCCAAAATACATGAGTGAGCTTCATTTCTTCATCAACCTTATAATCATAGAAAAAATGAAGGATTGATTTTTTCATTCTTGCAAAATTATCTAGAAATATCTGCGCATCTGTTTCTTTCATTGCCTTTCTTACATTCCTTTTATGATTTCTGATGTCTCTTTCAGTGCAACCCATATTTTCGTACCCATTAGCTTGAATCTTTAGAACTGTAACTATTTGGGATGTGGAGATATTAGCTTCATCATAGATTTGTGTTAAGGACTTAGGTGTCGATGATACTCCCCAATTTATTGTTAAAAAATGTTTTCACCGAGGACTAGTGAGAACATGACAAAGACCTTCATGAAACTTAACAATCTCCCACATGTCATTTTCAACTCTCTTAAATTTTATCAGAGTCATACAATTCTCCCTAATAACAGATCGTCGTCTTTTTTTTTACCTGCATCTGATCCCACTGGGAGCTCCTCGACAGTTTCACCTTCTACTATTTTTGCAGTACTTTCACCGTGTTTTGAGCAGACAAAATATTTTGTTCTCAATTCTTTTGTGTTCCTATCCAAAGTTGTGCTGGCTTTTCGAATAGAAAAGCCTCCAAGCTTTCCATATGCATAGTAAAAAAATTCCCCCTTCTCTAATGATGCAAACTTCATCCCAAGTTTCGGCTGATTAATATCATCTATAGTTGGTGTCCATTCTCCATGGTCATGTCGTCTTGTTGTTTTAGAAGTCGAACTCAATTCCTATTAAAAAAAATTAAAACTAGTTAGTTCATGAGTCAACAGTAATAAAAAAGAAATTCATTATATAGTTTTTGTTATATTTGTTGCATGTATATAAAGAAAATTAATTCTTTTCACTAACCAACCTCAACTGCATCCATATCTGAATCCGAGACATTATCATTATTAGTATCCCCAAAGTTCATGTTTGTTGCTCTTTCATCAAGAAATGCATCCTTCGTGTGAATTGTTTCAAGCCCTTAACAAAAAGCATTAAACCGAACATAAATTAAATTTAGAAGATTACTGACAGAAAAAATGTCATATTTTCAAAGCATGTTATCCATACCTATCCCAAGTTCCTCAGTGCTTTATGTCATCACATGTTCATCCTCTAGATGTTCAATATATCGAACAAGTTTTTTCAGGTTTTGATGTTCTGTTAAAGCTTCATGCAGGGACTCATTTGTATTCAGAAGTTTGTAGCCATCGCCTACTGAATTTTCATGCATCTTACAAAAGACTTTATACTGTTCTAAATATTCACACTCCATTATCTCTTTTATCGAACTCATGTAGAATTCATCCGGACGAACTTTATCGAGACGAGCACAAGAACGATTTATATATTGTTTAGGTGGACCTAGATCAAAGTAACCACCTAGTTGAATCTCTATAGAAATGAGGTCATCGCTGATACTCATGAATACCTGAAGTTGAAAAGTTTAATTTTTTTTTGCAAAGTTTTCAAAGTTTTCATAATAGGATCATCTAAAAATTTATTCAAAAGTTGAGTGAACACTAAAACAAAATTTGAGAAATACATGCATACTTCCCCTATACTCTCTAGTGAATGAAAGAACCCAAACCATGGTTAAAATCATTATAAAATCAAACCTATACCCAAACCATGGTTATATAAATTAATAAAATCAAACTTGTAAATAATTAATTTGACAATAGTCGACCTCACGAGATAAGACAATTAATTTTAATTTGGCAAGACTGAAGCATTAGAATCATAAGCAGAAATGTATAGGTGCCTTCAGATTCGTGCCTTGCAAAATATTAATTAGGCATAATACAATCATATGATAGCCTTTAAAATATTTATCTCATAAACAATATGAATATGGAATCGATATATGATTTTCACCGAACTACGAGTAAAATAATAGGCAAATACCCACTAGATTAAATTAAATTTCAGGAAATAGGCACTACCTTAAATAAAGATTACATTGTAAATGTAAGAGTATGGTAATCCCTATGAATAGCAACCAACGTACAAGCAGTATAAGCTATGCAGTGTCAAACAAAGTTTCATAGGAGGAGGATTTAAGGAGAATCCATTTAACTTTAAACAGATTAGTAAATGATATTATCATGGAATAAACAGATTTAACTTCAATGGCTATAAAACAAATTTAGCAGTGAGACAACTACAAATCTAAAGCCATCCATACATGGACTATGCAGAATAATAATAGATGAAATAAATTTCTGCCAATCATTAACTCCAATTTTATGTCTATGAATCTTTAACGTGTAACAATTAGTTCAGTATCTCCCATATAGATTAGAACAACTGCATCTACAGTTATCTTAAATTTGAATGTCAAACATGTTGGGTTGTTGTGAAAGAGAGAAGAATCTTACCACAAATCTGGTATATACTTGACACAAGCCGGTCTGGGCGGGGCGGACGACGCGGCGATGGCAGTTGGGCGGGGCGGACGACGCTGAATACGGCGGTGCTGCGGTCGGGAAGCGACGACATCGGCGAAGCTTCGACGGCGAACTCTATTTTCGCTCGAAAATAGGGGAAGACGATGACGGGGCTTGGAACGGCAACGACTGCGATGAGGGGGTTCTCCGATGGTTGAAGAGAGGTTTGGTGGAGAGGGATCACGGTGGCAATGGACGAGGGTGGCGATGGAACGGCGATGGTGCAGTGGGTTCGGTAGAGACGGTTTGGACAGTGGATGACGAGGAGGGCGGTTATCGGAGGGGCGACGACGGGTTGGAGGTGACGAGGGGTTGGTGAAGAGGAGATGGTGAAGGTGGAAGGTGGTCGGAGTTGCCAACGGGAGTATGGGAGATGGGCGGTTGGGTTTTGAAAAGGGAAACATAGAGAGAGATGAGAGATGAGGGACGGGGAGAGAGAAAACAACTGCTATTTTTTTTTTGTTGGTTTTTTTTATAATAGATATGTAGAAAAAAATCCGATTTTCAGTTAATTAATTCAAATAAATAAGAGCCACTCATTTCAATTCCCTCATATCTAATGGTCATAATTGATGTATCTCATTATGTCGTATCTCATCAGATCACTCCTTATTTATATATAGAATGATCTAATGAGATACATATATATGATATAATATATATATATATAGGGAAAGCTTTGTATTTACGTAGCACCTCAATGTTGAATTAAGTACTGTAGTTAAATTGGAGGTGTTACACAATTATGCCATTGCGGAACTGAGATTCATATAAGTTTGTTGGTATCGTTTCATGTGATGAAATGGAAATTTGGGTGATGAGAATAGGATAACCATAAAAAACCATTGACTGTACTTTCTGTAATAACTAACAGTAATAATTTGGGATATTCCCAAAACTATCATACTAAACGATTAAAGCAGTTGAAGTTAACCACATCATATTTTATTTTGGGCATTGTTTCAAGGAATCCCACATTTACTTAAGGGTCAACTACATATTCTTATTCAAAGTTAGTAATAATGTTTTATACACATCTGAAGTTATAGTAATATCCCAATGACACCCAAAGTTTTGAAAATTGGACTTATATGCACCCGCCGTTCATTTCCGTTAAGTTATTATCAAATATAGCGTGAATGTACTTTTTTACCCTTGCCTCTTTAATTCTCTATGTTATCTTCTTCTCATCTCTTTCGAAAAGAAGCAAAGTGAGGGGCAAGAGCGGGGGCGGAAGTGGCGCATGAGGCAGCAGGCAGTGGCGGCGCGTCAGGAAGCAGGTGGTGGCGCACAAGCAGCAGATGCATCAAAAGGTGAGGAGTCTCTCATCTTTGCATTTGATGAACTTGTCTCTTAGTCTTTATAGGTTATTTGTAGATTAATTTGAGTTTTAATTGTAAAACTACTCTTAATTGTTGATTATTTATGATGGTTGTAGTATATTTCCTTCAATTTAGGATTGAATTTGAGATTGTTATTAGGGTTGAGTTAGGATTCTGATTTGTTGCAATTCGGAATTTGGGATTGTAATTCTGATTCCTAGTTAGAAATTTGGGATTTGTTGCAAGGATTCCGAGTTAGGAATTCGGAATTTGGAATTTGGAATTGAAATTTTGGATTGAAATTTTGGATTGAAATTGAAATATAGATTGAACACATTATACTAGCTTTGTACGTCATACATTACAAATTGGCAAATACATGTAGATTGAATATACATACAATACATACATTACTAAAGTTAATTGCTATTACAAACTGATTTTTGACACTTCCAGCAGACTTGAGTAAATTTTGCTATTAATTTATTATAAAAGTACATGTTGAGTTTCTTCTCAACGGGTAGGAAGGACTACTGACTTTGCCGCATTTTTAATGCATAAGTAGGAGTTATCCCCCCTGCATACACTTTCATTCATCACTATTAGACAAAGGTAGCAATTCTCTGGTTCGGGGGTTGGAGAAGTAGCGGGTGTAACAGTATTTTCAAAGTACTTAACAACTTCTTGACACGCACTCCTCCTATTCATGCTATTTGTTGCATGATTGTGAGGTGTGCATGTCAAGAAGTTAAAAAGTAGCATGAATACATTGTGATACCCACTACCACTCCATTCTCTGAAGCCAGAGAATTTTTGCACTCTGTCTGAAGGTGGAGGGAGGAGAAGAGCTACTTCTACATTAAAAAAATTCAAAAAAGAAAAAGAAAAGATGCAGAATCAGTAGTCTTTCCTACCCATTGAGGGAAACCCAGCAGGTACTTGTATGCTAACATGGATATGCATCTATCTCCCTCCTTAAACTCATATTTCAACATCTTTTTTCTTTTCTTCATCTTCTTTCTTCTTTCTTTTCTTCATTTTCATCTTCTTTCTTATTTCTTTTCTTTTCTTCATCTTCTGTTTTTCTTTTTTTCATCTTCTTTCATCTTTATTTTCTTCATCTTCTTTCTTTTCTTTTTTAGCATCATGTTCAATAGAAACATGATAACCAACACACTACTTGAATTGGGTATATATTGCATTTCCAAGACTACATAATGAAAAAGCTGCTAAAAGATGAATAAATTGTTCATTGATGCATCTACTCCATAAATAACAAAGCCTACCATTGATACACAAATCAAAAGGTCAAAAATATTGATACACTTCTCAAAAATCAGAAGCAGCAACAGCAAAAATCAGAAGCAGCAGCAGTAGCAAAAATTAGAAACAGCAGCAATAGCAAAAATCCAAAGTAGCAACATCAGCAAAATCAGAAACAACAACAAAGATCAAAAGCAATAGCAGCAACATCAAAATCAGAAGCAGCAGCAACATCAATAATCAAAAGCAGCAAAAACATGTAAAATTTATGTATTTTACTTGTGTATCTATAATCATATAATATATATATATATATATATATATATATATAATCATATACAAAGAAAGCTATCAAGTGGCTCTCCTTCAATCTCCCCAAAATCAAAGGCCCAGATCTAACCTCACAAAACACATCCCCCCCCCCCCCCCCCCAACAAAAGTTTTCCCCCCAAAACTCAAATTCAAATTCCCCCACCCAAAACAACTTCTTTATTTATTTAATTGTTTCTCTCTCTCTCTCTCTCTCTCTCTCTCTCCTATTCAAAAAATTAAGAAAATGAAAATTAAAAAAAAAAAAACTAAAAAAATTAAAACTTTAAAAAAAAATTAAAAAAATAGAAAAAAACAAAAACTTATAAAAAAAATTAAAAAAATTTTAAAAAAATTTAAAATATATTTTGTTAAAAATATTTAAAAATTTTGAAAAAATTAAAAATTTACAATTTTTCAAAATTTTAAAATCTTTTAAAGTTTTTGAAATTTTAGAAATTTAAAATTTTTGAAAATTAAAAAAATTAAAAATTTAAAATTTTAAAATTTTAAAAATTTAAAATTCTGAAAATTTTAAAATTTTAAAATTTGAAAAATTCTGAAAATTTTAAAATTTTAAAATTTGAAAAATTTTAAATTTTGAAAATTTGAAAATTTGAAAATCTCAAAGCAAATCCAAATCCAAATCCAATGTCGAACCCCAATCAAGAGGTCGTCGCCGATATCTGATCCGCTACTGATTCCGTATCGGTGACTCCCCTCCACCAAATCGAGTGCGAATATCAAGCAACTCCGTATTAGCGACTCCCCTCGACCGAATTGAGAGCCTCTATATGCGATGCGACGACTATAATTTCATATCATTAACCGAATTCTCATTCTAATTTTAAATTTTTTGTGTGCAGGGGATTCTCAGTTTTTTGCTAACTCGAATTTTGTGTGTGCATGAGATTTAAGTTCAGAGAGGTATGATTGTTTTATTTTTGGGTTTACAATTTTTTAATTTGGTGATTTATTTGGTGAGTTTTTTATTGGTTTTTGATTTAAGGTGTACGCAAGTGAGAGATGGATTATTTGGTGGCCTCAATTTGCGTTTCCAAATCATAGCAGGACAGGTAAGCTGACTAGCAACCTAAAATAACTTGGCAAATATGCAACATTAATTTCTTTATTACAAAAGAAAATACTATCGTGAAGTGTTCCCTTAACTGGTTATTAGAAACCATGGATAACATAACATATAAGAACTTTTAGTGTATGTTTGGATATATAGGATTGGGATGACTGGAGTTTACCAGTGAAGGGTGCAAATTCTCCACTCAAGAAAGACAGCTAAAGTAAATTTTTTATTTATCCATTTTGATTTTTTTATAAAGGTGCAATGGGGAAGACAAAGTGGAGATAAAAGAAATGATTAGCTTGGATTAGAGTTTTGAGAACTTCGTGTATTTCATTTGGGTTGAAATAATAATAAGAGATATTTCAATTGCAAACTGAGTCTCAGACAAACAAATGTTTAGATTATTATATCTTCACACATGCATTTGTGTTACCATTGTATTTAGACATGCTCATAGTGGTTATGGGATTAGAGTAAGCTCTATAAAACATATATGATAATGTCCTTGCATAACTATTATAAGCATCTAAAAGTGATGCTCAAGTTAAAAAAAAACTATATGCAGTGTTTCTAACAAACTATATGCATTCCAGGTAAGTTCAAGCTAATTATCAAGAAGACGATGGTTGAGCTTAAAGGTAGATATACTGCTTTCTCATATAATATGTTTGCTACTTCAATTAATTTGCTGGACCTCCAAAACTATTTTATATAATCAAACCAGGTGCACCGTTCCGAAGACGTGCCGTAGGCACGTGTCAACAGGCAAACCTAGTATATATATATATAAAAACTTGTGAAATGATGATGTATGTATGATTAGATATGTATATATAAACTTGTAAAACTTATGTATTACTTGTACGATTAAATGAATGTTCCATTTTTTTCCTTTTCAATGATGTTCATCACAAATAAATGAATGTTCCTTTTATTACATTGCTTCAAGGATGTGAATGCTTCAACTATCTTTAGAAGCATTCCAAAATTTTACAGCAAAGTATGGTCATTATATTTTGTTCAATAAGCTTAATTATTACCTAATAAATACTGTATGAAAGAGATGACAAAATAATATGATTGAAAAAAGAACTGGAAAATATTGATACAATTCTAAATCTTGTTCTTTTATTACATTGCGAAGAACTATTACATTCTAAAGAACTCGCAAATACTATGTTAATAAACGACAATTAAATGAACAAAAATCAAATGAAATTTCTAAATTTTGTTCTTATTCTGCTTCTTCAATACAAGCAAATTGCTAATTCTTCAATACAAGCAAGCTGCTACTTCTTCAGGTTTTGCTGCTTCAATATACTAGCTTTAGTTGTTGCTGCTTCTTCTTTTTTTCTTCTTCTATCAACCACAAAAAAACCAGCTTTTTCTTCTTCTTTTTCTGCCAAACACAAAAAAACCAGGAGTTTAGTAGCAATATTCATGTATTTGTATGTACATGATACTAAACAATACATCTAGCAGGCTGAACACAATTGTCAGCACAAACAGATCAAATTTGCCAATTACAGTAGTATCAGTTCATCAAATATAAAAAAAAATGGTGTCACTGGTGCAACATTGTAATGCCATGCCAACTAGTTCAGCAGTAACAACAAAAATCAGAAGCAACCAATCATAAAAAGCTGCAACAAAAGCATGAGCAGCAGCTTGTGCATAAGCAGCAGCAGCAAAAGCCTAAGCAAAATCAAAATCATCAGTTCAAATGCCTAATAAGAATCTAAGATAATTCCCAACAGATATTATTTTCGATGAATATTATATGACTTCCATCCACAATAAGGAATAAGCAACTAAGTATCATATAAAAAACAAACAATACTATTTTGTGTGACTCATCATTGCTTACTGAGAATCCAAAATAATTTGCAAGAAATTAAACAATACTGTATGACAAAATTGTAACCGAGAATCAAATACTTTGCTCTAGTGTCATATTGTCAAATGGCATACACTATTTCAAAAACCCAACTCCGACCCTCATACATTAGATGGGCATTCGACAGTGGATGTAGGTGTAATACCCCGTACTTGAGGAGTATGTATATATATGGTATGTATATAGATATGTGGCCTATAGTTGTGGTAGTGTGTGGTTGGAGCCTATAGAAAGAATGAATTAATTACTTTGGGGCCATGGTGTTCATGGTAGGTGGTGGTAACTTAGTCCCCATGGAAGGTGAGTTTGGATTGTGTGTATATATAATAGTTGCCTAAGCTCAAGGGGTACCTACAAGTCATGACACCTTTTGTGAGGCAAGCCTGTGGTGGGCCGTTGTTAGAATTTATTTTTTGCATGTGCGTACGTGTAGTCGCGTGCGCAGCTGAGCGGGACTCGGGGCGTTACAAAGTGGGCATTCGACAGCGGCCCTCACAAAAAGAGGAAGAAATTTAGGATATACGGGGCATCGAAGATGAGAGATGAGAGATATACAGTACTTAGGGTTTCGAATTAGGATTTAGAAATTTTAAGAGATGATAGTTAGGGTTTAGAAAGGGGAGGAAGAGATACTCAAGAAGAAGAAGAGAGGATGAAGAGATCGGGGGCATTTTGGTCTTTTCACATGCTTCTTAACGGGTATGAACCTGTTAAGAGGTATATACCATGAATATTTCACTAACTTAACTGTAGATGAACGGCGGGTGCCTATAGGTCCAATTTTTAAAACTTTGGGTGTTATTGGGGTATTACTGTAACTTAAGGTGTGTATAGGGTATTATCACTAACTTTGGGTGCCAATATGTCATTCACCCTTACTTAAAACCCACCCTTTCTTTGTACTAATAGTACTTGTTAATATTTTATAACATATACATTATATATATATATATATATTAGGTTTGTCCATGGACACGTGCCTACAACATGTCTTTTGAACGATGCAACATATGAAAGCAAGCATTATAATGTCGTGAATATAAAAGAAAGAATTAATTGATCTAATATGAAAGAGTTATAGATGTCATACAAAAATGAAACTTACATTGTCATATATAGTGATGTTATCCATTGCAGGAAGCAGTGAGAAGTCAGAAAGATGTTGTTTAGTTCAGATGAAGAACTTGCTCTGTATATCAAGGAGGAAAAATATTTGACGATTAACTTTGGTGTTCTCAGTGTACTCTACTATCGGATGTTAATATAGTTTCTGAGATGTACATATAATAATGTTCATGTAGAATACTTGATACATTTACTTTCCAACATTTCAGATGCATGAATCTGAAACTTCCATTATGGAGTTTATGTAGCTCAAGTTTGAGTAGTACGATCACAATTAATTATAAATAAAAGTTCATGTTTGAATAATTATAAATGAGGGTGTAAAATCTAACTTCTTAGAACTATGAGGATGCAAAATGATGAATTTTAACTTTTGATGAGATATTTGCTATTTTCAGTCTAACTTTAGAGTTTGAAATTTACCGAAGCGAATATACATTTAAATCTTCCATTGCATTTGAAATCAATCAGGAAACTCAGTGAAATCTTCTACATGAGCAATAAAAAAAACCAAAAAAAATCTGAAAAATCCGGAAATTTACAAACCTGAAATATGAAAATCTAAATTTCTGAGTGTGTGTGTGTGTGTGTGTGTGTGTATATAGAGAGAGAGAGAGAGAGAGTTGAATAAAAAAAGGGACAAATGCTTCTTCTGATCTTTTCAATTTCCAAATATGCAATTTTACTGTAGATAACTCAAAGAAAAGTGTACATCTGAATTAAATTATTGAGTCATAACCACAACAATATCATAGTGATTAATCCTAATCAGTTGTGCAAGAAGTGGTATATGGTTCTTGTTATGACATGTTATATACGAAACACATAAGTTTGAGAACTGTTTAATCCCTGTAAACTATAAACCCAACATGGAATAGAAACATGGCGTAACTAATCCCCTAAAACTCTAGAACCACAAAAACATAGCACAAAAGTTAAACACCACCAAAGAATACGACGTAGTCTGTTCTCGAACCTCAGACCTCCTTTTACTCATCCCAAACCCTTATTAGTTAAGCACGGGCAACACACGTAAGTTGGTTGTTAAGTTGTTTGTCTAAAACACAATGCCAACTTCCCCATTAATGTGTGTGTGTATATATATATATATATATATATATATATATATATATAGGGAAAAAGAGGTGTGAGCAATTTGCTCATTTAGTAAATGAGCAAGTGATAGGGAAAAAGAGGTGTGAGCAATTTGCTCATTTAGTAAATGAGCAAGTGATGAGGTGGCATGCTCCATATATATATGTGTGTGTGTGTGTGTGTGTGTGTGGGGGGGGGGGGGGGGGGGGGGGGGGGGGGCAAATGCTCTATTGAAAATGGGTTTGTTTTCACGGGTTGGAAAATAGCGATTTGAGCCATTGGATCACTCTTGATCGTGATCAGCGGCTCAGATCGCTTCCGCCCATCACCCAATATCACTTAAGTTGTAGAGGGTTATTTTGGAAATTTCGTCCCAAATAACTCTTCGCCTAATTCGCTCTGAAAAAATGAATTAACCTAGGTCGTTGTTGGGAACAACGGTCTAAGTTATGAAAATTTAGAACATGGCCGTTGTTCCAAACAACGACCTATGATTCAATTTTTTATAACCTAGGTCGTTGTTCCCAAAAACGGCCTAGGTTAATTCATTTTTTTAGAATCCGTGAGGCGAAGAGTTATTTGGGATGAAATTCCCAAAATAACCCTCCGCTGATCAATTGAAACGGGTGATGGGGGGCTCGATCTGTGCCGCTGATCACGATCATGAGCAATCCAATGGCTCAGATTGCTATTTTCCAACCCATGAAAACTAGACCCATTTTCAATGGAGCATTTGCATATATATATATATATATATATATTTGTTCTATTGCAAACGGGTTTGTTTGCACGGACTCGTTGCAAACTCAGATCTAAGTCGTTGGATCGCTCAAGATCAGATTCAGCAGCTCAGATTGACCCCGCCCAACCCCCCCCCCCACCCCCACATCTCACTTAAGTTTTCAGGGGTATAATGTGTATTTCACCCCAGTATACCCTTTTAGCACTCAACTTTCTCACACTTACTCTCCCTCGACCTCGTTAATTTTTTTTTTTGCAAAAAATATAACTTGGCCCGTCGTTGGCAATGACGGGGTTAGTTATTTTACAAATTTTGTTTAAAGTCACCACCGTTCTCTATCTTCGCTCTCTCATTCTCTCCCTATGCTATCTCTCTTCTTCCCTAAACCCAAACCCAATCTCAACTGCAACCACCTCTTCTCTCACTCTGGTGCGTCCTCCCCCTTCACTTCACTCTATCACTCACTCTCTCCATCTTCTCCCCCTATCTCTCTCTTCCGAAGGACCTCCTAAATCCCAAAAACCCTAACCCTAACCATATTCGAAACCCTCATCCTTTGTCTACTGTTGCTGCTGCTCCTTCATTCTCACACACTCTCTCTCACTCTCTCTCTCCTTCAATTGAAACTCCTCTTCCAATCTTCGAAACCCCTCCTCCTCTACTCTTCGAAAGCAAATCGGGAAGTCAAAACCCTAGTTCGGCAACAACACTCACATTTCGGAAATTCTCAGTTGTGTTAGGTAATGACTAAATCATTTGCTTCGTAGTTGTATTTATGTTATATTTTATGTTTTGTAATTACTTGAATTGATTACCGTGAAGCGTAATTATGTAGATGTAGTAAGTTAGTGTCCTATTAATTGATGTTTGTATATGGTAGGATTGTAGACATAGTTGTTGTTGTTCACTCAAATTATTGATCTAGTATTAGTTTTGATTGTTCGACATTAGTAAAACCACAAAAACGGTCCAAAAAAATCCAAAACTTTGCGAGTAGGTCGGATTCACGACACACAAGCTAACGCAACTTCTAGGAGTGAGTTTCGACTGACGATTTGCAAGATGTGGCCGTGTATCATTTTTATTTGAAGAAAATACAAATAAAGCGATACACGATCGTATCTCGCAAACTGTGAGACGAAACTCACCTCTAGAAGTTGTGTTGGCTTCTGTTACGTGAGGCCGACCAACTCGCAAAGTTTCAGAATTTTTAGATATCGTTTGTGCACTTTTCTGACGTATCTCAAACAACAACAATTATAATTTCAAACAATTTGAGTACGGTTACGTGATAAAACCGCACAAACGGTAATAAAATTCGAAACATTGCGAGTTGGTTGGACTCACCCAACACAAGCCAAAACAACTTGTAGAAGTGAGTTTCGACTCACGGTTTGCAGGATACGATCGTGGATCGCTTTATTTGATTTTTCTTGAAATAAAGTGAAATTCGGCCGGTTCCCACAAACCGTGAATCGAAACTCACTTCTACAAGTTGTGTTGGCTTACGTGTGGTGAGTCCGACCCACTTGGAAAGTTTTGGAAATTTTTGATGCCGTTGGTGCGCTTTATATCATTTATCGTAATAACAACTTAAACAACTAATTTTGGATATTTTGAGTACAAAAACATAGAAAACCTCACAAATGACAACCGAAAATTCTGAAACTTTGCGAGTGGGTTGGAATCACCCCACACAAGCCAACACAACTTCTAGAAGTATGTTTTGACTCACGGTTTGCGAGATACGGCCTTGTATTGTAACGCCCCGAATCCCAAATACACTGAATTCGAGATGTTCTACAGGATCTTTACACTTCCTTTAGTACAATTTTACAAGGAAATTTGAACTTTTCACTTTATATCAGAGTTTACATCAATATTACACTTGACATTGCACAGCAAAAGTAAAATTTTACAACAATGAAAATAAATGTACAACAACATGGAGTAATCTTTAAGCATTTGTTCCTTTTTAATCTTTATCAAGCCATTTACCTGCATATAAGACTGTGGGTACGTCAGTTTATTCAACCGACGATCATTATACACGGCCATCCTCTCTATGCCGGAAATAGTATAACTTATTTTCCATATTTAGCAAACACAAACTTGTCACATTTCAAACTAAAGGGACTACCCTATTGATGTCGTGTCGTGATTGTGCACTTAGTCCTTAATGCAGTCATTTATGTTACATGACACTAATGCGCACTTGTTCGGATTCTATGCATCCCATACTACATAGGTCCGAGGGCAAGCCCTTAATCGTTCTTCATCTTTGTAGGGTTCAATCCCTCGCCATGACTTAATCTACTACTGTAACTATGGTGAGTATCCTAGATGATCTATGAGTGCAAGCTCGTGTACAGAAAATTCTGGAGGGAAATCCCACGCCATGTCTTGACTCATCAAGCATGCATTCTGTGGCAATTCAGCCTCACTTCATGGCACACGATCCTCTTGCAGTCACCAAACATCCCACAAGAGTGGCTAGAGTCCGATCATTCTGAGTTGCGCCCACGCCATGTCTTGACTCATCAAGCATGCATTCTGTGACTCACACATCCGCACCTGTAAACCCTAGTTCTCATACTCGTGTTTTTCTCTCACTTTCATCACATCTTCACTATGCGCTAATCCTTAGTTTTTATTAGAATCATGAACAAAAATCAAAGCTCTAGAGTTAGCCTCTCCACCAACCGGACTTATTCATTCATTTCAACATGACCAACCTTGGTCTTTCTTTTCAAATTTCATTTCATTTCATTTCCAACGCCGGGGGAAGACTTAGCTACTCTTTTGTTTCAATTTTCAATTCACAATTTTCAAAATGAGCATTTCCAATTCATAAATTCATTATGTTGAGTTATCATACTCAAATAGCATTTCTCTTTTCCAATCATGATTTCTAAATTGTTCAATAGTCCATAACTATACATGAATTTTAATTATTCATCATGAAACTCGTGAATTGTTATTTTTCACATTAAAAACCCACATCACTAGTGTGGTAGGGTAAAAATGGCTTGGGGCCCAACCAGGGCCCAATACAACTCTCACTCAAAGAATGGAAGAAACAGCAGTCTAGTTCGGCTTCGAACCACTGCAGGGTCGGCGCCGAACCTCAAGTTCACCCCCACAGATCTGGTCTCCTCGTATCCGATGAGCGGCGATGGCCCTCGACCTCCGATCCACGACAGCCCTCCGGGCCGTCCGCCCCTCCTGGTATGGAATGAGGATGACCTGGCACAGCCTGGGCCACCAGATCCTCCCGGAAGCACAGAAGCCCCATGATCTGCCATGTCAGCTCCAAATACCACCAAGGGCTTTGCCGCGTCAGCCCTATACCACTCCTGGTACTGCCACGTCAGCCCTAAACCCCCTGGGCCTTCTGCCACGTCAGGCCCATGGGCTTTCGGGTTCAGACCCGGCCCCCAAGCGGATCCAAACTCGGTTGGAATTCCCTATAAATACTAGACCCTCACCCACCTTTAGAGGTAACCAATCTTTTGCCACTTAAATTCACCTAGTTATTGCTACTCTCTCACAGAGACTGACTAGATCGTCGGAGGGTCCGTCACCGGGATAAACCCCGGTGTTTCAGGACCGTCTGTAGGTACACAAGACCTCGGATCCGAACCCTCTGATCCGAGCCGAGGCATCCACTTCACTCCGAGCCCGTTGCAGGAGCCGCCAGGTCACTCCGAGGGTTGTCTGACAAGCAGCTTTCTCCTTCAATATAAATTGAGTCCGAACTCACACCTGGTGCATCCACACGTCTCCCAGAAATAAACCGCATCAGGTTGGCACCGTCTGTGGGAACTGCTTCAGAAGCCGACCCGAGCACGACCATCAAGGCACCTCGACAGCCGAACTCTCATGGCCTCCAAGGGCAAGGGGGCTGCTTCCTCCGTCAACCGACGGGACTCGCCCCCACCAACCGCTAACACCGATCCACACCCTTCAAAACACAGGGCTCACCATCAGGGGTCCCAAAGGAGCGTCACCCGTCAGGTCCAGCCCGACCTACTGGGGGTAATCGTCAACCGACAGATTAGCCGCAGCAGGGGAAGGGCCGCTTCCAACCTGGCCCCGAACCATCCGAGACCGCCGCCCGAGGGACGGAGGTCAGCACTCAGCTGCATCGGAAGACAGCCTTCAGACCGACCAAACAGGGTCGAGGGAGCCCCCGTCACTCACAAGGAGTTCCAAGACTTCCGGAGAGAAATTCTCAGGGCCCTCCGACGGGCCCCCAGGGAGGAAACCCTCCACTCCCAAACCGGGTCGGATGCCGAGGCCAGCGTGTCGCGATCGTCAACAATCCAGCCAGAAGACGATGGCGTACTCCTAAGGCGCCTCCAAGAAATGGAGGATCGCCTCGATCATATAGGTGACGGCGACCGACGAGCGGCTCAGGGGTACAGACCTGTCCGTCCTCCCTTCTCCGCCCCCATCCTCCAAGCGGAAATACCCAGGAATTTCCGACCACCTCAATTCGAGACCTACGACGGCGAGGGAGATCCCGCTGATCACATGGAGGGTTTCAAAACCCTCATGATGATTCACAGCGCCTCGGATCCCCTGCTATGCCGAGCCTTCCCCGCCACACTTCGGGGTCCGGCTCGTGAATGGTACTCGAAACTCACCCCCGGCTCCATTTACTCCTTCGACCAACTAGAGGGCAATTTTCTTGCCCACTTCGTCACCAGCCGGAAGGCGGAAAGGACCAGCGCCTCTTTACTTAGGCTCAGACAGATAGAGGGAGAGTCCCTCAGAGTGTTCGTCCGGAGGTTTACCACGGAGGCAAGGTCGGTCTCCTCTCTTGATCCAGGTGTCGCCTCTGCGGCCTTTCGGCACAACGTCCGTCATGGACAGCTGAAAGCTTCCCTGGCGAAGAGACCCCTCGTCGACTTTCCCGACCTCCTCAATAGGGTCGAGAAATACATTAGGACAGAATAGGCCCTTAGCCCCGAAGATGCTAGGGAGGCCACCTCGAAGGGAAAACGGAAGGCCGAAGAAGTCGAACCATCAAAGAAGGCTCCGAGGGACGCGGGGGCCATAAAGAAGATCCCGCCGGTCCCCCGCTTCAAGAGGTACACTCCCTTGACACATAACGTATCCGCCATCCTCTTAGAAATCGAAGACAAAGGCATTGTTCGACTACCTCCCCGACCTAACAACAGCAAGAACCGAAATCAGCGCTTCTACTGCCGCTTCCACAGAGACCATGGGCACGACACCGACCAATGCCGCGCCCTGAAAGACGAGATTGAGGAACTCAACTCCAGGGGGTACCTCCGAGAGTTCACCCGAGAAGTCCCACAGGATCGGCGAGATACTAGGAGCCGGAGACTCTCGCCTCCGAACCCTACTCCGAACCGCATCCAGGGTCGGGATCCCGAGTCCGAGGGAGCCGCGGATACGCCATTCATCTTGCACTGTGTCCACGGAGGGCCAATGGGAGGAGAATCGAATACTTCCCGAAAAGCCTTCATCCGAGAGGTGAATGCTGTCCAAGACAACCCCTCGCCCAAGCTACAGCCAATGCCAGTCTCATTTTCAGGAGAGGACCTCGAAGGCGTCCGCCTGCCCCACTGCGATGCCCTCGTCATTAGCCTCCACATGGCTAATTGTGAAGTTCGCCGAATCCTCGTCGACAACGGCAGCTCGGTTAATATTCTTTTCCTCGAAGCCTTCGAGAATCTCAAGTTACCTAGAGGCAAGCTCAAGCCGGCCGGATATACCTTGCATGGGTTCTCCGGCGTCCCTGTCGTGATAGAAGAGATTGTTACCCTCGACGTTACCGCAGGATCGGCTCCCGTCAAGAGGACCGAGTCTATGGACTTCATGGTGGTCAACGTCAAGGCGGCTTACAACGCCATACTCGGCCGACCCGAATTATGCTCCCTCCAAGCAGTGCCTTCTGCCTACCATCTGAAGCTTAAATTTCCCACCCCGCAAGGAGTCGGCATCGTCCGAGACAGCCAAGAAGCAGCGTGATCGTGCTACATGACCACTGTCGGGGGAGGTGTGTTCCCCCTCGACGCCGTCGAATTCAAACCAGAGAGGGACGGCCCTACTCCCGGACCTTCCGACGAGCCGGAGGGATTCCCATTTGACGCCGAGCACCTAGTGAATTTCCTTAAGGGACGAGCATAAGTTCTAACTTAGCTAGAAGTGAACCTTTTGTAAAGCTTTCGTATGTAAAGGGCCGTTTTAGCGGCCCCCCCTATCTTATACTAAGGAAATCTCTTTGTATCATACTCCAAACGCCTCGGCAGATCCGACCTAATACCAGACAAGTGGATCGACACCCAAGTCTTCACCCCGGGATCATCCCCGACGCCTCGGTAGGTCCGACCCGACCCAGACCGGGAGACTTCACCACGCCCCACGCCGATCCCTCACGGACCGACAGGGCCGAACCACACTCCCTTCATCATTCCGTACACTATCAACTGGAGCAAAGAGGGAAATGAATTCCTTATTCATACTCCTTTATTGGGTTAGGAGGAAACAAACAAAGACCGTTACAGAAACACTCCTCTCATCTCAAACAGTAGGAAGCCGCCCTCTCAAGGCCCCTCTGGTCCGACGAACGGCGGGATCACCCCAATCGAACAACTTGGAACTCTCTCCTTGTCATAATGGTCCTTCGGTTCAGCCACGGTCGACGCACCGACCACGAAACTCTGGGCATCGGCGGGCCGCATACGCTCCAATAGCGGCAGCGCAGAGGGTACCCCCTCCGCTCGCTGACCACCCGAGGAAGGTCTCGAGACGCCCAGCATCGTCCGGTAGCGGTGTATCTCCACCTCCTTCTCCACTATCACATCGCGAAGTAGCTTCTTAGAGGAGGGCCTCTGCACCGAGGAACTCGACATAGTATATCCGAGTCCGACACCCACGAGTTCCCGATCCACCATCGCCCTCCTCAGACGGCTTGCCTCCTCACCAAGGGCTTCAGACATGTTCCTGTAATAATTAAACGCCGCATCAGCGTTACGGGCCCTCTCACGGTACCGAGCCAAAGTGGCCTCCAATGCCTCAACCTTGCTCCGGAGCCACGCCACGTCGGAACGACGGGGGTCCGCCTCGGGAAGGGAAGCCACAACCTACAAGAGAACCAACTCAACGCACATAAGCAAGGAGGTTCGGAAATATCCGAGGTCAAAACACTTGGCCGGTCAAAAATACTTTTTCATAAATTGTGCTGCTCCTTACAAAAAGGGCGGTGGCCAGTCCACGGAAGGCAAATACAATCGAAGGGGGAAAAAAGAAAGATAAAACTATACAACTTGATTTCCCACCTCGGCATCGATTGGGTTCGCAGGAGGGTCGACGGTCGGGTTGCCAATGGGCCCTTCTTCGGCAGGAGTCTTCGGTGTCCCCTCGATCTCCATGTCATACTCAAAGTTGGACAGGTCGACGGTCGGGTAGAAGTGCCTCACATGACTGAGGGCCTTCGCGTAGCACTCATCCTGGGCCTTGATCACCATCCGCTAACCCGCATCCGTCAGCTCTTCCCTCTCCTTGGCGAACGCAGTCGTCAACTCCTCCTTCTCCTTGGCGAACTTCTTCTTCAAGGAGACCACCCTCTTTCCTCACTCTGCGTCCTTGGCCTCGAGCTCGAGCTTCATCTGCTGCTCCCTCTTATGCGAACCCTCGAGCTCGATCCGCATCTCCTTCATCTCCCGCTCGCTCTTATCCGCCCGAGCTCGCTCTTGTGACAGGGACGCTTCGTAGAGGTTCTTTACGTTAGATCCCTGCATACAAGCCTACGACCGACAAACACAGATAAGAAGAAAACTCCCGAAGCATTATTAACAAGAGGGATAAGGTCGACAAGCTTACCAGCACGGTGGCCTGCGCCAGGCGCGTAAATGCCACCTCTACGGGCTCACTCTCCATCACTTGGCGATCACGAGGGGTTGCCAACTTCTCCACCACCTCAACGGCCTGGGCTTCCTCAGTCAGACAGTCGCCCATCCGAACCGACCAGTCCGGTGCCCACCGTTGCCGCAACATCTCCACCACCGGATCCTCCTCCTCAACCTCTACCAAGGGACCTTTCCCCTTGTCGAGATCGGATGCCCTCGCTGGGCCCTTACCCCTCGAAGGGGCCGCCCCCTTGCTCGTCTCCGAGCGAGTCCTCTTAACCCTCGGCTAGAGCGGGGCCTCCGAGATAACCAGGGACGGCTCCCTCGGCTTCTTCGTCGCCTCCCCCTTCTTCTTCTCGGCGGTCTCCTTCTTCATGGCGAGCCTCCTTGCTTTGATTGATGCTTCATCCATATCTACAGAAAAAACCATTAAGAGCAATGAGCAAGAAAGTACGAAAAGATCGAGAAAAAAGAAACAACTACATACGCAGAACGGCTGGGCTCAGTCCAACGCTCGCCAGGTGGGCCTCCGTCACCTTCGTCCAATCGATACTAGGGGACAGACGGAGGCGCTCGACAAACCCCCACTCCTCGGCCGTCAGATCCCTCGGCCTCGGCGGTTGATAGCTCGGCTTGGAGTGGTTCCATCGAGTCGGAATGTCCCAGGGCTCTTCACTCCGGATCACCAGATATTTTTTCTTCCAATCCTTGATGGAATCCGGGTGGCTGTGAACAACCTTCCCCTTACTCCGGGGGGAGATATAGTAAACGCCCTCAGCCGCCGAGCTGATCATCAACATCGCTCGGAACATGTTCAACCGCAGGGGTACCTTTTGTTCCTCGCACATCAGCACAAAACAAATTATCTGCTTCCAAGAGTTCGGTCCATACTGCATCGGCGCCAAGGAGGCCCAATTCAGCACTTCCCGAACAAACGGGTGGACTGGCAACCTCAGTCCAGAGATAAAAGCATCCACTGGGAAGATGCAATACCAAGCAGATAGGGGATCGGTTGGGCACAGAGTAGAGCTCGGCAGCATCAATTCGTAGCCAGGACCTATGTGGTACGCCAGCTGCAAAACCTCCAAGTCCCCACCCTCCAAGACGGTCGGAATCACGTCCATCATCACCCTCTTCCGACTCGGCGAAGAGGCCTGCACGCCGAAGAGCTCCTTGTCAGATAGGTCGTCAGGATACTGATGGAAAGGCTTCGGCTGCACGGGCGAACCTGTCCACAAATTGCGGTAAACAGGCGCCTGGCTCGAACCACCAGTCCTCGGTCCTGCCTTCCTCGGAGCTTTCTTCCTCTTCTTGGTTCGCTCCGGCGAGGGAGTAGATAAGGGCCCCAGACCAGTCGGCATGGAACTCGGACCCGCACCCTGAACTGTGGATCTTCTTACTGTGCCGCCCTCACCTCCCTCCTCCTCGGAAGTCAACTCCAGGACACGGACGCCGTCCGAGCCATCATTCGCTTCCTCCGACTCGCTACTCTCCACCACGAAGGGACGTCGGGAGCGTAACGGCCTCGCACCATGTGCCTCCTCCTCCTCACCTACTGGTTCCTCCCACGAAATCGAATCGGAAGGCTCCTCAACGTGTACTGACTCCTCCTCAAGCACGGGCTCCTCCCATGACGTCGATTTGGAGACAGGTTTCACTTCCCCCCTAGACGTCGACGCTGACGAGCCAGACTGAGCCCTATCCATCTGTGCCTAAACTAAACAGACTTACCAACTCACCTGGGGTCACTTCGAAAGGGCAAGTCTAGTTCAGCAAACTGCAGGGACGAGCGCTGAAGCGTTGGGAAATTTTTGAAAAAGAAAACAGCAAGAAAGGAGTGGGCTAAAGGGGGAGAGGGGGGAGTATTTATAAAGGATGAAAGCGACTCCTCGATTTCCGCAAGTACTGTTCACCTATTGACGTGCACTCCCGCCTGGGAAATCGCGCCACGTCCTCGAAACGTACGCTGCTGACGTCATCCAATGCCAGGCTGGCAGCCAGACGCGGGGGTCAATTCGGAGGGGGTATTCGGCAAAGAGAATGTTTTACTTAAGATTTAAGGCGCCGTCCTTAGACAGACGCCCCGGGCTCCAGGGCTCGGTCGGTTCCCCTTTCACCCGCGAGCAGCTCGGGGCTTACAGCCTCGACAGCCGAAACCCCGAACTGTTCGAGGGTGAGACAGAAACCGCCATCACCTGGAGCCCTATTGGAAGACAGAGTAGCCAACCTCCAATCGGAGACAACCCATCTATCCGAGGCTCTTCAGCCCCAAATCCGGGATATGGTTGATGCCCCTCCCGTCTGGATCTCTCTCGGACCAAACAACCATATCGGGGTCGTCTGACCCGAAAAAGGATCCAGACGGCAGAGGCGTCACTAATCCGAGGCTCCTCATCTACTGGTCCGAATTTCGGTCGTTACCCCTCTCGCCCTGATCCCCCCTGGATCTGGCTACCGTATCAGAGCCATCAGATCCAAGAGAAGATCCGGGCGGCAGAGAAACCACCTCTCCGACACGACCGGGGATAAAATTTTGCAAGAAACAGACGTCCGCCGGAGCAGACACCTTTGATGGCCAATAGACCACCCTTGCTGTGATCCAACCCACTGCAGAGAGAGGGGTACTTATAGCCTCCCCCATAGGCCGGCTTTTATGACATGGGAAAAACCAAACGACGGAAGACCATGCGCCATGCATTTATTAGGCGGTGCCATTAAGGCCCCTGGGAAATTGGAACATCACACAGGTCCCGGGGCGCCTTCAATACTCCGTAAAGACAGCGGGCTACCCTGCTCAACATTCCTAAGGCACAACGGTTCGCCCCCCCCCCCTTGTTGCCGACCCTTATCCCCTCGCCAGCTCGAGGCCAAGTCTAGTACCAGGGTAGTCATACCAGAGAGGCTCTAACGGCTCGCCATCGCCCTTGCCGACCCGTAGGTCCCTCGCCGGCTCAAGATTAGGTCTGGCACCAGGGTAGTCTTCTCAGGAAGGCTTAACGACTCGCCCTCACCCTTGTTGGCCCATAATCCCTCGCCAGCTCGAGGTCAGGTCTAGCACCAGGATAGTCTTCTCAGGAAGACTCCACGGCGCGCCATCGCCCTTGCCTGACCCGTAATCCCTCGCCAAGCTCGAGGTCAGGTCTGGCACCGGGGTAGTCTTCTCAGGAAGGCTCAACGGCTCGCTAACACCCTTGTTGGCCCGTAATCCCTCGCTAGCTTGAGGTCGGATCTAGCACCAGGGTAGTCTTCTCAGGAAGGCTCCACGGCTCGCCATCGCCCTTGCCGACCCGTAATCCCTCACCAAGCTCGAGGTCAGGTCTGGCACCAGGTTAGTCTTCTCAGGAAGGCTCAACGGCTCGCCATCCCCCTTGTTGGCCCATAAATTCCTCGCCAGCTCGAGGCCGGGTCTAGCACCAGGGTAGTCTTCTCAGGAAGGCTCCACGGCTCGCCATCGCCCTTGCCGACCCGTAATCCCTCGCCAAGCTCGAGGTCAGGTCTGGCACCAGGGTAGTCTTCTCAGGAAGGCTCAACGGCTCGCCATCACCCTTGTTGGCCCATAAATCCCTCGCCAGCTCGAGGTCGGGTCTAGCACCAGGGTAGTCTTCTCAGGAAGGCTCCACAGCTCGCCATCGCCCTTGTTAACTCGTAATCCCTCGACAGCTCGAGGTCAGGTCTAGCACCAGGGTAGTCTTCTCAGGAAGGCTCAACGGCTCGCCATCACCCTTGTTGGCCCATAAATCCCTCGCCAGCTCGAGGTCGGGTCTAGCACCAGGGTAGTCTTCTCAGGAAGGCTCCACGACTCGTCATCGCCCTTGTTAACTCGTAATCCCTCGACAGCTCGAGATCAGGTCTAGCACCAGGGTAGTCTTCTCAGGAAGGCTCAATGGCTCGCCATCACCCTTGCCGACCCATAATCCCTCGCCTGCTCGAGGTTAGGTCTGGCACCAAGGTAATCTTCTTAGGAAGTCTCAGACAGTCCGCCATCACCCTTGCCGACCCATAGACTCTCGCCGACTCGAGGATCGCTCTAAAGACAATCAGGACAACCCCCTCATGAAGGCCCAGTGGCACGCCATCCCATTTCTACAACCGTAAACACTCCTCCACGGCTAGCTCTCGCACCCCCGCAGGAGTGGGGGGCTTGTGTGGTAGGGTAAAAATGGCTTGGGGCCCAACCAGGGCCCAATACAACTCTCACTCAAAGAATGGAAGAAACAGCAGTCTAGTTCGGCTTCGAACCACTGTAGGGTCGGTGCCGAACCTCAAGTTCACCCCCACAGATCTGGTCTCCTCGTATCCGCTGAGCGACGATGGCCCTCGACCTCCGATCCACGACAGCCCTCCGGGCCGTCCGCCCCTCCTGGTATGGAATGAGGATGACCTGGCACAGCCTGGGCCACCAGATCCTCCCGGAAGCACAGAAGCCCCATGATCTGCCATGTCAGCTCCAAATACCACCAAGGGCTTTGCCGCGTCAGCCCTATACCACTCCTGGTATTGCCACGTCAGCCCTAAACCCCCTGGGCCTTCTGCCACGTCAGGCCCATGGGCTTTCGGGTTCAGACCCGGCTCCCCAAGCAGATCCAAACCCGGTTGGAATTCCCTATAAATACTAGACCCTCACCCACCTTTAGAGGTAACCAATCTTTTGCCTATTTAAATTCACCTAGTTATTGCTACTCTCTCACAGAGACTGACTAGATCGTCGGAGGGTCCGCCACCGGGATAAATCCCGGTGTTTCAGGACCGTCTACAGGTACACAAGACCTCGGATCCGAACCCTCTGATCCGAGCCGAGGCATCCACTTCACTCTGAGCCCGTTGCAGGAGCCGCCAGGTCACTCCGAGGGTTGTCTGACAAGCAGCTTTCTCCTTCAATATAAATTGAGTCCGAACTCACACCTGGTGCATCCACACGTCTCCCAGAAATAAACCGCATCAACTAGTATTCAATCAAGATGGATATTCACACATCATAATTTGTCGCACTATTCTTCAACGAGAATAATTCACATTTCATAGTTGTCACATTATTCTCAAAAGGAGAAATACTTTACATCACTAACGAATATTCACAATTCATATTTTTCATACTATTCTCAATTAGGAATAAATCACATCCATCACATAATATCACTTCAATCTTTACTATATTAATCTTCTTAATCCTTCATTTCAAGTTCTTTTTGCAAGGTATAATTTTCCCAAAAATACACTTATAAAACCATAGTTCTAATTACACATTTTATTCTCAAATCATGTTTTATTTCATGCAAATAATTCCCAAATCATTTTTATAAAGTCCCATATATTTTTAGAAGAATACCCATATTTTTTTCATAATTTTTGGACAATTAAAAACCCCCAAAAAAAATCAAATTTTCAATCTTGCCGAGGGCAAGATTCGAACCCAGCACCCCAGAGAACATAGCCCAGAGCACAAACCACTAGGCCGGTTTGTGCCAGCAGTATAAACATGGCTGAGAGCATTAAATGCTCTCGGCCCGCTGTTAAATTTGTTTTAAAAAAACAAACAAAATAATGTTGCCCACGGGATTCGAACCGGTCACCACAGGGAACCCAACCACGCTCTCTGACCACTTGAGCTACGTGCTCAGGTTGTCACAGTACAATTTAAACTCTTTTTGAACCAATTTCCTCTGTTGTTAAAATGTCTCGATGTTCAACTAGTCCTCATTTCATTTTGCTTTCATGAAAATTACTGTATAACTCCAGATTAATTCTCCCTCACATAATTTACATACCAGTATGAGCAAAATAATTTTTGTAACAATTAAAACATATTTTCATACCCTAATTCAAATTATACATAATAATACTACATTTCTTCTCTTTTCGACATTTCTTCGTATTTAGCATTCTAATCTCTTTATCAATAAATTTTCACCTTAATTCTCTGTCCTTAATCATTTACCCAACATACAACACATATTTTAAATTATTCATGCCCATATTAACACAAAAGATCCATTTAACACAAGAAATGGTATTATCAATCTACTAACTTTTGTGTGTAATTCTTGATAGTAATAAATGTGTTTTTATCAATCAATCCATGATTCTAATCAATTCACATACAACTTAAATAATAGAACCACATATAAATTTGTATATCCACATTTCAATCATTCAAAAAGTCATTTTTCCCAACTAAAGTGTGCTCTTCTTAATCATTTTCATGCTTCATTCTTTCTAATTAAACTAGCATGCATTCCTACTTTAGAAATAGGAAAATTTACCCACCTTGTATGGAGAGAAAAATTACAACTAGCAAATCCCTAGACGAATGTCCTTGCGACGAATGCTCCTCCTTGAACACGCACACTAGCAAGATCCGAGCACTCCAAAGCCAACCCGAGCACTTCCAAAGCCGACCTCTCCTTCTTGATAGAATGCAAGCACAATCCCACACCCTCTCAATCTTTTAACTCTCAAAAATAACTACTAGATAAAGTAATAGAACTATAGGTTTGGAAGAGTTTATTTGCACAAGAATACTAGCCATGGGAGGGGGTATTTATACTAAAAATCCAGGGAAATAGATGGCTAGGATTGAAGTAGGAGTTAGGAACCAATGGTGGAGATTTAAGGAGGAGTTACACAAACTACCCATGATGAGTAACCACCACACCATGATCCCCATCCAAAATTTGAGTTTCCCTCCAAAAAGAAGTGATCCCAGCCTCCTAAGGGAAAGTGCACTTGCACGTGTACGTGCAATGCACGTGCAAGCATTTGGTCTCCAAAAATTGTACATTAAATTTTGTATAAAATAAAATAGTCTTTTAAATTGTATTCTACATGACAAGTTGTATAAAAATAGATTAATTCATGGGCTTTAGTTTGTGGGCCAAAATAATTATTATAATAAAATAAATGAATTACATTTTGGGCTTTTTAAAAGAAAAGGCTTTTCATCCATTTAAAGGAAGGCTTTTGTATAAAATAATTTGAAAGCACAAATTTAAATATTTATACCCATCACAATGAAAATAATTATAAGATTTAATTCAATCAAAATATTGCACGTGCACACTACGTGCAAAATAAAATAATTTTTTTCATTAATTGAAAATTCAGGGCATTACATGTATCACTTTATTTGGATTTTCTTCAAATAAGGCGATACACGGCCGTATCTTGCAAATCGTGAGTCGAAACTCACTTCTACAAGTTGTGTTGACTTGTGTGTGGTGAGTCCGACCTACTCGCAATGTTTTAAAATTTTTGGATGCCATTTGTGCGGTTTTCTTATTGTTTTCGCTCACCTTTTACAATACCGGCGACTTAACATAAATTGGAACACTTATCAATTGACCGTGCTATTATTGTTGATTGAGAAATGGAGAGATCGAGGTGACCGAGAAGCCCTTCTAGTAGCACTAGAGGTGAACGATTTACAAAAGTAAGAATGATTATTATTATTATGTTTTGAATAAAAATATGTAATATTGTAGCAATAATAACAAGATTTTTATTCGTTTGTTTAGGTTGGCTGTCATTCTTCATCCGCCGAGCCCGGTCTATCATCTTTGGCTGGTCTATCGTCTTTGGTTGGACTTACACCTCCAGGATCGGAAGACCTAAGCGTACTCGCATTGCAACCCATACACATATCCGAAAAAGTGTGGGATGTGTCCACAAAAAAGTGTAACTTTCAGAAGCACGTGATTCTTTCGATGGACCACCGTATTGCTCCGTACTTGGTCCAAGCCAGTTTTTATGGAGTCGGATTTATGGAGGATGTGAAGCTTGATCAGCCTTTACTTACATCTCTTCTAAAGTGATGGAGGCCTGAGACACACACATTCCACCTACCGGTAGGAGAGATGATTGTCACACTCTAAGATGTAGCAGTTATTACCGGAATTCCTATAGAAGGGATGGTTGTGACAGGGGAACATGAACTTCGACCGAGTGCATGTTGTACGTGATTACCTCGATGTCGATTTAGAGGAGGTGTTTGATGCCTTGAGAAATAAAGTTGAAGCTAATATCATAGTTGATATACAGTCATACCATGATGCAGATGACGTAGAGGAAGAGATGGAGCAAGTTAAAAATGAAGCTGAAGCAAAATTTTGGGATGAAGTATTTGAGGGTAAATCACTCTGACTTGCATGGTTGAAACACAACTACGAAGAGTATTTGGATGATGATACGGATGAAGAAGGCTGCATCTACTACGCACGTGCGTACATTATAAGTTTGATAGGAGGTGTGATCTGCCCAAACTCCTCCTGTGCAAGCGTGCCACTAATGTATTTACAGTTGTTGGATAACTTCACTTTGGCCGGCCGGTTTAGTTGGGGGAGTGCAGCCTTAGTATCACTGTATTGGTCGTTATGCGCATGTACATTGGGTTCTGTACAGATGGCTGTGCCGATGGTTTTGTTGCAGATTTGGAGTTGGGAGCGCATCCACATCCGTTGTCCACGTATTCTTGAGCCATTAGTAGGTTGGTTGGCCGATGCGTCGAATCCAGAGATGTTGCCTCCTTTAGGAGTGTACTGGGTCGAGCGACACATGTGGAGGGATAACCCATGCTAATCTCTGGCGTACTACAGAGACAAATTGGATGCGCTGCGCGATGAGTTTGTCAATTGGGTTCCATACACCCCTGATAGATTGCAACGACTTTCGCCCATTATTTTGGCCAAAAGGGAGCTTTGGTTGATGCATTCCCCATTCATCAACTTCTTTGTTGTGGAGTTTTGCTATCATGATAGTGTAATGCCGCAATTCGGATTCCTGCAGAAGATTCCTTTAGCCCAACCGTTTGACAAGATATTGCATGAAGTGAGAGGAATGGGTGGGGTGCCGAATTTTGACTGGGCGGATTTCTATCGGGTACATGTGGCAAATTGGAACACTTTAAGATATATCATGGTACCAAATGTTCTCGTTGATTGAATGCCTTACGATAGCTCATTTCAAGGATTGTATATGATGTGGTATAAGCACATTACAAGATTATATGTATCTCCCCATACCATTCTACCAGTGGGAATCCAGATACCAAATCCCCCCGATAGAAGAGGAACAACCACCGGCATATTCCTCTTCTCAACCGATGTATCAACCGAATGTGTTGACGTATCGAGCCATGGTCAGTGTATTTTACATATTTAAATAATTTCCGTATGGATGTATTGTTTATTTATGAATTTTTATTTATGAAAAGGGTTTCCTAACAATCTTGTTTAATTTATATATTTCAACTTGTTGTAGATTGACAAAACATGGGAGACAGTTCGTATAGTTGCTCGTACGTTGCAAAATGCTGCAACCGGGAGCATGAAGGAGGTAGTGCGGGAGATCCTTAAATCGTGTCGTCACACTCTTGAAGATGTTGGTGAAGAGGCCAAACTTGATGCGTACTCACAAGCTAATGTGGCTAGTTTTCAGAGAAAAAGCATGGCAAGGGGAGGAATATGCATCGTTGAGCCACAACAATCGCATCTACGAGAATCGCATCTACGAGAACAGGAGGTGTCGGAGGAAGAGGAGAAAGGTTCGGATGAACCGATAGAGCCCGAGACACAAGTGGGACGCAAGGAATCCCCTTCGGAAGAGGAACAAGCTCGAATAACTTTAACCAAGTGGATGCAAACCGCGTGGTCGGAAGAGGTAGTAGCTAATGCATTTTAATTGCATGTATTTATTTTGTAAGTTGAATTTATGATTCCTTATTGTAACGCCCCGAATTCCTACCCTAGGAACTTGTGACATTACTCTAAGATCTTCCTTCAAATGAGTCACAACACACAAAAAATCACAGGAAATTAAAAACTTTTATTACATCCAATATTGTTACAATGTCTAGTTTGATTACAACAGTTACAAATAACAATATTACATTAATTTTACAATAAATGGACAATGTCTTGACTTGGATGCTTTAATCAACTTGAGTCTCTCGTGCCTTCAATATAGCGGATGGTCCTGCAACTTAACAGTGGGCACGTCAGTTGAATACAACTGATGCAATGCTATATACGGTCATCCTCTCTACGCCGCACTATAGCGATTCCAAACCTCAAAAATCAAACTTGATGGTAAAGAAAATGTGAGAAAACACAAGTGTCGGTGTATGACATGACCTAGAACTAATGCACACTCAGTGCACACGATGCACTTAGTCTAATGCACGCTTGGTTGGAGAGATATGCATCCCATACTACACATTTCCTAAAAAAACGACGTTCTCCACATTATTGGGGTTCAATCCCCTGCCATGCAACCTATCTTATGCTCTATCCTGTTTCGGTTATTTAGTGAAGAAAAGGTTGCAGTCACCGCAGTCATTGCAATCAATAGTGGTGTCAGGCAACTCTTGTTTGTTTCCAACTATGCCCAGTAGTAGCCGTACAGTTTCTCTTTTCCGTCGCTACAGCAAAAATATAATTATCATAATAAATTCTCAAGTCCCTGGACCTTTTCAAAAGCTGTGATACGGGCATAAAGGCACCCTACGACAAATGCCCGTCGAGAGCATTAGAGTTGTACATACGACGTCTTCCTCTAAGCTCCCTGCCCGCGTTGAACAGCATAGGACATGGAGGGTCTTTAGGGTTTTCCCTAATCTCCAACTTCACTCTCGTCCTTACACTATGTCGAACTTGCAGACGGGACAACACCGCTACATCAGTCCTCATCAAAAGTTGTTACGGGCATAAAGGCACCCTGCGACAAACGTCCACCGAGAGACACGGAGCCTAACCCCCTTCTAGAGCCCTACTCGATGCTCCCTGCCCACGTTAAACGGAACTTAGGACTTGGCCATACATGACGACGCTATGCGTCCCTTTGACAGGCGAACACAACACCCTCTAGTGCCTCTCCTTACATTCGACAATGACTCGATCTATCCAAGTCTCTACCCAACACAGGTTGTACGGATATTATTCACAACTAGGGCCACAACTATAGAAATGGGGTTGAAGCTATCATTATTTTAAGTTATCATCATTTTATTACTATTTTACCCGATTCTATGGCTCTAAATAAGGTTCTAATCCACTTCATTAATCCACGACTCGACCTATCCTAGGTCACATTTGGGCTGTAGAATTAAGGGTTTGACTCATGGACTAACCCCATTCAAAATATCCAACTATTAACTTACTAGGTGATCTAGTTCTATCTGACTGTCAATTAGCTAGGAGATTTAGCAACTAGTCTCTCACTTAACCATGAGGTCACAACTAGATGTTTTATAACCACTAGTTAAGTTCTAGTTCGTTCTAACTTACTCATTTGAACTTAACCCAACCCGCACTAGGGTCCAACTAGGCTCTCCAGCCCAGCCCACTACATGGGCCCATGAAGACTGGCGAATCGACTACGTCGATCGCCACCGTCCATCACGTTTGGAGTCGCACGCCACCTCGGCCCGAACAAATCGCTATTCCCGCTAATCATTGCGCTCCATGTCCTCCCGATAAATGGTAGCTCCTACGATGCTGGACTCCCCGCTTTAGATGGCAAGCACGTTGGTGCCTGAGTCGTCGCTCCAACACGTACGGGGGTCACGGGTCTCTAAGCTACCCAACACAAATCTCACATAAACAGACTTGGATCCGAGGGTCTCTAACTCAACCAAGTGACCATAAGTAACTTAAACACAAGCAAGTACTAGACTGAGACTTCAAAGTGGTCAACAATCAACTCCAACCTTAACAACAACACACATGTATCTTAGCTCACTACTAGTGGCTAAGAATCACTACTGACATGTGAAAAATGTCACAACTTAGCCTAAGGGCATCTGCACAAGCATCTAGGCTCATTATAGCCTAAAGTTGTCATGCACAACCCTCAAAGGGTCAAAGCAAGCCCAATCACATCAATGTTATATCAAACAGAAATTACTGGTTCGGATCTGATAGAACCAGTGCACTAAATAAATCATATAAAATCAAATACAGAACCAATTCATGTTTTCTTGGGCTCTGTGGAAAGACCTATGTGTGTACTACAATTTCTTAGTTGAACACTTTTACTGATTTAGCGGTTAACATGCTTGAATTTAAGCTTCTTTAACAAGTGGAAAGTTATGTCACAGAACAGAGCATGTGCAGTGTTCAGTATTAGTTAGGGAAAATATATCAAATTATTTTAGAATATCATGGAACTTAAGATGTGATTTCCTAACAAGCATACACAACATTTGCCAAAAGAATCAAGTCATTTCATTTATTAGTTTAGGAGATATTCCTTTTACAAGTTCAGTCAAAAACAGAGTTCCAATGATAGCAGCTCAAATCTTCATGAACAACAGTCTTTTTGCAAGATTTATTTACCATATCTATACATCTCCAAATTGCATGAAATTTAAGAATTAAGCTCTAGACATATACAAGAACAACATAATTTAATTTCAGATCATTATCATAAACACACAGTGAGACATAAATGTTTTATTCCATAACAAAAAGTTACAAATTACCCAGTTCTGTTTCTGACAAGCATGCATTGTCGAATTTTTATTAATTCACAGAAAAATCAGAAAAATGTACAAAAATTACTGGAGATGATCAACACATTCACAAACATCTCCTAAAAATTTCAGGTTAATATAACTAGTAGATTTAATTTTATTATCCACGAACTAATAGTAAAGTTTCAGCTTTCATCACGACTTTCTGTTTTGGGTTTCTTTAACAAGAATCAAGTTACTAGTGTTCAATCTCTTGCATGCAAGTACTTTTCAGTTACTAAAAACATTTCATACTATCAAAATCACATCATTAGACAAATCAACAAGCTTAGAAACACCCACCTTGCAAAGAAGCTTGAGAGGGTTGACTTGGTCTTCACTCTCCTACTTGATCACCACTCCAAGTGTAGTGATCAACCCTTGACTTCTTCTTTCCTCCTTGGCTCCTTCTCTCTAGCTCTCTCTCTCTCTTTCTCTCTTGTTCTCTTAGGGAATTTCATAATTGTGAGAATGAGAGGGTGTGAGAGGGTTAAATGGAGAGGGAAGTGAGAGGGGGGTGTGCCTAAGGTGTGGCTGGCAAGGATGGGACAAGGGGAGGGGGTGAGGCCAAGTGTCATGTGGTTTTCTAAAACCATGTGCTCTTGCTCTTGGTTTTGAGAAGAGATGATCCATGGTTTAATTCTAAACCATTGGATCAAAGATGAGAAGTTGATGGATGGCTAGATCTTCATGCATGACAAGGGGGTATTGATTTGTATTTTTAATAAATACAACATAAGTATGATGTACATTATTATGTACAAGTACAATTGTTTCATATACACATACATATACATATATAAAACTAATTGGAAATATAATTCAAAATAATAATTTTATTTATAATAGAAATTTTGCATACAAAATTAAGGTTGTTACACTTATATCGTTGTTAAGTTCAATTTTGTTTTGGTTTATTGTTGCTTCTCTTAAATGACTAATACATTTTTTCTTTCCTAACTTGATCAATTTTGTAGATAATTGAAGGTCGTGGGACAGAAGACGGTGTGTACCCCTCCGAAGCTTGAATTTGAATTTGAATTTATGTTGTAATTCACAAAATGCTGGAACTTGAATTGAATTGTAATTGTTGTTAGTGAACTACAAAATGTGAGATTTTAGTCTATGTTGTTCTATGTTGTTTCTTGAGGTTTATATGTAAATGTTTTGTTGTTGGTGTAGATTGTGATTTATGTTAATATTTGCGTGATTTATTGTTGCTGTTATCGTCGATGGAATTTGAATGCAGTTGTGTGTGTGTGCAGATTTGGAGTTGGGGATTTTGTATGCATTTGTTTGCTGTTGTGAATTTTGTTTGTTTAAGTATGATTACTCAACCTAAACTGTCATTGGCGATGACGGGTTAAGAGAGCCTAACACGTCATTGTCAATGACGGGTTAAGTTGAATGATTTTGACAGAGTAATAGGTACCATGCAGAAGATACTATGTTAACCATTCAACCTAACCCATCGTTGTCAATAACGCGTTAAGTTAGCTTAACCCATCATCGCCAATGACGTGTTAGGTTGAACGATTTTGACAGAGCTAACATTCAAAAGACGCATTAAGTGAACTTGGCCCTTATTATTATTATTATTATTATTATTATTTTATACATGAACTTGCCATGTAAATAGATGTGTATTTACAATTTTTTACATTTATACAAGTTGAAAGGATAACTGTTGACCATATCATCTTGATCCAACATAAACCTGTATATATAAGAAAGTACATGTTGTCTGAAGCTAAAAAAAAATATTTACAAAAACTATTAAATCTCCATAAATATTGAGGTTTCCATAAAACATTTCGCTTTTAAAAAATGTATATGGAATTTGTCATCGTTCTCCATATAAATTGATTTTAGTTTACATGTTAGAGGGTTAGAGGGCTATGGAGGTTAGGATTAGAGGGTTAGAGGGTCAGGGGGCTATGGTTATATCTAGGGTTAGAGCTAGGGGTAGGGTCAGAGGGTTAGAGTGATTGTTAGGGTTATGACCTAACAATATATTCACTTTTTTCCTTTTTTTAATATATAAATAATTATTAATTCATTTCTTTGTTACTTTTTGATGTTTTTTGAATTTAAAAGTGGAAAGTTCTCAATAGGATGTTTGATTTGAGCTATGGAGGTTTTTAATTCAAAAAAGTAAAAAAATTCAACCTCTTCATAACCCCCCCCCCCCCCCCCCCCCCCCCCACACACACACACACACACAAAAATTACTCTTTGAAATCTTCAACCTAACATGTCATTGTCGATGAGCTTAACCCATCATCGATAAGATCAGTTAGGTTGAAAGATTTTAAGAATTGAACTCGTTTTTTTCGTGGTTTTTGTTTTATTTTAAGACTTGAACATGCCATAATGTGTATATTTTTTTTTATTTCAAAAAAGTAAAAAGGATAATTGTAGCTGGTGTTGTCATCCTCATACAACATAACCTAGTACATGTAAGAAAGTGCATGTTGTAATTGGAATAAAAAATTTTAATTCACGATATAAAATCTCCATAATTATTCAGGAAAATAAATAAAATTATTATTTACATGGAATTTCCAATAACATATTAGGTTTGACTTATTTGAAGACTTGATCTTCCCTTTTTTTAAAAATTCCTCCATATTTATTGATGTCTCCATATAAAAATTCTTGAATATATAATATGTACATGGAATTTGTCATCATTCTCCATATTAAATTGATTTCAGTTTAAAAGTTAGAGAGTTAGAGGATAAGGGTTAGTGTTAGGCATAGGGTTATGGTTAAGGCTAGGGTTACAAGTATGGTTAGAGCTAGGGGTAGAGTTAGAGGGTTAGAGTTATAGTATTCTTTTTCGATTTTTTTATCTATAAATGTTTATTACATTTTGGAAAATAAATAAAATTATTATTATTGCTTTATTTTTCTTTAATTTAGAACAGAAGAAAATTATTTTTGATTTTCAATCTCATTAGGATTTTTCCCAAAAAAAAATAAAAAATAAAAAGTTTATGATAGATTATTTCAAAATTTATGATAGGTTATGGTTGTGGCTAGGGTTAGAGTTACGGTTAGAGGGTTAGAGTTAGGGTTAGGGTTTCAGAACTAGGGTCATCATTTTCCTAGTTTTCTAACACTAGGTTGAAATCAGTTCTCATTACCGTAAGCTTCCAACATAAACAACCTGCTAATTAGAGTTTTAAAACAAAAAAACCGTAACAAAAAATAGGGGTTCAAGTCAAAAAATATCTTCAAAAATTCTCTACAACCCAACCTGTCATTGGTGGCAACGGGTTAAGTAGAAAAGGAATTTGGAGAATTACCATTCCAACAATCTCAAGTTCTGTTAAAATCTTCGTACTTAACCCACTACTGGCGATAATGGGTTAAATGTGAGGAACCCGCTATTGTGAATAACGTGTTAGGTTATAATCTAAAAAAAAATACATGCTAAAAAATTCTTGCTCTCTTTAACAGAGCTTTACCTTGGGATTTACATGATTCTAATAGATGTGTTCATGCCATTTCTAACATTGTCATCACATTTTGTAATTAACAGAAAACCTAAAAAACATCTTTTCACCATACTACATAAACAACCCTAAAAACTTAATAAGATATCTTTTAAAAAAAAACCAACATTTTTTTATTTATTTATGAAAGTTCAATAACATTCTCAAAGTAACACGTCTTTGGTGATGATGGGTTTATTTCACTTAACCCATTGTCTCCAATAATGGGTTAGGAGAAGATGAATTTGTAGATTTTAAATCCAACATTCTCAAATTCTGTTAAAATCTTCATTCTTAACCCGCTATTGGCGATAACGGATTGAATGTGCTTAACCCGTTGTCTCCAATAACAAGTTAAGTTATGTTTTAAAAAACAGAAACCAAGAACACAACAGCTGCTTCACACGTATACAACAATAACAACAACAGCACACAGGAATAGCTGTTAGCTTGTTTTATTCATCCTATCATTCTCATCGATCCCTCACATTCTCATCTCATTCATTTTCAACAATAACAACAATAACATACACAAAGTAGCAATTACATACACAAACTTACACTTATAACTTCAATCGCATTTCTCAACCTAGTATCGTTTTAAAAATATGTTTACATGAGCATATATACACATTCAATCTTTTCGAAGAGAAACGCGTTCCTTCACCACGATCATGTTCCAATTAAATAACTACAACATAAAACTACGGACATATTAAACCTACATCATCAAATGAAAAAAGTAATAAAGGTCTCTGACTTGAATTTTACATACATAATGTGAAATTTACCTCACAGCTAATCATCATCTTCTTCTGAAGCACTGTCTTCACCGTTTGGATCTTCTTCACATGCATTGGAACCACTAAATAAATGACAGATTTAGGTTAGTCAAAAAAACTTGCAAGATTGAGTGAGTCAAAACTTTTAAACTAAAAATAAATATAATACCTAGCAAATTTGTTTGGACAATTTCTACATATCATGTCCGAATATGTGCAAGCCGCATGTTTTGCACCGTCTAGGTTTTTTCTGAAGTTTATCTCTTATTGGCTTCAATCTCTTACCTCTAAGCCCAATGGCGGAGGGAGGAACAGAGTAGGGGGGACATTTGGGACCCCCAAAATTATGTAAAACCCCCTAGTTCAAAATTTTTATTTGGCCCCCCAGTTAAAAAAAAATTTGGGACCCCCAAGTCTAATCCACCTCTTATTAAAGTCTCAAAATAGTGGTATGAGCTTTGGGCTAAAAATTAACAGTGATACTTATTATTTGATCTGTGTAATCATTGAATTAAATTTTGAATAAGAAACTAGTGTGTACACAAGTTACAAGTATATTTATTCATTTGAGTCGTATCTCTTAGCCTCTAGTATTATAACAGTATAAATAGTGTAGTATGATTATTGATTAGTATTACTCTTACCAAATTTAGAGTACAACTGTACAAGTGCGAAAAAATACATGATACTAAAAATATAAATTCGAATATTTACTTTGATTATAATTTTATTTTGATCCGATTACTTTAATTCTTCAAAACAAAAGTAAAGTAAGAGATATTCGGCAACAATTATGTCGATGCCGGGAGAGAAAAAAAATTGGGACCCCCATTTTAATTTGTCTGGCTCCGCCACTGTCTAAGCCTTCCCTTTGTAATGAACTATTGAGGGTTTCCCAGCGGTGCATGTGCATGCCCACTGCCTTCAGCATGTTGTCCACCACTCTTGGGTTGTGCACTACTTTCGTGATGTCGCTACTTCCGGTTACAGAAGAGAAACGCCTTCAACGCCCTTAAGCATGTGGTCGAGCATGTATTTGTAAATCTCTTTGGAAAAACAACCAAGATCGACTAACTGTTTTGACTGATGGCTCAATTCATAATAGCAAGAAGCAAAATTGTCGCTAGTACCATCGTAAACAGATGTTGAGCTTCTTCTCATGCATTCCCGGGTCCATCTTCTCATAATATATTACTCCGGTAGTGCAGTGTGATGGATGAACCGAAAAACCGCCAAAATATGTTTGCACGGACTGCCCATGAATTCAAATAAGCAACAAGGACATTTAGCCAATTGTCGATTTTTTCAGAATTGAACCATCCTCCTCGGTTCTGAATTTCCACAATGAATCACAAAGAAATTTGCACTATCCGGTGTTTCAATTTCTTCAATGAAAGTCACATTAAAAAATAAGCTCTTCTGCACTTCATCTTGGAATTTGTAGAAAATCATCAATGTGTAGATTCGTGCCATTTGTTCCTCCATAGCCTATTCGGTCTTCAGTTTTGGTATCTTCTCACGATTACGATGATTTTCTTTAAGTTCATCATGTCTTTGCCTTGCTAAGACTCGGTCGAAGATGACAGCAAACTCATGTAAGGAGTACTTCTTTTGGGTATGTTGTTTCAGGAAATAATGTAGAGACTTGCTCCATTGGCTACTTAACATGCTGTACCAAAATGACTCTTACATAGACGGGGGCCTATTTCTCACGAATCTCAAATTTATCTTTCAACCATTGGTTATTCTCAACTTTATATTCCAAAAGCAATAATTTCAACTTCCCTTCGAAAATATTTTTATATTCTTCATTATAGATGATGCTCTTCAATTTATCCCTAAACACATCGATATCATTCGACATACGTACCTCATGCGGTAACTTATCCAAAATATACTAAATGCAATATTTATGCTCATTGACTGTGAAAACTTTCTTCAGTGCAACACCGATCGCATGATCCGCGTCTGTCACTGTAAGCCCTATTTTCCCAAATACATATTTTCGGAATATTTTTTTGTATTTTAATTATTTATAAATTCGTTATTATTTTAAACTCGACTTGGACCTTCTAATAAAATCTTTTCGAATCGGAAATTATAATTACTTCGAATAATAGTATATTCTGACTTTATTGGCTATTTGAATCTTATTTTATTACTATTTAGATTCTAATAAACTTGTTTATCCCAAATCTCATTTTGATATGTATATCAAAATTGTTATTGTTGTTATTAAAATTATCATCTTGATTGTTGATTTAAAAATATATGTCAATTGATTTTTGTATTTGTAGTGATTTCAAATAATTTTTATATAGTAGTACAATACATATATCTTGATATATAATCCTACAATTTATTTACTATTTAATTTTTCCCTATTGGATATTTCCCTTAACCCAATACCCATTAAACCTAATACAATAAAACCCTAATATCCAATACCCACTACCCAAACTCGTTTACTTAAACCTACCATATATATATATATATATATAAACATGGTAAGACCCTACGGTACACCCCACACACAGCCGCCACTACTCATCCCCTACCTCCAAGACTCCCGACTTCCATTTTTTTCCTCTGCACCCATTTCCCCCATCGAATCTCTCTCCCTTCATCCCTGTCCCCTGCATGCGCCGACCCTACTCCCGTCTTCCCTCCTTCCCTTCAGCCTTGCAGATCCCCTCTCCCGCTCTCAGCCCTGTGCCTCACCCCCGTGCTCTCTCCTCCGTTGCGTCGTAGATGACTGCAATGCCACCGCGAGCTGCTGGTCCCCGTCTCCCCCTACCGCGATGCTGCGAAGCTGCAGCGCCGTCCAGTAACATCGCAGCGCCCTCCTGCGTTGCCACCGCCTCCGACGTCGACAACAACAGCCAGCGCGACGACTCCACAACAGCACCCAGTCTCGCCGCTAGTGCCTCCGCCTCTCCCCGGCGCTGCGCCCTATCGACGTCGCAGCCAGTTGGCTGTCCCCATGTAGCACCTCCGCAGCCACCTGCGGCAGCACTAACGGTGCTCCTCACCGTCCGTCTTGTCGCCGACAGCCTCGCCGTGCTCTCTGCAGTGACCTCCCATCACTGTTGTGTCCTTCCAGTCACCGACCGCAGCACAACCAAAGCACCGTTGTGGTTAATCGTGGGTTTTGATCATGTCGATTGTGGGCCGTCCATTCGATCAGATCTTGATCTCATTGATCGTGGGTCGTTGATCATCCTCTTGATCATGATATCCATCATCTTGATGATCACCTTGATTATAGGCCGTCGGATCTTCATGATCTTCATCAAGTGATCCTAGACCGTCGATCTCATCTTGATCATCATGATCATCATCATTATGGAGTTGTGATCTAGTGAATTCTGGCCATTGATTTGATCATCAAGATCATCACCATCAGATCAGATCTCAGCCGTCCATCCGATCGTGATCATCAACTCATATCAAAGCAGATTCAGCCGTCTGATCGTCTTGATCTTGATCTTCCATCAAGATCCGCTCCGCTCCGATCCATCCGATCTCGATCGTCGATCAACGCCCTCATCCAATCAGGCAAGTATTCATCTTGTACAAATTTTTGTCATAGTACAAGCGTTAATTTAAAAATACTGCAAATAGTTAGAAGTTGTGACTCCTCCTTGACTCGTTGTTGTTAATCAAATACTAATCCTCATCAATTTCATAATCTTAAGAGTCACAACAATTTCATTATATTATATTACAACTACTTGGACTCATTTTATCCCCTAGTCATATGAACACATGAAATTAAGAAGCCCTAGATTGTGGATGTGAGTTATATCTTGTATGTGATGATCTTGCACCTATTTGAGTTGAGAAATAAATGTTACTTGCTGTTTTGATAACCATTACCTTGTATTTGTATCACACATTAATCTAGATGCCTAACAACCAATTATCGAGTAACTTATACATGTAAGACATTCACACTTGTTGCTATCATGAACTTTACTTGCTGTTTCGACCCCTTTAAAGTTAGAATCTGAACCTGATCCCTGAACAGTAAATGTAGCTCTAGATGTCTAGATGTCAATAGCCTCTGGAATTTTTGAATTCTGAGTTACGGTCTAGGAGATATTGCAGTTTTACTGTACCTATGTCGGTAGTCGCAGATTAACAAAACTGATGCACTTCTTTAGTTTCCAAATTAATTTGACTATGTTAACAGTAAGCGTTTGACTTGAAATTTTATATGCTGTTGCTAGATACCCTATAGGACATCCCCAAATTTTCTCAAAATTTATTTGTAATGTTTCAATCCTGTTTCACATGTTTAAACTTAGATTCACAAATTCTGCATGAATACATTAGCAGTGTAGTTCGCTGTTTTGACACATGTTACCACAACTTTCATGTACCTTAATTAAATGCATTGGAACCGGGAGGGAGTCTAGTTTCTAGACCTCTTGACGGATCCACATTTGCTATCTCGTAGCAACGGCAATCGCAGTTTTGGTATAGCAACGTCGTGCTGTCCAGATTTGAGATTTTCGTTGTTCGTGATATTCTTATTCGTGTTGACCCTCGAATAAGCTATATAAATACCTCAAACTTGTCCCATGTCCATAATTATAATTTCTTGACTTGTTTCTCATACTTGCATGCTTGCTTGATAAAAATTAATAAAAGTAACAAGTCGGGATTTAAGGGAAAGACCATAGTAGTGGACAATATAGGTAAGTGTACTCGGAAGGGAGCCCGTGTTTCCCAATACTTGGTTCATGAACTTGTTGTATCTTGATCGATTCATGGAGTCAGTTACTTGGCTCATGAACTTGTTTGATTCATGAACCCATTGTGCGGTTCTTGAACTTGTTAGTGGATTCGCGAACTTGCTTCGTGAACTTATTATTTATTTTCCGATTCATGAACCCTGGCTTGCTTGATACTTGATACCTGAGTACGCCGCTCTATAAAATCCATTATTAGGTCTAAAAGAAATTGCTTTGACTGTAGCAACCATGTAGTAAAAGTATGGATGCATGAAGTACTACCTAGATAGTAATAACTACAAGACTTGAAAAATGAAACTTGAACTTGATACATGTTTACTTGATACTTGATGACACGTTGCATGAGACTTGGTACTTGAATTTAATACTTGACACTTGCAACTTGATACTTGTACTTGACAACTTGACTGTCACGCCCCGCTTCCCGAAATACGGGAACACAGGCACGTAACTGAGGCCCAGCGAATGATATAAGTACGCCAACTCATATCATCCATAAGCTGTACCAGTCTTAACTCAACAATATAAGAAAAATTAATCACAACCACACAGGAAACATAATCACATAAACGAGAATGAAATTCAATAACCAAATCTGGAATATAAGAACTTACCAAATAGCTCGAGGAACTCCTGCTCCAATCGTAGAAGAACTGCTCACCAATGCCTTCTGAAAATTCTCCTTGTTCACCTGTACTTGTTCATCTAAAAAGAAAAAATAATTTGTCATTAGAGCAAGTCGTGGACATGCAAGTGGAGAAACAGAGAAACAATGGCAATAGTGGTATAACAATGAATTCAATAAACGATGAAATCAATAGTGTTGAACAGTGACAAAGCAATGATAGTATAATATGCAATAACTATGATTTATCACGGTAACGATGAACAATATCAATAATGGCAATAATAACGATAACACTGTTCGATAAGGATAACAATATGCAATGATAATGTGATGAGAGCCTTAGGTCTATTATTCATTTTTAAATCTTAGCTAATGCTCGTACTACTGTGTCCCATGTGTGCCGTACCACAGGTTCGATGCATACAATCAATTTCGTTTAGACTAAGGTGGTAGATTCTATAGTTCATGTACTCGGGAACAATATTCAATAATAATCCATGACCGAATCAATTGAGATACTGAAGTCAGTAATCTGCAATTAACCGATGACCGATATAACCAATAACCAATAACCGATATACCGATAATTAGGGAAACATGGGCCCCTCTTCCGAGTACAGTCACTATGTCATCAACTACCCTAATCAACCCTTAACCCCGGCTTGCTTTACTTTCTTTATTCAATTATCATACAATAATACAATTAATAAGGGATGCTAGTAAAGGTGAAAAAACAACCCTAGGATCATGCAATATTCTACATACAACTAAATACACTAAAAATAACATTATAGATATAATTATATATTATAAAACATAGGAACCCAATTTTGGACAGCAGTAGGTTGCTGTACCAAAACCAGAATTTCCGCTGCTACAGGACAACAAATGTGAATCCGTCAGGTGGTCTAGAAACTAGACTCATGTCCGGTTCCAACGCATACTTAAAGTCTACATTCCGACAACGATAACTAGGCGAAATTCAGTAATCTTTATAGATCTTAGTTTCTGGCTGGGTGTCAATGTTGTCTAATTTTGGTTATAAAGGCAGTAAATAATCATTACAAAAATCAGTAAAAATAATTTTTAATACCCTAAACATGTTATCTACAAATCTGAAATTTATCTTGGCCATATGTAATCATTAGTCCACTTAATTTATTAGCCTAACAGGTTATGTACATGAATCTGAAATTTCAGCGCAGCTGTAGCAAAAGGGTCATAACTGGGGCAGTATAAGTCGGAATTCGAAAGTTCTGGTGTCTATTGACATCTAGACAGATAGGGATACGATTCACTTTCAGGGAGTTTCTGATTTTAATGAATTTATCTAGGTCGAAACAGTACATTAAGATTCAGGTTGGCGTAATTTCCAGAATAGTCAACGTGTCCATTTTGAATAAAACGGTTAAAAGCTAAGAATAATAAATTGGAGTTTAATAATCATAACCATAGCGAACCAATCCTATGTGAACATGGTATTAAGGTCGACGATGTCCATAATTCTAATAATTACAATTCAACTAATTCATCAATAGCAATCATATTAACAATCACATTAACAATCATCCCTAATATACAATCTACAATAGTTTATTTTTTTTATGTCATGATATGAAATGTGATAATAATTCCTTATTCCTATATTCAATACCTATAACTATATGGGTGTATGTAAGATCTCTATATATTAGAGGCAAAAAGACGGCACGAAGTCGAGATTACCGCTTGGATTCGCTCGTATAAATCCGTGGCATCTCGACGATAGATACAATAACATTTCAAGATATTCAATAGGATCCACTTGCGGAATTCAATAAAAATTATCGAATATGATACAATAAACATTCGATAGAAATGACTTGCCTTTAGGACGACGTTAGATCCGATATATTGAGAATAACGGGATCGAAATCCCGGCGACACGGCGACGAGCAAACGATCACCGTAATCACGCTCGGGCAGGGATCTCGATAATGACCAAGATGATGACCAAGTTGAAGATCAAGCGAATCCAACGGCCGAGATCGAACATACATAAACATATAAGAATCAGAATAGTACCAAAAGATTAAATTTACCATGATTGATAATTGACGAATGAATACAAAAGTAGATCATATGTTTACTCACCAAGCAAAGGACGAACGAGGCGATCAAGGGCCGAGATCAAGTTGATCAAGCAATCGACGGCCGAGATCGAAGATCAAGATCAAGATCATGATCGCGATCGCGATCGAACGGATGGTTCACATCCAAAGTGATCAAACCAATCAACCAACACACCCATTGGCTGGCGAGACGACGGTCGGCGACTGTGAACAGTGGAGCGACGGCGGGAGACACTGCCGCAGGTGGCTGCGGCCTGGCAGTGACGCGAGACAGGGCGACGGTGGTCGCCGTCGTTGCTGCGACCAGGACTGACACTGGTTGTTTGCGACGGGGGAGCAGTGCAGGGTGTGCGGGGTGGCGTGCTGGCTGGAGGCGCCGGGGACTCGGCTGCTTCGATGAGGGGAGGTGCGCCGGGGTAGAGTCAGTGCAGGGGAGATGTTGGCGTCGAGGGGTGGGCGACTGCGCTGCTGGGGCTGGTGGCTAGCGGCTGCAGAGGAGTGACGGGAGGTGCAACGCATTCCCGTGCTGCGAAGGAGGCAGGGAAGGAGAGCGCCGCAGGGGCTGGGCACAGACTGTCGATGGAGTTGTGGAGGTAGGGTGGTGCGATGATGCGGGAAGCGCTGGGCGGGACGTCACTGGCACGGAGGGAGTCGCAGGGCAGAGCGGCACAGGAGATCGGGCACTGCGGAGGGTCGTCGATGGGAGTTGAGGATGAGTTCTGGAGTTCGAAAATCATGCAGGGAAGATGAAGAGGGTATGGGAAAATGAAGGTTGGCGGCTAGGGTTATCAGTAGGGGGGTAGGCTTTAGGGGTTTAATTGGGTTTATATAGGATGGGTTATTGGGCATTAGAATAGATCCAATAGGAGATTGGGTAGGGTTTTGGGGTTATAGGGTAAACAGGGTTTGGGGATTAAAGGGGTATTAAAATCCAATAAGAAAATATACAATTAGAGACAAATGAATAATAGATCAATAACGATATAGTAGCAAAATAAATTAATTTGTGTGCATCAAATTAATACTTAAATACTACTAAGTAAAATAGAAATAGATTTCCAATTCAACAATCAATATAATAATAATATTAATAGCAACAATAACAATTTTGATATACCTATCAAAATGAGATTTGAGGTAAACAAGTTTAATAAAATCCAAATAGCAATAAAATAAGATACAAATGGCTGATCACTTAGAAAATAAACATTATAGTTAGAATATACTGCTATCTGAAGAAAATGCAATTTCCGGTTCGAAAAGATTTTAAATGGAAGGCTCAATTCGAGTTTAAAATAATACTGAATTTATAATAAATCAAAATACGAAAATATTCGGAAAATACGTATTTAGGGAAACAGGGGTTACATTGACACTAGACTTGAGACTTGACACTTGACACTAGACTTGAGACTTGAGACTTGACACTAGACTTGGGACTTATTACCTGACACTTATACTCGATACTCGTCACTTGATGTTGGATACTCCTACAGGTGAACTTGTCACTTGCTCCACTATTAGTATTTGTTATCCAACCTGTTTACTTGAGTTATCCTTCCTGCTAGCTAGTTCTTGGATTTCCACTACTTGTTATATCCCTGTTTCATTCTTGATTCCAATTCTTATTCCACATTACTTGTACTCGTTTTTACTATTTGTGGCCATAACTTGCACTAAGGGCGTTTTCTCATGTTTTTCCTATTTTTTTCATTTTTATAATTATTAAACAGACTTTGGAGACAAATTGCTTGCTGGAATCGGTGAGAAGACGTTCTAGGGCTTGCTTGGGAAAAGCTTTCTTTAATCATTTTGTTTTGTAATTGAGTTATTTCATTTATTGTTGCTTAAGACTTGTAACGGGCTGATGTTCCTGAGTTTTAACCTGATCCAGACTTCAAACCATTTGGATATTATTTTTTTTTGTTTCATTTGTTTCTGTTGCTTAATAAATTATTCATGCATGCTTGGTTATATATATATCTTGTTATATTCTTGTTGTGATGCTGAGTCGATCCTACAGCTTATGGATGATGTTATAATCATTCGCTAGGCTTCGTCACGTACTTGTATCCCGTGCTTTAGGAAGCGGGGCGTGACAGTCACGATGCCAGTCGAAGCAATTCCCTTCATAGCTCCTAACCACTTTTCAAAGAACACTCAAAGGAAGAGGTCTTCTCATTTGGAATGATCCCACAACCTAAGAATATTGATTGCCAATGATGGTTGATTCCAACAAAATGGAACAAATAACATTCCATATCAGTTCGTGTTGTATGTGGCTGTAACCCCTGTTTTTCCAGAAAGGTATTTTTCGATATTTTCTGTATTTAAAATTTTCGCAAATTATTTTTATTATTAAAATTAGATTATTTCATAAATTATATTTATTAATTATTGTATTAATTTTCTTATTGGATTATTTTTATTTTATATTATTTTTCTGGCATTTTTGACCTCCGAGTGCTGTTTGTGGGCTGATCGTCCGTTTTCCGCCATTTTGAATTCTTTTTCGTATTTTCTTGGTCTCATTCATATTTGTTAATTATTTTTGGGTCATGGTGAATTTTTAGAAGTATTTTGGCCAATTTGAGATTTTTGACCCTTAAGGAGATTTTTAGGAGCCATAGGATTCATTGCATTTTGTATCTCCATTTGAAATCTACCCAATATCCATTATCCAATTGTATACCTATTGTTTCATATTGATATCCACTACCCATTACCCCACATTTGATCCCCTATATATACCCCTAATATCTAATTAACCCAAACCCTAATCTTTTTCTCTCCCTCTCCTATTCCTAGCCGGCTCCCTCATCCTCATGCAATCCCGGCCTGCACCTCTCCTACTACAGGCCGACCTCTCCCTCCCCTCTCTTGCCTTGGCCGACCACAAATATCACCCCCATCCTCCATTATACAACTCCTATCACACAAAACCCTCGTCTCCTTCTCTTTTCTTGTGGCCGAACCTATCCAAAACAGCACGCATCTTCAAGAACAGCCCCCCCTCTTCCCTCTTCGCTGATTTGGAGTTGTGGGTAGCGTCCGTTTGAGTTCGTGCTTCAAGAAGACGATCGTAGGCAAGTTTCGGTTCGTGGGATCGCTTGGAATCGCGCGTGGAAGGACTTTTGTACGTGAGTTTTCATTGCTAGGCTTCGTAGCATCGTGTTCTTCGTCAACGAGGCAAGTAACTTGTACATCATGTCATTAGTTTGATACAAGTAGAAAGTTCACTAATAGGGTAGTTGAGACTAGAGACGGCCAAAGATTGTATTTTTATTTGTGGGTTTCGTCTCTATTGTTCAAAACAGGCCCATAGATGACTTAGGACATGGAGTTTGATAGGTTTATGCCTTAGGATTCACCCAAACGCGATTTTGATCGCGTATGTAACATATTGTATAACCGATGTTTGTTTGAACGCCCATGTGAGAAATATTAGATTTTGACATGTTAGAAACCCTTAGATATGATATTTAGACAATGAGTAGACTGCGTTTTGAATTTGGAAGAGTTTGGATTATTTTTGAGGAAGTTATGACGTTTTGAAGTTTGGTTGAGAAATCTGGAAATTTGGATTGAACTGGATTGATTGTTGTTTTTACCTGAATTAGAGTCCGAATCTCAACATGACTATTTCTGAGTAATTTGTAGAGAATTGAATCTAATTTCTAATCCCACTGATTTCATTCTGTTTGGAGTTCGTATGAATTAGTTATGATTATTTTAGTATCTGTATGCCGGTAGTTCCCAGATTCATTTCGGGGTAGATTTTATCACCAATTTATTTTCAAGATCCAAGTTAGACATAATTTCATGCCACAAGATTTGGTCCAGTGTTTCACCATGATGTTAGGTAGTTTCCAGATTTATGTGGTAATTTAAAAGATGAGTTTTGAGTGATGCCTTACATCCTTTTCTATAGATCGCTTTTGCTGCAAACTGTGTGTGATTGTATGTTGAATGCCGTGTTCACCTTATTTCTAATTACTGTATGAATATTTTATGTGAGATATGAAAGTTGGGTAATTGTGTATACTTTCTTCCTGTTTTGGCGGAAGTGGATTTTGATGCGCTGTGTGCAAGATATACATGATTTTGTACAGCGGTATTGAAGAATTCCAGATCCATCAAAACTGTGTTATGTGTTACTTTCTATTTTTGAAAACATATCTATACTTTCTGGAAAAATATGAAAATTTATATTTTGAGACTATACATATAGGGGATTACCCCAGAATTTTCGTGGATTTAATTAATGACTTTGTATGCTGTTTCCATGTGGTTTAAGTTATTCCCCTGTTTTCTGGCTGTACATGAAAACTGTGTTGGAATGTGTTTTAAGTCGAGATGTTGTGAAATAGCATATGAATTTATTATACCTGTTAGAAGCGTGTGGATGTCTAGTTTCCAGATCCTTCGACGGATCATGATTTGCATGCCTGTAGATCGTTGGATCACTATTTTTGTACAGACTGGTCTTGCTGACCTGATTTTAAACATACACTATTTTGCTCGTATTTGTGAAGGTATAGTACCATTACTTGCCGATCTGATTCCCTGAGTCTAAACCTGATTATAACCTGTTAGTCTGACATTATTTAGCACACTCTCAAGCCTGTTGATGATCTTAATAATAAAAGTAATCAAGCCGGGGTTTAATGGGAAAGATCTAGTAGTGGATAGTGCAGAAACGTGTACTCGGAAGGGGGCCCGTGTTTCCCATATTTGAAATTTGGTATATGATTTGGATTATTTGGAATTTGGTATATGATTTGGATTATTTGGAATTTGGTATATGATTTGGATTACTGTTTCCTGTACCTGAGTATACTGCCCTGCATGGTCCACTACGAAATCTAAAGCGAAACTGCATTGACTGTAACAACCATGTGATAAAAAGATGGCACATGAAGTGTTACCTAGATAGTAATAATACAAGATATTAATACATGATTACCTGTTACCTGTATACCTGTTACCTGTATACCTGTTACCTGATATACCTGTTACCTGATTTCCTGATACTGGATACATATTTACCTGATTACCTGATAATTATACATGCTACCTGTTTACCTGTTGACTTTACATTTGACATATGTTACCCTTACCTGTTAGTATATCCTGTTGTTAGTTAGTTCCATGTGCTTGTATCCTATTCTATTTTGTGACCCGGACTTGCCATTGACGGGTACTGTGTTTTTTCTTTTCCTTTTTCCTGCATTATGTGAATTGCAGATTTTGGAGGACAGGTTCCTAAAGGTATTGGCAAGATAAGAGGCTAGAGGCTGAATTTTGCTATTGCTATTCCTGTTACTTATTTTGGACAATATTGTATTTTGAACTTGTATTATTCCTTGTATTTAGACAATGTGACCCAAGATTATTGTGTAATTCAGATCATGAATTTTTGAGATTAATGTGTTTTATTTCAAGTATTCTTGTTGGTATTTGGTTCATAAGTGCATGTGGTTGATCTTTTTCTAGCTTCCGACTCTGATTTTACTGTGATATATTGTAAAGAATTCCTGAACAGCTTAAGGATGATAATAATCATTCGCTAGACTTTTGTTACGCGCTCGTATTCCATGTTTTTGGGAAGCGGGGCGTGACAGGGGCATCAAAGTAAAGTACACTCCCAAATCCGTTTTCATAATTCATCCTAGTGGTACCATCTACCTAAATACAATGAGACAATCGGCCTTTGGGATCTTATTGGTACTAATAAAAAAACAAGGATCAATCTGCTTTTTTCGATTTGAAGAACTCAATGAGCATTTCCCCGTCATGTCATTTCATAGCTTCCGTCGAGTCTCTCTTTAGATTTCTAACATTGGTTTCGGTGAATCCTATTTTATCATAACCTCTGCTATCACTTTCGAAGAAAAGCATTTGCTTGCACGTAAGGATATTAGTTTTGATAAGTTGATCCATTACTCTTTTATCAGATTTCGTCACATTACGGTTTCGAGGCAACAGATGTCTTCTACTGGGAGAAGTGATTTTGTGATTGTGAGGTTCATTAAATGAATAAATAACCCAAGTATTACTTTGTTCATTTAGTTTCATGAACAAAAGCTTTGCAACCCGTTATAAAAGTAGTTCCCCGTCTACCATAATTAGGCTAACTCGGTGAATCCTCGGCTTTATTACATACATATGATTTATGTACTATATCGGTACTCTTGTATTTATTCCCACCCTTACATGATGCGAAACCCGCACATCCAGCATATGACGTATAAATTTGATTGGCTTCATCTGAAGTATGAAACATCATACCTATCTTTGGCTTGAGGTGCTCGTCAACTTCCAGCCGATATTCACCACTTTCTTGTGCATACACAAAATTATCGCTGGTAACAGAATTTTCTTCAACATTGTCCATATCTAACATATAAAATAATATAACAATTATCAATACACTAATCATATAGACAAAATCACACTATTGACATATATATAGACACGAAAAAAAAACACAAAGGGCATCCAAAATTTCCAAAACTCTGCGACTAGGTTGGACTCACCACAAGCAATCCACCGCAACTTATAGAAGTGAGTTTCGACTCACGGTTTGCGTTCTACGGCAATGTATCGCTTTCATTCACGAAGAATAATGAAAAGAGATACATTGCCGTATCTCACAAACTGTGTGTCCAAACTCACTTGTAGCAGTTGTGTTGGCTTGTGCGAGGTGAATCTAACCTACTCGCAAATTTTTGTAATTTTTGAACGTCGGTAGAAGGGGTTTTGAGTGTAACCGTACTAAAAACTTTCAGAGTTTAGTTGTTGTTGTTCGAGATACGTAAGAAAACTGCACAAACAGTATCCACAAATTCCAAAACTTTGCGAGTTGGTTGAACTCACATAACACAACCCAACACAACTTCTAAAGTCGAGATACAACCGTGTATCGCTTTATTTTGGTATTTCTTCACCAAAAGTGATACACGGCAATATCTTGCAAATGGTCAGTCAAAAATCACTCAAAGAAGTTGTATTAGCTTGTGTCGTGAATCCGACCAACTCATAAAGTTTCGATTTTTTTTTCTATTTGTGCGGTTTTACTAATATCGAACAATAAAAACTACGACTACATCTACAATTTGAGCAAATAACAACAATTACGTCTACAATTCCTCCCTCCAAAATCATCAAAAAACTACTTACTAACGACTACATCTACATAATTACGCATCACAATAATATTTTCATGATATTAAAAAACATAAAAAACAACATAAATACAACTACGAAACCAAGGATGTGGTGATTACCTTGCACAACTGAGAATTTTCCCAATGTAGGTGTTGTCGACGATGTGTTTAAATTGATCGCTGAACTGGGGTTTCTACTTCCTGATTTACTTTCAAAGATTTGAGGAGAGGTTTCAATTGGAAGAGAGATTGGGAGTGTGAGATCGTGGGGAGCAGCAGCAACAGTAGACGAAGAAGGATGATTTGAGAGATGTTTAGGGTTAGGGTTTTTTGGGTTTCAGGATGTCCTTCAGGAAGAGAGAGAGAGAGAGAGATAAGATGGAGAGAGTGAGTGAGAGAGTCCTGTGAAGAAGGAGGAGGCGCTGGAGTGAAAGAGGAGGTGGTTGTGGTCGGGATTGGGTTTGGGTTCGGGGAAGAAGAGAGACAGAGTAGGGAGAGAGTGAGAGAGAGAGAAGATAAAGTAGGGTAAGTTTTTTTTTAAAAAATTGTTTGCCCTAACCCGTCGTATCCAACGACGAGCTAAGTATTAAAAAAAAAAAATAACTTAGCCCGTCATTGGAAACGATGGGCTAAGGCAACATTTGGCCAAAAAAGAGTTAACAGGTTATGAGGGAAAGTAACTGTGAGAGAAAGTTGGGCACAAAAGGGATATAATGGGGTGAAATATCTATTATACCCCTGAAAACTTAAGTGAGATGATGGGGGTTTGTGCGGCGTCGATCTGAGCCGCTGGATCTTATCTTGAGTGATCCAACGGCTCAGATCTGAGTTTGCAACAGGTCTATGCAAACAGACTCGTTTGCAATAAAACAAATCTTATATATATCTATATAATAAAACACAAAGAAAGCTATCAAGTGGCTCTCCTTCAACCCCCCCCCCCCCCCCCCCCCCCAAAAAAAAATAAATAAATAAATAAAAAAAATCAAAGGCTCAAATTTAACCTCACAAAACATATTTTTCCCCCCAAAACTCAAATTCAAATCCCCCACCCAAAACAACTCCTATATTTATTTAATCATTTTCTCTCTCTCTCTCTCTCTCTCTCTCCACCCCCCCCCCCCCCCCCCCCCCCTCCCTCTTCTATTCAAAAAATTAAGAAAATACAAATTTAAAAAAAATTTAAAAATTAAAAAACTAAAAAAAAAACTAAAAAAATTTAAAATTTAAAAACTTTAAAAAAAATTCAAAAATAATTCAAAAAAATCAAAAAAATCATATAATATGTTTTTTGCTGGACCCCCAAAAGTTTCTCATATAATATATTTGCTACTTCAATTAATTTGCTGGACCTCCAAATCTATTTTATATGATCAAACAAGATGCATCGTTCCGAAGACGTGCCGTAGGCACGTGTCAACGGGCAAACCTAGTATATATATATATATATATATATAGTTGTGCACCAAGTGCACAAAATGATCGGCGCATCTGGTATAATATTGTTTACATTATCTTCATCAATATGTGGATCAATGCCACCACATAATCTAACTGTTATATAACCATCAATTATTTACTGGAAACTAAAACAAAATTTTAGTGATTGTGCTTGTTTCTTCCTTTGAAGTTTACGTGAAAGACAAACATATAGTTCCAATGCCCAACATCACATATAGAAACAATGACACATAATTAGGATCATATTCTGAGTTTGAATACATGGGAAAAGAAGAGACTTAATTAACATAAAAACTATTAGCACAGATAGAACTCAGTTGGTACAGGAATGAACCTACCTAATAAACATAGAACAACTTATATACAAAACCAGTGCACTCAACTTTAGTGGTTTTCAGTTCTTGTTTGGTCAAAATTTATTAGAAGTCAAACAAAGATAGAATGGTAGCCGTTAGTTCTGATTTTATGTAATAAAATCAATATAAAGATATACAACACAAATATTACTCATTGAAGGGGAATGTAGAGTCTACCGTAGTTTTCCATCAATTTCCAGCAGGAACAGGTTGAGGTTCCTTTATGCAAACCACCATAGCAGCTAACCACAACAACTTAAGTTAGGAAAACTTTTGCAACAGAAGCTTCATGTTCCAAGTAGTATCTAACCACCTGCTGTTTTCCAGAATTTCGAAGAACAGCAAAGAAAGCAACATGCGACAAACTTTCATTCTCTTATAGAGTTTTGGCTAACCATTGAGGGCTTGATAATTGTAGAAGCTCATCACAAGTGAAAAATTACACAGTTACACCTCCTAGGATCAGTAGCCAATTAATGATCCATCTTGATACAATCATCAGATTTCTCTGCAAAGTCAAAACAAGCAAAAAAAGGAAGATTAACAGACTATTAATATATATTTGTATACGAGAAGTTTAAAAATTACTTCTATTATCACATATCACATAACATACAAATTAAATATGATTTTAAGGTTACTAAACACCAGGGCTGGTCCTGAGGTATTTGAGGCTCTGGGCGAAAAAAATTGGGCCATTTATAGACACGCATGTACTTTTATATATATTAATAAAATATAATATAATGGTGGGGGACATAAAAAAAATACCCAGAAAAATAAAGACTACCTTTGTCGAGCATCACTTGTCCAAACAATTCTAAACACAGCTGTATTCTATTTTTTGTTCGGTTCAGACTTTTTCTAACAGAATTTAGACCAGAGATGACCATGACTATATATAGTTCATTATTAATCATAACTGTTATGATCGATTCTGTGAATCTGTGATGTTTCAGCATCAAACAAACAGTTTGCAGGTCAAAATTCATTTATAGTTATAGCTCATAACTTCATAAGAGCCTCATTGGAAACATAAGTTAAAATTGTTCTAAATTTCTAATACTAACATAAGTTGATAGTACTTCATAGTTCAGATTCTCAGAAGTCAGAACATTTGGAAATTAGGAAGAAAAAAAACAATTTCTCATCTGTTAACAGATGAGATTTCATGGTTAGATAAATTAACTCATATCTCCAGTCCACTTTGTCATACCATTCCAAAGACTAAATCATATGATTCAAATCTAGAACAATATAAGGTCAGGGCCCAGGAATCAAGCTTATCATATAAATAAGCTTCAAATTTCAGTTGGTCAATAAAATCAATCAACAATACTATTGTTGGAGTGATTTCTACCTCAATATCTCCTAAACCCACAAGAGAGATTCTCAATTCTATTAATTTTATAAAAAAAAACGACATGAAAGGGTTGAACTATCAGAGAAGTGCTAAGAAGACCAACAACTCCTGTAGTCCTGCTAAGAAGACCAACAACTCTAACTACTCCTCCGATACCCGAGACACCATGACTACAGCCAACTATAACTCATGCTAAGAAAAAAAACTCCGTAAAAGAAACAAACGAAAATTCCCAACTGACAATTTGAAGAAAATCTTAAGATGCCGGAAGGGGGGAGAGAGAGAGAGAGTGAGTAAGAGAGAGAGGAGAGAATTTGAAGAAGATGAAGAGGCTCGACCTAAAAAAAATGAAGAAGTTGAAGTGACACTCTAAGAAAGAGAGAGATTACTAAATTGGACCCTCCCTAAAAATTAATTACAAACCCATTAATCCATTATATTAATTATAAGACCATTAATCTATTAGACTTTAAAAAAATTGGGCCCTCCCCTCAAGTGCGCCTTGGGCCAGGGCCAACCCTGCTAAACACACATAGACAACTTTCCGTTGAGAGGTCCTAATGAAGTCAATCAGAACATGTTTAGCAAGAGCAATGCTTTGACAAAAAGTGTGAGTAGGTCACCTTTTTTAAAGTCATTTAAATGAAATGTGATTCTTTAACTATGTCTGTAATGGATATATTATTACATACTGTCTTATGTCTTCTTGTGACAATATTGACCCATCTTGAATGTTTAACCTACTACTTTTATATGCTCCACCATTGAATTTCATATTACCTGCTTGTGTCCAACTTGATTGTTATTTACTGATAAGGAAAATATGGAATAAATGACCTGAAACTCATCCTATAAAGAGAGAAAGATCATAGACAGATATTTGATTTGAAAAAGAGAAGACAGATTCATTAATAGCGTTAAGCAATGTTCAACAAGGACACTGTAATGCTCTTAAAATATGCATGTCAATAATGGTTATTTTAACATTAACAAACAACAATAGGATAACAATCGTCAATAGAAGACATCATAACTCAGATGACTCTTCTTCTTGTAAAATGTTACTCCATATTGAAGCCATATTTAAGAAAACCCTAACACAATCGGTCACCAAAAAAAACTTGAGAGCACAAACAAGGTCGGCTCTCTCCTCGCGCTCAGATCTACTAGCAGCGCAAAATCAATGATTAGGAGATATGGAGGAGGTGGGGGAGGTTACCGACAGTCAGGTAGGGGAGGATGGAGGTGAGATCAGTGAAACTGAAGTTGTTGGGTTGGTTTGTCTTGTCGGCCATGGTGCAGATTTTAAGGGGACTGTAGAATTGGAGAAACCCTAGATGAAGAAGACGGTTAGGGAAAAGAGAGAAGAAAGAGTGCTTTTTGATGGGTTTGTGGTTTACGGGTTTGGACCGGTTTTAATCGGATTGGGTCAACGGCCAAGATATAATCATTATATAGATCAAATGAACAATCTAGATTAGATCAGTAGATTTAAATAAAACAAGATGGATGACTCAGATCTCATAAGGACAGATTTATTCTTACTTTTATAATAGAAATAGATAGATGTGATCCAGTGAGAACTCATTTGGTGGTGAGAACCATGTGAGAACTTTTTTTCGGAGACTAATTGAAAAATATGATCCGTTCATATTGATGTACACGTCTAAATTAGCCTAAGAATGAAAGATCAAGTCATCTGAGATTTGTTTTGTCCATACATAAAAGTGTTATAAATTGTACGATTGAATATCATCAATTTTTTATAATGATATGATGAGTTAACAAATGAATTTCAAATGACTTTAGTCATTCGAATCAATGTGAATGGTTCAGATTTTTCATGTGATTGTTATATAAGGCGTTCTCACAAAGCTTATTGTGAGAACGATTCTCATCAGATCGTCTCCGCACACATGCACACAGATACACACAGAGAGAGAGAGAGGGAGGGAGAGAGAGAGAGAGAGAGAGTAATGATAATATGAGATGATGAGCTAGAATCAATTTTGTGAGCTAAGCAATTTCAATCATCCGATACACAATCACATCATCATATCACTCCACACATCATGAACCATGTGTGCACAAAATTTCAAGTGATTTGGAGACCTATAGAAAATGTATCAAGTCATTTAAGTAAATTAGCCGATCTATATTTCCTGGAGAACGTGACTTTTTCAATCGCTTGACGCATAGGTTCTCGGTGGGGCCCTCATGGAAGATCCACACAATCCATCATGTTTATCATGCCAATGTATATATGTGTAGAAAAAATCAAGTTGTTTGGAGGTCGTTCACGCATGCATATGTGGTTGAAAAATGATCGATTTTACCAGTATCACAAATCGTACCACAAATTGGACAACATGGTGCATCGGTGAACGACGTTCAAACCACTTAATTTTTTCTATACATATACACATTAGTATGATAATCATGATGGACAATGTGGATCTTTCATGAGGACGTCCCCACCAAGTGAGTATAATCACTTTGTATGCAGGGTTGTAAATCGGACCGGATGGAACCAGACAACCATATGTTTAAACTCAGACTAAAATTCTACTCAGACGGGCTTATGTCCGGCTCGGTCCATGTCAAACAAAATTTTAATAGTCCGGCCTCAGTTCGTTATAAAAGCAGAAGGAAATGTTTATTCGGACGGACCAAACTCGGTAAAGCATCGGACCTAACAATTTGTTCCAGTTCGGTTCGTATAACAGTTCGGATGGTCCACGGCCGGGCCATTTCTCAAGTCAGACTCCGACGGACGACGTATCATCCTATTCATTTTACAGCCCTATTTTTATGAGAAGAATCATACAATTATGAGGCTTACATCTCTCTCTCTCTCTCTCTCTCTCTCTCTCTCTATATATATATATATATATATATATATATATATATATATATATATATATATATAGGAAAAAGGGGTATGAGCAACTTGCTCATTTACTAAATAAGCAATTGATGATGTGGCATACATGTGATTGGGAAATCTTTAAAAGGGTTAGTTGTTCAATGTATCACATGCATGCCACATAATCAATTGCTCATTTACTAAATGAGCAAGTTGCTCATATCCCTTTTACTATATATATATATATATATATGGGAAAATGGGTATGAGCAACTTGCTCATTTAGTAAATGAGCAATTGATGAAGTGGCATGCATGTGATTGGAAACTCCTTAAAAGGGTTAGTTATCCAATGTATCATATGCATGTCACATAATCACTTGCTCATTTACTAAATGAGCAAGTTGCTCATATTCCTTTTACCCTATATATATATATATATATATATATATATATATATATATATATATATATATATATATATATATATATGATTGAGTGAGAACTCTTTTTGTGATAACCACGTGAGAACTTTTATTTGGGACATTAATTGAAAGATCTAAACCTTTCATTTTGATCTACATGACTAAATTAGTCTATTAATGAGAAATCAAGTCGTTTAAGATTTGTTTGCCCAATGCATTGAAGTTCTACAAATTATATGGTTAAAAAATAGTTATCTCCAATACTAGAATGCGAGAGTTGGGGTTGTGTAATTTGTAGACAACATGTAATTTGTAGACAACCAACTATCTAATCTTAACCTGTAACCCCTGTTTTTCGTTTTTCATATTTTTGGTATATTTTTTTTCTTTTCTCGAGTATTGGTACTCTATTGTATTTTCTTGGACCGTATATTGAAGTTATTTTCAATATATATTCATTTAATTTCATTTTGAGCTCTTTGTGTTTGATTGTTTGTCTTTTGCTTCGTTCTTTATCGATTGTCGTTTTTCTCTTTATTGGATTCTTGTTCTATTCTTTTGCTCGTGTTTTGGGTGCTCGTGGCTTCATTTGCCTAAGCTTATTGTTGATAATCCTATTTGCAATTTAAATCTTAGATGCTTATGATTATCCCTAACCCAATTGGTTAACCAAATCCTATTCATCCTCATAACCATCTCATACTACAACTCCTAATAAACCCAATACCCAATATTTCCTAAACCTTAATATCAAACCATAGATAAACTCCTACCCTACCTTTCCCTCCCTCCTACTGCAAAACCCTAGCACCAACCTCTCTTCCTGTTTGCGCCGTCAACCTACACACCGACCAACACCCCTAGCCACTACAACCCCATCCGACTGCCCCACACCCGATCTCCAGCCTCATCCCGATCCCACAGCCGCACCTATTGCACCCCGAGCATCTCCATCCTGTCCATCTCTCTCTCTCTTCGTCTCCCCGTCCTCCGGCGTCGACAGCAGCAGCAGTGCCAGCAAGGCAGTGCCGCCGCCGCTAGCCACTCCTGACCGCTCTCTCTCTTTTGTTGGATTGCACGTAAACAGAGATTTGCACGTGTTATCTCGAGTTCTTGGTTCGTGGGATTCGTTCATTGTTCGTGGGCTTGTTCGTTGTCGGGATCCATTCCCGTTGTTCTTGGTTTTCATCTTCGGTTATGGCAAGTAACTTGTACTCAAATTTTTTTGTATGATGCAAGTCACAAATACCGCTTATAGTGTAGTTGGGTTCTAGAGACAACTCGTATGTGTGTTATCTTTGATGAGTTTTGTCTCTAGTGCTATTTGACCATAGTTGTCTCACGACACAAAATCGACATGAAAACAACTAGGATTGACCATTCTTGATCTATTCATGTATGTGAGATAATTAGGTGAAATTGTGTGTTTGATGAGATCCATGAGATATGATGGTTGTAAAGATGTTATATACTCTATTTCATGATGGTTGGACACTTAGTAGACTCTATACCATATTTGATTGTGATTGGAACGAGTTTCGTGTGGTTTATGTTGGTTTTGTTTTCAAGAGAAAATCTGTATTTGTCAGTTTTGATTTGTATTTTAGACCCTATTAAGGTCAGAATTCTTAATTTTTTTTATCAGACATAAATTGTAAAGAAATCCGTCTTCTTTCTAAGCTCTCTGACCTTGATCGATTTCGTTTTTATATGAGTGAGTTATGGCTATTTTACTACAGAGGTGTATTTTATTTGCAGATTTCGTTTCTTGATGATTTTGATGATTAAACTATTTTGATACTAGTCCTAAATATATTATTTTGATCTGAACCTTTGCACAGTATTTTTATATCTATCTAGGGATTACCCAGAATTTTGATGGATTTTATTGATGAGTTTTATATGCCGTTTCATGCTTGTTTATGAAAGCTATACTTGCTGTATTTTGCTTGCTGTTCTGTAAAGAATCGTATTTTCACCATATTTCCTTTTACTGTATGGAAAATATTTATAAAATATGAAAGTTATCTTATTTTGTCTATTTTCATCTCCCTTTGAAGGATTTGGATTTCGTTTCACGGTTTGCGAGATATTGATGTTTTTGTACATCAGTGTTGGGAATTCCAGATTTGCCAAACTATCATTTCTTGATGTTTTCTGATTTTTGTTGACTGAACTAATTTTACTGGAATATTATGAAACTTTATATTCTGTTGCTAGACATATAGGGGATTACCCCAGATTTTTCCTGGATTTATTTGAGGTGTTTTGATGCTTTTCTAACTTTGAATACGATTTACTGATTTCTGGCTGAACGTATTTTCTGGATTCAAATGAGTTTTGAGTTATGATTTTGTCAAATACTATAAGACTTATATATAATCTCTGGATTCGTGTGGAAGTCTATTTTCCAGATTCTTCAACGGATTTAGATTTGGATTTCTGTAGTAACGGAAATCACTGTTTTAGTACTGTACTGTCATGCTGTCCTGAATATGAACATACACTGTCTTGCTCGTTTAAGTGACCGTATATCATTTATGCATGTTTATTTGTTTCTCTGAACCAAATACTGATTATAGCATGATAATTTGACACTATTTCATGCACTATCATGTCTGTTGATAACCGTAATAAAAGTGATCAAGCCGGGGTTTCTTAAGGGAAGATCTAGTAGTAGAAAATATGAAAACGTGTACTTGGAAGGAAACTAGTGTTCCATACTGTTACTGTTACTGTTACTTTTACTGCTACTGTTACTGTTATTTCTACAGCTACTGCTACTGTTACCGATAATTGAGTACACTGCCCCATTATGGTCCACTATGAAATCTAAAAACAAAACTTTTTGTTGTAGCAACCATGTGTTATATTTTGAGGCGCATGAAGTGCTACCTAGCTAGTAATATATACAAGACTGTAAGAACATAAGACTGATACTGTTAGACTGATACTGTTGGACTGATACTGTTATATTGTTACACTGATAAACTGAGCTTGCTGTTACTGGACACTATTAATTGCCATATGACATTATACTTGACACATTCATTTGTACTGTTAGTATACCATGCTAGTTGACTTTGTTTTACTGATTCATGCTACTTATTACTATTGTGCATCATACCATGCTATATTTATTTTCCCTGTCATTTTAGATTTGACTATTCCATGGACTTGTATCCTACATTATAAGTGGCCCGTAACTTGTATTGAATGGTACTTGTTTTCTCTTTCATTCTCCTGCAATTATTAATTGCATATCAGGATGGTCAGCTGCCCGATGGCTTTGGCGAAATGAGATATTAGTGCTGGATTTCTTGCTTATTAGTATTACTATTATTGTTGCTTTGAATAATGTATTTTGAGTACTTGGATGATTACTTTGTATTTTGGACGATGTGACCCAAGATTTTATCTTATCCAGATCTGATTCATTTGAGATTAATTCATTTTGTTTTAAGAAAATTCTGTTGGTTTATTAATTCAATTTTGCATGTGTGTGGTTGACTCTTTTGCTTCCGACTCTGATTATTTTGTGAGTCCTGAACAGCTTATGGATGATGCAAATCATTCGCTTAGTTAAGTCACGTATCCGTATTCCGTATTTTTTTTGGGAAGTGAGGCATGACAAGACTTTTAGTGGTATCAGAGCCCAGGTTTGGCTAATGTATTAGTTGCTTAATATATTAGACAAGCTTGACTCGAACTGGGATCGGCTCAATATTTCACCTACCATGCATGAATAAATGAATTATTATTAACTTTGATTCTGGATGCTAATTGTTTTGATTTTTGTGCAGCTATGGCTCGTGGGAATTCTTCTCAGCTTGATCCGATTGAGGCTGTCACTGCTGTGCTTAAGAAGCTGATTAATCAGCAGCAAAACCACAGCGATCTAGTGATGGCTGCACTTGAAGCTGCCCAGGTTCTGCCTCCTGTTGTGCCTGTGCAGGCAAATTTCCGCCTCGTCCAGGAATAGTTACGAATTTTATGAGGCTGCATTCCGACTGTTTTTCCGGCACTGAGACACCTTTGGAGGCTGAATAGTGGTTGATCTTGGTGGCACGTGTTGCCGAGGCTGATAGGGTGGTCCTGGTTTCCATCTAGCTGGTGGATTTGGATCACATTTGGTGGATGGCCGAGTCCGAGCGACTTAAGAGGCCTATTCTTAGACTACTTTCACTCGGGGATTCTTGGAGACGTTCTTCCCCAGTAGTACTCGAGTTGAGATGGAACAGCAATTCCTGGCTCGAAAACAGGTTAAGTCATTATTCTATTTTGGAATTTTGTTACATAATTGTTCAAACAATGTTGTAACATAGACTTCTTGAAACAGGGCTCCAAGTTAGTGGATGAGTATGCAGTTGAGTTTACTAGACTTAGCCGCTTCGCTGCCGTTCTTGTGGCAACCGAAGAGGATAGGGCTCGTAGATTCACAAATAGACTTGAGCAGGATATCAAGAGGCATCTTGTCTCTCTCCGTTTGCGTACTTATGCTGAAGCTCTTGAGGCAGCTCGAGCTCAGGAGCAGGCTCGTGGTGGTTTGGTTCCTTTTTCGCAGACTGTTTCGCATTCTGCTGCTAGGCCTTCTGGTAGTCCTGTTCGGAGGCCTGTACCAGCCCATCCGGTTAGGGCAGCTTCGTATCCTTCTGCTGGTTTCCAGAAGGGTGGTTTTTGCGACTTCTGTCAGATGTCTGGACATAAGTGTAAGAATTGTTGGCGCATTAACCGTCGATGCTTTAGGTGTGGCGCCGCTGATCATTCAGTACGCGATTGTCCGCAGTAGCAGCAGGTAGCTCTTCCAGCCAAGGGTCCTGTTCAGCAAGCAGGCACAGCTCGTGGTCCAGTTAGGCCTTCGCTTCCTCCTCAACATCAGATTGTCCGTCAGAGGACCGATGTTCCGAGAAAAGGTCAGACTTTCAACTTGATTGCTGCAGATGCTGAAACATCTGAAGGAGTTGTGGCAGGTATATTTTGTTTTGTTGTTTTGTTGTTCGGTTTCCCCTTATGTTCCTTTATTTGCTCTCTTCTGGTCTTGCTTTATTTTTCTTCAGTTATTTCCTTTCTGCATTTTTGTTTTTCCCTCACCCTTGATTGTCTGTTTTCCTTCTCTTTGTCTTTGGATTCCTTAGGTGTCGTTCATGTTTGCTCTTTTCCTGCTCGTGTTCTCTTTGATTCTGGAACAACCCATTCTTTTGTCTCCTCATAATTTGTCGCTCGCCATCAGTTGAGTGTAGCAACATGTTTGAGGCTTGGAACATTGTAACAGGTGGTGGTGTTGTCATTTGTTTCCCTGAGTGCAGACAATGTTCTATTGTTATTAGGGACGCAGATTTCAAAGCCAACCAGAATATAATTGGAAATCCGAGATTCGACGTTATTCTGGGTATGGATTGGTTGGGTGAAGCCCATGCCATTATTGATTTCCATGCCAAGAAAGTTGTTTTCAAAATTCCAGTTCAAGTAGAATTTGAGTTCCATAACGGGGAGTCTTTGCTTGGCCGAACAAAGACTGCAATTGAACAGGTGGATTATGCGATGGTATTGCACTCAGGCTGTGAGGCCGCACCTCTAGTAGTTCGGGATTTCTTGGATGTTTTTTCAGATGAGTTGCCTGGCTTACCACCTGATAGGAAAGTAGAGTTTGGTATTGATGTCCAGCCTGGAACGACACCGATATCGAAGATTCCCTAAAGGATGGCACCAGTTGAGCTAGCAGAGCTTAAGGTGCAGATTCAGGAGTTTCTTGATTTGGGTTTCTTCAGACCTAGTGTTTCGCCTTGGGGTGCTCTGGTCCTTTTTGTCAACAAGAAAGATGGTAGTCACCGACTGTATGTGGATTATCGGGAACTAAACAGTGTTACTATGAAGAACCGGTATTCTTTGCCAGGGATCGATGATTTGTTCGACCAGTTGAGTGGGACTGCTATTTTCTCGAAGTTGGATCTTCGTTCTAGGTATCACCAAGTCAAGGTAAAGGCTGCTGATATATAGAAGACTGCATTTAGGACTAGATACAATCATTATGTGTATCTTGTGATGCCGTTCAGGGTCACTAATGCGCCAGCTGTATTCATGAGTCTTATGAACCGGGTTTTCTCTCAGTTCTTGGATAGATTTGTGGTGGTCTTCATTAATGACATTCTGGTATATTCTCATAATCGGGAAGATCATGCTGAGCATCTTAGAGTGGTTCTGTAGACTTTGAGAGAGAATCAGCTATATGGGAAACTCAGCAAGTGCGAGTTTTGGCTCGACAAGGTTTCTTTTCTGGGGCACATTATTTCTGGTGATGGTCTTTCTGTTGATCCAGCCAAGGTTGAAGCCGTGAAGGATTGTCCTATTCCCAAGTCAGTTTCTGAAGTCAGGAGTTTTCACGGTTTGGCTGGCTATTATCGAAAATTCGTTCAAGATTTTTTGAAGATAGCAGGATCGTTGATTAAGTTGACTGGGAAGGATCAGAAGTTTTGTTGGTCTGATGAGTGTGGTTTGGCTTTTGCTGAGTTGAAGAACAGATTAACGTCAGCACCTGTGTTGACTATTCCAGATGGTTCAGGCGGATTTGTAATTCACTGCGATGATTCTGGTACGTTGCGTATGCATCGAGGCAGTTGAGGCCGCATGAAAAGAAAGATACTCATGACTTGGAGTTAGCGGCAGTGATCTATGCTTTGAAGTTGTGGAGACATTATTTACTTGGAGACCGCGTGGAGATCTTTACAGACCACAAAAGTCTCAAGTACGTTTTCACTCAGAAGGAATTAAATATGAGGTAAAGGCGATGGTTGGAGCTTATGGCCGATTATGACATCAGTTTGCAATTCCATCCTGGTAAAGTAAACTTGGTGCCAAATGCTTTGAGCAGGAGATCGGCATTTATGTTTCTTACTCAGCAGAGTGATCTCATTGAGCAAATGAGGATGTTGAATTTGGAGGTTTGGTTGCTGAGTTGTGGTCAGAGTTGTCTTGTGCTCCAACTTCAGTCTTCTCTTGTTGATCGGATCAAGGAGGCTCAGGCTGGTGATGCGCAGTTGCAGGGTTTTTGAGCTGAGGTTGGGTCTGGGTCCAGAACGGACATGGTTATTCATGCCGATGGTTCGCTTCGTTTTGGTTCCTGGTTGTGTGTCCCTAAGGGTGAAGTTCGTCAGAGGTTGCTTATGGAAGCTCATCAGTTTGTGTATTCTATCCATCCTGGCGGTACTAAGATGTATCGAGATTTGAAGCTTCATTTCTGGTGACATGGTATGAAAAGGGCTGTAGCTCTGTTTGTTGCTCAGTGTTTGATCTGTCAGCGGTGATATGGCTAAAAAATAGGATTAAATCGGGACCGTTCACATCGGACTCGAATCTTAAAGCTCAGGGGTAAAACGGTAATTTCACATGCAAATGGGTCCGAAGCGGGTACTGGGTCTCCTTCTCACAGATCCAATAACCCGCAAACGGATCCACCTCAGCTGGGTACGGGTTTCAACCCGCTACCAACCCGATCCGACAAGATACCATCAAGGTCCCTGATTAGATCTAAATCAACGGCCATGATTCACAGCTATCTTTTCACTGGGGATTAGGGATTAAATTCCTTAACTGATTATATGGGATATACCTTATCAGATTACATGCCTTATCTGATTACGGGGAATATTCCTTATCTAATCACGGGGATTACATTCCTAAAATCAGTCCCTAAGACGCCTATAAATACCCCTCACCCATCTCCATTAAGAGGTAATCAATCTTTCTCTAGTTAAACGCTCTTTCATAATCATTTCTGGTTACTGACTTGAGCGTCGGAGGGTGCGTCGCCGGGATCAACCCCGGTGTCTCGCACTTCCTTGCAGGTGGACGGCGGGAGTCAACGGTCAAGCTCCGACGGAACAGGTTAGGTGTTTGCTATTCAGGTTTTCTACGAACTCACAAATACTGTCTGTTTGCCCCCACACCGAAATTAGCGGCAACAAGCGGGTTAAGGCACAACATCAGAGAACCACTAGACTTCTTCAACCACTTCCTATTCTGGAATGGAAGTGAGAACATATCACCATGGATTTTGTTATCGCTTTGCCGAGGAGTCCTAAGCGTCGCAATGTTGTTTGGGTGATTGTCGACCGTTTGACAAAAAGTGCTCACTTCATTCCATTTCGTGTCGGTCAGTCTACTGAGAGCCTAGCTGAGAAGTACATGTAAGGGATTGTCAGGCTTCATGGGGTTCCAGTTAGTATTGTATTCGACAGGGATACGAGATTCAGATCTCTGTTTTGGGAGAGTCTTCAGGCTAGTTTGGGGAGTAAGTTGAAGTTCAATACAACTTTTCATCCCCACACTGATGGACAGTCAGAGCGGACTATTCAGATTCTTGAGAACATGTTGTGATCCTGTATGTTGCAGTTTGGTGGATCTTGGGAGGACCATTTGCATCTTGTAGAGTTCTCGTACAATAACAGCTTTCAGGCCAGTCTTAAAGCTGCATCGTTCGAGGCACTTTATGGATGTAAATGCATATCATTAGTTTGCTGGGATAACATTGGTGAGAGGCAGTTGTTGGTTCCGGAGTTGATCACCACAATAGTTGATGCTGTGACTCGGATCAGAAAGCATCTTCAGGCATTCAGGATAGGCAGAGGCGATGGGCTGATGTCCATCGGAGGGCTTTGGAATTTGTTGTTGGTGACCATGTTTTTCTTAAGGTATCGCCGTGGCGCGGTGTCATTCGGTTCGGTGGTGGGGACAAGCTTAGAACTAGGTTTAGTGGACCGTTTGAGATTTTGGAGCGAGTAGGCAGGGTGGCCTATCGTCTTGCTTTGCCGCCAGCGTTATCAGGAGTGCACGATGTTTTTCATGTCTCACAACTCAGGAGATATATCTGCGATGAGAGTCACATGATCGACTACTTTGAGTTGACCGTGCGGCCGGATTTGAGTTGTGAGATTCTGCCTGTTGCTATTGTGGATCAGTGAGAGAAAGTGCTTAAGAACAAGGTCATCAAGTTGGTTCGTGTTGCTTGGAATCCTCACTTGCCTAATGAGTCGACTTCGGAACTGGAGGAGGAGATTCAGCAGAACTTTCCTTATTTGTTTGAGTAGCTTTTTGTTTTGTTTTGTTTCTTTTCTTTTGGGGTTAGCCTATGTATCTTTTTTTTGAATTTCGATGACGAAATTCTTTTTGTTAAGTGGGTAGGACTGTAACCCTTGTTTTTCATTTTTCGTATTTTTGGTGTATTTTTTTCTTTTCTTGAGTATTTGTACTCTCTTGTATTTTCTTGGACCGTATAATGGAGTTGTTTTCAATATATATTAATTCTGTTTCATTTTGAGCTCTTTGTGTTTGATTGTTTGTCCTTTGCTTCGTTCTTTATCGATTGTCGTTTTTCTCTTTATTGGATTCTTGTTCTATTCTTTGCTCGTCTTTTGGGTGCTCGTGGTTTCATTTGCCTAAGCCTATTTGCAATTTAAATCCTAGATCCTCATGATTATCCCTAACCCAATTGGTTAACCAAATCCTATTCATCCAAATAACCATCTCCTACTACTACTCCTAATAAACTCAATACCCAATTACCCAATTACCCAATACCCAATATCTCCTAAACCCTAATATCAAACCATATATAAACTCCTACCCTACCTTTCTCTCCCTCCTACCGCAAAACCCTAGCCCCAACCTCTCTTCCTGTTTGCGTCGTCAACCCATACACCGACCAACACCCCTAGCCGCTGCAACCCCATCTGACTACCCCACACCCGATCGCCAGCCTCATCCCGATCCCACTGCCGCACCTATTGCACCCCGAGCATCCCCTCCACCATCATCTCCATCCCGTCTATCTCTCTCTCTCGTCGTCTCCCCATCCTCCGGTATCGACAGCAGCAGCAGCGCCAGCAAGGCAGCACCACCACCGCTAGCCACTCTCGATCGCTCCCTCTCTCTTTTGTTGGATTGCACGTGCACGGAGATTTGCACGTGTTATCTCGAGTTCTTGGTTCGTGGGATTCGTTCGTTGTTCGTGGGCTTGTTCGTTGCCGGGATTCGTTCCCGTTATTCTTGGTTTTCATCGTTTTCGTTTTCGGTTAAGGCAAGTAACTTGTACTCAAATTCCTTTGTATGATACAAGTCAAAAATACCGCTTATAGTATAGTTGGGTTCTAGAGACAACTCGTATGTATGTTATCTTTGATGGGTTTTGTCTCTATAGTGCTATTTGACCATAGTTGTCTCACGACACAAAATCGACATGAAAACAACTAGGATTGACCATTCTTGATCTATTCATGTATGTGAGATAATTAGGTGAAATTATGTGTTTGATGATATCCATGAGATATGATGGTTGTGAAGATGTTATATACTCTATTTCATGATGTTTGGACACTTAGTAGACTCTATACCATGTTTGATTGTGATTGGAACGAGTTTCGTGTGGTTTATGTTGGTTTTGTTTTCTAAAGAAAATCTGTATTTGTCGATAATCAGTTTTGATTTGTATTTTAGACCCTATTAAGGTCAGAATTCTTAATCATTGTATTAGACCTAAATTTTAGAGAAATCCGTTTTCTTTCCAAACTCTCTGACCTTGATCGATTTCGTTTTCGTATGAGTGAGTTATGGCTATTTTACTGCAGAGGTGTATTTCATTTCCAGATTTCGTTTCTTGATGATTTTGATGATTAAACTATTTTGATACTAGTCTTAAATATATTATTTTGATCTGAACCTTTGCACAGTATTTCTATATCTATCTAGGGATTATCCAGAATTTTGATGAATTTTATTGATGAGTTTTATACTCTGTTTCATGCTTGTTTATGAAAGCTATACTTGTTGTGTTTTGCTCGCTGTTCTGTAAATAATCGTATTTTTACCCTATTTCCTTTTACTGTATAGAAAATATTTATAAAATATGAAAGTTAGCTTATTTTGTCTATTTTCATCTCCCTTTGACGGATTTGGATTTCGTTTCACGGTTTGCAAGATATTGATGTTTTCGTACAGCAGTGTTGGGAATTCCAGATTTGCCAAACTATCGTTTCTTGATATTTTCTGATTTTTGTTGACTGAACTAATTTTACTGGAATATTATGAAACTTTATATTATGATGCTACACATATAGGGGATTACCCCAGATTTTTCCTGGATTTATTTGAGGTGTTTGATGCTTTTTTCTGATTTTGAATACGATTTACTGATTTCTGGATGAACGTATTTTCTGGATTCAAATCAGTTTTGAGTTATGATTTTGTGAAATACTATATGGCTTATATATAATCGCTGGATTCTTGTGGAAGTCTATTTTCCAGATTCTTTGACGAATTCAGATTTGGATTTTTTTAGTAATGGGAATCACTATTTTTGTACTGTACTGTCATGCTGTCCTGAATATGAACATACACTATCTTGTTCGTTTATGTGACCGTATATTATCTATGCATGTTTATTTGTTTCCCTGAACCAAATACTGATTATACCATGATAATTTGACACTATTTCATACACTATCATGTCTGTTGATAACCATAATAAAAATGATCAAGCCGGGGTTTCTTAAGGGAAGATCTAGTAGTGGAAAATTTGGAAACATGTACTTGGAAGGAAACTAGTGTTCCATACTGTTATTGTTACTGTTACTTTTACTGCTACTTTTATTGTTATTTCTACTGCTACTGTTACTGATACCTGAGTACACTGCCCCATTATGGTCCACTATGAAATCTAAAAACGGAACTGTTTGTTGTAGCAACCATGTGTTATATTTTGGAGCGCATAAAGTGCTACCTAGCTAGTAATACACACAAGACTGTAAGAACATAAGACTGATACTGTTAGACTGATACTGTTGGACTGATACTGTTATACTGTTATACTGATATACTGAGCTTACTGTTACTGGACCTTATTAGTTGCCATATGACACTATACTTGATACATTCATTTGTACTGTTAGTATACCATGCTAGTTGACTTTGTTTTACTGATTCATGCTAGTTATTACTGTTGATGCATCATACCATGCTATATTTATTTCCGCTGTCATTTTAGATTTGACTATTCCATGTACTTATATCCTATATTATAAGTGGCCCATAACTTGCATTGACGGGTACTTATTTTCTCTTTCCTTCTCCTGCAATTATTAATTGCAGATCAGGATGGTCAGCTGCCCGACGACATTGGCGAAATGAGATATTAGTGCTGGATTTCTTGCTTATTAGTATTACTTTTATTGTTCCTTTGAATAATGTATTTTGAGTACTTGGATGATTAATTTGTATTTTGAGCATGTGACCCAGGAATTTGTCTTATTCAGATCTGATTTATTTGAGATTAATACTTTCTATTACAAGTAAATTCTGTTGGTTTATTAATTCAATTTTGCATGTGTGTGGTTGACTCTTTTGTTTGCGTCTCTGATTATTTTGTGAGATGTTGAAAAGATTCTTGGAGAGCTTATGGATGATGCAAATCATTCGCTGGGTTGAGTCGCGTATCTGTATTCCATATTCTTTTTGGGAAGCGGGGTGTGACATAACCACTCATTTTTAAGTTGGAGTTATATTAACCATATATTTCTCCTTTTTCTTCTTTATTCTATTTTTCATGTATTCATGGATAACTGCAGGGGTAATATGCAAATGGCTTTTGATATGCTCTCTATCTGTAGTCGTTTCGGATTTAAAATTTGGGTATTTGGCTATTAGAAATATGAAATTTGGGTTTATAGCTGCAGTCGTTTGAACCTAAAATATGGGTTCTGATTTTAAAAAAAGTGACGGACGGGAGATGATTTTTCTTCCCATATAATTTTTTTTAATTAAAAAAATTATCGGATGAGAGATCAAATCCTTTCCGATTATTCTTTTTTATAATTATAAAATAGTCACGAACGGGAGATCAAATCCCGTCCGGAAGCAAATTTTGAATATTAATTTAATCTTAAACATTAATTAAATTCTAATTAAATCTTAATTAAACCTCAATTAAACCCTAATATATATGCATAATAATTTCTATAGGAATAATTTCATAGAATTTTTCCTTCACAATTGGAAACAAAGGTCACGGACGGGATATCATTTTCCGTACGTTCTTTTTTCAAAATTGATTCGGACGGGAAATAATTTCCCGTCCGTTAAATTTTGAATTAGAAAAAGAAGTTGGGATAAAAGATCATCTCTCGATCGATGGGTATTTGGGATAAGTGTTGAACGGACGAAAAATCATCTTTTGTTGGCTATTTTTTCCAAATTGCTAATTTTCCTCCAAATATAGCCGAGCACCGTTCCTCTCAAACCCAAAATTTGCTATTTGGCCAACGACTGTGACATTATTTTTTCTTCATTTTTTTTAAAATTTGGCAAAATAGCTAACGACTACAGATGCTCTAAGGAACTCAAATATTTTGAAAAATACCTGAAACTTTTCGAACAGGTGACTCTGTATACTTATTCCAAGTAACCCCCACCCAAAAAATAAAATAAAATAAAATAAAATTGTGATTAATGATTAACTACAATTATAGTTATCTCAATTTAAGTTTTCTTCTTTATTATTAGGGATGCCTACAGTGAAGATTTTGTGAAATCGCTAAGATGGAGAAAATGATTGTCCCTCATCCACTGTTAATGGATAATCTAGGCTTTCCGGTCTTTAGTAAGATTTTTTTCCAAAATGACCACTTTTCAAAATATTTATCAAACTGACCCACTTTCGAAACTAATTATCAAACTGACCCGTTCGTTGTTTCGGGTATAGTTCAATTAAGGTCGGTGTTTAAAAAAGCAAGTATACCTTAGTGTTTTAAGACTTGGCGAGATTTCTTCAAGTATTGGAGAAAAATTCTATAACTAAACTCGCTATTTCAAATAACGACTCTAATTGAATTAGACTCGCTATTTCAAATAGCGTGTGAGTCTAGTTCAATTAGGGTCGATTTTCAAAACAACGAGTTTAATTTTAGTGTTATGAGATTTGGCGAGATTTCTTCAAGTATTGGAGAAAATTTATATAACTAAATTCTGTTTCAAGCAGCGAGTGAGTCAGTTGGATAATTAGTTTAGAAAATGGATTAGTTTGATAAATATTTTTAAAAAGTGGATCATTTTGGAAAAAATTCTTCAGTGGGAGACGCTTATCTCACCCTATTACATGGATGGTAAATATTTCCTTCTCTTGTACTAAAATTTAGTTATCGTTATTAATAAACTTTTAGAGGAATTAAAATTCATCTTGACACTAATATTATTGCTTCTTAATGATTTGACAATTTATGTAAATTGTGTTTTTTAAAATTATTTTTTGAGTGAAATCTATATTCTATTATAAAAGCAAGAATAAGAAGAAGGAGAAAAATCTGCCCAGATCCAATCCTAACCCTTCGTTCATTTTGTTGATCAAACCAATCAAAGGCTATTATTAATTTGTGTTCGTTTATTAAGTTTTTATATCTATAACTAAATATATAATAAATACTTCCAATTTCTTCCTCCCTCTCCCGAGATATATCTAAAACTAAATATATAATAAATACTCCCAATTTCTTCCTTTCCCTCCCGAGATCATGTACGCCTCCTTCCATCTTTTGCAAAACCCAGACCCTAACAACTCCAATCCCTCTCAACTCAATCCCTCCAATTCCACCAACTCTAACCCCTATCTCGTCCATCCTCGTCTCCCCCCGCCGCCGACGCCGCTGCCGTCTTCCTCCCTCTCCCGAGATTGTGTACGCCTCCTTCCATCTTTCTCAAAACCCAAACCCTAACAACTCCAATCCTTCTCAACCCAATCCCTCCAATTCCACCAACTCTAACCCCTATCTCGTCCATCCTCCTCCTCCTCCCCCCCCGCCGCCGCCGCCGCCATCCTTCCGTCCCTTCGAAATCGCCCTCCCATCACCGCAGTAATTCCAATCTTTCTCAAAACCCAAACCCTAACAACTCCAATCTCTCTCAAAACCCAAACCTTAACCCCAATTTCTCTCCCGATCCTGACACCTCTCCTCGAAACCCCCAACTTTCCGATTCCCCCAGCTCTAACCCCTATTTCGTCCCTCCTCCGTCGCCGCTGCCACCGTCGTTCTCGCCATCCTTCCGTCTCTTTGAAATCGCCCTCCCATCACTGCAGTACAACGACTCTCATCCTCCTCCCCACTTCGCCACGGTGAGTTTGTTTTGTTCTGGGTTTAATTTTATAGATTAATTTGTTATTATTCAGCTATTATTGATCTGTTTGTTTTGTTCTGGGTTTAATTTTATAGATAAATTTGTTATTATTCAGCTCTTATTTGGATTATACCTTGCTATTGTAATGTATCCTTCACAAATTATATAGCTAGATCATTAATTATGTTCTGATCACAATTAGGGAAATTTGATCTAAAATAGTGAACTTTATATAAAACATTGCTGGATTATGATTCATGTACTGCCTTAAAATGTAGTGATAAGGAATTGGGATCGGGATAATTAAGATAAGGAATTGGGATAGAGACCCCGGTTATAAATCACATTTGCATATTAATATTTATGTAGTGCAAGACTCAGATTGTGTTTAGGATAATGCGCGTAAGAAAATGAAAAACATAATCTGTTATAATATCCATTGAACCGAAATGCATTAATTATTTCAATTTGAAACTTGATATTGTTGAAATAGTGGTGAATCTTAATTTTTACAAGAGAAATTGAAAATTTTGGAAATGTAGTTGCATTAAGGATAATGATGAACATCAAGATGAAGTTCATCATGCATGAATGGAGATTATCCATGAAAGCATTAATTTTTCAACAAGCAATATGACCAAAATTTCAAGTTATGTATCATAATAGATTACTAGATGCTTGTTCTTATAATTTGATCATGGAAAAAATTAAGACTTTAAGCTTGAGAAAATAGGTTAAGTCTATCAAAGACTGCGAATAATTAATCTGACATTCAAAGGAACCACATGTATCATATAATTGATTGATCAGTTCCCATATTATAGGACTTCCATGACCTTTTTTTTTATTATTGAAAAAGGACTTCCATAATCTTTTGGTTAGACAGGGGTTTGACTTAACTTATTCACTGCTTGAGAATTCAAACTTGGAGCTAATAAGTACTCAAGCTTTCTTCAGTCTCGGTGTCGGCGTCGACTTTTTAGTATCAATGGCGAGCATCTTGATAACTTCTTAAAAGGTTTCTCTCTCAACTCTTGGATGAAATGATTAATGGAATTGCATGTTCTTCAATTTATAGCCTAAACAATATGATTTGTTCAAACCACACATGCACATATATCCTTTATTGGAAACAAAATGGGTTATGGTGGAGAGTAGGAGTGGCCAATTGACATGTATGAAGGAATCAATGTTGGACTTATTTGATCTGTTAATTTTGAGATATTGAAAAAGTACGATCTCTTTCATCAATTCTAATTTAATGTTGCCATAATCATTCCCTTCCTTAGAAAAGTTGGACCTATGCTATAACCTTTCATTTTGAAAACGCCTATTTTGGAAGCACCGATTCAATCTTTCTATATATTTTCTTTGCTGCATGCACTTTCGGGTCCGGGTCCGGGTCTGGGTCTGTTGATTATGTTCTTTATGTTGTTCATTAGGTTGCTCCATAATTTTGTTCCCGTAATTCTGATTTGTCCATGAGTTGTTTCCTTTTCTCTCTCTGTGCGTCATAATTATATATATATAATAAGTATAAGTATAAGTATATTAGTTATATATTAGTATATTATTGTATAGTAAATATATACAATAATAGACAAATGTAATATATATACGGTGGTTGTGTTCCATGTGCTGTGTTGTTCAAAATTTCATATTTTAATAGTATTCTTCAATGTGTGTAGTAGGGTAAAAATGGCCTGGGGCCCAACCAGGGCCCAATACAACTCTCACTCAAGAAAGGTAAAAATAGCAATCTAGTTCGGCTTCGAACCATTGCAGGATCGGCGCCGACCCCCAAGTGCACCCCCACGGAACTGGCCTCCTCATCTCCGACGAAGTCCCAGTGGTCATCGGCATCCGATCCGTGACAGCCCCATGGGCCGTCCCCCCTTTCTGGCGAAGCAGGGGGATGACCTGACGCAGCCTAGGCCCTCCGTTCCTCCCAGAAGCACAGGAGACCTACGATCAGCCATGTCAGCTCCAGATACCACCAAGGGTTTTGCCACGTCAGCCCTATACCGCCCTTGGTATTGCCACGTCTACCCTAAACCCCCTGGGCCCTCTGCCACGTCAGGCCCATGGGCTTTCGGGTCCAGACCCGGCCTCCAAATGGAACCAAACCCGGTTGGGGTTCTCTATAAATACTAGACCCTCACCCACCTTTTGGAGGTAATCAATCTTTTTCCACTTAAATTCACCTAGTTATTGCTACTCTCTCACAGAGACTGACTAGATCGTCGGAGGGTCCGCCACCGGGACAAACCCCGGTGTTTCAGGACCGTCTGCAGGTACACAAGACCTCAGATCCGAATCCTCTGATCCGAGCCCAGATCTCCGAATCACCCCGAGGTCGCCACAGGTTCCGCCTGGTCAGCCAAGGGTCGTCAGACGAGCTGCATTCTCCTTCAAATACAAATTGAGTCCGAACTCACACCTGGTGCATCCACACGTCTCCCAGAAATAAACCGCATCAGGTTGGCGCCGTCTGTGGGAACACTGCTTCAGAATCCGACCCGAGCCCGACCATCGAGCGACCTCGACAACCGAACTCTCATGACCTCCAAGGGCAGGGGAAAGGCCGCTTCCAACCCGGCCCCGAACCGTCCAACACCGCCGCCCGAGGGACGGAGAAAAGCGCTCAGCCGCGTCGGAAGGCAACCTTCAGACCGACCGAACCAGGTCGGGGGAGCCCCCGTCACTCACAAGGGATCCCAGGACTTTCAAGAAGAAATTCCTAAAGCTATCCGACGGACCTCCAGGGAGGAAGGCCCTCAGGATTGGCGAGGTACTGGGAACCGGAGACTCTCACCTCCGAACCCTACTCCGAACCACATCCAGGGTCGGGATCCCGAGTCCGAGGGAGCCATGGGTACGCCATTCACCCTGCACTATATCCACGGGGGGCCCAAGGGAGGAGAATCCGATACTTCCCGAAAAGCCTTTATCCGAGAGGCGAATGCTGTCCAAAACAGCCCCTCCCCCAAGCAACAACTACTGCCGATCTCCTTCTCAGGAGAGGACCTCGAAGAAGTTCACCTGCCCCACTGCGATGCCCTCGTCGTTAGCCTCCGCATAGCTAATTATGAAGTTCGCCGAATCCTCGTCGACAACGGCAGCTCGGTAAATATTCTTTTTCACAAAGCCTTCGAAAGTCTTAAATTATCCAAAGGGAAGCTCAAACCAGCCGGATACACGTTGCTTGAATTCTCCGGCGTCCCAACCGAAATAAAGGGGATTATTACCCTCGACGTCACCACCGGATCGGCTCCTGTCAAGAGGACCGAATCCCTGGATTTCATGATCATCGATGTCAGGGCGGCTTACAACGCCATTCTTGGCCGACCCGGACTAAACTCCTTCCAAGCGATACCTTCGGCCTACCACCTGAAGCTTAAATTTCCCACCCCCCAAGGGGTCGGCATCGTCCGAGGTAGCCACGAAGCAGCACGATCGTGCCACATAACCACCGTCGGAGGGGGTGTACTCCCCCTCGACGCCGTCGAACTCGAACCCGAGAGAGACGGCCCAGCTCCCGAGCCAGTTGACGAATTAGAAGAGGTCCTGTTCGATGCCAAGGATGAGTCGAAATGGTTCCGGGTGAGCCGCTCACTCCCCGAAGACTTGATGTCGGGCATCATCACCTGCATCCGTCGCAACGTCGATCTCTTCGCTTGGAAACCCTCCGACATGCCCGGGATCTCCGAAGACTTGATTATGCATCGACTAAGCGTCACCCCTGACTCTAAGCCGATCGTCCAAAAGAGGTGCAAAGTCGCCCCGGAGAGGCAGCAAATTGTAAAGACGGAAGTGGACAAACCTTACCTCCGCTGCCTCACCAGCGACGAGGCCAGCTACGCCCTCAGAGACCTGCACGAGGGGATCGGCGGATGCCACATGGGGAGCAGGACGCTTGCTCGGAAGGCCCTGAATCAGGGGTACTATTGGCCAACCATGCTCCAAGACTCGCTAGACTTGGTCAAGAGGTGCGGCCCCTGCTAAAGATTCTCCCCTATCAAAAGGCTTCCTCAAGCCAATCTCCGGTCCCTGGCAAGCCCTACGCCCTTCGCCATGTGGGGTATGGACCTTGTGGGGCCCTTCCCCCCAGCGGTGGGACAAAAGAAATTCCTGATCGTCGCCATCGACTACTTCACCAAGTGGATCGAAGCCGAACCACTGTCCAGCATCACCGAGCGCCAAGTACAACAGTTCTTTTGGAAGAACATCATTTGCCGGTTCGGAATCCCACGAGTCCTCGTCACTGACAACGGAACCCAGTTCCAAGGTCAAAACTTCCAAACCTTCTGCGCAGACATCGGCATCCAGCAACGTTTCTCCGCCATTTGCCACCCTCAGTCCAACGGCCAAGTGGAGAACGCGAACAGGCAAATCCTCGACGGCCTCAAAAAGCGCCTCGTCAGTTCTCCCAAAGGGCTGTGGGTCGAGGAACTGCCCAGCGTACTATAGGCGCACCGAACCACCCAAAGGATCCCCACGGGGGAAACACCATTCAGTCTGACCTACGGGACTGAGGCAGTCATCTCCGTCGAGGTCGGATTACCTTCTCCCCGGATCATAGCCTTCGATGAAGCTGACAATGCGTCCGGCCTGAGGGCCAACCTGGACCTCGTCGCCGAGGTGCGAGAGAAATCTTCAATCCGAAGAAGCATCTACCAGCAACGGATCGAGAAGTTTTACAACAAGAAGGTCCGCCCCACAAACATCAGGGCAGGGGACCTGGTGTTACGTAAGCTATCTGTCTCCGATCCAACCAAGAAGAGGAAATTGGCTCCCAACTGGGAAGGCCCATACCGTGTAGTCGAGGCTGTCCGCCCTGGTACGTACCGGCTGGCGGATATGGACGACCGACCCATCAGCCGACCCTGGAACGCCGAGCACCTGATGAAATTCCTGGAAGAGCGAGCCTAGGTCCTAGCCTGACCAAAGTAAAGTAAAACTGATGTAAGCTTTCATATGTAAAGGGCTACTTCAATGGCCCTCCCTATCTGGTATATAAGAAGTCTCTTTTTTGTCAAAATCCAAGTTCCTCGGCAAACTCCGACCGGGTACCGAACAAGGGGATCGGCACCCAGGTTCACACTCCGGCGTCGTCCCCAAGAGCCCCGGTAGGGTCGACCCAGCTCCGGACCAGGGAGTCTCCCTGTTGCCCCACGTCGATCCCTCACGAATCTGCGGAGCCAGACCTCGCCTCCACCGCCCTTCACCACACCGCTGACTAGAGCAAAGAAGGAGAAGATTTCTTTATTTCATATTCTTTTATTTTATTCGGGGAAAACAAACAAAGACCGTTACAAGACCACTCCACTCATCTCAAACTAAAGGAAATCGCCGCCTTAGGGCTCCTCGGATCCAGCGAGGGGCGGGATCACTCCGACCGAACGACTTGGAGCTCTCTCTTCGTCATGACGGTCCTTCGGTTCTGCCACAGTCGACACACCGGCCACGGAGCTCTGGGCGTCAACGGATCGCATACGCTCCATCAGAAGCATCGCAGAGGGAACCAACTCCGCTCGCCGACCCCCCGAGGAAGATAGCAAGACACCCAACATCGTCCTATAACGGTGTATCTCCATCTCCTTCTCCACTATCACATCACGAAGTAGCTTTTCAGAGGAGGGCCTCTGCACCGAAGAACTAGACATAGTATATCCGAGACCGGCGCCCCCGAGCTCCCGATCCACAATCGCCCTCCTCAGCCGGCTTGCCTCCTCACTAAGGGCCTCAGACTTATTCCTGTAGTAATTGAATGCCGCATCGGTATCACGGGCCCCCTTTCGGTACCGAACCAAAGTGGCCTCCAGGGCCTCGACCTTGCTCCGAAGCCACGCCACGTTAGAACGACGGGGGTCCGCCTCAGGAGGGGGAGCCATAACCTACAAGAGAACCAGCCCACTCAAAACACATAAGCAAGGAGGTTCGGAAGTATTCAAGGTCAAAACACATGGCCAGCCAAAAAACCTCTTTTTATAAATTTAGTTTCTCCGTACAAAAAATGCGGTGGCCAGTCCACGGAAGGCAAATACAATCGAGAGAAGGAAAAAGAAGGACAAAAAATTATACAGCTAGTTTCCCCACCTCAGTGTCGGTCGGGTTCACGGGGGGGTCGGCAGCCTGGTCACCATCGGGCTCTTGTTCGCCAGGGGTCTTCGGTGTCCCCTCAATCTCCATATCAAACTCGAAGTTGGACAGGTCGATAGTAGGATAGAAGTGCCTCACATGACTAAGGGCCTTTGCATAACAGTTGTCCTGGGCCTTGATCACCAGGAGCTGACACGACGCCGTCAACTCATCCTTCTCCTTCGCCGACCTCTTCTCCTAAGCCGCCATCGTCTTCGCCCATTCCTCCTTCTCCTTGTCGAAGGCCGCCTTCATTTCCGTCTCCCTCCCATGGGAGCCTTCGAGCTCTGCCTTCAACTCCTTCGCCTCCTGCTCGGCCTTGTCAGCCCGGTCTCGCTCTCGCTGCAAAGCCGCCTCATAAAGGCCTCTCACGTGGGCCCCCTGCACGGCCGCCTGCAATACCCCAACAAAACTAAGAAACCTGTCTTAAACGACATGATCTTAAAGCAAGTGGGTTCGGTTGACTTACCAGCACATTGGCCTGCGCAAGACGCATGTAGGCCTCGTCCAGGGTCTGGGCCTTCATATCCGAACGGTCCCGAGGGGTCGCCAGCTTATCGGCAACCTCCACGGCCTGGCGCCCTCGGACCAGGCAATCACCCTCTCGGATCGACCAATTCGGCACCTACGGTCGCCGAAGTCTCTCCTCTATCCCGGTCTGGCACCAGGGTACTCTTCTCAGGAAGATACACCGGCTCGCCATCACCCTTACCGACCCATAATCCCTCCTCGTCTCGAGGTTCGGTCTGGCACCAGGGTACTATTCTCAGGAAGAAACAACGGGTCGCCATCACCCTTACCGACCCATAATCCCTCGCTAGCTCGAGGTCTGGTCTGGCACCTGGGTGCTCTTCTTCGGAAGATCCACCGGCCCGCCATCACCCTTACCGACCCATAATCCCTCCTCACATCGAGGTTCGGTCTGGCACCAGGGTACTCTTCTCAGGAAGAAACAACGGCGCGCCTTCACCCTTACCGACCCATAATCCCTCGCCAGCTCGAGGTCCGGTCTGGCACCTGGGTACTCTTCTTTGGAAGATCCACCGGCTCGCCATCACCCTTACTGACCCATAATCCCTCCTCATCTCGAGGTTCGGTCTGGCATCAGGGTACTCTTCTCAGGAAGAAACAACGGCTCGCCATCACCCTTACCGACTCATAATCCCTCGCCAGCTCGAGGTCCGGTCTGGCACCTGGGTACTCTTCTTCGGAAGATTCACCGGCTCGCCATCACCCTTACCAACCCATAATCTCTCCTCATCTCGAGGTTCGGTCTGGCACCAGGGTACTCTTCTCAGGAAGAAGCAACGGCTCGCCATCACCCTTACCGACCCATAATCCCTCCTCATCTCGAGGTTCGGTCTGGCACCAGGGTACTCTTCTCCGGAAGATTCAACGATTCGCCATCCCATTTCCACGACTATGAACACTCCTCCCCGGCTAGCTCCCGCACCCACGCAGGAGTGGGGGGCTTGTGTAGTAGGGTAAAAATGGCCTGGGGCCCAACTAGGACCCAATACAACTCTCACTCAAGAAAGGTAAAAATAGCAATCTAGTTCGGCTTCGAACCATTGCAGGATCGGCACCGACCCCCAAGTGCACCCCCACGAAACTGGCCTCCTCGTCTCCGACGAAGTCCCAGTGGTCATCGGCATCCGATCCGTGACAGCCCCATGGGCCGTCCCCCCTTTCTGGCGAAGCAGGGGGATGACCTGACGCAGCCTAGGCCCTCCGTTCCTCCCAAAAGCACAGGAGACCTACGATCAGCCATGTCAGCTCCAGATACCACCAAGGGTTTTGCCACGTCAGCCCTATACCGCCCCTGGTATTGCCACGTCTGCCCTAAACCCCTTGGGCCCTCTGCCACGTCAGGCCCATGGGCTTTCGGGTCCAGACCCGGCCTCCAAATGGAACCAAATCCGGTTGGGGTTCTCTATAAATACTAGACCCTCACCCACCTTTTGGAGGTAATCAATCTTTTTCCACTTAAATTCACCTAGTTATTGCTACTCTCTCACAGAGACTGACTAGATCGTCGGAGGGTCCGCCACCGGGACAAACCCCGGTGTTTCAGGACCGTCTGCAGGTACACAAGACCTCGGATCCGAATCCTCTGATCCGAGCCCAGATCTCCGAATCACCCCGAGGTCGCCACAGGTTCCGCTCGGTCAGCCAAGGGTCGTCAGACGAGCAGCATTCTCCTTCAAATACAAATTGAGTCCGAACTCACACCTGGTGCATCCACACGTCTCCCAGAAATAAACCGCATCAATGTGTTGTTGGAAAAAATTCAATTTCTAACAGTTTTGAGTTTGTGTACATCAATCCGAGGGCCAGAAAGTCCAATAAAGATTTTTTTAAAGAATATTATCATAATTTTATATGAGTAAAAACAATATATATCATAACTCTATATTGTTTGAATGTGAATATGCTATATTAATTTATTTGGTTTATAGCAATGTTATATTAATTTATCTTGTTGAAATTTTGAAGATGGAAATTCAAGCGAGAGACTAATAGGAGAATATATGCTAACATGACTCTTGAGCAAAGAAAACGAAAAAATCAATATTTGAATGACAAACATGACAATAAAAGGCAAAGGAAGAAAAGTTCTTTGTTGACGGCTCAACTCAATACATCAAATTCTATAAATGAAGGTCAGTAGCAACTAATTTTGAGTTTGTATTAGACTAACATATTTAAATCCAAAACCTAACTCAATAATTTATTAAAACAGATTGTACAACAAACAATATCATCAATGAAAATGATGATTGTAATCCTTCATGCTCTGAATTGCATATATTGGAGAAGCCTCATTTCTGCACTTATTGTTTTGCAAAAGTATTTCAATATGAGACTCCAGCATTTTGTTGCTATAACGGACAAATTTAGTTGGCTCCTACTGTTGTACCTGAAGCATTAAAAGTTTTATATACTTCTTTGGATGAGGAATCAAAAGAATTCAGAAATAAAATACGTGCATACAATAGCATATTCTCTTTTACATCATTTGGTGTTAAGTTGGACCACAATCTATCTAACTCAAAGCAAGGAATCTATACATTCAGAGTTCAAGGTCAAGTTTATCACACCTTACCTTCTATAGCCAAAGGTGACAATGCACCATGATACCTTTAGTTGTATATTTATGACACCAATAATGAGGTTGAAAACAGAGTTAGTGCAATACCTTCAGAAAATGTTGACAAATTATTGGTTAAAAAGTTATTGGAAATATTATCAGTCAATCCTTATGACAAATTTTTTCATTCAATGAAGGATAATCAATATGCAGATAGCCGTGATATTGTTATCAAGTGTAATGCTCAAGTTGATCAAAGAGTATATAATACTCCAACATCAGATCAAGTGGCGGCAATATGGGTTGAAGGAAATGATTCATCACCAGTTAATGGCCGAGATATTCGCATTAATTTACGGTCCAGACTGCATCGTACAATGAAACATTACTTTGGATGTTATGATCCTTTACAGTATCCATTGCTTTTTCCTTATGGAGAAGTTGGATGGCACCAACATATTAAGAGAAAAGGCCAATATACAAGTGATGTCATAGAACATAATGATAGGGTTGAATTGACATCTGAGAATGAAATTTTTGACAGAGAAGAAAACAATATTCTTAAAGGAAGTAACAATAGAGTATCTTGCAGAGAATATTATTGCTATAAACTTCAAATTCGAGAGAATGTTTTTTCCCCTATCCATTATGCTGGAAGATTATCGCAACAATTTTTAGTTGATATGTACATAAAGATGGAAACAACAAGACTGGACTTCTTTCGGAATGGCAGCCAAAAAAAAATTTGTGCAGAATTATACAAAGGTGTAGTTGACAGTGTGTTAGCAGGTGAAACAAGAGGGAAAAATGTTGGTTAGAGATTAATACTTCCACCATCAATTATTGGTGGACCAAGAGATATGAGACGCAGATATTTGGACTCAATGGCGTTGGTTCAAAAATATGGGAGACCGGATTTGTTTATAACTATGACTTGCAATCCGGAATGAAAAGAAATTCGTGATGAGTTAATGCCAGGACAACATAGGCAAGACAGACCAGATTTAGTATCACAGATCTTTCAAGCCAAGTTACAAGATCTTAAAGACCAACTTTTTAAAAATTTTATTTTTGGACCGGTAATTGCCCATGTCCATGTTATTTAATTTCAGAAGAGAGGGTTGCCTCATGCCCATATTTTAGTCATAATGAAGCCTGGATATAAGATATCTACTCCTGACATGTATGACAAAATGGTATGTTCAGAAATTCCAAATAGCAATAAATATCCTGAACTGTATGCATTAGTTGTGAAACATATGATGCATGGCCCATGTGGAATTCTTAAAATGACAAATGTATGCAAGCGGAAGGGAACTTGCAAGGACAACTATCTGAAACAGTTTTGTGAACGGACTTCTCAAGGAAAGGTTTCGTACCCAATTTACAGGAGAAGAAATAATGGTCAACAAGCCAAAATAAGAAATCATATGCTCGATAATCGATGGGTAGTTCCATATAATTCGTACTTATTGACTCCATACAACTGTGACATAAATATTGAGATATGTTCTCGGATAAGTGCAGTTAAATATCTTTATAAATACATATATAAAGGTCATGATCGAGTGTCATTACGAATTGCACCTTATGATAAAGTAACTACTACTGACGAGATCCAACAATTCCTTGATGCAAGATGGGTATCGGCACCAGAAGTATAGGGAGAATCTTTGAATTTGATCTTAATGAGATGTATCCTTCAGTTCGAAATTTGCAATTACATCTTCCGAAAAGTCATTATGTGTATTATGTAGAATCTCAAAATTTAAAAGATTTGGTACAACTTGATTACTTTTCATAGACAATGTTGACCGAATTCCTTGAGAAGTGGGCTTATTTGAAAGATGAAGATATATATTTCGCTAAGTACGATTATAAACAACCAACAATCGTTGATTGAACTTTTGGTGGCTTCTAAATCGATATTTTCCTGAACATTATTGTTAGTTAATGGTCCAGATGGACCTCTTGATTACTTAAGGTATATATTATAGTGTATGCAGAACAACAGAAGTTTAGGTGAATGTAACTGCCCTTCTAATTTGAAGAAAATCTTTTGGTTCTTCCTGATTTATATTCTGTAGGATATGTTGAGAAGAATGCACTCTTTGCAAGCTTCAACTTCCAGCTCTTCTGGTAAGGGGACAGTTCCTACAAAAGATAGAAATGAAAAATTATCTATTTCAGGGACTGGTTCAGCTGCATCCATTGGTGAAAATTTACCTAATAAAGATCGATTTAAATCTGGTACTCTCTAAAGAACCATCATCTACGTTGAAGTTTGGCAATTTCCAATTGGTCTTTCCTCGTCAAAAAGTCATCCTTTGGAGTTCATTGATGCTTGTCACTTTCTATTTTCTTCGCAAGAAACGAGCTGTCTTGATGTGTTAATACAATATGCTTCTTCCGTCTTTTGCTAAATTATGTCCTTTTGCATTCTGTTATAGTAAATTATGTCTGCTGGAAACTTATGTTTTCTATATATTTCAAACCTTACAAGAGTGCACGTCCATATTTATCACTTGTTTGGGTATGTAGGTAATGTCAAACATTCTTTTCATAAAGAGGTAGGAAATAAATGGACTCCTTGGGCCTTTTTGTGGCAAAACTTATTATCTATTAGTTTGCATTGTTCATTTCTTCGTTATTTTTACAGGTCCTTGTACATAAAAACTGAACATTTAAAAGCATATAGGGTTAATATATGTATTGTAAGCTGTGTATAGACTTGTCCTGATGTTTTAAATTGGATAAGTCCTGAGTTTGGCATTCTATACAGGACCACGCATCAAAATTCAAATGGTATTCTATATGTATATGGATTATGGAATGGTATTTCCTGCCTATTAATGAACTTGGTGTTTACAATATCTATAGGACATTGCAATCTTTGCAAAGTTTTTGGGTTATGCATTATTCAATTGTTTCTGTTAACATCACTGAAGTGGTTGAGATTATATCAATCAGAGCAGTGGAGTTATTAACTTAAGAGGAGACAATTTCATAAACACAATACTCATTAATGGTTGGCAACTTAGATGGATGTTTCTTTGCTATTGTATAAGTTTAAAATCTTTCGTCTAACTTAATCTGTTTATCACATATATGCCTTCTTAAATAAAACTTCTCAATTTCACAAGACTGTGCATATGCATTAGGTACCTTTTATGTTATCTGTAGTTGTAAGTTTAATATTTTCTCATCACTGAATCCCTTGATCAGGCAGAATACCTGTTCGGTTATATGTAGGGAGTGTTGGTGAAGATATTGAAGACATAGAGGATGCGACTCCAATCGATAGTTGGGACACTCTCCCTTTGATATATTAAGATAGTGTGACATGAAAAGATTTTTGTCCTGTTGATTCAAATTATTTTTAATGAAATTTTAAATCTAATTTCTTGTTGCCGTATTTTTTTTCTTAATTGAAAAATATATATGATATTTACCTTTGATCTAATGTAGTGTGTGATTGATGCAGATTGTAGATGGTGAGCATGGTATCGAAGGCTCTGCCTTCAGAAGGTCATGATACAAATGTGGTAGTTAGGCATCTTGTTACTCGGTGAGTTATTACAATTAATTCTATTTCAGATTATTTAGTTTTATAAGTTATTTATTCTCCAACAGATTTCCTTCATCTACTTCCGTCTCAAGTTGGATGAGGTATTCAATTATTCATTGCAGAGAGTTTCCTCGCTAGAGTGGATAGAGAATGATGCTTAGTGTAATATATGCCCCTTTTCTTTAATTAGGTTACTTTATGTACATGGCTTAAATTATATACCTGGACCCGGTTTGATATTCTTAAAAAATAGCTGATCGAGTTTAGGTTGGTCAGTTACTTGGCCATTTAGTCATGTGGTATAATCTATGCAGGTTATCAAACGTTGATAAACTCGATTGTTACTAGCTTTATTTTTTATGGTACAATGTTCTTGTTAAGCTGTTTGAGACCTATATCTATAAATAAATAAAAAATACAGCTCTAAAACTTATGAGGATTAAATTTATTGCCTAACTAAATTTAGGCTGCTTACATGTATTTATTTTATTCAATTAATGCCACAAGCTTTGCCTTTTCTTGTATTTCCAATAGCATCAAACATGACCATCTATCAAGTCCCACTATCTTGTTTATTATTTCTTGGGAGCGATATTACTTCAAATCTGCAGTTAACCTTTGTCTGCTCCTTGTTTTATTGTTTTGCCTTTGCTTCTATGTTTTATTTGTGTTAATGTTTATGATGTTTCCTTTTGCAGGTCGGCTCCTAATAAAAAGAACCCAGGTAAGGTCCCAAGGAAGATCTACAAGACTGAGAGGGAGAAACTGAAGCGTGACCAGTTGAATGACCTCTATTCTGAGCTTGACAACGAACTTGAACTTGGTAATTACAGTTAGATCTATTATGAATTTGTTTCCTTGTCCGACTCTATTGACAACATATAGCTTCATAGAACATGAAAGTATCTGTAGATTGAATAAATAGCTTCATGCACTTTGTGGCAATTATGCTGTTTTTGTTGTTTTTCCTTTTTCTTTTTGAATTTTCCTTAGGACTGTAGGATTTATTTTTAACAATCATGGGTTGACCTTTTTAGCTGTGTAATATCCCTTTTCCCTGAAATATATATATATATATATATATATGGTAAAAGAGATATGAGCAACTTGCTCATTTAGTAAATGAGCAATTGATTATGTAGCATGCATGTGATACATTGGACAACTAACCCTTTAAGGATTTTCTAATCACATGTTTGCCAGATCATCAATTGCTCATTTACTAAATGAGCAAGTTGCTCATACCCCTTTTCCCCATATATATATATATATATATATATATATATATATATATATATATATATATATGGGTTTTGCTCCATTGAAAACGGGTTTGTTTTCAATGGGTTGGAAAACGCCGCCTTCAGCCGTTCGATCGATGTTGATCTTGATCCGCGGATCAGATCAAGATCCGCTTAAGTCTTCCACTAACGCTCCAAAAAGCGGAGGGGTAATTTCGTCACTTCACGTCAAAAACGTTTGGGACTTAGCATTTTTTTGGCGTGGAGTTTTTTTTGTCGAAAAATTTACCGAGGCCGTTGTTGGAAACAACGGCCTAGGTTGTGTTTTTAAAAAAAAACATACCTTGGCCGTTGTTTCCAACAACGGCCTAGGTATGTACAAGTGTTTTTCCAAACACTTGTACATACCCAAATCTACCTCACTCTGTCTTCGTCACACACACTCTCTCTTTCTCTTGAGCTCCCGAAATCCATCCCCAAACCCTAGTTCACTCTCCCAACTCCTTGGCATCGATTTCTTTGCCTTCTTGAACTCCCCATCTTGTGGAAAGCTCTCTATCTCTCTCTCCATCTCCCGAATACAGCAAACCCTAATTTAACATCGAAACTCCCAAATCATCTGAACCCTAGCACAAATTCCCTTCCTTTCTCTACAACAGCGCGAAGCGGCTTCTAACATCTCCGCCAACTCTCTGTCTCTCTCTTTCGACCAGGTATTGACTTAATCCCAATTTACTATAATGAACTATGTTAATTTATTAAAATTTTTTCCAATTGGAGTTGGGTTTTTTTGTATTATGCGTAGTAGTCTAGTCTATAATCTAGAGAGTATATAATTAGCTCTGATCATGTATATTGTATATATTTTGTTGACATTTTCGTAGATGTAGTGTTAGTTGTAGTGGTGGAATATAGGAGAAGCAAATAAACGAGATCCAAAAATTCAATTTGTACGAGTAGGTTGGATTCACCGCGTAGAAGGTAATGGAACTTGTAGAGGCGATTTCCGTCTCACGATTTGTGAGATATGTCCGTTTATCAGTTTTATTCAATATAACGGATATAAAGTGATACACGGCCGTATCTTTCAAACCGAGAGTCAGAACTCACCACTGCAAGTTCCGCTAGCTTGTGTTTGGTGTGCCAGAGTTGACGCCCAAATTTAGGAAATTTTTCTTCTCGTTTTTGTTGTTTTGACGCGTATATAAAAATCCTTTAATCCACCTCGGAATTTGTGGAATACGTTATGAATAGAAAATTGCTTAAACGAAGTCCAAATAAAACGAATCTATACGAGTAGGTTGGTCTCACCACTCACAAGTCATACCAACCTGTACATGCGAGATTCGACCCGCGGTTTGCGAGATACATCAATGTATCGCTTTCCGTTCAGTTTTCAATAGTGAAAGCGTTACACGGCCGTATCTTTCAAACCGTGGGTCGGAACTCCCATGTACAAGTTGCGTTGGCTTGTGTGCGGGGAGCCCGACCCAACGGCCAAATTTTGGAATTTTTGCATCTCGTTTATGTTGTTTTGAAGCGTATATGGAAAAAACTTTAATCTACTTCGAAACTTTTTTAGTACGGTCTCAATACAAAAATGCTTAAACTAAGTCCAAAAAATACAAAACGGTGCACGTAGGTTGGGCTAACCATTCACAACGCAACGGAACTTGTATTTGCGAGTTCCGACCCACGGTTTGCGAGATACGTCAATGTATCGCTTCCCGTTCTTTTTTAAAGAGTGAAAATGATACATGGCCGTATATTTCAAATCGTGGGTCGGAACTCACTTCTACAATTTGCGTTGGCTTGTGTTTGGTGTGCCCTAGTTAACGGCGAAATGCAAGAATTTTTGCATCTCGTTTGTGTTGTTTTGACGCGTATAAGCGAACTTTTGAAATTTTTGCATATCTTTGGTTTGTATTTGCTAATTTTCGGCGAGTAATTAGTTTCATATATGCGAATTTTGTTACAGAGAAATGACTAGAACGAGGGGAACCGGAAGGGGAAGGACATCCCAGGAAGCACGGGGGGAACATTCCACAGAGAATGTGAGAACTATTAATTTGTATTGTCCCTAATTTTATATTTAGTGATATTGATTTTAGACTAATAATAATTATGTTTTTTTGGTTCGTGTAGGTTGGTGCATCCTCTTCAATGACAGGACATCATGGTCCAGGACCAATATATTCCGACGAACTGACCTTGCAAGATTGCCACAGATCCGCGACAGTGTGGGGTGGGACGACGCGGAGTTGTAATTTCCACACCCACGAGACCATGAAGGTGCATCCACGTATTGTCGAGTACCTAGTAGCGGTCGGTTTCTATGAAATCAGCACGATTGGTCAGGTTAAACTCGACCGAGCACTTCTCTCGGCACAGGTGGAGCGCTGGAGGCCAGAGTCGCACACGTTCCATCTACCGGTCGGAGAGATGACGGTGTCGCTACAGGATATAGCGATGATATCCGGTCTTTCTATAGATGGGTTGGCCATGACGGGTAATATAAACTTTGATAAAATAGAGTTGTGCAATGAACTGCTCGGTACAGAGTTTGATGAGGCGGCCGCGGAAGATGATGACATTTTCCAAGGACAATCAATCTGACTATCTTGGTTGAAGGGACGTTGACCAATGCATCGCCCGACGACTATGTACAGTCCTACACCAGAGCCTACATTCTAACGGTAATCGGAGGGGTTCTCTTGCCTAACTCATCCGGCGATACGGTGCACCTCATGTACCTACGATTGCTCGCCGACCTAAGCATAGCTGGCCGGTACAGCTAGGAAAGCTGAGTGTTGGCAACGCTATACAGGGCATTGTGTCATGTAGCGCTAGATGGGATGGAGATGACCGGACCGATGGTTTTGTTACAGATTTGGTCATGAGAGCGACTGCACTTGGGTCGTCCCCGCGTTAGGAGACCGACGGACGGTTGGATGGTCCAACCAGAAAATCCTGCTATGTTAGCACCCTTAAAGGTATATTGGGCTGGTAGTCGGAGTTACAAAGACAACCCCAAGGGAGTAATAACGTACTACAGAGACGAGCTCGACCAACTACGAGAAGAATTCGTGATTTGGGTGCCGTATACACCCGAGCGGGTGGGAAGACTACTGCCGATGTGCACCACCGGGTCGTAGTTGTGGCTGACGACGGCTCCACTCATCAACTTCGGTATAGTGGAGCATCTGCGACCGGAGAGAGTCCTTCATCAGTTCGGTCTTCAACAGGATAGTTCCCCAAAGCTGCAAAAACCTATACGATCATGAGTTACACACCGTGAGGGGTACTGGTCGCATGCCCACTCATGATTGGGCAGATTTTCATCGTGTTCACGTTGCAGAATGGAACGAACAACGCTTTCAACTTGTAATTACCAATGTAGAAGAGTACGATGGCAAGCTGCAAGGGAAGTACATGCGATGGTACAGATCAATTACACGTCTGTACATCTCTCCCGATACAGAACTACCTGCTGGTGTTCAACGAGAAATTGAGGAGAGAGAGATTGAACCACCTCTTACCTATTCTAGTTCACAACCCATGTTCCAACCGAAGGCCACAGCTATACGTACAGTGGTAACTACAATCTTCATATTTCTTTTAATGTTCGTTATATTTAAAGATCATGAATTGTTTAATTTACCAAATTTGTGTAATTATTTTTGTTGGGGTTTTTTGATTTAGATTGATAATACAATGGACATGGCAAAAGAATGTGCGGAGGTAATAAAAAGTAAAATGGGCACGACTATGAAGAGGTTCGCTCAGAGGATGCTCGCTTCATACCGTACCAAATTGGATGTTTTGGGATAGGCCGAACGTTTGGATCGAGCTTTAAGTTCACCGAGGGGCCGACGTAAAAGCGTGAGGGGTAGGCCAGCTGCATTGATGGGGCAACAACGGGAACGTGAGCTGAGAGGAAAACAAGCTTCAACTTCACATCCATCTCACGAACAAGAGTAGGAAGAAGAGAGTGAGGATAGGGTTGTTGGAGACGTACAACAAGAGGAGGGAGGAGAAGAAGAAATCCTCGAGTCGCCAACCACGTTCTGGCGTCGAAATCTTGCTCGGAAGAGGCGAGCACCACAGTCATACACGCCCGGTTCTTAGCCAATACATTTTGTTTGTTGTAGTTTTTTGTTTGTTTGTTTGGTTTTATTCCTGTTGTAACTTAACTAGTGGAAATTGTGGTCCGTTAGTTTAAGTGTAGTTGATATTGTTGTTATTAATTGCTAATAGTCAATTATGGTTGGTGATTTTGGCGGCTGTAGATAAGAATTTATTCGAAGAGTGTAGGTGATGGCAAAGTGTTTGGAATTTGGTAAAATTTTCAAGTGTAGCAGCTTTAGTTGCTGTGTACACATGTAGATTATTTTTTTTTTTAACCTAGGTCGTTGTCTAGGTAGTAGGACTAAGGTTGTACAATTTGTCTTGCTCTCTGACTTGTTGGAGTTAAAAATAGCAACAAGTCAGAGAGCAGCTCCCCTATATTGTGTATACCCTAGGTCGTTGTTTCCAACAACGGCCTAGATAGTAGATCAAAAAAATAGACAATTTGTCTTGCTCTCTGACTTGTTGGAGTTAAAAGTAGCAACAAGTCAGAGAGCAGCTTCCCTATATTGTGTATACCCTAGGCCGTAGTAGACCAAAAAAATAGACAATTTGTCTTGCTCACTGACTTGTAGGAGTTAAAAATAGCAACAAGTCAGAAGCAGCTCCCCTATATTGTGTATACCCTAGGCCGTTGTTTCTAACAACGGCCTAGGTAGTAGACCAAAAAAATAGACAATTTGTCTTGCTTTCTGACTTGTTGGAGTTAAAAATAGCAACAAGTCAGAGAGCAGCTCCCCTACAACAACAACCTAGGTAGTAGACCAAAAAAATAGATAATTTGTCTTGCTCTCTGACTTGTTGGAGTTAAAAATAGCAACAAGCCAGAGAGCAGCTCCCCTATATTGTGTATATCCTAGGCCGTTGTTTTCAACAATGGCCTAGGTAGTAGACCAAAAAAATAGACAATTTGTCTTGCTCTCTAACTTGTTGGAGTTAAAAATAGCAACAAGTCAGAGAGCAGCTCCCCTATATTGTGTATACCCTAGGCCGTTGTTTCGGCCTAGGTAGTAGACCAAAAAAATAGACAATTTGGGATGTTTTCGACTTGTTGGTGTTAAAAATAGCAAAAAGTCAGAGAGCACCCCAATATAATGTTTATACCAACAACGGCCTAGGAAGTAGGCCAAATGTTATACATTGTTTGCTTTTTTCAATTTTCTCTTCTCTCTTTACGAACAATCTCTGTGGAACTTTATACAAAAGATAGATGATAACTTGGCTTGTATAACATTTATATGTTTTTTTTATTTTTTAATTTGACTACACCTAACTAACCACTACATAATCACGATGTTTTATTATCTACAGAACACCCCAGAAAATATAACAAAAACTATATCATTCGTTAGGGTTAGGGTTAGGGTTAGTGTTAGTGTTAACGGGGGTTAAGGGTAGGGTTAGGGTTAGCGGGGGTTAGGAGTTTGGTTATGGTTATTGCAGGGTTAAGGTTATTGCAAGGAAGACATTTGCGGTAAGATCTTGTTTTGGTTTATCATTAATTACGTTAATATTTGTAGTTGGGAGTTGATAGGTAATAAGTTTCCATTGAAGAGTTTATAATTATTTAAGTTCTATCAATTCTGTTTATGACCAATATATAACCACTTGTTTATGTTATGAATGGAGCATTAAACTTTTTTCAGTTAGTACCACTCAGAGCATTCAGAATTACTGAAAATTAGAAGAAAAACAGTATTGTCACATGTGTTTGTCCACTCTTTACGTACATTGTCTTCTGAACTCTACAAAATAGACATTCATATGTATGTTTTTTGTTTATATTTTTTATTTATTTCCATTCATAGCCACCTAACTAACCAATATAAAATCGATACCATCAAACGAATAAAAAAATTAACACAAATTAATTGGTATTTTGTTTCATAAAAATCAATAAAATATGATATGTAGGTTAGGTTTAGAGTTATTGTAGGGTTAGAAGAGTAGGGTTATGGGTTAGGGTTAGGGTTAATGTAGGGTTAGGGAATCCACTCTTTTTCTCTTCGTAGTAGAACAAGTTCAATATGGAAAAAAACCTAAAGTATATAGCCACATATAGCCTACCCCACATGTAGCCTATATTTGGGAAAAAACACATGTAAATTCCCACAGGTAGCCAATATATCGGAAAAACCACATGTAGATTCCCACATGTATAACCTAATAAGTTAAGAGATTAATTCTTCTATGTCTGGCTTGAATAATAATGTATAATCTTCAAAATCCTCGTACATTGTTTATAATAAAAACGTTCCTGAAAACATTCTCCAGACATGCAACTGGAAAGAATTCCGCAAGATTGTGAAGAAAAGGTGTGAACTTATTGCAAATCCAAAAAAGTTCAAAGATTGCTTTAGATTCAGTTCGCTTTAGAGCGCAGAGTCATTAGATCCAATTACTTGGCCATCAAGAAATGGATCTGATCACATGTAGTAGAACAAGTTCATTATGGAAAAAACCAAGTGTAGATCCCCACATGTATGAAAAAAACCACATGAAGCTCTCCACATGTAGACCATACTTGAAAAAATCCACACGTACAATGAAATAACAGACACATTTTTTAGAGAATCTCACATGTACAAGCCGCTCATGAGAGAGATTATGAACAGAGTGGTGCAGATTCTCTGTTAATAGAGACTGAAGGGAAGGTGCGGATTCTCTGTTAATAGAGACTGAAGGGAAAGTTGTAGAATGGGAGATAAGATCAGGATAGAGATGAAGAAGGAGAATTAATGGGATAGTTGCGTGACGTTAGCACAACGCAAAACTAGGTCCTAAGTTAGCTTGAATCATCTGGTTCTTCTTTTATATCCTCGGTCCTTGTGCTTTTTCCCCACATGTAGCCTATATATAGGAAAAACCACATGTAGATCCCCACATGTAACCTATATATAGGAAAAACCACATGTAGATCCCCACATGCATGTACAACAAGACCAATACGGATGTGGAATCTCGTCGTGAAGTAATTGTGTGCAGTTCTTCGAGACGCTGTGATGATGATGATATCCCAATTGGAAAAGCCTAAGTTCGCTTTAGACCGCCACGCCATCAGATCCAATTACTTGGCCATCAAGAACTGGATCTGATCACATGTAGTAGAACAAGTTCATTATGCCACATGTAGATCCCTACATGTAGACCATATCTGGAAAAAACCACATGTTAAGTCTACGTCGAGGAATGGAGTGTTCATTTTATTTAGGATAACACCAGCCTACTATTATTGCAGACACTTCAAATTGGGCATCACATGTAGTAGAACAAGTTCAATATGGGAAAAACCTAAAGTACATAACCACATGTAGATTCCCACATGTAGCCTATATATCGGAAAAACCACATGTAGATTCCCACATGTACATCAAGACCAATATGGAAAAAATCACATGTACAAACCCACATGTATAAACCAATAAGGTAAGAGATTAATTCTTCTATATCTGACTTTTTCACGCCGAAATACGAAGAGGTGCGAAATCCATGTAATGCACTCTGCCGGAAACACCATTCCAAAATTGGATAACCCATCTCTGAATATCAAAAATATTCAATAATAATGATGGACAAGAAGAAACCAAAAAAAAAAAAAAGATTCGGTTCGCTTTAGAGCGGAGAGAAATCAGATCCAAAAAAGAAGGGGTTGTTGCAAAACCCATCGGGTACGTGATTTCCCAAGACTCATAAGGAGACGCAGTCTGGTTCTTTTGAATTTGAAGAGTATCCCAAAAAAATTCAAAGATTACTCTAAAACCTTCCTTGCAACTGTTGCTTCTGTGGAAATTTTGGATGTGGAATCTCGTTGTGAAGTAATTGTGTGCAGTTCTTCGAGCAGCTGTGATGATAATGATATCCCTATTGCTTCACGTAATATCAGAGTTCGCTAACAGAAAATCCATCTAACAAATAACCCCTAACCCTAACCTTACCATAAATGTTAAGAGTTTTTTTATTTCCAAAATGGATGTTTATGAATTATTTTATATTATTTTTTGTACATATTTAACCACCATGATTATATATTGGTTTGAAAGGTGGAAGTAATGGGCAAATAAAAAAATATAGCTAAACGATATACAACTGTAGATCATCTGTCTTTGGTATAAATTTCCACAGAGACTATACGTAAAGACTAAAGAGAAAATTTGTAAAAACCCCACAAAATTTCATACCTAGGCCGTTATTAGAGAAAACGGCTTAAGGTATTCATATAAAGGGGTTCTCCATGACTTTTTTCTTTTTTTCAAGTATTAAGGTACAACCTAGGCCGTTGTGGGAGACAACGGCCTAAGGTATTTACTAAAAAATGGTGGTGCTCTCTGACTTGTTGCTCCTTTTGTCTACTCCAAGTTAGAGAGCACCCCAAAATCACAACTTTTTTGCTATAACCTAGGCCGTTGTTGGAGACAACGGTCTAAGGTATTTACTAAAAATGGTGGTGCTCTCTGACTTGTTGCTCCTTTTGTCTACTCCAAGTCAGAGAGCACTCCCAAAATCACAACTTTTTGAATATGACTTAGGCCGTTGTTGGAGACAACGGCTTAATGCAATTACTAAAAAATAGTGGTGCTCTCTGACTTGTTGCTCCTTTTGTCTACTCCAAGTCAGAGAGCACTCCTAAAATCACAACTTTTTGAATATGACCTAGGCCGTTATTGGAGACAACGGCCTAAGGCAATTACTAAAAAATGGTGGTGCTCTCTGACTTGTTGCTCCTTTTGTCTACTCCAAGTCAGAGAGCACTCCCAAAATCACAACTTTTTGAATATGACCTGTCGTTGTTGGAGACAACGGCCTAAGGCAATTACTAAAAAATGGTGTTGCTCTCTGACTTGTTGCTCCTTTTGTCTACTCCAAGTCAGAGAGCACTCCCAAAATCACAACTTTTCGAATATAACCTAGGCCGTTGTTGGAGACAACGACCTAAGGCAATTACTAAATAATGGTGTTGCTCTTTGACTTGTTGCTCCTTTTGTCTACTCCAAGTCAGAGAGCACTCCCAAAATCACAACTTTTTGAATATAACGTAGACAACGGCCTAAGGCAATTACTAAAAAATGGCCGTTGTCTCCAACGGCCACACAAAATTTCACAAAATCACTGAGAACGGCCTAGGTTTTAATATATATATATATATATATATATATATATATATATATATATATATATATATATATGGGAAAAAGGGGTATGAGCAACTTGCTCATTTAGTAAATAAGCAATTGATGATATGCCATACATATGATTGGAAAAGCCTTAAATGGGTTAGTTGTCCAATGTATCACATGCATGCCACATAATCAATTGCTCATTTACTAAATGAGCAAGTTGCTCATATCCCTTTTACCCTATATATATATATATATATATATATATATATATATATATATATATATATATATATATATATATTTACATCTGCAAGTACACCAACAGCTGATACAATTGAGTTACAAACCAACATTTATGTACAACAAATATTAACAAATGACACAAACAAACGACACTTAAGTCTCAAGAACATTTACAGTTACCAATCAAAGGTAATTAACCAAGTTGCACAAAGAGTTAAAAATATAATGAAACATTACTATTCACAGTGGATCGTCATATCTCGACTCAGAACTGTCTTCATCGGAAGGAATTACTTCTTGCCTTCATTGAAAGATTAGATTTAGTTAGTAAGAAACTCATTTTCCACAAATAAAGTATAATAAATTTAAACGAGGGACAAACAAATAAAGTACGTGTCTTACCCCTCAAATAAAGTTGGACAATTTCTTGAATCATAATTCATTTGCACAATGCCGCATCTTCGGCACCTTCCCGGTTTTTTTATGCGGACTTGCTCTCTAATCGGCCTCAATCTTTTGGTGCGAGGCCTTCCCTTTGTCGTGCACTGCTGTGGGTCACTAATGCGCGTAGGTATGTGTCCACTCCCTTGATCATGAGGTTGTGCACTACCATGCGGTTGTGAATTACCTCCGGGTTCGACACTGTCATGTGGTTGTGAGGTCTGTTTCGGTTGTTCACCTAATCCGGGTTGTAGCCGAGAAATCCCATCAATGATCTTCTGCAAATTCTTCAACCTGTATTTGTAACTCTCATTAGAGGAACAACCGAGACCGACAATCTGTTTTGCATGGTAGCTCAACTCACAATATCAAGAAGCAAAGTTCTCGGTATTGGGTTCGATTGGAACGGATGTATAACTTCATCTCATCACATCCCTGGTCCATCTTCTTTTAATATATACATCCGGGAGGGAAGTGTGATGGCAGAAACAAAGTGCAGCTAAAATATGCTTGCAAGGAATGGCAACGAATTCGAACAAGTGACATGCACATGTAATAATTCCATTGATTTTGGCATAATTGAAGAAGGCGAGCCGGTTCTGATTCTCCACAGAGTATCACATGGAAGGTTGAACTATCCGGTGTCTCAAGATCGACAACAAATGTCACATTGTACATGAAGCTTTTTGTGACTTCATCTTGGAATTTGTAAAATATTTTCAAAATATATGTTTTTGCCATTTGTGCCTCCAAAGCTCATTCGCTCTTCAACTTTGGTCTCTTTTCACGGTTACGATGATTTTCTTTCAATTCATCGTGTCTTTGCCTTCCCAAAAAACGGTCGAAGATGACGGCAAATTCATGCAGAGAATATTTTTTCCTGTATGATGCTTCAAGGCAGAATGTGCGGACTCAACTCGTTGGCTACTCAACATGCCGGCCAAAAAAGAATCTTTAGCGTAGATGGGTGCCCAACTTTTACGGATATCAAATATATCGTTCAATCATTTATTACTCTCTAATCTGTATTGCGAAATCAAAATATTCCACTTTTCTACAAATTCATGTACATATTCAGAATTGTAGATTACATTCTTCAAGGACTCCCTAAACTTGTCGACATCGGTCGAAAGACGAACCTCCTGGGGTAACTTATCCAGAATGTGCCAAATACAAAAATGATGCCAAGTCTGGGGAAAAACTTTCTTAACTGCGGCGGTGATCCCACGGTCTTGATCGGTGACAATACCAGATGGAGCACGATTCATAACTCCTAACCACTTTTCAAAGAACCATTCAAACAAAGAAGCCGTCTCATTTGGAATGAACCCACCTCCTAAGAAAGTCGATTTCCAATATTGATTCACTCCAACAAAGGGAACAAATAACATTCCGTAACGGTTCGTATTGTACGTGGCATCAAAGCAAACTACATCGCCAAATTCTTCATAATTCATCCTACAAATACCATCTACCCACATACAATGTGACAACCACCCTTCGGGATCGACTTGAATGTCATAAAAAAATAAAGGATCCGTCTGTTTCTTAGATTCGAAAAAATCAATTAGCATTGTAGAATCGTGTCCTTTCAATGCTTCTTGCGAATCTCTAAGTAAATTTCTAACATCTTTTTCTATGAATCCTACTTGATCGTGACAACCACTAGCACTTTCGAAGAAGAGCATTTGTCGACATGTTTGGATATTAGCTTGGTTCTTTTGATTTATTATCCTTTTGTCCGTATGTGACACGGACCTGTTCCGGGGCAAAAGGTGTCTTCTACCGGGTGAGGTAAATTCGTGATTGTGTTATTCGTGAAATGAATACACCACCCACGTATTATTTGCTTCGTTCAATTTTACACAAACGCAAGCCTTGCAACCCGTTCTACAGGTTGTTCCCAGTCTACCATCACTATGTTGACTCGGCGACGACCCAGCTTTATTACAAAGATATGACCTATCTACTTTCATTCCCCCTTTTAATTTATTCACACCCTTACACCTTGCAAAACCCCCACAACGGGCATATGAAGAATAAAAATTCTCGACCTCAACTAAAGTGGGGAATGTCATACCTAACTTTGGTTTCAGATGGTCTTCGACTAATGGCATGGAATCAGTGATTGGTTCTACCCGCACAAAATTATCGCCGGCAGCAGAACTCTCCGTATCGTTGTTCATCTGGGGTAAAAATATATTATTGGTCAATTAATAACACATTATATATAAAACAGATTGTTAATAAACGATTGCGATATATATACATACGAAACAAAATAAGTGACAACAAGTCGAAAACGACGTTATATAAATACAAAACTCTTCTATTGGGTCCGGCTTGCCGCGCACAAGGTAACGGAACTTCTACAAGTAAGTTCTTATCCACGGTTTGCAAGATAAGGCCGTGTCTCGCTTGCATTCCCCTCATTCTTGAACTGAGGTTGTTGTTTGATATACGGTACAAATCCGCACAAACGAGATCAAAAAGTTCCTAAACGTTGGGAGGGGGACGACGGCAAAACATATGGGCCAACCAAATTTGTAGAGGTCAGTTTCGACTCACGGATTGCAAAATGTGCCGATGTACCGCTTTCACTCACGAGAATGAATTGAAAGCGATACACGGCCGTACACTTCAAACTGTGAATCCAAACACACTTCTACGAATTGCGTTGGGTTGTGTATGGCGTGTCCGACGTACTCGCAAAGTTGTATAATTTTTTTTCTGCTTTGTGCGCTATTACTAACATCGAACAACAGCCAATAACAACGAATACTACATCTACCAATCCAATTACACTAGAATTACCTACTCTATAAATACCTACGCATAATATAGCAATTGTACACTCAAACATTGGAGATAAATTTCCAATCAATTAGCCTACTTACAACTATTCAAGTGGGAACAAATTAGTACTTTTAACAATGAAGGTGTTCGGGAGGCCACAAAGTTGCTGCTGTAGAGAAAGGAAGGAGGGTAGGGTTTGGCTGATTTAGGGGGATTAGGGTTTTAGGGTTGGATAGATTTCGTATGGGTTAGGATTTTTTTGTAATTGAGATCTTTAAAGGAAGAGGGCTAGAGACTGAGAATAGGGAGAGATTCGGTGAAAAGCAACGATCAAGAGAGAGGTAGGGTTTTCAGTTCGATGGAGAGACAGCTACGATTTGGGGAATTGGGTTTATCGAGCTCCACTAGCGAGAGAGAGTTGTGAGGGAGATGAAGATCTGATTATGTACAAGTGTTTGGAAAAACACTTGTACATAGTTAAGTCGTTGTTCCCAACAACGGCCTAAGTTGATTTTTTTTTTTTTTAAAACAACCTAGGCCGTTCTCTTGGGTACCATTTTTTTCAAAAAATAAAATTCAAACAACCCAGGCCGTTGGTTTCAACAACGGCCTAAGTGAATTTTTCGACAAAAAAAAACTCCACGCCAAAAAAACGTTAAGTCCCAAACGTTTTTTGGCGTGAAGTGACGAAATTACCCCTCTGCTTTTTGGAGCGTTAGTGGGAGACTTAAGCGGATCTTGATCTGATCCGCTGATCAAGATCAAGATCGATCGGACGGCTGAGAGCTGCGTTTTCCAACCCATTGAAAACAAACCCGTTTTCAATGGAGCAAAACCATATATATATATATATATATATATATATATATATATATATATATATATATATATATATATATATATAGGGTAAAAGGGATATGAGCAACTTGCTCATTTAGTAAATGAGCAATTGATTATGTGGCATGTATGTGATACATTGGACAACTAACCCTTTTAAGGCTTTTCCAATCACATGTATGCCACATCATCAATTGCTTGTTTACTAAATGAGCAAGTTGCTCATACCCCTTTTTCCCATATATATATATATATATATATATATATATATATATATATATATATATATATATATATATATTGGGGGGTATCTATTAAATACTATGCATGAAAATTAGATCTTTATATATTAGAAAAATTATCTGCACTTTCTTCTCCTAAACATTTAATCTTTATAAAGAGCATATTGAGGAAGTTGTTTACGCATGAAACATGCGAGTGGAAGATGACAGGTCCCGAACCACAACGATGAGTGGATTGTATCCCAGTATTTGGGAGAGGGTGAATGGGATTTTTTTATATTTGGGATCCATATATATGAATTATATATAGCCCCATTTTTTCTTATTAAGATGGTGCATTTCCTTTCAGAACCAGCTCAGCAAAATAGTGGGAAAGCCTCTATATTGAGTGGTGCATCTCGGATTATGAGGGATCTCATTCTGGAAGTTGAATCTCTCAAAAAGGAAAATGTAGCTTTAGGAACCGAATCTCACTATGTAAGTTCCTCCTCTTGCTTTAGTATTCACAGTGAACTCATTTATCAAGAAAACATGTTGTTGATACTCTGTTGTAGAAGTTAGTCTTCATGCATGATGAATATTGCATCCTCTATTGTTCATTGTGTAATTTAGAATTCTCATGATGCTATCTATCTAGAAATGTCAAAATTATTGAAAATTAGCCGATCTATAAATACAATGTGCTGCCTTATTTAGTGAACTTGCTAATAAAGATTGTTCTTTGCAATTACCTAGTTATCTGGATGAATCTTCAACGCCATGATATAAATTTAGAACTTTCAGATTATTGGTTAGAGACCTTATGACTCAGACATAACATCTTCATGGCAAACCTTCATGTTACTTTACGTTATGCAAAGCACCATTTTGTTCCATTATATATATTGATAATGGGATAAAGTTCACAAGGCTTCATCCAACAAAATAATCCCCAAAATTCTAATAATATGACAAAGTACATTTATGGTGTATTTACATATCTGTAGATAAGATATATAAATTCCTTCCTTCTTTATTTGGTAGTTGTGCTCCATCCTTCATAGTTTAAGGATCGTGAACTTGTTTAGTGCTATAATACATTATATGTGGATGATAGATTATTGATTTTGCGTACCAATTGATTATGATGATCAAATTATTAGGTTTTCTTTGTTGTTACAGGTTTAAAGATGGGGTATTTCAGTGGAAAAAGGCTTGAAATCCTGCACTACAAGTCCAAAACATGTACATGACATGGACTTTTCAAGGATGTTTGACTTCAATATGTCAACGCTTTAACTGAGGACTCTAAGCTTCACATTCAAGAGGTCTATGATATTTATAGCTCTAGATTTATGAGCGAGTGCGATGCATGTGTCAAACTAAAGGTCACATCGACTGTCCGGAAAAGTTGTAACAATGAGCAAGGGTGCTGCCATGAAGAAGGTGATCAATCATAATTTTCTTGAAGATGCAAAAGCATTTATCCAAAAAGCTAAAAGCCTTTTATAACGTGTGGTGAAATGGGCAAGGACTCAAATTTCAGAATAGGTTTTTTTTTTTTTTTTTTGCATCAACGCAATTACCTCCAAACATTACCTCGAAACACAGTGAGGATGTTTTTTTTTTCTTTCAAATTTAGCTCTTTTCTTGCACTTGGTGGCCACGGAGCAAGTAATAAGAGAATGAAATGATGGAGCTGGAGCATATTGCTTCTTTATTGTTGTCTAGATATTTCTTCTTTGCTTTACAGTTGTACTGGATGAGTGAGGAGCCAACTATTTGTATGAATAGGATCATAAACAACTAAAGTTTTATCATCATTTACAATTTGTATGTTGTCTTAATTCTAATATGATTTGTTTAGTAAGCTTCATGCTATATGATTATTTTGAAATGCAAGATATTATCTAGAGTTGTTTAAACTGTGCTTATGATTCCTATAGCTCACCCACAAGCTTGCAATGACTTTTCCAGGTTAAGTGTTTTTGTTGATGACATGATTTGAGTTGTGAAAGTAATACCAAGTCATATTTATAGCATGAGCTCCTCATTTTGACTATATTTATCAAGTCGTGCATGATAAATTTTAACCAAGCCAGACATTTTATCAACACTATCTTCTGAAAGACCCCAGTCAAAGTTAACTTCGCTCCTACTCCCTGCAAAGGGTGCACAATCCGACAGCTCTTCAATATCCGAACGTTAGACAAAGAGGAAGAACTATTGCTCAAGTCGGGAAACGACTCCATCCATCTAGAAAACTAGGGTTGGAGTTTCTAATCAACTACCAAGTCAGTGGTATTTGGCTTTTATAAATTATGTAATTCTTGATTTACATAATTAAGAATGGAAGAGATATATATATATATATATATATATATATATATATATATATATATATATATTTCTTAAAATATGATAATTAAGAAGGTTATTTGATTATCTTTTTATAGTTTCTGCGTTATAAGCTTTTACACATTAAAGTTTTTATTAATAAATAAGATAACAAATTTGTATTTGAATGAACTAACAATTTTACTAAAAAAATTGTTTTACTAATTTCAAGAACTTTTTTTCTTGCCAATTTACTCTCCTATAAAAGCAGCATAATATGATTAACTTAATTTGAATTTTAACAACTTTTCTTCTTGAACGCACAACACAATATGATTAACTTAATTTGAATTTTACCTTGGAATCAAGAACACATAATTAGGGCAAAAATTCAAATTAAGTTAATCATACAGCACATTTTCAATTGATAGGGTCATATTGTATTTATTAAATAATTAGTTATAAGAGATATACATTCACCTCAAGTTAACGTTCCCCTATAGGCTATAAATACCCAATAAAATTGCCAGACAAATTCATTGCAAGGTTACCTTTCTTCGTCTCATTACAAGTTTGCAAATCGAAAGGCTAGGGTTCTTCGTGTAGCACTCAAAGGTAAAATTTACAAAGAGAAATTTCACTTTTTCTACATATATTTTTATACATACTGTGATCTTTTTTTTTTTTGTTCGTGCGTTTTTGGAAAGAATTGATAAACTGATGAAGAGCTTAGTTTGTTTTCTTTCACAAGAGTTGTGGAACTTATTACTTACATTGCCAGCGTCCAATAGATCTGTATGGTTCCTAATGGTGTGGTGTAGGCTGTGTATCACATCGCAAAGGTTCACAGATAAATGTTGTGGGTGTATGCTTGTGTGTATCTGAGCTTTGAAAATAAATGACCATGAAAAGTTGTCTGCCCATCACTAAAAGAATCTCAAGCTCTCGCAGAATCTTTGCCGAAGGGATGGGTAACGCCTTCAGGGACGTCGACATGCAGCCACTATGGGATTCCTGGGAGGGCGAAGAGGTGTCCAAGGAAGATGGATGAAAAGTTATTTACTCGATAATGATTTGATATATTTATGAGAAATTAACTCGATCAACATCTTGGCCGCTTCTTCAAAGAAAATTAATATGGCCATGCATGGTGATAGTTAATTTGAAAAGGAGACCTCGAGCTTATTTTAATTTTGTTTATTTACTTTGTGATTTTTAACCATTCATTTACTAAAGTGTTGTTAGTTACCATATATATGGAGGATGAAACACTTTCTATTTTAATGAATTAAAATTAACTTATCAATAATTATATTTTTTGCATATTATCTATATCAATGGACAAATCTCACAATGAATACTCCTTTATTAATTCATTGCAAGAAAATCAACAATTGTGGACTATTAAAGTATTGGTTACGAAACATTATGGTGTGAAATAATACAAAAATAGTAAAGGCACAGGAAAAATCTCAAAAGTTGTACTTATGAATGATGAGGTAAGATACTTTAAATATTGTTAAAATATTCATAAATATACATCCATAAATAATTATTAATACTAAATTTCATCTTTTGTAGGGAACTAGAATACTAGCGATAATGTTTAATGAAGTGGTGGAAGCGTTCCAACATACGCTTGAGGAGCATAAAACTTACTTAATTTCTAATGGAATACTAAAAAATGTCAACAAAAGCTATATCCCAATGCACGATAAATTTGACATCATTTTGAAGTTGGGAAGTATTGTAGATGAAGTTGAAAAAAATCTTATCATCGATAAGGATAGGTACATATTTGCAACTGTAGATGAATTGCAAAGTACATCTTCTACTGTTTTTAAAGGTAAAAAATTATGTTACTATATATATATATATATATATATATATATATATATAATTGTCTATTACTAATAAAGGATATCAAATACTAATTTTATTGAACTACAGATCTTTGTTTAGCAGTAATTAATGCTGGAAATGTAGATAAGGTAGACTCAAAATATGGTAATGAAGTAGAGAAGCAAAATCTTACAGTTGTAGGATTCAGGTAATATCAATTAATTAAGTTATATAATAATTTGCATAATGGTTTTGTAATTCATACGTTTTGTCTTAATTTAAGGTCAAAACCAATCTTACTTACATTATGCGGAGAACTAGCAATCAAGGAAGGAAAAGCTCTGAAAGAATTATCACCCAACATGCCAATTATTGCAATTACCTCTATAAAAACCTCAAACTTTGGAGGTAATTATATACAATAAAAATTAATAATGTTATTTATTATATATTCTATTTATTTATTTTTTATTGACTTTTTTAAACAGGATTCTTTCTCACATCAACAAACAACTCTACAATAGAGATAAATCTGAATGAACCAGAGGCATATAAAATTCGAGAATGGTATAATTTATTTTGTATATTTAATCCTTTAATTGTTGCCTTTTGGAGTATCATTTAACATAATTTTGTTTGTTTGTTTCAGGATAAACTGTAATGAAATTTTGTTAAAAAGTAATTCCTTGCAAATAAACAAAAGAAAAGTAATGGATGTGGAAGAAGTGAAACTATCTGACATTCTCTATTGTGCAGACGAAGATTCTTCGAAGGTATTATGAATAATGAAATTATTTTTAAATATTCTGTTCAATTCTATATATGTCTATAAATATTTTGATGACTTTAATTTTTTTTCCATATTTCAAGGCAAAATACTGCTATTGCAAAGTTTTGATCAAAAGTGTCAAAGACGTTAGAGATCCATGGTACATTGCAAGCAAAATCTGTTCAACAAAAGTCAATGTGAAAAATGATGAAGCTTATTGTCGAAAATGTAAAAAGAATAATGTTGAATATGAGCCAAGGTATACAAAACACCATATTGTTAGTTTCCCATCTTTCCATTCTTCAAACAAATTATTAAAAAAAACAATAAATTAAAAAAAAACTAAGAATAACCTGTTACAGATATGTATTTAAAATCACAATAAAAATATATGTGCAGAGGCAGAATTGACTTTATTTGATAAGGAAGCAAGGTGCATCATTGGTTGTTTCGCAAAAGACCTGGAAGATATTGAGAATAAGGTATAATATGCTATTCTCATAGTGTTACAGTTAATTAAGAGCTAATTTCTTAATTCTATATATGCAGGAAAAAAATGTTGAAGAATTTGATAGACGGACTAAGAAATGCATTGGAGATGAGTATACGTTTTTTATCAAAGCACAGGATGTCCAATATAGAAGAACAACTACAAGAATATTGATAGGATGCAAAATTAAAAAGGATGAACAAGAAATTACAAGCAATTTTAACCTCAAGAAAGTTAAAGTCGAAAGTGATGATTGATCTTATGAAAAATACGATGATATCAGTTTAAGATTTACTAATTTGTTTTTTTAATAACCTTCTTTAATATCAGTTTTAAGTTTAAGAAAGTTAAAGTCGAAAATGATGATATATTTTATGAAAAATACATTGATTATACTTGCTTCAAATCTGATTTCGATGAGCTTGTTGTCATTGGAGTAATTTTGAAATTCATGGTTTGATTTTTAATATGATTGACTTTGTCGAATTTGTAGTTTGAAGAATATGGGTGTGCTAAATACAAATATGTTTAGATAAATTTTTCACCATTTATGTGCACCAAGTCACGTGAACTTGGTGCACGGTACATTCCAACTAGTACTACCAAGTATCATTAAAAGAAACAATAAATTATTTTACATCGGAAGATATTTCTGGCAAATTGTATTTGGAATTTGTTTGTAAAGTTCTCTAAGAAATTCTCTATTTGCATAAATTTTCTCCACAAATCCATATTTGTACGTATGTCTCTAACTGTACGGAGTTCACTCATTTTTTATCCCCTCCAGTTATCTATCAACAATAAGAAATGAAATAGTATGTTATTTTATTGAAAGGATACACATATTTTGGTCCAAAATTCCTATGTCCCTGGCTACATACCATCATATCTGGGGATGCCATTTGGATAGGTTATATTCGGTCGGATACAAGTCCGGATCCGCATCAGATGGGAATATGGACATTTAAATCCTTTTCGGTTCGGATACATATTTAAATTTGCAAATTGGGTCAAGTACGGATGGATCGAGTATCAATAAAAATTACGGATACTGTTAGATATTCTACTATATATTTAGTTTCATATCAGAATATGTATTAGTTTAGTATTTGGTTCCCTCCTATATATAGGAGACATTATACTCAATTATAATCAATCAAATAATCTTTTTCAATCTCGCTGTTAACTTTAACTTGCTATCAGAGGAGTAACTCCAAATTTCTTTCTCTCTCACTAATTCCTAACCCTAATCACACAAATTTCTTTTCTTGCTACTATCTTCAACAACAGCAAGATCCAGTTCAAGATCCAATTCAAGAACAGCAAGATCCAAAAATCATAGCAGTCATCACCTACCTCTCTCGAAACCCTATCCGCCATCTTCAACAACAACAACAACCGACAACACATCGACAACAACATTACCACCAACATTTTTTTCCAATCGGCAACAACAACATCCCCAATTGCAACAACTCCAGACTGCTCCGAATCCAACTGCCCCGAAACCCACCAACCTACCCCGCTGTATCCTCTCCTACTAGAAACCCAACGACTCCACCAGCCGCTTCCCCTCCTACCCGAATCCCGTTGCCTCCTACGCTGCTAGCCGCCATTCCTACCTTCCCAAATTAACTAAAACCCTAGCTGCCACTTCTATCCACTTCTCACCAAAAACCCTATTATGTTACCTCTCAATCCACACTCGTATCCACACCACCCAACCATCTAGTTCTATACCCTCGAAAACAATGTAAAAAAAAAAAAAACCAACAACAAAAAAAAAACCAACAAAAAAAAAAAAAAAAAAAACAAACAAACAAACAAACATCCCATAACCCACCCGCATCTGGTATCCTCATACCCGATCTCAAACTCTTACCCTAACCCTATTCACTTATTCCCAATCTAATTCCCAACCCATATACTACCCCTACTCCCATACCTGACCCGCTACCCTATACCCGAATCCACAAAAAAAAAAAAAATGAAACCCGAAATCAAAACCTGAACCCTAACCCTAGCCCAACTCCTTTCTACTCCCGTTTAGTTTGCTATCGCCGCCGTCGTTCGTCATTATCGTAAAAAAAAAAATATCAAAATATCAAAATTTTCTTTTCCAGGTACTTGAGCTTCTCCGTGGGACTCCAATTTCGTCAGTATATTCCCATCTCCTTCAACTGCTGAGCTGCTGCATCTTCTTCTTCACTCTCCCTTGCATCCCGATTCCCATCCAGATCCAGACAGCAGCAGCGTTTCCGTCATCCTAATTCCGGCCTCATCCCTCCTCTTAGCATCATCCCTAACTCTGCCACACCCCTTCTTCTGACACCAACAACGGTAGCAGCATCCAGATCCCTATCCCGCAACAGCAACATCTTCATCCTTATTTCGAGCCCTGCCACAGAAACACCAATCTCAATCTTCCTTGACGTACTTCTTCTCTTACATCTTCTGCCATGACCGTTACTCTGGTTTTGCCATATCTTGCTGATTAGGCCAATCTTCAGTATCGCCTCGCTCAGCTGGAACTCCAGCTCTTAGGTTAGTCTGTCAATGCTGACACCTCTGCCCCTGCATTCTTTGTTACTCTCGGTATGAATTCTGAATTTTTGATTCTGGTCCATCACATCATCTTACTAATAATTATACAATGTTCACCACCAGCACTGCACTTTTCTCTCACTTTCCATCTCAGACAGTGCTTGTGAATACACTTCCACTACTATGAGGTCGATCATTCAGTCTCCCAGCACATTTTTCAGCAATCATGCTCTCACATACATGAGTAGAGTGGTGTAGCTAAACCAAGCATTGTCACATTCTTGAGACGACTCGCATTCTTTTACTCTCCTCTTCTATTCATCGTTCTTTCTGGGCTGAAGCTGTCATGACATCTGTCCACCTCATGAAATTACTCCTTCATCAACCTTATCTGGTACGACACCTTATGAGGCTCTTCATCATTCATCACCGGACTACAGTATGGTCCGTACTTTTGGGTGCACCAGTTATGTCATTCTCTCTCCCACTAAGCGCATGAAGCTGACCGTCTACACTGCTAAGTGCATTCACCTAGGTATCAGTTCAGAGCACAAATGATATCATTGTTTGATCACTTAGTGCGTCATGTCCGTATTTCTCGACATGCCTTATTTGTAGAAGACTCTCCTTACTACCTATCTTCTCCTGATAATTCTAGCTTTCTCGATTCCCCGGTTCTATCGACTACCTGCCCGGACACATCTTCATGCATTCCCTTCAATCCTACTCCTTTAGCTCCTTTCCCATCTCACACAGACATACCGACTCCTACTCACTCTACAGAGGCCCCTCCTATACCTATGGATCACCGTAGCCCAATGCACCCACACCACCTGCATCCCCACCACTGCATGCACCCACCCCACCGATCCCCCCTACTTGCACATCCACCACTAGTTCGTCACTCTACACGTACTACTTTGAGCATCCCACTGGCACGCTATACACCTGATGCCACTGGTCCCTCTGACCAGTTTGGTTTTGCAACCTTTGCATCTTACTCACCACAATTCCATGCATATCTCACTGCAATACACTCCATACGTGAGGCTAGTACCTATCTGGAAATGATTCAATATCCTGAGTGGCGGGAAGCTATTGAAGAGGAGTTCAATGCTTTTGATTAGACTGGCACTTGAGATGTTGTTATGGGCGTCCAGCTTGTTAGATGCAAGTGGATCTTCAAGGTCAAATAATGACCTGATGGTTCCATTGAGCGGCACAAGGCCCGTCTAGTTGCCCGAAGATTTACTCAGGAGCGTGACATCGAATATGATGAGACTTTTGGTCCAATTGCACAGATGACTACGGTTCGCACTCTCATGGCCATTGTCGTCATTCGTCAGTTGTTGTTATACTAGATGGACATGAAAAATGCCTATCTAAGGTTGTTTACATGCATCCCCCTCATGACCTTACCATACCTCCTCATCATGTTTGCTGTCTACGTTGAGCTATATATGGTCTGAAACAGGCCCCTTGTGCCTTGTTTAAGTATTTTATCTGTGTCATTTCACATGCTGGTTTCAGTCAGAGTTCACAGATCACTCTATGTTTATGCGATCAAAACTGCAAGGGATGGTGCTTCCACTATTATATGTTGATGATATGATTATTACCGGGGATGACTTCGCAGGCATTGCATTCATTCAGAAATACATTCACTAGAAGTTTCATATGAAAGACCTCAGCAGACTACGCTATTTTCTGTGTCTAGAGATTTTCCATGGATCTCGGGGGATAACTCATTTCTCAACAGAAGTACACATTATACATTATCTCTGCTGCATGTCTTTCTGACAGGCAATCAACTGATACTCCCTTAGAGCTTCACGTGAAGCTTCGTCCCACAGATGGTGAGCTCCTTCTTGATCCCACTGGATACATGGAGATTGTTGGACAACTTGTCTACTTATGCATGACCAGACCCAATATTGCTCATGCATTCAGTATTGTCAGCCAGTTTGTTTCAGCTCCTACATCAGTTCACTACAGTGTTCTTCGGATTTTTAAATATCTTTGGGGCACTATCACTCGCTCATTATTCATGTCTTCTACATCTAAAATAGAGCTTAGTACATATTCTGACTCAGATTAGGTGGGTGATCCTACGACTAGACGGTCTACCACGGGTTTCTGTCTATTTCTTGGTGATTCACTAATCTTAGGGCGAAGTAAGAAACAGGTAGGTGTTGCATGTTCTTCCACAGAAGCTGAGTACAGAGCGACGACAACTACTACTAGAGAGATTGTTCATATTCGTTGGCTGTAATATGGGTGTCACTCTTACAGGAACTACTCATCTTCATTATGATAATCGAAGTGCGTTGCATATTGCAAGCAACCCATTTTTTCATGAACGAACGAAATACATAGAGCTTGATTGTCACTATGTTCGTGAGCATTTTGAAGCAAGGACCATTTAACTTCATTATGTTACCTCGTCACAACAGACATCAGATTTTTCACCAAATCTCACTCTGTTCAGAGATTTCAATACTTGATAGGCAAACTCACACTGTTCGACCCACCGTGAGTTTGAGAGGGGGTGTTAGATATTATGTTATATATTTAGTCTCATATCTGAATATGTATTAGTTTAGTATTTGGTTCCTTCTATATATAGCAGACATTGTACTCAATTATAATCAATCCAATAATCTTTTCCAATCTCTGATACAAATACAAATATCATTAATATATATATATATATATATATATATATATATATATATATATACACACACGTGTTTCATAAATTTTAAACTAAAATTTGAATTCAATATTTTCTTTTCTTCTTTAATCGGGGTTCTTGTTTAGATACTTGACTAATTGCTACAAAAAATCTCATTATCTAGGTCGAAAAGAAAATTCTCTTCAATGTCTAAAAATTGACGATATATTCATAACTGCTCCCATCATGCCCTTGGATGATAATCTTGAGAAAGAGAGAGAGGTATTAAATGTGAAGCTTTGGACGTGTTGAGAATTGGGCAATTTCTGGTTATGATGAAGGGAAAGGATACCAGTAGCTAGTTTGGGTGTCAGCTGATTCTGCTGACTATGAATGTGTTAAACCTGCAAGCAATTACAGGAATACATCTGTGTTGAGGCTTATAGAAATTTGCCCGATCTGCCAGTGGAACCAAATATATATGATCCTTGGAGAATTGCTTGCCAGTGTAACTAGTGGAAAAAAAGAGCTTCTCATTTGGTCTAGTCAGCAGGGATTTTGTGATTTCTCTTGGTGAATATGTGTACAACCTCGGGAAACGCCGCTGTCAGCTTAGCCTCATCACCAGCTCTTGTTGCTCTAAGAGAGGAGTGGATAAATAGATCAGGACCTAGGAGTGCACTAACAAAGATCACAAATGGAAGCTTGAAGATCGATGAAGTAGACAACTTAGAAGCTAGTGAAGATGATGATGCAAAATTGGCACATCTATTGCAGGAGGAAGAAGAATGGAAGTTGATAAAGCATGCAGCAGATAGCTGGTTGTCATGCATCCTTTCAAAAGAATATCTACATCAAGATCAGCAAAGCTGAAATTGCAGATGATTATCCTTCACCTACATATTACAAACCCTCAGTTGAGGAAATGGATGTGTTACATTTCTTTTGGAACTGAGTTACTAAGATCAGCATGTCTTACCTTGAGCTCCCAAGAAGAGTTCTAACTAACTGGTATGGGTAAAAATAGAACTAAATTGGGACCATTCAAATCAGGCATGAATCTTAAAACTTTCAGAGGTAAAATGAAAAATTTCACTAGAAACGGGTCTACGAAGAAAAATTTGGCATCTCTCAAGCCCAATAACCCAAAACAGATCTATCTTACTGGATTGTCATAACAGCCCAATATAAATGAGTCCATAATTATTTAAATATGATTTAAACTCAAAATTATCCATACAAGACGGTTTAAAAACCATATCTCTTATCATGAGAAGAGTTTTAACTCAATCTCTCTAACCACTCTTATCTCTTCATGAAGAAGAGATAATCCTAATCGAAAAACACCGGAAGTAGAGATAAATCATTATCTTGAAACTTACCCCCCAAGGCGACTATCAATACCTCTCATATTCTTCTTGTGTTCTAACTTGAGCATCGGAGGGTCTGTCGCTGGGGTCAACCCTGGTGTTTCACACTTCTGTAGGTCAATCAGAGCGATCGTCAGCATCCAGATTAGATTCAATGGTGCAAACAAGTCAGATTCAGAAGTCAACATCAGTCGAAAACAGTTAAATCGGTGAAAGTAAAAAAATGTCAGCTTTTTATTGTTTTTAAAAGAATTCACATCATTTGTTTGCTCCCACGCAGAAAAAAAGCAGCAAAAGAATGGCGTTGTCTATGGAAACAGGAAAATGCAATCCAACCAAACTTTGCCGGCATAAACAAATTTTAGTCATGCCTCCAAAGGGAAAAGGGAAGGCGGCGGCCTCAAGCCGACGAGCCAATCCTCTTCCTCCACCTCCTTCTCATGAGGACGTCCCTCCTACCCTTCAGCTGGATCAACCTCATAATCCAGAACAACCTACCCAATCCCTCTCCACCGGGGGGCTCCCGAAGGAGTCAGCACCCTGCATAATAGATTGGAGTGAACCGGGGGTCGGTCAACACCTCCACACCCTCCACAGTGCCCCCTGAAGCACCTCAGCCGCAGCAAGATCTTTGCCATCTCATAACCTCCAAACAGCAAGAGTCTGAACGTCGGGACCGCTTAAGCAGACCACGAGCAAGGGACAGTCTCCTCCATTCATCTCGCAAAGAAGACACAAGGGGGCCCACTCCTCGGAGTCGGGGTGCAGAAGAACCCTTTCTCCCAGAGGGTGGAGAAGAATCTTCTCTCCCAGAGGTTGAAGAAGCCATCATTCTCCAAGGGGACATAGAACAACTCCTCCTTGGGGGGGGGGGGGGGGGGGGGGGGGGGGGACCGACTCCAACAAGCTGACCAGCTCCTAAGAGAGAAAAAGTGGAAGAAGTATCTGTCACCCGGGCAGAGCTTCGAGAATTCAAAGACGAAATCCTTAAAGCCCTCTACACCGTTCCAAGCAGGACTCGACCAATCAGCTTTCACCGCCTCACTTCTCCACGACCTGAAGAGTCTCACTGGTCCACTAAATCCGAAGAGCAAGACAACAATGTCCTCCAATGCCTCCAGAAGATGGAAGATCGCCTAGCGCTGCTGAAGCAAGAAGAAGGAAGACATGAAGGAATATACTGCCCCATCAGACCCCCCTTCTCCAGAAAAATTATTAGGGCTCCTGTTCCGGTCAATTCCAAGATCCCAGCCTTTGAGTCATACAATGGGGAGCCTGACCTGGTAGACCACATTAAGAGTTTTAAAATTCTTATGATGATCCACCAAGCATCCGACTCCCTCCTCTGTAAGACTTTTCCAGCAACTCTGAAGGGATCCGCACAAGAGTGGTTCTCTCGTCTCTCTCCAGGGTCCATCTTCTCATTCGATCAACTTGAAGAACTTTTCCTCACGCACTTCGTCACCAGCCGCAAGACAGAGAAGAAGACAAGTGTCTCTTTACTTGACTTGAAGCAAAGGGATGGGGAGTCCCTCAGGAGTTACGTTCGGCACTTCACCGCCGAGTCCCGGTCCACCCCTCACTCAACTCGGCCATAACCATAGCTGCCTTCTGGTATAATGATCATGACTACCTTAAAGCCTCTCTTGTCAAAAGACCACATCGGGACTTCCCTGACCTCCTTCAAATGGTCGAGAAGTACATCCGAGTGGAAGATATCATCTGACCCCAAGAATAGAGGGTGCCCTCATCCAGGAACAGACAGAAGAGCACCGATTAAGATGAACCCAGGAAGACCCGGAAGGATGCCACAAGCCAGCGCCATCAACCCCCAATGCCCCGCTTCTCAAAGTACACCCCTCTTAATGTCAGCATCTCTACTATTCTCATGGAAGTCGACAAAGATGGACTCCTTCAGCCTCCCCCCGAGATGAATGCCTCAAGTAGAAGAAGGGGTATGAACAAGTGGTGTGATTTTCACAAAGATCACGGGCATCTCAATGATAATTGTCCAGGCCTTAAAGATGAGCTAGAAGCCCTGCTCCGACGTGGGTACCTCGCCAAGTTCACCGAAAGGAACCACATCGAACCTCCTCCCGTGAGAGGAGCCAACAAACGACCAGAGAGGCCTTCCGAGTCCCAAGACTCGGGTCGCATGATAGTATTCCACTCAATCCATGGGGGACCTATGGGGGGACCATCTAACTCCTACTGGAAAGCAATTCTCTGAGAAGTGAACTCGGTGTATAATATCCCCCCTCCCAAGAACTCGGGGTTCCGAGCACATTTTCAGACCGAGACCTCAAAGGTGTTCGAACACCTCACTGCAATGCGCTCGAAATCAGTATATGTACGAAAAACCATGAGGTGTGTTGTTTCCTTATAGATAACGACAGCTCGGTAAACATTCTCTTCCTGAATGTATTCAAGGGCCTCAAGCTCATGCGAGACCATCTCAAACCCACTGGGTACACTCTCCATGGATTCTTCGGAGCCCTAGTTCTAATCGAGGGAATAGTCACTCTTGACGTAACTGTGGAGAATGCTCCAAATATTCGCACGGAAGCACTCGATTTCATGGTTGTCGACATAAAGTCCGCCTACAATGCCATTTTGGTCGCCCAGGGCTAGCAGCCCTTCATGCGATTGCCTCAGCCGACCAAATGAAGATGAAGTTCCTTACAGCAACAAGGGTAGGGAAAGCTAAAGGAAGCCAAGAAGCTGCTTGAGCATGTTATACTGACACAATGGGGGCTCGGTCTTTCCCCTCGATGCTATGGAACTCCCCTAAGGTAGGGGAAAGTCAGCTTCGAACCCGTAAACGAACTTGCAAATATCCCCTTCTCCCAAGAGGATCAAGCTAAGTGTTTTTGGGTGAGTAAGGCACTCCCCCATCAAGTCAAGGAGCAACTCATCACTTGCATTTTTTCTTCAAAAAAAAAAAACTCATCACTTGCATTGGGGAGAACCGAGACCTCTTCATTTGGAATGCTGAGCACCCGATGAAGTACAACAAGAGCGCTTAACGACCTCCCCTAGTTGTTAGTTTCAAACATGCAATAAAAGCCGACAATTATAACGGTCACAACATGTAATAAATGCTAGCATCAAAGCAGCTGCTTAGTTTTATTCTTCAATAAATTTTTAGTATTTTTCTTTGTAAAATTCTTGTACAATTCCATCGGATGCAAACAATGAGTTAGACATATGGTTTGCCATCGAGCAACACCATCCACTCACTCAGCACCCCAACGGATGAGTGCGGAGTCCACTCATGATTCTTAGAGTCGCTCTAGCCACTTGCCCCCGAGTAAGTTTGAGGACACGCCTCGTCATTCGAGTGCTCTCAAAACTCATCGTCACCATGTTCGGAGTCCATTCATGGTTCTAGAGCCGCTCTTGTAACTCCTCGAATTCCAAACACAGGTAATTCATATCACAACCAGAATCTTTACTTCAATTTCGTATAAAATTACAAGGAAATTAAAACTTTTTCAATACAATATTATTCTTTACAATGCACAGCGAAAATTTACATAAAAATACAACTTATATCATCAAAATCTTTAATCTTGCAATATTCGTCGACATCAAACTCCTGCTCACGCCACTCGCTAATCCATGTCCTGCAACTTGAGACTGCGGGGACATCAGTTGAATGCAACTGATGCAATGCTATAATACAGTGATTCCTCAATTTAACAATCAAAAACTTGAATGCAAAACAAAAGGAAAAGTGACTATCCTAAGCATGTCAGTGTATGATATGACCCTAATGGCTAATGCAAATACTTATGCATGCAATGCAAACTCTAATGCACACTTGTTCGGATTCTATGCATCTCATATAACATAGGTTTGAGGGTAAGCGGCTTAAGCCCTAAACGTACTTCTCATCATAGGGTTTAATCCCTTACTATGCAAACCTAGAACCATGACGAAGATCAAAATTAAAACATACTGTGAATATTGGCCCCTACCCCGATAATTCTGAAAGTCAAACTCCTTCCTCAGATAATCCTAGAAACTATTTCACTCTCATCTGAAAATATTTGGAGAGTACTTCCCACCACGAGTGATCCTGGAACCCTCATCACACGGACATCCAATGAGCATCACTCTCATCCCGATAATTCTTGAGACCAATCCCTAATCGTAGATAATTTTGGAGGCTATTTCACGCCCATCTCAAAATACTGAGAAATATCTCACATCGAGGATACTTTTGACGCCCTCATACTCACGTTTACTCTTGACTCACCACATCTTCCATCTCGTGCCTATCCTTAAATTCACACATAGGTAAGAAGATATATCTCGAGCTAGATTACCCTACCGACTTAAATCAACACACGAGAACGTCAGCCTACACTGGCCCCTACTCAAAATTTTCATTTATCATAACTTGCCGGTTACCACGGGTCTTGCTTAGCCTCTAACATCCACACCTCTCATACTCAAAGATCTTCCTAGGTCATTCTTAACTTCTTTTATAATAAATTTTCATTCATTCACTTATAAGTCATTTTATTCTCTTATTCATTTCTTTCAATTTATCCATTTCAACAACTAGATAACTTCTTACCCGTTATAATAAAATTTGCAATAAGATTTCAGCTTGATAAAATTTTATCAAATAGCACAAGCCTAATATTTCCTAAACCCATAGTTTGGTTAACTCTTAATTTATTCTCCAAAATAATTTACAACGTAATCTTTTTACCACAAAATAAATTTCTAAATTTTATATAATCATCTCAAAGTACTCAAAATTTAGCACGCCTTAAAACAAAATAATTTTTTGAATGAATCCAAATCAATCAATTAAAACATACCTTCTAATTTTTGTAATGTAATTTAACCACAAAATAAATCTTAAATTTATATATAATTATTTCAAAATATTCGACTAATAAACCAAATTAATTTAAACCCTTTCTCAAAGTAAAATATATGTAAGGATTTAAAATAATAATTACCAAAATAAATAACGCCCTCCGGGTTCGAACCAGAGCGCAACCTGCACCCTAAATCGAACCCAACAACTAGATTTCTAACTCACTGTTTGTGTAAAACTCTTCACGAAAATTTTCTAGTATGCTTCGATTCACTGTTTTAACATTTTATAAAAGTTTCAAAAAAGAAAAAGAGCCATTCAAGGGCTCGAATCGCGACCTAGGCACTGTACACAGCACCCAAATCCGAACAGACTAACCAGGCTCTCTAGCCTCACTCACTATCTACATTAGGAATGCAAAACTTTTAAATGTGAACTCTGTGTCTTTATATTCTAACATCAACGAGAATAACCAAAACATGATCATGCAATTTCTCTTACTTTGTAATAGTATACATACGATTTCTAGCAATTTCAAGAGAATAACTCTATTCGAACTAGTATAATTTGGCATGAAGTTATGTATAAATCAATCTACATTCATTTAGCATCACCCTAACATACAAATTACATGCATAAATTGTCACAATCAAGACTTAGAATTTCATACTAGTGAGTTAATCTATATGAACAAATATTCCATTCAATAATTAAATTCTAGAGGACATACAAACTTCAAAAGCAGGGAAATTTAATTAAATTTTATGAAATCCTTAAACATGATCAACACTACATCAATTTCAGCAAAATCATGAGAAACTTCTACACACCTACATCATCCTTTTCATGTCCAATTTTAACCCTCATGTGCGTATTTACAACTAGCATGAACATTTCTATAAAAGTATTAGAAATTTCGAAAACACCCACATATTGATGAATTTCTTGAAATTGATGATTCCTAACTAGAGTTTCCAAGCTTGTCCCCTTCCAAAAACACTCCAAAATGCAACTCTCACCCCTAAAAAAATTGGCCGGGATTTTTCTTTTCTTTCTCTACTTGTTTTTTTTTGAATAAGAGAGGAGAATAAAGAAGAGTGGGGGGGGGGGGGGGGGGGGGGGGCACCAATCACTCCATCACTTTGACCAAGTCAAAATTGTTCCTCTTATTTAGTTTGGTCGGCCAATATAGGGGGAAGGAGCACGGGTTTATGATGGGTTTCTATGTACATGAATTATAAACTAAAATGTTATTAATTGTTACTAAATTTTATTTACATATATAACCCAAGTTAATATGAATTTAATAAAACTAGTTTAAATTAATCATAATAAAAAGTTTTATGCACATTTCATTAATTCTATATAAATACAACAATATAATCAACAAGTGCATTATAAAAAGAAAAACACGTGTGGACAAAAAAATTTAAAAAATATTTTTGTGGTAACAAAATATATATTTGTGTTGGCTCAAAATAGGAGAAAATAAATTCAATTTACAAAAATAAATTCGAACAAGTTAAAAAAATAAATAATTGAAACACGTAGAAAATACGTATTAAATTTTATAATGTTACGGATATTACATGTAACGACAAAAAATATATGTGCGTAACATATGTAGTGCAAAATTGTAATAACTCAATTTTGTGAGGTGTTACGGTTCTAGCCACTTGAAGCCGAGCAAGTATGCGGGGCACGACTCGCCATTCGAGTGCTCCCAAAACAACCCTGGACAAGTGCGGAGTCATTCATGGTTCATTGGGTCGCCCTAGTCACTTAACCCCGAGCAAATGTGCGGGGCACGACTCGCCATTTAAGTGCTCCCAAAACTCGTCGTCACCCTGTTCAAAGTCTACTCATGGTTCTTAGAGTCGCTGTAGCCACTTGTCCCCGAGCAAGTTTTTGGGGCATGCCTTGCCGTTTGAATGCTCTCAAAATTCGTCGTCACCTTGTTCGGAGTCCATTCATGGTTCTAGAGTCTTTCTAACCACTTGCACCTGAGCAAGTATGCGGGGCAAGGCTCGCTATTCACGTGCTCCAAAAACAACCCTGGACAAGTGCAGAGTCCATTCATGGTTCATAGGGTCGTCCTAGCCACTTGCCCCTGAGCAAGTGTGCGGGGCACGTCTCGCCATTCGAGTGCTGCCAAAACTCGTCGTCACTCTGTTCGGAGTCCATTCATGGTTCTAGAGCCGCTTTAGCCCCTTGCCCTTAAGCAAGTGTGTGGGGCACGGCTCGCCATTCAAGTGCTCCCAAAACAATCTCGGACAAGTGCAAAGTCCACTCATGATTCATAAAGTCGCCTTAGCCACTTGCCACCAAGCAAGTGAGCGGGGCACGACTCGCCATTCGAGTGCTCCTAAATTCGTCATCACCTTGTTCAGAGTACATTCATGGTTTTGGGGTCGCTCTAGCTACTTGCCCCAAGCAAGTTGGGGCACGACTCGCCATTCGAGTGCTCCCAAACAACACTGGACATGTGCGAAGTCCATTCATGGTTCATAGAACCACCCTAGCCACTTGCCCCCGAGCAAGTGTGCGGGGGCACGGCTCACCATTCGAGTGCTCCCAAAACTCATCGCCACCTTATTCAAAGTCCACTCATGGTTCATAGAGATTTTCTAGCCACTGTGTGGGGGCATGGCTCGCCATTCGAGTGCTCCCAAAATATCCCTGGACATGTTCGGAGTCTATTCATGGTTCATAGGGACGCCTTAGCCACTTGCCCCCGAGCAAGTGTGGGGCACGGCTCACCATTCGAGTGCTCCCAAAACTCGTCGTTAACCTGTTCAGAGTTCATACTCATGGTCCTTAGAGTCGCCTTATCAACTTACCGCAAGCAAGTTTGCAGGACACACCTCGCCATTCGAGCACTCCCACAACCGGCCACAACCCAAGAGATCTAATCTTCTACTAGACTTGCCACAACTAGTCTAAAATAAAGAGCTATTACTTATAGAGAACAAGAAGTTCCACTAGTCTTGGTCCCCTCAAGAAGTTGCTTCAACGGATGAATTTTCACTTCTTGCTCGACAAGCCTCTTCTTGAGGTAGGCATCATCCACCCTAATCTTTCAACATACCATACTAGCACACCCCGAACCATCCGGACGAGTCTCCCCCGAAGATACAAGAATGACTTTCCTCAGATGAGCTGCCTCTAAGCTCTTCTCAAGCACTACATTCTTCAACTCGTCCCTCTCGATGGTAGCCGCATGCAGAGAACGATGACGAGAATTTAACCTCTGAGGTCCTCCCATCGTCGCCTCGGCAAGAAGCCCCGCTATCACTAAGTAACCCCCCACATTGACCGGAGGCTTCTCCCGAAGACCTTCATCATGGTGCCTCGGTTCAGTATCCCTCCGAATCAACACTCTCCTTAAGCGGTCGAGCTCCACTTCCACCTTGAATAGCCTCTCCCGTAAACGAGCAAGCCCCAATTCCACCACACGAAGCATGGTACGGAAATGGGCAATCTCGCCATCACAAGGATCACACCCAACATACACAACAACTTACTAATGGGAAAGAACAGAACGGAAACATTGACAAACACAAAGGACTTCACAACACAACAACTCTGGGCAGTAATTCTGGTTCTCAACTCTTCTCCCGAGCTTCCCTCAGAGATTCTCTCTAAACTAGTCTCCCGAACGGCTCTTTCAGCGATGCTCTTCATCTCGCTCACTACCCGAGCGGCCTATTTCCACAACAAGTTCGGAGCTCAACTCACCCCCTAGAGTTGCTCCCCTAACTCGCGTCCCGAATGGCTCTCACCTAGAGTCCGGTGATGCTCTTCAGGTTGCTCGCCTCCAGAGCGACCTTCTTCCACAACGAGTTCGGAGCTCAACTCACCCTTAGAGTTGCTCCCCCAACTCGCTTCCCGAACGACTCTTTCCTAGAGCCCAACGACGCTCTTCATCTCGCTCACCTCCCGAGCGGCCTTCTTCTACAATGAGTTCGGAGCTCAACTCACCCCTAGAGTTGCTCCCCGAACTTGCCTCCCGAACGGCTCTCTCCTAGAACCCGGCAATGCTCTTCATCTCGCTCGCCTCCCGAGCGACCTTCTTCCACAACGAATTCGGAGCTCAACTCACCACTAAAGTTGCTCCCCGAACTCTCCTCCCGAACGGCTCTCTCCTAGAGCCCGTCGATACTCTTTACTCTTCATCTCGCTCGCCGCCTGAGTGGCTTTTTTCCACAATGAGTTCGGAGCTCAACTCACCCCTAGAGTTGCTCCCCAATCTCGCCTCCCGAATGTCTCTCTTCTAGAGCCCGGCAAAGCTCTTCATCCCGCTCGCCTCCCGAGCGGCCTTTTTAACCAACAGCGAGTTCACAGCGCAACTCATCTAGTGGTGCTCCCCAAACTCGCCAACCGAAAGGCTCTTTCCAAGGGTCTTACGAAGATATTCTACATAGCTCCTCCGTGTCGAAGCTCCACTTCTTAGCCCATGGGAGCGAAGCTCCTCGTCATCCCAGACATTGAAGCTCTTCTCAACTTCACGGAGGTAAAGATATTGCGGGCATGTTTTCCCCCTAAACACAAATGATTCTTCTGCTGACTGCTGAACAGAAATTGTAGATCTTCGAACCCTCTTCGAAATGAGTGGTCATACACCCCGACCGGAGCTCTGTAGCACCAGAAAAGTTAGTTACAATGCAGCTGCGCCGGGCCAAAAAAAACTCGGGTCAACGTTGGCCGAGTCAACGATCAATAGTCAACGGAGCCACGTGTCAACCCAAAAAGCACCATGTTAGCTTGGTGGCTCGCTTCGAACAAACACGTCCCCGACCTAGAATCCCGCAAAACATCGTTGACCAGTCAGCGATCAACAGTGAAAGGTGCCACATGTCAGCACCAGAAAGTGCCACGACAGCTCGGTGTCAGGTACTGAACAAACACGCCCCCAACCCAAAACGACACAAATGCCGTTGATCGGTTAATGGTCAATGATGCCACATGTAAGCACCAGCAAGTGCCACGATAGCTCAGTGCCGCGTACGGAACAAACACTCCCCCGATCCAAAATGGTGAAAAATGTCGTTGACCAGTCAACGGTAAAAGGAGTCACGTGTCAGCACTAGAGAAGCACCACGTTAGTTCGGTGTCACGCGCCGAACAAACGCATCCCTGATCAAAAATGGCGCAAAATGTCATTGACCAGTAAACGGTCAACGCACCACGTGTCAGCACTAGAAAGCATCACGTTAGTTCGGTGGCATGCTCCGAACAAACGCATCCCTGACCCAAAATGACGCAAAATATCGACCAGTCAAAGCGCCACATGTCAGCACAGGGGAACACTACGTTAGTTTAGGGGCACGCACTGACCAAACATGACCCTGACCCAAAATTATGCAAAAAACTGTTGAATAGTCAACGGTCAATGTGCCACATGTCGACTTCTGATTGGACAACGTAGATTCGGGGTCTCGCGCCAAACAAACGTGACCCCGACCCAAGCGAGTGCAAATGGTCAACGGTCAATGGTCAACGTCTCGTCTCCACCATTCAATTTCCATGATTTTCGCCCCTAGTCTTGTTCAACAGCCGAGATTTAATCATGTATTTTCTTTTTTTGTTAATCCCTTTATTTAATTATTAATTTGAATTAGTTATTTAAAAATTCTAAAAAATAATTAAAAATTCTAAAAAGTCATTATTAATCTGGAAATATATATTAAATTCTTAAAATATAATTGTTAATTTAGAATAATTAATTAAATTTTTCTAAAATTAATTATTAAATTTCAAATTTTGAATAAAAATTTCAAAAAATCATTAAAAATTGGAAAAAACTCAGAAAATCACAAAATTTCTAGAAAATTCTAAAAATAATTTTAGGTATTTTAACCTAGAGCAAGATTCAAGCATCCCCGAAAACTTCGATAAGTTCTGTAAACCCTTAAAAACGGGCAAACTACTCCTCAAGGGTTGTGAAACTCAGTCTTCGGGAGTGGGGGGCTTGCGATATGGGTAAAAGTAGAACCAAATCGAGACTGTTTAAATCGGGCACGAATTTTAAAGCTCTCAGGGGTGAAATGGTAAATTTCACTAGAAACGAGTCTATGAAGGGAAATTGGGCATCTCTCAAACCCAATAACCCAAAATAGGTATGTTTTATTGGGATGTTATAACAACCCGATATACATGAGTCCATAATTATTAAAATATGATTTAAACTCATAATTATCCATAAGAGACAGTTTAAAAACCATATCTCTTAACATGAGAAGAGTTTTAACTCAATATCTCCAACCACTCTTCTCTCTTCATGGAGAAGAGATAATCAATTCAATCCAAAAACACTGGGAAGTAGAGATAAATCATTATCGTGAAACTGACCCACAAGTTGACCATAAATACCCCTACCACGTAATCAGTAATTTGCCATAAAAAACCTCTCATATTCTTCATGTGTTCTGACTTGAGCGTCGGAGGGTCTGTCGTCAAGGTCAACCCCGGTGTTTCAGACTTTTGCAGGTCAATCAGAGCGATCGTCACCATCCAAATCAGATCCAATGGTGCAAACAAATCAGATTCAGAAGTCAACATTAGTCGAAAACAGTCAAATCTGTAAGAGTCAAAAAGGTCATATTTTTATTATTTTTTAAAAAAAATTACATTATCTGTTTGCTCTCACGCAGAAAATAGCATCAACACTAACTAGACCCTTTACAATTCTGATTCCCTCTCTTTTGCATGCATTCATACAATGATGCATGTGAGAACCGTATTGAGAGGACCCCAAACAGTTGTAGGAATTCCTGCAAAAGAGACGGTATTATTCTCGACAAGGATTGCATGGAGTTTGAATTAGCGAATGCAAAAGAATCAATATCTCTTGATATCCGTAAGCTATCGTGGGGACTTACATATAAGAAGGAGAATATTGATGCTGGCAATATTAACGGAGTTACTACAAACGAGTAGGGAAATGTCGGCATTTTTTTGGCCAATCCCGGCGTTTAAAAACGCCGGGTTCGATAAGGACGACGTTTTAAAATGCCGCCGCAAGTGCCGGGGATGAGCCTTATCAGATATCCCGACGTTTTTAGAACACTGGGATAGGCTAATTTTCATTTTTATTTTTATTTTCTATTGTATAACCTATCCCGGCGTTTTAAAACGCCGGAACAAGTTTTGTTTTTTTGTTTTGTTTTTTGTTTTTTGTTTTTTTTTTCGGAGGGGGGAGGGGGGGAATAAAAAGTAATAGTTTGAAAACTAAACAGAGGATAGATAAAAAGAAGCGAACTAAAAAAGACTTCAACAATTAATTAAACATCCATTGAACAATTTCAATGCTACTTGTTCTTCAAGCATGAAATATAAACAACAGACGAAACTTGTCAACAATTGATTAAACAACAATTCAACAATTTCAATACTGCTTGTTCTTGGATCATGAAATCTAAACAATAGCCAAAACTTGTTCTTCAACGCATCTCTAGTATTTTGATACAATTTACTAATATACCAAAAAATCTATGACTAGGTGCCTCGACAATACAAATTACCTGGTAATGCTACAGACCTGTTTCCTACCACCTCGCAAGCTCCTTCAGAACGTACCTACCGAACATATGATTAAATAAATGTGGATAACATTTGGTACTCCTCTACGTATTGATAAACATGCGGCCACTGCCTTTGCCTTTGCATATGCTGAAGATTACATATAACCAAAAAAAGAGGAAAAAAATTAAGATAAACAATCGTAAGAGAATAAATCAAAATAGAGTGAGTTGCATGACAAACCTTTGCTTCTTCTTCACTATTACTCAACGCTTTTTGAATGGCATGATTGTTGAAAGTATCTAGCAAGAGTTCTAAGGCATTCACTATGATGGGGATCAGCAAGAGCTTCTTGGCATCTCCACCAAAGTGGTCGATACATTGTTGCACTATTTGACAACCTTGTTGATTCTTTGACAAGTTAAGCAAATAACAGATTATCATACGCACCATATGCTGATAAAAGGGAAAGTAATATGAGTCCTAGTAGTAAAGAAGAATTTCATTAGCGTCAAAATAGGGTTATCTAGTTACTAATGCATTACTATACACAAAAGATTGATATAAAAGTTGCATCAAGTAATAAGCAAAACAAGAGTTTAGGGTAGATTACTCTTAGTTAATAATTCACTAAGGTCATTGACCTTGAAATATCAAATAGAAACCAGCCTCCTATTTGTTCATCAATATAACCAAGCGTTTCAAAATCGATATAACTTTAATTATTAGCCAGAAGAGGAGATCACTTTTTATAATTTTTACTAGGAACAAACAACTCAAAGAAAGCAATATAACATATCCCTTCTAAAGCAGAGAGACACCTCTTGCCAACTGTTGTAGTTGCTGTCTGCAGACAAAATATGGTTGTATCTCACTATCTCTGCAAATCCTGCTTCATTTGCAGAACCAAGCCACACAGAAAAAAATGAGGTCAAAGGAAAATACAAAACAACAAATAATCCTTATAAAAAACAAATTTTCAAAAATGTTAACTAAGTAAATATGTAACATTACTGTTGGTACCTCATGCCTGATTGGATCTCCTTGAGGTAAGTGGCAAGGTGAGAACATCGATTCCAGCATTTAGCTCCCAACTATGCAGGTACCTTCAAATCAAAACTTTTCCCTTTTAGGATAAATCATTTAATTACATTAGAATGTGGACGGATGTTCTACCGCGCATTGTATCTTAGCATTATCTACCAAAATATTTTCTGCAAACATTTCAGTAAATGTGGTCAAGTGACCTCATCTAAGAACTCTCATCTATATGCATTCATCTATCCACAAAATCTCATAACTAAATAAGCAGAATACACTTGAGTATAGAAAAATAATTAATCCAAACTCTATTATAGAATTGAGATACTCACATTGATTTTAATAAATTTCCAGGATTTGATATCTTTAAGAGGCACTATTTCCAGAGCAGTTAAACTCCTCATATATCAAGCTCGACATTGATGATATATATGTATCAGCTTGAAAGGGGGTATTAACGCTACTAGTGTATTTTGCATAGCTGTTCTATTTATATTAACTTGTTCTAAGCACAGTTGCAAGGAAACAAACACCCCCCCAAAAAGGCAGTCTTGATCTAAATCTCTTACATTGTTAACTTCTGTACATAATTAATGCAATTGCACATGTAAGAATGTTGTATCAGTTCTGTAGAATGACTTGTTTACCTAATAAAACTCATATAAACATGCCATATCTACTATAAACAAAAAGGAACCCACACCGACCCACCAACATGGAATATACTACGAAGGGGTGTCCATCTAAACCTGGTCCCAATTACCCAATACGACTAAGCAACATGGGATTAATAGTAAATAGATAAATCTCCCAAGCGAATAGGAAGCCTGCAGCAACCCACACTATAAAAAGAGAAAGAAAAACACATCCAAAACATATATATCTTAAATTAGCAAAGCAGTCAGCACTAATTATCAGATGCAGGTTGTAAAGTAGAACAAAAATTCAACCTATTCCAGTCTAACATAGTTAGAAAAAGTTTATGAGACCTCACAGTGTCCTTCTCCCACAGTTTCCTTCAATCCATCAAGAGAAATTTATTTATGAGACATTTCCTTCCATTTCTTTCATATTCCTGTTTTAGAAGGCTTTTACTTTTGCACTACTCTCTGTCTTGATCAATTAATCAAACAACTCAACAAAACATGAAGATAAAGAAGAAACAAAACATTAATAACCACAAAATGATCAACAAGGGAATCCGCAAGGAATGAACTTAAGTCATCTTAAACAATATACTCAGAAGATTTATTAAGAATGCAGGCATATGAACAAAAAAACGCACAACTTATATATATTCGTTGAAACTATTAGTTGTTTATTATGTTAAAAACTAGGATATTCTATCAGATTCAACAATTCTCTAATATCAACAGGATTTGAAAGACTTGCCAGAACCCCTGCTGTCAATACAAATCTAGATCAATTTCACATCCAAAAATCAAAATCAAACAAACTCCAATTAATCCACAAACAATATTTAATTAGGGCTAATTGAGGGAAACTGAAATTGAAATTGATAATAGAATTAGGGTTTAAAATGGTACCTTTTGTGTTTCTAGGGTTTGGAAGGGTAGTTGAATCCATAAGCTTGTTCGCGCTCAGGAATCACAGAGAGAGGGGGCGTTTGTGTCGGGCTAGAGACGGAGACGATGACAGCAACGACGACAGCGACGTGGAGCAAAAGGTAGTCGGGGCTAGGGTTAGGAGAGAGAGAGGGGGAGGAAGAAGGGGGCCACGGCGGGTAGGGACGATGACGGCGACTGTGGGGGCACGGCGAAGATTAACGACGGTTGGTAGGGAGGGGGGGGGGGGGGGGGGGGGAGGGTGTGGAAGGGTGAGGCCGTGAGGGTGAGGGTGAGGGATTTTGAGAGATAGAACATAAAAAAGAGGTATGGGTTATAATTAGAAAATTTTGCCGAAATGCCCCTGTTTTTGAAAATAATTAGCGAACTACCCTTGTTTCGAAAACATTTAGCCATTTGTCCTTGTCTGTGACACGTCAGCAACAAACGTTATTGGGAATCACGGCATCAGCTAATTGTATGCCGTTATTCCCAATAACGACATCTGTATATGAAAAAAATTACGTGCCGTTATTCCCAATAACGGTATTGGTTAATTTTAGTATAGATCTCTACTTTATTAATCTTGACTCGAGATTAATTCCAAATTTGAAATAAACTGATGCCGTTATTCTGGAGAACGGAATCGTTTATAACTGATGCCGTTTTTCAGAATAACGGAATCGTTTATAACTGATGCCGTTTTTCAGAATAACGGCATCAGTTATAAACTTTTTGCACTAATCCCTATACTTGAAAAAACCCTTCCTCTTCCCCCTTTCTCTTCCGCTCGTTCCTTCTTCATTTCCAAACAGAAAACCCTAGACGAAAACCCTAGACGATCTTTAAAAAAAAATCCATGATGACGCATGTCGATCCTTCTTCATTTCCTTCTTCATACCGGCATGTCGATCCGAGATGACGCAAAGACCTTCACGATCTGTCACATAGCACCGAATACGGTTCATGAACCATGTCCATGTTTCTATACTTTCACCTTCAACAAGTGCAAATGCAAACGGAAACAACCTACCGTTTGCGTCTGGTGAAACCGCAATCAACAAACAGCCTTTGTATTTTCCGTACAAATGAGTACCGTCAACACTTATAACTGGTCTACATGATTTGAATCCTTCGATCGAAGGACCGAATGACCAAAAAACACTCTTAAATGTTTCTATACCCGGCCCAGTCGTAGTCTTCGCCCACTGTACAGCCGTACCCGGATTCAAAGCTTGAATTGCATTGAGTAGGTATGGTAATTTAGTGTACGCTGTTTCAAAAGAACCATATAGTTTCTCAATTGCTTTATGTTTTGCCTTCCAAGTTTTCCAATATGATATTGTGTATTGGAGCCTACCCTTCACCTGCCCAATTATGGCTCTTGGTGTTACTGTGAGTTGTTCCCTCAGAGTATCTATTATCAGCATCGATACAACCGTCGAGTCAATTTTGCTGTGATCCTGAGTCAATGTAGGATTCACACATGTGTGTACACCTTCAAGTTGTTTCACCACAAAATAATCACGACCTTTGGGAATAATTGCACGCCAATACTTCTTATTTCCCAAGAAATACAAAGATTACAAAAGAGATTACAACTCTCAATCTCTTTCTCTCACCTTTGAAACACTCGGCACAATCCCCTATTGAAGTTGAACAATAATAACGGCTCACCTCTTGATTACACAAATTGATCTTTTGAGATGTCTAAACCCTAGAGTCTACAGCCATATATATAGCCCTCAAGTAAATCCTAAAAGATAAACACAAATCTAGCAATTAGGCCTTTAAACTCGTAAGCCCAAAAACAATCAGCCGCTGAAGTCGGTCGACCGCACCCCCAAAGTCGGTCGCCGCAACGTGTAGAACCAAACCCGAGACTCGACTGGTCGACTGCACCCCCAAGGTCGGTCGACCGTCCCCTCCTCTGTTGGACCTGTATACTCGAAGAACTCTCAGCAGCTATGGTCGGTCGACCGCACCCCAGGTCGGTCGACCGCAACTCTCTAGGCTGTATTCTTCTACTAGTTGTTTGTCTTCTCTTGCTTCTTTGTCTCATCCTCTTCTTCTCCAACTTCAAGTACTCAGTGTCTATGTATATTTGAGGCCAAAACCCTAACATATGTTTCTTATGATCACCATATTCCCTCCTTTAGACTCTTGTAACTACTAAGTTTAACTACCCTAACACTAACAAATATACTGTTTCTGTTCAGGGCCGGGTTTTCTGGGATGAATAGGAAAGGTCGGGAGGGGTGTTCACCCTGATCAAGATAGGATTCTTGTTGTACGTACGTCAGTGTAAACGATCTCAGCTAATACTCTTACTTCTCTGTATCAAGCACGAAAGCGCATACTTGTATCAAAGCAATGTTGACTGATGTTTTCTTGATATTCCTCAAGGATGTGCTCAATACTCTACTCTACTGTTATGGAAAATTTTGATAGGCCATAGGGAGGTTAATATTATTTTCTAATTTATAGGATCTGGATCTGATAGGATTTGATTGATTCCTAATTTATAGGATCTGGATCTGATAGGATTTGATTGAGTCATAATTTATAAGATCTGGATTTGATTGAGTGTGTATGAGTTTGTATAAGTAGGCTGATGAATGAATGAATAAAGTATGAACTTTTAACTCAAACTTTGGCATGGTATCAGAGCCAGCCGTCTAAGCAAACCCTACCATCAAAACCTGTTTTTTCTTTCAATCGGCCAATCATCCACAGCCGGCCACTCACCCACAGCCTGAAGCTGTGTATTGTTGATCATCAATGGCGGACGGCGCAAGTGCAAGCACAGGGGCCGGTGGTTCAACATTAGCAGATCTCAAACCTGAACAAGTCCAAATTTTGTTGAGTATGATTAGTAATCATCAGCAAGATCAAATGATGGGTGAGTTCCATTCTCCTTCCTCTTGGATACTTAACACAGGGGCATCTCGTCATGTGACCGGCAACTCACAACTTTTGACTCAAGCACATGACATTCTTCCATGTCCCATTGGTTTACCTGATGAGCAGCAGGAATACGCCACAATGGAGGGGCGTGTAATTCTTGCTGATGGTTTAGTGCTTGAGCGTGTCTTATTTATAACAACATTACAATACAATTTAATATCGGTGTCGCAATTAATTGATGATGCAAAGTGTTTTGTTCGATTCACTAATTCTTTGTGTGCTATCCAAGACCAACGTTCGGGGAGCCTGATTGGAGCCAGTGAATGGAAGGTTGGACTATATTTTTTTCCGAACGATTCCTACAGTGCACGCGGTAACAGTTCCTGAATTATTTGAATTTGAGTTATGACATAGAAGAATGGGTCATCCGTCAGATAGAGTCGTCAAGTTAGTACCTGCAATCAGTTCTAATACTAATACTGCTGGGAAGAAATTGAATAAAGCTTGTGTTATTTGTCCTCAGGCAAAACAAACTCGTGATAGTTTTCCTGTTAGTGATAGCAAAGCCAGTCGTATTCTTGAACTCATCTATTGTGATTTGTGGGGGCCAAATAATCAATCACCCTCTTTGTGTGGTGCGTATTATTTTTTGACATTGGTTGATGATTTCTCTTGAATAGTCAGGGTATATTTGTTGCATAATAAAACTGAGGTTTATCAAGCTATCTCCTCTTTTTTCGCCACTATGGAACGTCAATTTGAGAAAACTATTAAGATTGTGCGAAGTGATAATGGCACGGAATTTAAGTGCATGCTTGATTATTTTGATACGAATGGTATTTTGTTTCAAACCTCCTATGTTGGAACTCTTCAACAAAATGGAAGACTGGAGCGGAAACATCAGCATATACTTAATGTGGCTCGTGCTTTAATGTTCCAGGGCAATCTTCCTATTACTTTTTGGGGGGAATGTGTACTTAGTGCGGTGTATTTAATAAATCGCACTCCATCAGGTTTGTTACACAATAAAACACCTCTTGAGATCTTATGCGGAACAACTCCTAATTTTGATGTGCTACGGGTGTTTGGGTGTCTCTGTTTCGTTCACAATCAAAAAGCAAAGGGAAATAAATTTACACCAAGGAGTAAGAAGTGTGTATTTGTTGGCTATCCTCATGGCAAGAAGGGTTGGAAATTATATGATCTCGACACAGGTGAAATTTTTGTGTCTCGCGATGTCAAGTTTTATGAAAATGAGTATCCCTATTTGACTGAGAATGCATCTGCTATGGTTGACACTCCTATTTCCTCTTCTAGTGACATGGTGGGAGTTGATAACATTGTTCTGGATGATTTGGAGGGGGTCTTAGAGGATGCTCCGACTATAGGAACAGTGGAGGATACAAATGGGCCGAAGGGCAATCCCACCGTGGAAGGTGCTGCTAGTCCCACCGATGCTGCCAGTCCCGTCGGGGAAGGTGCTATGCTGACTGCTGATTCTACCAGTCCCGCCGTGGAAGGTGTTCCACCGACTACCAGTGCACTCGAGGTTAATTTGGGCCGTGGACTGTGATGTGTCGAATTTATATACAAATATTTGTACTCATTTACCTATCAAAATGGCTTGTTTTCGCTGATATTGTCTATAATTCATCTTATTTCTATAAGATTTCATTTAATTAATTATTTTTGAAGAAATAATATTTTTTGATGCAAAAAAGTAAAGAATTGTGGAAATAATCAACAAACAAAGTAAAATAATTGATTTATCATTTTTTATTGTTTTGTTGAGTTGAAGTTGCGACAAATAATTTGTAAAAGGATTTTTTATACGCGAATATGATTTATAGTTAGTTTAATTAATTTTAAACTAATTAAATTTATTTTATTTAAAAATCCTAATTTCAGGTATTATTTTGTGTACAGAGAAGCACGTGGTTGGCAGAAAAGGAAATAAAGGAAAAGAGTGGGGTTTTCTGTAAAAAGTACAAACCCTAAAACTCCTCCCCGTTCTCTATAAATACAAATCAAAGGAGAGAGTACAAGGTAGGAGGTGACGGCTAATCATCATTATAATAAAATTAAAAAAAAAAAAAAAAAATTTATAATCTCTCTCCCTGTCTCTCACGCGGAACGAAGCAGAGAGAACAGAGAGAGAGACGTGCAATCGAAGGAAGCAGGCGCTGACTTCGGCGGGATCAAGGTGCTGACCTGGCAACTTCTTCCCCTCCGCACGTGAAGCGACAGCTGGCGCGGGACCCACAGCGACTTGACCAGCGACCTGACGCGCTGACGTGGCTCAGGTGCACGTGACAGGTGCAATTCGGCCATTTCTTCTTCGTTCTGACGTGCGGTTTACAAGAGCTAACGACGCGGTTTTCAAGGCAAATTTCGGCTCTGGTTTTGGGACACGCGGCCCGACAACGGCAGTGTGACAGACTGATACGTTGATTGACGGCGCGTGACAGCAACACTTTTAGCTCCGACTTTTGAGACAGAAAAGGGGTTTGAATTAATTTTTATATTTCTTTTTGTACCTTTTCTTCTCTATATTTTTTTATGCAATCCCAAACAAATATGAACTGAATTTATTGTTCTAGAGGCTAAGGTGTAGCCAAGTTTTGTAGAACACAAATTTTAATTCCTTATTATCACTCTATTTTTCCTGGTTGTGTTTTAATTTTTATTATTTATGCGTACAACATGGTGGATAGACATTTGTATGATTTTTCAAATCATAAAGAGACCGAACAGGTGATTTGTGATTAATAAAAATTAAGACCGTATATTGGAGGACGTGACCGTTAAGAGATCCAATTTCTCAATTAATAATTTGGTGGATAGACGAATGATTAACTAAGAATAATTTTTAGACTACGTTGATAGAGTGGTTAATATCTTTAGGATTTTGGTCGACAATTGGGAAAGATAATATTTTTATTTATAAGGAATTATAATTTGTGTGTGTGATAAACGAGGTGAACCAAGAGCTCTAGAACAAATTTTACCATTAAACAAATTACAAGAGCTTTACTGTTTCACAGCCCTCTCCCTCTTCACCAATTTAGTTAGATTTAGTTAGATTAATTTAATTTAGTTGCTTTATCATAATTAAATTCGATCTTCCAAATAGTGATTCATCTAGCGATATCGGTACTCAGTAAAATATCTAGTCCCTGTGGGTTCGACACTCTACTCATCTATCTATATTACTTGTGCGATTTTGTACACTTGCAAATATCAACATCAAGTTTTTGGCGCCGTTGCTGGGGACTAGTTATTCTTTTATTAATATTGAAAATTGCTAGATTATTGCTAATTTGGATTTTTTTGTAATTATTTTTAATTTATTATCATTTTACATCTTTATTTTCTTTTGACTAACTCTAACTTTTACTTTTTTTATATTTTTATTATTTTAGTTTTTTTTAGTTTTTCTATTTTTTTTCTCTTTTTTTTTTCCTTTTCGATACGTACATTTCAGGACATACACGTACATTGCCATGGCGAACGATGAAAATAGGCCTTTGAGAGACTATGCTATGCCCTCAATTTATGAGTCAAGCATAAAGAAGCCGATTATTGAAGCTAACGATTTTGAAATTAAACCGGCAATGATTCTAATGATTCAACAGACTGTTCAATTTTGGGGACTACCACACGAGGATCCTTACGCTCACATTGCAGATTTTTTAGAAATTTGTGATACTTTCAAGCACAACGGTGTATCAGACGATGCAATTAGACTGAGACTCTTTTCTTTTTCCCTACGAGATAAGGCGAAGGCTTGGCTACATTATCTACCACCCGGTAGTATTACTACTTGGGAGGGACTTGCACAAAAGTTTCTAGCCAAGTATTTTCCAGCAGCAAAGACCGCAAGGCTAAGAAACGATATTTGCACATTTACTCAATTTGAGACCGAGTCTTTGTATGATGCATGGGAAAGGTTTAAAGAGTTAATGAGAAAGTGTCCTAATCATGAACTAATGGCTGCAAATACAAACATTTTATAATGGTTTGGGAGTTACACATAGATCTATGGTTGACGCAGCAGCTGGTGGTGCACTAATGAGCAAAACTTACCAAGCAGCCTATGATCTTTTAGAGGAGATGGCATCAAATCATTACCAGTGGTCTTCAGAGAGAACGATGCCAAGAAAAGTGGCTGGAGTTTTTGAACTTAATCCATTTTCTACTTTAAATACAAAAAATGATATCTTATATAAACAAGTAGAAAATATAAATTTTAATGTTATGCAATCTAATATGATTTGTGATCTTTGTGCAGGAAATCATGCAAGTTCAGATTGTCAAGTGGGGAACCCTTTTGCTCCATCAAATGCCGAATATGAAAATTTTGTGTCAAACTTTAAAATGCAAGACAATCATTATGCAAATACATACAATCAAGGATGGAGAAACACCCCAAATTATCCATGGAACAACAATCAAGAAGCAGTTATACACCCTCAAAATTTTTCACAGGAAGAAAAGAAGCCGACACTTGAAGACATGTTTATGCACTACATGCAAAAGACAGATTTGGCAATCCAAAATGTTACAAATTCAACTTCGGCTTCCATTCACAATCTTGAGGTACAAATTAGTCAATTTTTAAATATTATTAATGACAAAACTGCAGGAACATTACCAAGCAACACAGTTGTCAACCCCATGGAAGATTTCAAGGCAATAACACTAAGCAGCGGGAGGACAATTGAGCAACCACAAGAAGAAAATGAAGAACATAATGTGGTTGAAAAGCAAAGTGAGATAGAACAAATTGCGGAGGAACAAATTCAGCATGAGCAAGTAATGTATGACATTTTTAATTCCATAAATATTCCTCCTGAAGAACAGTCATCCATTCAAGTAAGTGAAACTCATTTAATTGTAGGCGAGAAACATAAGGCAAAATTTGAAAAATCATCAATCAAAGTATGTCCAACAAATTCAACAAATTTTGAACCTGCAAAAGAAAATATTTTTGAACATGTCATGTATTTGGATGCTGAACCTTCTATTTATTCATTTTTGCAGCATAAATTCAAAGAGGTGGGGGAACCAAAGGCATCATCATCTAAAAGGAAACGCCTCAAACTAGAGCTTGAACCTGATCCACATCTGAAGAGAAAAATTAGAAAAGATGTGCTAATGTTGTTGGATCTTGGCGTTACTTAACCATATCACCCCCATGTCTGGCTGAAGACTTAAAACTTAGCGCTTCTTGGGAGGCAACCCATGTTTTCTTTTATTGCATTCAGTTTTTATTATCTTTTAGTTTATTTTATTTTAATTTTTGATTTTATTTTGTAGGATTGCATAAATTTTGGAAGTCGCCGGGCGGAGCTGTTTTGAACATCTGCATTGATGGCTGTTTTTGAGCAGTATGAAGTCAGAATATGGAAAAGTGATTCAAAGAGAAGTTGTAGACAATTGTCTTAGCTTTCCAACAAAAAAAAATTCAGCCCATTTCGACATCTACAGCTCCAGATATCGCCAAAATACTGAACGCTGCGCGTGCAGAAATTTGAAGACGAATCAGGGGAGATATTCTAAACTTTTTGCATTCTTTTTGTTTTTCTTTTTCTTTCCCATTGAGGACAATGTGATATTTAAGTTTGGGGGGAAGGTTTACAAATTTATTTTTATTTTTATTATTTTTGAAAAGAAAAACAAAACAAAAGGATTATAATTGGGCTCACCATTACACTTTTGAGTTCTTTATGGTGATAAGCATAAAAGACAATTTTTTTTTGGTATAAACAATTTTTTTTTATAAAGCAATATTAAGCATACTTATTTACTTTAGGATTATTGAGTTTCAAAATTCCTTACAAAATTGTGTGGGTCATGCTATTATATATATAAAAAAAAAAACAAATGTGATGCTTTTTCTTGTGATTATCCCCTTTGATCTAGTCCTAAACAGAGTTTAAGTAAATAGAGTAATAATGAAAAAAAAAAATTTGAATAAAGTCAATCTACTCCAATGTTTTGAGTTGCTCAGTAACTAGGGGTATTCATCACAAATGTCTACACTTACGTAGAACAGCAACTTGAAATATGAGTATGCAAAGCACTTTAAGTTTGTGACTTGTTGAGTAACCGGGTGAATTCATCACAAATGTTTTGCATTCGCGTCAAAAGGCAAGTGACAACTTAAAGAAGAGACTAAAAAAAATATTAAAAAAAAAAAAAAAAAAAAAACTCTAGTTTGCTACTCGGTTTGTAGTAGAGAGAAGGGATAATCACAGATTGAGTTGTTGCATACTATAATTACATTAATTGCATGACAAATGCGATTTTTTTTTGAGAATTATGAATAAATAATTGCACTGGAGAAAGTGGGTATGCTTAGTTTTACTTTATTTGCAATTGTTTATATTTTTAATTGTAATTTTGATGCTTGCATGATAAGATTTCTTGGTGTGATGGGTTGAGTCTACTATTATTATTCCCTTGTTTATTATTCTACTTTTTGCTCGAGGACAAGCAAAATATTAAGTTTGGGGGTATTTGATGTGTCGAATTTATATACAAATATTTGTACTCATTTACCTATCAAAATGGCTTGTTTTCGCTGATATTGTCTATAATTCATCTTATTTCTATAAGATTTCATTTAATTAATTATTTTTGAAGAAATAATATTTTTTGATGCAAAAAAGTAAAGAATTGTGGAAATAATCAACAAACAAAGTAAAATAATTGATTTATCATTTTTTATTGTTTTGTTGAGTTGAAGTTGCGACAAATAATTTGTAAAAGGATTTTTTATACGCGAATATGATTTATAGTTAGTTTAATTAATTTTAAACTAATTAAATTTATTTTATTTAAAAATCCTAATTTCAGGTATTATTTTGTGTACAGAGAAGCACGTGGTTGGCAGAAAAGGAAATAAAGGAAAAGAGTGGGGTTTTCTGTAAAAAGTACAAACCCTAAAACTCCTCCCCGTTCTCTATAAATACAAATCAAAGGAGAGAGTACAAGGTAGGAGGTGACGGCTAATCATCATTATAATAAAATTAAAAAAAAAAAAAAAAATTTATAATCTCTCTCCCTGTCTCTCACGCGGAACGAAGCAGAGAGAACAGAGAGAGAGACGTGCAATCGAAGGAAGCAGGCGCTGACTTCGGCGGGATCAAGGTGCTGACCTGGCAACTTCTTCCCCTCCGCACGTGAAGCGACAGCTGGCGCGGGACCCACAGCGACTTGACCAGCGACCTGACGCGCTGACGTGGCTCAGGTGCACGTGACAGGTGCAATTCGGCCATTTCTTCTTCGTTCTGACGTGCGGTTTACAAGAGCTGACGACGCGGTTTTCAAGGCAAATTTCGGCTCTGGTTTTGGGACACGCGGCCCGACAACGGCAGTGTGACAGACTGATACATTGATTGACGGCGCGTGACAGCAACACTTTTAGCTCCGACTTTTGAGACAGAAAAGGGGTTTGAATTAATTTTTATATTTCTTTTTGTACCTTTTCTTCTCTATATTTTTTTATGCAATCCCAAACAAATATGAACTGAATTTATTGTTCTAGAGGCTAAGGTGTAGCCAAGTTTTGTAGAACACAAATTTTAATTCCTTATTATCACTCTATTTTTCCTGGTTGTGTTTTAATTTTTATTATTTATGCGTACAACATGGTGGATAGACATTTGTATGATTTTTCAAATCATAAAGAGACCGAACAGGTGATTTGTGATTAATAAAAATTAAGACCATATATTGGAGGACGTGACCGTTAAGAGATCCAATTTCTCAATTAATAATTTGGTGGATAGACGAATGATTAACTGAGAATAATTTTTAGACTACGTTGATAGAGTGGTTAATATCTTTAGGATTTTGGTCGACAATTGGGAAAGATAATATTTTTATTTATAAGGAATTATAATTTGTGTGTGTGATAAACGAGGTGAACCAAGAGCTCTAGAACAAATTTTACCATTAAACAAATTACAAGAGCTTTACTGTTTCACAGCCCTCTCCCTCTTCACCAATTTAGTTAGATTTAGTTAGATTAATTTAATTTAGTTGCTTTATCATAATTAAATTCGATCTTCCAAATAGTGATTCATCTAGTGATATCGGTACTCAGTAAAATATCTAGTCCCTGTGGGTTCGACACTCTACTCATCTATCTATATTACTTGTGCGATTTTGTACACTTGCAAATATCAACATCAGACTGCGGGACAAACGTCCTTCAGTTTTGTTACGAGACTTTGTTGTTGAACGAGTTTGGAAAAAGAGTCCTTCCTCAAGTTCACCGTCCTCTACCAGCTCCTCCGGTACCCCCTATCCTATAGCACACTATGTGAATTGTAATAAATTTTTTATGCGACATCGTATATTTCTTGCAACTGTAATTGCAAGGATTGAACCTAGAACCTTTCATGAGGTCATAAAACATGCTAGATGGCGTGAGGCAATGGAAAAGGAGATCGGTGCCTTGGAGGCTAATGAGACTTGGGTTATGGAAGAACTACCTCCCGAGAAGAAGGCTCGTGGTTGCAAGTGGGTATATAAGATCAAATATCATGCAGATGGTATTATTGAACAGCTAAAACCTCGCCTTGTTATCTTTGGGAATCATCAAGTTGAGGGAATTGATTACAATGAGACATTCACTCCAGTTGCTAAAATAGTGATGGTTCGTGCCTTTCTAGCTATTGCAGCAGCGAAAAACTAGGAGTTACATCAGTTGGATGTTCACAATGCTTTTCTACATGGCGATCTTGATGAAGAGGTATACATGAAATTACCACCAGGTTTTACTGTTCATCAACCCGGCATGGTCTGTCGTCTAAAGAAATCTTTGTACGGCTTACGACAAGCCCCGAGGTGTTGGTTTGCTAAATTGACGGCTTCATTGAAAAACTATGGCTTTACTCAGTCCTATTCAGATTACTCACTCTTCACGTTGCATCAGGGACCTGTCCAGATCAATGTTCTTGTTTATGTGGATGACTTGATCATTTCTGGTAATAACTCTTCCGCTCTTGCTTCATTCAAGAAAAATTTGGGTGAATATTTTCATATGAAGGATTTGGGGACCTTGAAATATTTTCTCGGCATTGAAGTTGCTCGTAGTCCAGAAGGTATCTTTCTGTGTCAACGAAAGTATACTCTTGATATCATCGCCGAGACGAGGTTTTTGGGAGCAAAGCCCGTCGGGTTACCGATGGAGCAAAACCATCAACTCGCTCGTTCTAATGGTGAGTTGTTAGACGATCCCGAAAGTTATCGACGTCATGTTGGGCATCTCATTTATCTATCCTTCACGCGTCCTGACTTGGCATATACAGTACATATTTTGGCACAGTTCATGTAGGTACCAAGACAAGAACATTCGGATGCGGCGACTCGCACTGTACGTTATCTTAAAGGCTGTCCGGGGCAAAGTATTCTTCTTCATTCTGCTAGTGATCTATCCTTATCAGGTTGGTGTGATTCTAATTGGGCGAGTTGTCCTTTGACTCGTCGCTCTCTTACTGGTTGGATAATTTTTCTTGGTTGTTCCTTCATTTCCTGGAAAACCACGAAACAACATATAGTCTCCCGCTCGTCTGCAGAAGCAGAGTATCGTTCTATGGCTTCGGTTACATCTGAACTGAAGTGGCTGAAAGCGCTTCTTGGTAGTCTTGGGGTGGATCATTCCTGTGCTATGAATTTATTTTGTGATAGCAAATCGGCTCTACACATTGCTCAAAATCCTGTCTTCCATGAGCGTACGAAGCATATAGAGGTGGATTGTCATTATGTACGAGATGCAATTCAAGAAGGAATTATCTCTACGAGTCATGTGTGCACAAATGAGCAGCTGGCCGATATCTTTACGAAGGCATTAGGCAAGCGCCAATTTTTATACTTACTTCGCAAGTTGGGCATTTGTGATTTGCATGCTCCAACTTCAGGGGGGGTGTTATGGAAAGATTTGATAGGCCATAAGGAGGTTAATATTGTTTCCTAATTTATAGGATCTGGATCTGATAGGATTTGATTGAGTTCTAATTTATAGGATCAGGATCTGATAGGATGATTGAGTCCTAATTTATAGGATCTGGATTTGATTGAGTGTGTATGAGTTTGTATAAGTAGGTTAATGAATGAATGAATAAAGTATGAACTTTTAACCCAAACTTTGGCATCTACTCATGTGACATATATATAATTCTAGGTTTTTAAGATAATTTTGGGAAATCATAACAATTTTCAAATACTTCTTGAAATCCTACACAGTAAGCTATCAATTTAATTTCAAATTAGTACATTGTTCGAATTAATGGATCCAATACATTAGAACTAGGGTTAGAAGAATAAGAAGCGAGTCAGCAAGCTACGAAGCTACGCAGCAGCACAACAGCTGTGCAGGATGCAGTGTAGTGCAACTGTCATGCTGCTTTATCTGATTTGACAGTCGACTGCCAGAAGCGTTCTCTCTGACTTGATCAGGACTCAATGTAGTCGTCTGCCCTCCTTTGCAGTCGACCACGATGGCGCAGTGCTGAAGGTTTGATCTAAGGATTAGATCTAATATATTATAATCCTATATATACGTATAGTGTACGATTATAAGGTTAACTAGATAACAACAAGAGAGTTCTAGCAGCTATTTTATAGAGATGAAGAAGGAGATAAACTCTACATAGTGATTATAAACATGTTTCTTTTCATATTTTACAGTAGAAATCACAAGAGTGCCTCTATCTGCAGAAGTATCCATTGCATTGAGCGAACCTCAAAAAAATCTTTTGTGTTTGTGTGTTGTTGGCTTTGTTTGCTTGCGTTACTTTGATTTGATTCTTTGTTTGCATCTCGGGTCAAGGGTATTAAACTCAACTAAGTGGTATCAGAGTATCAGATTGGTTGGTTTAAGATGGGAGACAAGGAAAGTTGAGAGATTAATTGTTTTCCATTGAGAAAATTACTGGTTATATTGTAAATATAATTTTCTTTTAGAGATTATGTTTAAAATTTAAAGATTAGAAACGATACAATCTTTTTGTTAAAATCTTTATAAATTTATTGTTTGGACCATAAGAGAAAGATGATGATGATTATTAGGGTAAATTTCGGTTACTCTACCGAGTTTTACTCATTTGGCAGAAAACCTACTCAGTTTTTTTTGACAGAAAACTGTACCCAACTTTGCTCCGTTAGGCAATAAAGCATACTCCATTAACTTTGGGTTATTAACTGAAAAAAGTGATGACGTGTCAATTTTCAATGATGAAAATACCCCTATGCAGTTTTTAAAATTACCCTTATGCCATTTTGGGTTGTTTTTTTAGAAATTTGAGAGATTAAGCGGAAATTTTGTGGAGATTTCGCCAGTTTTTTTATTTTTTTTAAAAATAATTCCTTGATAATTTCTTTAAAAATTTCTTTAAAATTCCTTTAAAATTCCTTCAATTCCTAAAAAAGTTGAACAAAAAATCCTTCAAAATTATGAAATTACTTTATAAATAGAGTCCATAATGCTCGCAAACAACATAAACAAAGCTCAAGATGCCTAGAAACAATATAAACAGAGCTCTTAATGCTTACAAACAACATAAACAGAGCTCAACATGCCTGGAAACAACATAAACAGAAATCATAATGCTCACAAACAACATAAACAAAGCTCATACTGCTCACAAATAACATAAACAGAGCTCAACATATCTGGAAACAACGTAAACAAAGCTCATACTGCTCACAAACATCATAAACAGAGCTCAACATGTCCGGAAACAACATAAACAAAGCTCATAATGCTCACAAATAACAAAAACAGAGTTCAAGATGCCTGGAAATAACATAAACAAACTTCATAGACAACAAACAACTTAAACATTTTTCATGTACATACTGTTAGAATGTACATAAACTTGTTAGCGCATCTGTAGTCGTTGGGAGGAGAAAATATGCATATATGTATAAATGGCAATAGCAATCGAAGTTTTGCTGCAGTCGTCAAAAGCTATTTTTTAGCTTTTTATAATAAAATAATAAGCGACGGCACTTCATGTGCCGTCGGAGGAAAAAAAAAAAGCTAAAATTTGTGGGACGGCACTCGAAGTGCCGTCCGAGCGAAAAATAAAAAATAAAAAAATTAAATGGAGCGACGGCACTTTGAGTGCCGTCGGAGGAAGAAAAATTCGAAGTGCAAAACAAAAATTACAAAAAATTACAAAAACATTACAAAAAATTACAAAAACAATTCAAAAATTACAAAAAACCCCAAAAGTGGTGGGACGGCACTTCAAGTGCCGTCCGACCATTTTGGGCTTTTTTGGGCTTTTTTTTTGTTTTTTTAATCACAAAATTAATTTTTTTTGGTGGGACGGCACTTCAAGTGCCATCCGACCATTAAAAATAAATTTTTTTTTGCGACGGCACTTCAAGTGGCGTCCGACAACTTAAAAAAATAAAAATAAAAATCGTACGACGGCACTTGAAGTGCCGTCGCTCAAATATGGATAATTCTCAAATCCATTCTCATTTATAGCAAACGACTGTAGTGAAATATGGATAAAATGGATATTTGGCAAACGAGTGCAGCGCATTTTTTAACCAAATATCCATTTTATCGATATTTAGCAAACGACTACAGATGCTCTTACATATCATATTATACAAAATAAATACAAACACATAAACAGGAGCAGCAACTAGCAACTCAATATACATCATAATTTCGACTTTTGTCAACACCATCAGTCACTGTACAAATTGCAATAAACATGAATAAAATGGTTTAACTAGCTGTTTGTAATAATTTATGCAAGATAACAACACTAATAACACAACTTAACTCAAAATATTTTAAAGTAATTTTAGGCTCATAAACTCTTGTATATAACAGAGATTTAGAAAATTTTCAATTGAATCAAGCATGACACTCAAAATAATCAGAATTATGAATCAAGTATGTAATTTAGAGCTCAAACAAATTGTTATATGAAACAAAAATATACTAGAACACCTAATCAATACTCAAAATTAAATTAAATTAGTCATTTATCTTCCCAAATAGTGGTTTTGAATCTATTAGATAGCAATATAACTGGATAAAGAAACTGAAAGCCCGAACAAGCACAATTATGGTTCACCTATTGGCCTTATCACACATACAAATATTAATATGGACATGTAATGTTCACATGAACAACATCTGTCATAAGATATACCCCGCATTCCTCAATACTCTAAATATAGTTTACTATCTCCAAATACATTTCACTTATTGTTGTTCCCGAATAGCACCAGCTGGAATTCCTCCTACTAAATTTTAACTCAATAACTAAATCACTAATTTCATGATTCATAGATAAACATGAAGTATTTTTAGAAATCTGGGGTAATAGGATTATTAAATAGCTCATAAAGTGCTTCCATTTCGCTTAGAGTTTTAGCACAAGTTACATTAAAACAAATAGTGCAAGGAAAATGTTGCATAGAAGGATTGTTTCAGTTAAGTATTACGTTTTAAAATATTGCCATCACCATTCATTTGCAATACATAAAGAATGTAGATATAAAAATTAAGATTCAGTACATACATTGTGAACCTATAGTTGTGAGTTAAGAATATGTAAAGATATGCACCTTCATTAATGGAGTTGTTACATGCCAGAGGAATGATATTTTTTTGCAGGATGGTATTATAAGGAGAAAAAATTGCAGGATGGTATTATAAGGATAAAATAAATAAAGAAGTACACCAAAATTCATTAAAAAAAATATAACTTTGAATCATCTACATTCTGAAAAGCATCAAGATTATATTATCAGCAGCTCTGAAAAAATAGAGTTAGTATATCATCTTGGAAGCCTATATATACAATTACCATTGCATGTTGCCACTATGTTGAATTTGAAAGTTCAATAGCTTGAAGTAGTATTAATAATTACAATTAAAGCATGGACTAAGTTTTATGTTTAATTTAGTTACCAGAGCATGAGAAACTAAACGTTAATACTATAATTTCTTTGTTCATTTAGTGCTGAATATGAACGAGCACTTACAGTCTGTATGAAACCTTCGAGTTGTATAGTACGCATCAGTAATATATTGTAAAAGGAAGTTCTTGAAAGTTCTAGACAGACATCGTGTCTTTTGTAGTTTTGCTCTCACTTCCGAACGTGAGGGAGGTAAACATTTCAAAATCTCACTAGAAGCCTTAATTACTTGAAGATATAGCTTTTTTAGGAGGAACTCAAGTAAAATTTGTAGTTTTTTTACAAAACCAGTTAGATTAAAAAAAATGTTCTGGAGACATTCATGCATTCATGGGATGTGTCACGATAAACTTGTAACATATGTATGAAAGCAAAATCGTGTCAGATTTCGGCAAGAAGTAGGTTTAGACTCAAGATTGATCATTCATATAAAATTTTAAACACAATGATTTCATATGAAATTGAAAACGAAGTTGTAGAAATTTGTTATAGTAAACACCAAATAATAATTTGGAGCAACAATAAAATGTTATCCTTTCAATAGCATGTTATTCTTGAACTAATAAAATGTATAGTTACCTTGATCTGCTAAGTGGTCTAAAATAAATATGTTGAGTTCGTATAAAATGCCAATATGCCAATGAACACTGTCTCTTTATAGAAAATAAATATATCATCCAAACCGTGTTGGAATTCTAAGATTATTACAATAGAAGAAGAATGAGAAAAGAGATATCGTCGTCACTTGTAATAGAGTTTTACGGCATTTTACTGTTTGTATAACTAAGCTTCATACAACCTTGCCCGCAAATAAATAAGATGCACTGAAACATGAAACATGAAACATGCAGGATAACCAAGCAATAAGTTCTATAACCAGTAAATCCTTGAGAAATGGGCTCTCAGCTTAGGCTGCTCCTGAGTGGTATTTCTCTTGTCCTGCTACCAACAGTCCCCTTACAGCCACCTTTGTTTGCAAGCACTAACAAAATAACCAAAAATGAAATGAAAATTGAAGTTATCAGGAACCAGAAAACAGACATATTGAAAGGAAACAGACATATGAACAATACATTTTATACTTTCTTCAAAAAAAAAAAAAAAACAATACATTTTATACTGTGAGAAAGAGATTGTGACTGTGAGCAAAATCTAACCACTTAAAACATGATTGGTATTTTGAGGGACATGTTTAAGTATTAAACATGCCTGATCACCCGGTTATAACTTACCAGGTGCTAACCATTGTTTAACACATGGTTGTTATGTAGATGATTATGTATAATTAGTTCATAATTTATAATACTAGATGCATTTACCGCCCATCAATTATTTGGATTAGAATCTGAAGCATTTAAGTAAATTGATGTTTGTCTGTCTGTTGTTAAGACAAATATCAAGTTAGCTCAGAATTTATCCTAAATATGCATCGATCAGGTGCTGCTACTTGAAAGTCCAACCAAGATTTGTCTAACTTTTTTTAAGTTTACGAACATAAACACATGGAGATCAATCCCACACTGCAGATCCAAAACTATATCTAACTTCAGTTCCTCCCCCCAAAAACACTAAACTTAAGCAATAAAGAATATCATGTTTCTATGTTATTTTTCAATTTATTAACAAATTGCAATTCCTCACTAAACCAGTTTATCAAACCCTAATCTAATCTCAATCTAAATCTCATAATCTAATCTCAATCTCAATGTCAATCAGATTTGGGAATTAACTAACGAAATATTAGCAAAAATGAAGGCAACCCTTGGGGACTTGGATCGATCAGTGATTGGAATGGGGATCCTGGTGGTTGATGCGGTTGTAGACGGTTTCTCCGACGAGGTAGATTCCGAAGGCGACGAGCGCGATGCCGAGGCCGGGCGTCGCGTGGCGGAGTTTGCGGGTTCATCTACGCGCAATCCACGCACGTGCGGTTCCCCACCCGCGCCTGCAGCCGTCACGTCGCCGTCGATGAGGACGACAATGATGACATCATCTTGGATCAAGGGTTTCTTGATTTTTTTTGAATTAAAAATTAAAAAGGGAAGAAAGCGGGGGATTAATTGGAGAGTAAAGTGTGTGTGGGTGTGTGTGGGGGTGGGGGGGGGGGGGGGGGGGGGGGGTTCGTGGCGGGGGGATATTGGAATTTGGAGGAGGGGATGAAGAGGAAGAAGTTCTGATTTGGGTTTGAGTTTCAGTGGAAGAAGAAGTGAAGGGGGGTAGTTTAGTTAAACGATTAAGATATTAGGGTTATTTTAGACATTTCATACTAAAGTTGACGGCATCAGGCACTCCTAACGGAAAATAAAGTTTGGTAGGGATTTCTGCTAAAAAAAAAATAAAAAAAATGAGTAAGATTTTCTGCCAAAACCATAAAACTCAGTAGGGTTATTTAGAATTTACCCTTATTATTAATGCTATTTTTTTTTTATTACTGTTACTATTATTATTTTATTGTTGTTATTGTTTTCTTTATTGTTATTATAATTATTAAATATTATTATTATTGTTTTTGTTGTTGTTTGGTTTGAGTTTTATTGGAATAAGAGGGGAAGGGGTAGTTTTGTTAAACGGTTAAACGGTTAAGACAATAGGGTTATTTTAGACATTTCATGCTAAAGTTAACGGCGTTAGACACTCCTAATGGAAAATAAAGTTTGGTAAGGTTTTTTGGAATGAAAAGAAAACTAAGTAGGGTTTTCTGCCAAAACCATAAAACTCAATATGGTTATCTGAAATTTACCCTTATTATTATTGTGACTATTATTATTATTTTATTGTTATTATTGTTTTCTTTATTGTTATTATAAATCTTTAATATTATTATTGTTGAGGCTATCTGAAATATACCCTTATTATTATTGTTAATTTTTTATTATTGTTAGTATTATTATTTTATTGTTATTATTGTTTTCTTTATTGTTATTATAATTCTTAAATATTTTGTAGTTGTTGTTGTTGTTGTTGTTGTAGTAGTACTATTAATATTAGTAGTAGCTAGTAGTATTATTATCATCATTATCATCATCATCATCATTAGGGTGATGTAAATCACTAGATTTGTACATGTTTTGTCCATTCATTTTGTGGTCTCATTTATACTATTAAAAAAAAATGTTTCTTATTAACTTTTAATATACTTAAGTTGTGGACCCAGGTTAGATCCAAATTGTGTCCTACTTTTATACCCATTTCCTACCCGTATAAATCCAGATTGGTTCAGGCCAAGTATCAAGTATGGATCAAGTTCGAGTATAGGGTCGGTCACCCACTAGAGGCAAGGGAGGCAGTCGCCTTGAGCCCACCAATTTCTCAATTCTAGGAGCCCCCTAAAAAAAATCTTGTATTTATATATACATATTTTTCCCGTAATATTTTTTTAGGGGCCCCAAAATTTAATTTTTTGGGCTCTTTTTTTTAATTAGTACTTTGGCCACTTATTTTAGTTGGACTTAGGTTTGTATGGAGATATTTTTTTTCTCAAATCCTTAAATCTCAATCTATTTCTTCACTAGTAATTTACACTTGTGATGCACGTCTTAATAAATATAGTTTTATAAAGTAAAAATTTAGACGCAATCTGAATTTGAACCTGAGACCTCCTTTATAATAGTTATGCACGTGTGTTGCACACGTTGACAGATTGACAAATGACACTAAGGCATTCTCCTATAATATTATAGATATATCGGTTTTAAAGAATTTTAGTAAAAAATTTCAAAAAAAAAGTTTAACAATTTTTTTAAAAAAAGACAATTTTTTTATGGGGGCCCCATTTCTGGAGTTCGCCTTAGACTCCTGTAAACTCAGAGTCGGCCCTGTTCAGGTAGCACATATATTTGATAGTACTAATCATGAGTTTCGGATCGCAGTCCGGAGGAAGGGTGGAAGAAACTGACAACACTCGTCGTAATAATAAAATTAAAAATATCAATAAAGTAAGATATTCCCCCCCCCCCCCAAAAAAATGTCAAACTCTACTCTAAATTAGTCCAAAATCTATTTGATGTAAACTTAATCTACGTACAGAATTTTCAAGAATATTAAAAGATTAAGTTTACCAACATGTAATGTGGATCAAGCTAGAAATTAAAACAGTTAATTGGTTCGATGGAGTTTCAAGAATTGAATTAAAGTTTAGCAAGCCCAATTAACAATTCAGTTCTAACAATCAATAATTATATACTTAAGCGTTCTTAGCAAGTAAAAGATGCAATAATGATTTGTACTCTAATTGGCAAGTAGAAGCATACACTCTCAATCTTTGTAGATGAAAGATAAATCAAATAATATTGTAGTGATGATAAACAGTAACACAAATATTTTGAGGAGAGGAAAGAGTTTTGGGGGTTACAGGTTGTGTGTAATTGCGGAAGAGGAGTAGCGGGGTTGCTGGATACAGCTGCAAGGCTTCGGCGGGCGACTGTGTCGGCAGCGGTGGTTGACGGCGGTGGTCGTCGGCAGTGGAGGGCAGCGACGGAAGTGCTACAGGAGCTTCGGTTGGTTACTGGCAGTGGTCGTCGGTTGCGGAAGATGACGGGGAGGCCGCAGTCGACGGAAGGGACGACTGGGTGGATGCAGGCATGGGTTGTCGAAGGTGAAGGCGAGAACAGCGGTGAAGGAGGGCGACAAGGGGTTTGCGATGAGTGGTGATGTAGTGGCATTGGCACTAGTGCTACTCGGGGTCGCGAGGAGGACTGCGATGGGCTGGCGAGGTGGAGGATTGGAGTAGTCGACGGAGGTGGGTGATGGGTTTCGGAGCAGACAGGGGAGGTGGAAGGTCGGGGTAGGGGGATGACAGCTGAATAGGTATAAGTAGTTAGGGTTCAATAATTTGGGGGATTTTAAGGTAGGTTTAGAGTTTATCATAAACCCTAAAATTGTATGTCAATGTCTCACACAAAAAGATGAATGAAGAGCAAAACTCAATCAAAAAAATTTGTTTTCATCAATAATAGCATAACTTTTCATTATTCTCAAGGCCTATATATATGCTCAAAATAAATCTTAATACAAATCACAAAAATATTCTAATGCATAAAAGAAATGGTGCAAATCATAAAACTACTACATATGGCTATAACTGCCGAAAAAATAAATATGAGTACTGGATAAAATACTAAACTAATGAATTAGCTTTCCTAGACGATGCTTGCACAGATAAAAATGCCCGAATCGTCTTGAACCGATGTCCTCATCACTCATTATATTGAATGTGGGAAAACTCCCGTAATGTCTAATTTACACCTAACTAATACGAAAAATTATTTTTTTATGTAAAATTTTGTCTAGGCATCTTTTAACCTTTGTTTAAGACCGCTTCATCTTCTCCACATGGGGACATTTTCAGTGACTAAATTTTGCACCTACAACTAGCTAAGACCTCCCCAAAACAATTTAGCTACATCATTTTAATCTAGTCGAAGATCACTTCATCACAACTTCATCACAGGGACAACTATCTTTATCGGTGCTCACGGTGAATAGAAAACCATGTTCTTTCCAAAAAAAAAGAGGGTCAAGATCATTGGTTTGATGCTTTGGGGGGAAATCAGACTAATTTGCCATAATTCATTTACTGTTTGCCATAATTTGCCATAATTCACCTGCAAATAGATTAGAACTTCATAGACTTGGAGAGATGGAAGAGAGCTATTGGAGACAAAGATTGAGGATTCAGTGGTTTAAGGAGGGGGACTCAAACATGGCTTTCTTTCACAAAGTGGCTAGTGGTAGAAAAAGACATAATCACATTTCGGGACTACGCACAAAGTGGCTAGTGGACAAAGGACTACGCACAAATAAGACAACAAATCGACACCACCTTTAGAGAACTGCTGGGAAAGAAAAGACGAGTGAAGTAGATTAGACCCTGAGATGTGGAGTGAATTGGAAATTGACGGAAGCGATGGGCTGGAAGGAAGCTTCTCAGAGGAGGAGGTCATCAAAGCAATCAACAAACTGGGACAGGATAAGGCACCGGGACCTAACAGGTTCATGATCTTCTTTTACAACAATATTGGAAAATCATTCAGAAAGACCTTCTAGACATTTTTCAAGAGTTCTACCAGGGCGTGACGCATGTAGAAAGATTAAACTATGCGAACATTGTCCTAATATCGAAGAAGACATATGTGCTTAGAGTGTCAGATCTCAGACCTATAAGTTTGTTGAACGGATCTTTCAAACTTATGCACGAAAGTTCTAGCCAGTAGATTATCACCACATTTGAGTGATCTTATTGATGAGACACAAAGTGGATTTATAAAAGGCAAAGACATCATGGATAGTATTGCATCATCACATGAAATAGTCTTTAGAGGAAACAAAGACAAAGTTGATGGATTTTTGGTAAAATTAGATTTTGAAAAAACTTACGATATGGTGGAATAGGACTGTGTCGATGAAGCACTGCATTTTAGAGGATTTGGGCTGAAATGGAGACTATGGATGAGGTTGTGTGTTAGGGAGGCTAAATCGTTCATTCAACTCAATGGAGAATACGGAAGGAAAGTTCGTTGCTGCAGAGGCCTAAAGACAAGGAGACCTGCTCTCCCCGCTTATCTTTACATTAAACACTTATGGACTAGCAGAAATGACTAGGAGAAGTAGAAAGGCAGAAATTATCAAAGGTGTTAATGTTAGATGTATCCCTATGCCGATGTCTATACTGCAATACGCAGATGACACATTGATGTTTGGAGTGGCCCAGGTGGATAAGATCATTTCACTTCGTATTAAGCTAAGATGTTTTGAATACTGGTATGGACCGTTAGTTAACCTTCATAAGAGTTATGTGGTCGCCCATAGTAATGAAAGTGTCAACCAGGTTGATGTTGGGGTTTGTGGATCCAATACATGACAAGTAGATGAGTTGAAGTGAGAGTAAGCAAGTGCAAGAAGAAGCACAAGAAGTTGTAGCAACAAGTGGCAGCACAAACACGCACAGGCTGTGCACAGGCAAAGTAAGGTCAACTACAATTTGGCAGTCAACCATAATGAAGCAGCTCCTCTCCAGAGAGAAGGACAGTCGACTGCGCAGTTGACTGTCAAGCCCTCTGGACTGCACAAAGGCATGTGCATTCGACCGCACAGTCGACCATTTCGCTCTCTGTGGGTTCGAAGGATAATTGCAGTTGACCGCACTTCATGTAGTTGACCGCACGGCGCTATTCGATCTACGGATGATATTTTTTCTGATGTAAACTTATATATATTCTGTTGAGTACGATTTTAGGGTTAAGAAAATATTGTTCTATCAAGATAGAGACATCTAATAGTAGTTAGAGAGAGAGAGAGAGGGGGGGGGGAGAGAAAGAAAAAACTCTACACCTTGGGGTGAGTTCTTGAGCGAGTGTAAACTTGTTCTTTATATTTCTAGGAAAAATCGCAGGAGTGCATCTGCGCGGGGAAGTAGCCGTTGCATTGGGTGAACTTCGAAAAAAACTTGTGTATTCTTGTGTGTTGGATTTTGATTACTTTTGGTCTCTTACTTGCGATTCTATTGTTTTGCATTTTGTTGGTGAGTTATTCCGTAGTTAGAACTCAACAAAGTGGTATTAGAAAATCCTTACACCTTGGGGTGAGTTCTTGAGAGATTGTAAACTTGTTATTCATATTTCTAGTAAAAATTACAGGAGTGCCTCTGCGTTGGGTAGTCATTGCATTGGGTGAACCTCGAAAAAATCTCGTGTGTTCTTGTGTGTTGGCTTTTGATTACTTTTGTTCTCTTGCTTTTGATTCTATTATTTTGCATCTCCATGGTGAGTTATTCTGTAGTTAGAACTCAACAAAGTGGTATCAGAGCACCAGGTTGGTAGCATTGATTGAGATGGGAGACAAGAGTAAAGTCAAGGAGTTCGATGGAACAGATTTCACAATGTGGAAGATCCAGAAGATAGAGTATCTCCGACAGAATGATCTAGATGATCCATTGTTTGACATGAAGCTAGAAGGGGAGGAGGTAGATCCAATTGCATTGACAACTTAGAATAGATTGGACCAGAAGGCGCTTGGACAGATTTAGTTGTCGTTGAGTAAGAAGTCACTATTTCACATTGAGAAGACAAAGACCGCGAAGAAGGCAATGGAGATCTTAACAGACATGTTTAATAAACGAAATGCAGCGAAACTAGATACTTCACCTGAAGAAGTTAGTCAACATGAAGTTGTCAGAAAGGGGTTCGGTGGTGGAGCACATCAACAATTTATGTATGGTTGACAATAAGATGGAATCGTATGTGGTTAAAGTTTGAGGAAAGGGCACAATCATTGCTATTACTATCCAATCTTCCCGATAGTTACGACATAGTAGAACAAACTGTCACAAGCATATGACTGATGCGACAACTCTAAAGGATGTTATAAGCAGCATCATGAATGAGGATGCAAGAAGGAAGAGACATGGAAAGTCTTCGACATCATATCCTAGCAACACCACGCTGTCAGTTGATAACCGTGGTAGAGGCAACAACAAAGGGAAGTCACAAAGCAGGAATCACAGGTCCAAGTCAAGAGTAGGACATCGCAAAGGTGAGTGTTGACACAGTAAGAAGCCGGAACACAGGAGAGACCAATGCGAAGAGTATAAGAAAGTGCTAGCAAGGTCACAGTAGCCAATGTGGTAAGTAACCGAATCCATTTAGATAAATTGTGTTTATCTACTAGATTTGATTTTATACAAGATGATTGTGTATAGATTCAGGTGCTTTTTATCAATGTACACCTATGAGCAATGCTTTTCAGAATTACAGGACATGCAATTTTGTTGTAGTCACAGTTGGCAATGGGCAAGTATGTCTAGTTGTAGATAGAGGCACAGTGAGATTGAAGGCGCAATGGCTGACAATTAATTTTGAATGACACATGACATATTACGGGCTTGAGGAAGAATTTAATCTGGACTAGTCAACTAGACAAAGAAGGATTCACGAAAACCTTTGGATATGGAAAATGAAATGTTACTACAGGTGCCAGGTTGGTGACAAAAGGAAAGCTTGATGACACGTTGTACTTACTCAGAGGAGGTGATTCAGGTGATATCCTTGCTACAACATCAGCATGTAGTTCTTCTTCAATTCTATGGCATGTCAGGTTGGGCAACCTTGGTGAAAATGGTGTCAAGAACTTTGTTCTAGGGATCTTTTATCGAGGCTTAAGAAGGTTGAGATGTATTTTTGTGAGAACTGTGTAATGGGCAAACAAAAGATAGCTTTCAGTTGAATGGGCATGAGAAGCTTAGGAAGCTAGAGTTGGTACATACAGATGTGTGGGGTCCGGCTCAAGAATTCACTTACAATGGTAAGAGATACTTCATCACATTCATCGACGATGCTACAAGAAAAGTTTGGGTTCATGCAATTTGTAAGAAATCAGAGATGTTTGAGGCATTCAAAGCTTGAAAGGCCAAGGTTGAGAATGAGATGAATTGTAAGGCGAAAGCATTAAAGTCAGACAATGGTGGTGAGTATACAAGTAAAAAGTTTGTTGACTATCTGGTAAAGAAAGGTATCCAAGGAATCAGGACAGTTCCTAGGACTCCACGGGAGAATGGGGTAGAGAAAAAATGAACCTCATGTTACTCGAAAGGGCGAGATGCATGAGACTTCATGCGGGTCTTCCGGTCCATCTTTGAGCAGCTACAGTGGATACAACAGTGTACTTGAATAACCGTTGCCCGTCTAGTGCACTTGATGAGGCCATTCCGCAAGAACTATGGTCAGGTAAATCTGTCAATTATTCGAAAGTTTTTTATTGTATTGCATATTTACTAATCGATAGGGAAGAAAGAAAGAAACTGTATTCGAAATCTAGAAAGTGTGTATTCATTGGCTATGGTGGCGATGAGTTTGGTTACAGACTTTGGATTTTTTTGGACAACATGGTCATTCACAGCATGAATGTAGTGTTCAATGAAGAGGTCTTATACAAGGATAGGCACACATGTCAAAGTAGTAAAACTAATTCAGAGTCAGATTCAGGTTCAAACTCAAATTCATATTTAGATTCTAAAGGCGGCCCTAGTGGTGGAGGCCGTACAGTGCAGCATCAGGGACAGGTACCACAGGCAGCATAGGATGCTCATTATGAGCCTGTTGGGAAAGAACATGATATCTAAAATGAACAGGTACAACCAGAGCAATTCGGTGATCCTGAACTGGTTGGTGAACCGGTACCCACATTGAGAAGATCGATACGAGAGAGAAGGTCAACCAAGATATTTGATCCATCAGCTATTGTAGTTCACGAGCATGTCTTGTATTCAAGAGAGCCAGAGACTCATAAGGAGGCTTTGAAGGATAAGGATCGAATTCACTGGGAGTCAACCATGAGGGATGAGATGAACTCCTTGGAATAGATTCATACTTGGGAATTGACCAAGTTACCTGCAGGGAAACACGCTCTTATGAAGAAATAGATTTTCAGAGTCAAGAATGAGGCATATGGCTGTAAGATGTATAAGGCGAGGATTGTTGTGAAAGGGTTCTTTCAAAGGGAAGGTGTTGACTAGAGTGAAATCTTTGCACCGGTAGTAAAGATGGCTTCAATCAGGGTTCTGCTTAGTATTGTGACAGTTGAAGACTTGCACTTGAAGTAGTTGGATGTGAAAACGGTATTTCTCCATGGTGATGCTGAAGAAGAGATGTACATAAGACAACCTACAGGTTTTAAAGCAAAATGGGAAAGAAGACATGGTATGTCGACTAAAGAAGATTCTTTTTGGGCTCAAACAAGCACCACGGCAATGGTACTTGAAGTTTGACTGCTTCATAAAAGGAAAGGGTTTTGAGAGATGTGACACGGATCATTGTCTATATGTTCATTGATATGAAGACAATGATATAGTTACATTGACATTGTATGTGGACGACATGTTGTTAGTATGTTCATGTATGGAGAAGATCAAGGATGTGAAAAATGTGCTAGCTTCAGAGTTTTCGATGAAGGATTGGTGAAGTAAAGTAAATCCTCGGTATGAAGATCAGTAAAGACTGGAAAAGCAAGAAGCTTTGGTTATCACAAGCGAACTACATGAAGAAGGTGTTGAAAAGATTCAATATGGATGGCGCGATGTCAATCACTTGTCCCTTGACTGCACACTTCAAGTTATCTACGAATTTTTGTCCGACAACGGAGGTAGAGATGGAGGAAATGGTTGTAGTTCCTTATGCCTCAACCGTTGGGAGTTTGATACATGCGGTGTCTACAAAACCAGACATCGCACAAGCAGTGTGAGTTACATGAAGAATCCAGGTAAACAACATGGGAATGCAGTGAAGTGGATTTTCATGTATCTTGCAAGTACTTTAGATCACTTTCTTTGTTTTGGGGGAGATTCTTTGCATATACATGGTTATGTGGATGTGAATTTTTGGGCGATCATGATGGTTGCAGAGGTACTGCAGGGTATGTATTTACAGTTGGAGGTATAGCTGTTTATTGGGGTTCATAGCTACATACGGTTATAGCATAGTTGATAATGGTAAAAATCGCAGTAAATCAGGGCCATACGATTCCAGTACATATCCTAAAGATTCACTTGGCAAATTAACCATAACAGACCTCTTTAACAGGTCTGGACTTTCTTCATGCTTATAACAAGACATGAGCCGCTCTCAAGCTCATTAAAAGCGACTAGGCCCATTAGGAAAGACCCAAAGTCCATGAGAGTTGTAAGTCAAATCTCTTATCCCAAACAAGAGCATCTACTCTCTTTCTCTCTCAAACTCTCTTAAACTCACTTTCTTTCTGAAACTCTCTGAAACTCTCTGAAACTCTCTGGTTCTGACTTAAGCGTCGGAGGGTCTGCTGTCGGGACCATCCCGGTGTTTCAGGCTTTTTACAAATCGATCAGTCGCATCAGCAACCATCAGATCTCGATCAAGGTGTCCAATCAACGATCTAGAACCAATCTCAGGAGCTTTAACATCTTTTTACAGTGACGATAAAAGATTAGCGCCGTCTGTGGGAAAAAATACACAGATCAGAACTTGTCGTGAGAAATACAAAATTCTCCTGCCATGCCACCAAGACAAAGAGGGAGAGCGATGACCTCAAGCCGTCTAACCAACTCTCTTCGTCAACCAGCTCCTCCGATGGAGGACCCAATTCCTCCTCAATAGCTGGATCCGCCTCAACAACTTAATCAAAATCCTATCAACGGAGAGGCACCAGGGGGCTCCCGATAAACCCGTCATGAACCGCACCATGAACAACCCCCTCTACATGATCATTTCTCAGTCCATAATGCTTCCAACGACTCAATGCCCTCGTAAGGTCCCCGGGGGTCAAGAGATCTCCGTCAAATCATCAATCACTACTAGAAATGTGCAGATTAGCGACGAAAAATTACGACAAAAAAGCAGTAATTGCAATGAAAAAATTGGATTTGTGACGGAAAAAAAGTGGTTGCAAAGCCTTGAAATTATCGTCGCTATTTGGCCCGTCGCAACTTGTGAAGATTTTATTAGCCAAAAACGGCCGCAAATTGCGACGTTGTAGATTTTATGTTGCAATATTTTCCTTTTTTTTCTTAAAATTTTAAAATAAAAAAGATGAAAATAATTTTAAAAATATTAATATAGCGACGATTTTTTTTGTACTTTGCGTCGCAAAGCACATGACGAAAAAATTTCGTTGCAAATTGTTTGTAACGAAAATTCTTTGTTGCAATTTTTTTGCGATAAAAACTTAATTTTTCTCGCAAACTATTGTGACAAATTTTTTTTCAATTACGTCGCATTTTGTTTTGCGTTAAAATTTAGAAGCGTCGCAATTTTTCTTTTTGTAACTGCAACGTATTTCTAAAATTGTTGCAAGTAGTTTTTCAATTGCACTCCATTTTCGTTGTTTTGTTCCCTTTTTAAGGTACCTATGCAACATCACAATTCCAATAAACTCTAAGTTGAACAAATACAATCCCATAAAACTAACTACAACACAATTTCAAGAAAAAGAAGTTATAACTCCATTACAATCATCATCCATCACAAACTCAAAAATCCAAAATATGTCGAAAATCATCATCCATCACTAGAGTAACAAAATCCAAATGTGAATGCAACTAGATCAGAAACAAAATATAAAGTAATGAATTTTAAAACATTCCAAAATATGAAGTAATAAACTTCAAATCATTCCAAAATATGAAGTCTATAGATAGAAGTTAGAAGCGCGTAGATCAATTCGGACATATTTCATTAGTTGGAGTCATTTTCGTTCCGCCCGCTGGACTCGGGGTTGGTGGTTAGATTGTTGAGCATGATAATACTTTGTTGCTTCAAAAGGGAATCAATTAAATCCTTTTTTGAAATTCATTCTCCAAAATAAGAAGTCTCCAACCAGTTGCACAAATAAGCATAGCAGTAATAAGATCTACAACCACAAACATCAAACTGTATTTTGCATGAATAAGGATACATTAGTAATTTCTTTAACAGTAAATCACTAAGCTGCATAACAAAGATACCTTTGTATATGGATCACCAGGTTCTTGATGCAAAAAAGGCCACGAAGCTGTTCCGACAGCAACAATTCGCCTTGCAAGAGCCTCCAAAGGTACATCTAACCAAACTGCTATCCTTTGTTTCATGTTCCTCCTGATAATCCAAAAAAGTACAAAAAACATTTTTTGGTCACAATTCTAAAAATCTAAATTGGAAGAAAAGATTTTCCAATTATTTATTCAATTATCGTTGTGTTAGATTTAGGGATAGGAAAATATTCTTTATTATTGATTGAATAAACTGAATATAATTGGCTCCTATATATAGGAGAGAATGGAAGACTAAACTGATACATAACCAATATGGGACTAAACCAATATCTAATCTAATATAATATCTAACACCCCCTCTCAAACTCAAGTTGGTTCAAACAACAAGAGTTTGGAATACTGACGATGTTCATATGGAAGAAATGGCAAACTGTGATGCAGAAATGGCGCTTGATGGCTCATGTGACGGAACTGAGAAGTAGAGTGCTGCGGAAGGAAGTAGTGGTGGCGCATTGTTGAGATCTCACCCCGAACAGTGGCAAGATCTTCATATCCCGATCTGTAATGGGATCTCATCCCTGACTTGAGACATAGTCGATGATGGGATCTAATCCCTGAACTGAGAAATAGACTGATGGGATCTCATCCCTGGCTTGAGACATAGTCGATGATAGGATCTCATCCCAGACTTGAGAATTGTCGATGTTGTGATCTCATCCCTGAACTGAGAACTGGATGCTGATATCACCCCCTCTCAAACTCACGATCGATCAACCAGAGTGAGTTGACGATCTGAATGTAAAAGCACAATAACCTTTTTTTTCCTCTTCGAAAAATAGCAACAACAAAGCAATCAGCAATCCAAGCCCAAACAACACACAACAATTCCACCCAACAGCAACAACAAATAGAGAACAGGGTTCAACTCCACACAACAGTAAACACAAATCCTGTAACCCCTGTTTTTCATTTTTGTGTATTTTGGTGTATTTTTCTTTTCTTGGTTATTATACTCTCTCTTGTATTTTTTCTGAACTGTATATTGGAGTTGTTTTCAATATATATTCAATTATTTCATTTTGAGCTCCTTGTGTTGGTTTTTGTTCGTCTTTTATTTTGTTCTTCGTCAATTATTGTTTTTCTTTCTTTCGGTTCTTGTCCTCTTTATTTTTGTTTTTGGGTGCTTGTGGTGGTGATTGGTTGCTCATCATGTTTCCCAATCCTATTGTTGATCCCTAATAGATTTACCAAAGCTAAATTAAACCCAATCCTATTTTTAAATCCTATGCCTTTAATCCATATCGATACCCATTAAACAATCCTATTACTACTCCTAATTACCCACAACCCAATTACCCAATAACCCTAATCCTATATATATATATATATATTTATATCTCTCCCCTCAAACCCTAACCCTAACATCTAAACCCTAGCCTCCATCACATACCCCCGGCCTCCCCTCCTTGGCTGCGTCGTACCCACACCCGACGCCCAGCACAGCCCCAGGCCGAGACCCCCTCCGGCCTGCACTTCAACCCGACACCCTAACACCCAGGCCAAGCTCCTCTCCGGCCTGCACTCCAACCCGCACACCACCAGGCCGATCACCTCCACTCTTGGGCGACCAACCCCCTTGGCCGCAAGCCCTACATCTCTCTCTTGTGGTCTATCTCTTCTCTTGCCTTGAGAAACGTGTCGTGTGTTCGTGCAATTATTCGTGGGTTTGTTGCTCTTGATTATGGATCTCTTGTTCGTGGATTTTCGTTCGTTGTCCAGGAATCCGTCCCGCTATTCTTGATTTTCATCGTTCTTCATCTCCAATTAAGGCATGTAATTTGTATTCCAATTCCTTTGTTTGATACAAGTCAAAAATACCACCTCTAGTGTAGTTGGGTCTAGAGACGACTCTTGTTGTGTTATTCTTGATGGGTTTTGTCTCTATTGTGAAAACTTGACCATAGTTGTCTCACGACACAATATGGATATGAATTAACTTAGGTTTTACCTGTTCTTGATTTGATCATGTATGTGGGACTGTGAGAATTCGTGATTTGGTTGAGACCCATGTGATATACTTGGTGTGGACATACTAGATACCCTAATTCTTGATGTTTGGACACTTGGTAGACTCGATTTCATGTTTGGTTGTGTTTTGAACAAGTTTTGTATGATATGTGTTGAGTTGTTGTTAAAGAGAAAAATCTGTATTTTGTCGCTGATCTATTTTGTGCTGTTTTGGACTGTCTTGAAGTCAGTAACTTAATTTCGGTATAAAACATGAATTATAAAGAATTTCGTCTATTTTCAAACCCTGCCGACCTTGCTCAATTTCATTTTCATATGTGTGAGTTATGACTATTTTACTACAGAGGTGTAGATAAATTCCAGATTTCGTTCTTGATGATTTTGATGACTTAATTATACTGATACTTGTGCTACACATATTATTTTGATCTGGAACTTTGGTCAGTCTTTCTATACTTATCTAGGGGTTACTTAGAATTTTGGTAGATTTTATTGATGAGTTTTATGCGCCGTTTCATGCTCGTTTATGAAAACTGTACTTGCTGTATTTTGCTCGCTGTTCTGTAATGAATCGTATTTTCACTCTGATTTCTTTTACTGTATGAAAAATATTCGTGAAATATGAAAGTTAATATATTTTTTCTATTTTCATCTCCCTTTGGCGGATTTGGATTTCATTTCACGGCTTGCGAGATATTTCAGTTTTCGTACAGCAGTGTTGGGAATTCCAGATTTGCCAAAGTATCGTTTCTTGATGTTTTCTTATTTTTGATGACTAAAAAAAATTTACTGGAATATGATGAAACTTTATATTTTGATGCTAGACATATAGGAAAATACCACAGATTTTTCCTGGAATTTATTATGATGATTTCTTGCTGTTTTCCAGTACTTGAATATAATTTACTGAAATCTAGCTGAACGCATTTCCTGGTTTAGATTCAGTTTTGAGTTGTGATTTTGTGAAACACTATATGACTTATTTATATTCTCTGGATTCGTGTGGAAGTCTATTTTCCAGATTCTTTGACGGATTCGGATTTGGATGTTTTTAGTAGAAGGAATCACTATTTTTGTACAACACTGTCTTACTGTCCTGAATTAGAAAACTAGTTGTTTTACCCTGTTATATGTTTTCTTGTACCTGTACTTGTTTATCTTGCATCCTGAATCTGATAAATGTTTATACCCTATTATCCTTGCTTTGTTTTGCAACACATACATGCATGCTTGATTATAATAATAAATGACCAAGTTGGGGTTAAGGGAAAGATCTAGTAGTGGAAAATATAGAAACGTGTACTTAGAAGAGGACCTGTGTCCTGCCTACCTATTACGTGTTCATGACTATATGATTCACGATCCTGTTACCTGTACCTGACTGCATGCTTCCCTATAGGAAGATGTACTCGGAAGATAACCACTAGGTTATACCTGTTTCCTATACCTGACTGCATACTTCCCTATAGGAAGGTGTACTCGGAAAAGAACCACTAGGTTCTACCTGTTCCTGTTATTCCTGTTATCCTGAACCCTGAGTACATTGCCCTATGGACTCCGCTATGAAATTTAAAGCGAAACTATTTGTTATAGCAACCATGTAGTAAAAGCTAGAATGCATGAAGTGCTACCTAGATAGTAATGTAACAAGACTTCATTTCATAATCTGATTTCCTGTACTTGATACCTGATTATCCTATTACATAATTACCTGTTACCTGTATACCTGTTACCTGATACATGTTACATGATTACCTGATTACCTGTATACCTGATTATATATTTACCTGATACCTATTACATGTTTACTTGTTTACCTGTTTACTTGACACTTGATACATGTTACCTGTACTTGTTAGTATACCATGCTACTTGTTTCTATTTTTCTGATTCATGTTAGATATTATATTTCCGTTGACACACTTATACCATGCTATGCTTGTTACTTAGAATTATCTATCCCTTGTACTTGTATCCTACATTATAAGTGGCCCATAACTTGCAATTTGACGGGTACTTGTTTTCTTTTTTCTTCTCCTGCAAATTTACTAATTGCATATCAGGATAGTCGACTGCCAGATGGTATTGGCGAGATGATGTATTAGTGCTGGATTATCTGCTTTATTATTATTATTACTTGTTGCTTGAACTTGAATAAATTGTACTTGATTACTTGGATATTTATTTGTATTTGGGCGATGTGACTCAGGATATTTAACTTGTCCAGATTCTGATTTATTTGAGATTTATATATTTTTGGTTTCAAGTAAATTCTTGTTGGTAACTTGTTTCAATTATGCATATCTGGTTGTATCTTTTGCTTCCGACTCGGATTATCCTGTGATATGTTGTAAATATTCCTGAATAGCTTATGGATGATGAAAATCATTCGCTGGGCTTTTGTTACGTGCTCGTATTCCGTATTTTTGGGAAGTGGGGTGTGACAAATTCCCTCTTCTCCCGAACACCAAACAGCAAGATGAGAGAGAGAGAGCACGACATTTTTCCTCGATCTGAAGATTGGAGAAGGGATCAGATCTCCATGAAATCTGAAGATTGTGGGTTGGTTGAGCTTTTTCAGACTAATCCTTTTGACTTATAGGCTGAGGAGTGACACGTCCATGAAGAGAATCGTAGGGAGGTGGGAGGTTCTTACTGTTGTAGCAGTTGAGAGACGCCAAGAAGTTGTACACAACATTGTTCCCCTTGTTCCATGTCCTCCAGTTCGACGCTTTAAGCCTCTTTTCCTTGTCCTTGGGATGCCATTGACATGTTGATGCCTCACCGGATGGAAAGCTCTCTTCTAGCTTGCAACATTTTTCAGGATCCTTAAGCTTCTGATCCACCACTGAATCGCTCTGATGATGCAGCTGGGTGACCGGATCCCGGAAATAGTATCTGAAGCTCGGCGACCCCGGTGATTCCTCGTTGGTCGGCATCGTCGCCGCTGACATCAGCCGTGTCTCCTTCATCATAGCCACTGACGTCGGCAGTGGAGGCAGAGAGTAATTTGAGATGGGGTGAAGAAGGGCGGGGAATGGAAGGGGATTTGATTGGGAGAGAAAAGGGATGACGGCTAGGGTTTTGAGGGAGATTAGAGTTTTGGTATTTGATCGGGAGCGAAAAATAGATGTGGGGAGGTGGAGTGATTCCGATGAAGACGGAAACCACTCCACCTTGACGACGAGGATAAAATTAGTATAGGCCTTATAGGACGATAGGCTCTGATACCATATTAGAATTAGGGATAGAAAAATATTCCTTATTATTGATTGAATAAACTGAATACAATTGGCTCATATATATAGGAGAGAATGGAAGACTAAACTGATACATAACCAATATGGGAGTAAACCAATATATAATCTAATATAATATCTAACAAGTTGATTGGCCGAATCACTGCGCCCCCTCAGCTAATCGACGCATAGAAGATAAGTCTCTTAGGGCCTCACTCTGTACAGGATTAGGAAAAATTGGAAGACTTAATTGTCTGTTGTTCTAAAGTAAAATGTAGAGTGGATATCTGAGAATGCCTCGCTATGCTCCTTGAAAATTTGAGCAACAGAATGCATGCCAACAGCCTGCTCTACTAATTTGTCACTGCAACAACATACAAAAAAATAATAAGAACTGCATATAAATCACCATAAGAAGGCTAAAGGTAATTGTGCAATTATTATGCTTACAAACAGGCATGTCGAAGAAAGAGTAGCCTAAAACTTCTGATAAGATCTTTCTCACAGTAGTTTTCCTAGAACTCATCATTCCTGTATTTTAGAAAGATGTTCACAGATCAAAATAAAGTAAATAGGATATTTGGACATCATAAAATTAACCGTATTCAATGCAAGTTCTTATTCAAAAGAAAACCATACAGCATATTACAATGCACATTCACCTAAGATAATAAAAGTATTAACTGATAAAGGAACAATACCTTTTGCACAAAAGCACAATTCTGCAAATCCTCAAGAGTCTTGGATGTTTTCACAAATTGATCTTTCCATATCGTTTTCAAAGTATAAAATATAATGTGTTGGGTTAATACTAGTAGAAACACCGAATTGCAGTTTAAAAAATCTGGTATTAAACTCACCCCAGTGCCACTACAGGGAGCATCCAGCAGCACTCTATCAGCGAATTTAAACCCAAGACCTTGGGTAGCTGAAGGCAAAATAAATTACAGTCAGAAATATCTAAGAAATAATCACTTCAATATTATTCGCAATCATCCTATCAGTGGTGGGTCTTTCCAAAGTCCAAACACAACAAATCGTTTCAATTTATTATTGACTTTTTAAAAATCTTTATCATTGTTAAGATTTAACATTAGACTTCAAGGATAAGACTTTTAGCTCTTCTCCACATTGAATAATAGAGAGGTCGAGTATAAAGAGCTTATTAATGAAATAAATGAAATAATTGAGAGGTCAAGTATAAAGGGCTTATGGAATTACAAACATCTATTTGTTGACAAAGCGGCCCAGCAATTAAAGATACATACCAAACTAAGAAGGAAGAATGGAGATATTCAAACTTGAACGTAGATTAAATAACTCTGAAGCCCTCCACAAGAAATAGTTTTATTAGTACTCAGGAAGGCTGTAGCCTATAGGTGCCATGATCATTCAGGAAATTTTACGTTCTTATATCATTCAGGAAAACAACTTATTAGATTTTATTTATTTTTTAGTCATTCAAACAAATTTAGACGGTATTGCGCTTACTCATACATGATTAGGATAGTATTATACTATCATGACTACAACAGAGTACTCAAGCATCAATTGTAGGGAAAGATAAAATTGTATTAGTTTGGATACAGATTTCTAATTCCAAGGGGGAAAGATTGATTCCTAAACTAAATTTTCATGTTTTTACTGTAGAAAACTAGATATGAGCAGGCTTGCAGACTAAAATCTCCTATAAGACTGCTAGAACTACTGCACTATAGTGCCACTCACCTATCCACATACTTAAAAAGTAGCTAACATTACTAGAAAATTCATATAAATTTCTTATAGCCAGTAAATTGAACAAAATATACAACTTCTGATGCGGTTTGTTTTTGGGGGGTGGCTGCACCAGGTGTGAGTTCTTCTCGATTTGTATTTTTGCGGAAGTTTCGGTACGGATGGTACGTCCGACCCTTAGCCGAGGGTACGGCTCGGGAGTAGGCGGGAGCGAGGTGGAGATCGGATGCTCGGCTCGGATCTGGAGGCTCGGCTCGGATCCAATGGTCTCGTGTACCTGCACTCAGCCTAAGAACACCGGAGTTGATCCCGGTGGCAGGCCCTCCGACGGTCTAGTCAGTCACTGAAGAAGAGTAACAGTAACTAGGATTTGAGAGGGGAAAGATTGATTACCTTTTAAGTGAGGGAGGGGGTGAAGTATTTATAGGCAGTGGTAAACGGGTCTGGGGCCTAACGGGACGGGTCAGACCCGTTTGCCTGTGGGCCTGAGCTGGCAGAGGCCAAGTTGATGTCTGTTGACCTGATTATCCTGGGTGAGCACTTTTTGAGGAGATCCGGTGGCCGAAGATTGGCCACACCATTTTACCCTATGTCACAAGCCCCCCATTCCTATAAGGGTGTGCGAGCTAGCCGTAGAGGAGTAGTCTTGGTCATGAAGGAAGAGATGGGGGAGTTTCCTGAAGGCATTCATGGTCGTCACTGAGGCTGAGGTCGGCTCGAAGGCCAGAGGTCTGGTCTCCGATCGTAGGCCTTTTGACGAGGCGCAAGGGTATGTGCTGGGTGGGACGTAGCCTCAGAACACCGAGGCGAAGGCGAGCCTGTGGGCTTTCGGTTGAGAAATCTACCCTGGTGCTCGACCTTACCTCGGAGCGTCGAGGGATTAGGTGTCGGCAAAGGTGCGGCAAGCATATGGGCTTTCTGTTGAAAAAGCTACCGTGGTGCTCGACCTGACCTCGGAGCGTCGAGGGTTTAGGGATCGATAAGGGGTGCGGCGAGCTTGTAGGCTTTCTGTTGAGAAAGCTACCCTGGTGCTCGACCTGACCTCGGAGCATTGCGGGCTTAGGTGTCGGCAAGGGTGTAGCGAGCCTGTGCGCTTTCCTTTGGAAAAGCTACCCTGGTGCTCGACCTGACCTCGAAGCGTAGAGGGATTAGGGGTCGGCAAGGGTGTGGCGAGCCTGTGGGCTTTTCTTTGAGAAAGCTACCCTGGTGCTCGACCTGACCTCGGAGCGTTGAGGGTTTAGGGGTCGGCAAGGGGTGCGGCGAGCATGTGGGCTTTCTGTTGAGAAAAATCTACCCTGGTGCTCGACCTGACCTCGGAGCGTCGAGGGCTTAGGGGTCGGCAAGGGTGCGGCGAGCCTGTGCACTTTCCTTTGGGAAAGCTACCCTGGTGCTCGACCTGACCTCGAAGCGTCGAGGGTTTAGGGATCGGCAAGGGGTGCGGCGAGCCTGTGTGCTTTCTGTTGAGAAAGCTACCCTGGTGCTCGACCTGACCTCGGAGTGTCGAGGGCTTAGGGGTCGGCAAGGGTGCAGCGAGCCTGTGCGCTTTCCTTTGGGAAAGCTACCCTGGTGCTCGACCTGACCTCGGAGCGTCGAAGGAGGGGTCGGCAAGGGTGCGGCGAGCCTATGGGCTTTCCTTTGAGAAAGCTACCGTGGTGCTCGACCTGACCTCAGAGCATCGAGGGTTTAGGGGTCGGTAAGGGGTGCGGCGAGCCTGTGGACTTTCTGTTGAGAAATCTACCCTGGTGTTTGACCTGACCTCGGAGCGTTGAGAGCTTAGGGGTCGGTAAGGGGTGCGGGGAGCCTGTGGGCTTTCTGTTGAGAAAGCTACCCTGGTGCTCAACCTGACCTCGGAGCGTCGAGGGCTTAGGGGTTGGCAAGGCTGCAGCGAGCCTGTGCGCTTTCCTTTGGGAATGCTACCCTGGTGCTCGACCTAACCACGGAGCGTCGAGGGATTAGGAATCGGCAAAGATGCGGCGAGCCTGTGCGCTTTCCTTTGGGAAATCTACCCTGGTGCTCGACCTAACCTCGGAGCATCGATGGATTAGGGACCGGCAAGGGTGAGCCGAGCTTGTGCGCTTTCCTTTGAGAAAGATACCCTGGTGCTCGACTTGACCTCGGAGGGTCGAGGGCTTAGGGGTCGGCAAGGGTGCAGCGAGCCTGTGCGCTTTCCTTTGGGAAAGCTACCTTGGTGCTCGACCTGACCTCGGAGTGTCGAGGGATTAGGGGTCGGCAAGGGGTGCGGCGAGCTTGTGAGCTTTCTATTGGGAAAGCTACCTTGGTGCTCGACCTGACCTCGGAGCAGCGAGGGATTAGGGGTCGGCAAGGGGTGTGGCGAGTCTGTGGGCTTTCTATTGGGAAAGCTACCCTGATGCTCGACCTGACCTCGGAACATCGAGGGATTAGGGGTCGGCACGGGGTGCGGCGAGCCTGTGGGCTTTCTATTGAGAAAGCTACCCTGGTGCTCGACCTGACCTCGGAGCATCGAGGGCTTAGGGGTCAGCAAGGAGTGCGGCGAGCCTGTGATCTTTCTATTAAGAAAGCTACCCTGGTGCTTGACCTAACCTCAGAGTGTCGAGGGTTTAGGGGTCGGTAAGGCGTGCGGCGAGCCTGTATGCCTTGCAGACTGCTTCTAAACTGCAGATTTTTTGTCTTTCGATGAAGAATTAATGTACGGCGCACCAATCCCTAGGTAGAATTAATTGCGCGATGCTTCACCTTCCGTCGTTTGGTCTTCCTGAGGTCATAAATGCGGATTGGGGGGGAGGGGGCTATATATACCCCATTCCTCCGTTGTTCTTTCGCTAGAAAAAGTGCTGGTGGCCCACGTGCTATCGGGGGTGTCTACCGCAGGCGGACGCCCAAGAATTGGATTTTAAGGCATAGAGTCTTGGATTGGTGGCTCCCCTCACATTCCCTGTCTTCCTTTGGGTAGAGTGTTCCGAGGGCATTCAGCACGAGGAGACAGTGTGTGGGTGACGTGTCGAACTCGGTTCGGGACCTGGGGGAGTTGTAGGACGAGTCTGCCGTCCTCTGGCATTTTTTTGGTAAATCAATCTGACCCAAGATTTTGGCTCAGATGGGTCCACCTCAAAAATGTTAGATTCAGTTGACGAAGGTTCGGGTGCGAGAGCCCAGGTATGGTGGCTCTCCTCCCACCCGCAAATAATTCGGGTTTCTGGCTCCGAGGGTCGTAAGTCCCGAATTGTTCGCGGGTGAGAGGTGTGTCGTCCGAATTCCGGAGCTCGGGGCATTTGCTGAAGGCGAGCGCCCTAAATGTTTAAGGTAAACTTTTGGGGGTTGAGTAGCTGTGGGTCATCACTGAACGTAGTGGGTCACATGGCCTGAAGAGGCTAGGGTCCTGCTCGAGATCAATGCCGAGCGTCCAACCCTATGTTTGGGAGAGCAATCCTGGTTCTCGAGTAGCCTCGGCCCGACGAGCATTGTGTGAAAATCGAAGGATCTCCAGCCATGTGTCTTGATGATGTCACTTTTGCGAGTTTCTAGGAGCCGTTATTGCGGAATTCTAGTAACAGTTTTGCAAAAATCGAGGAGTCCCTTGGCTCTCTATATATACCCCCCCAACCCCCTTTATCATTCTTCACTTTTAATCTCTCTCTCTAGAAAAATGTGCCGTCAGAGCTTCTCTCTCTAGAGTTGTCTATCTTCCGTTCATCCCTCACCGAAACCGAGCAGGTTAGTTCTTTTTCTTTAGTATGTCTAGGGCTCAGTCTGGCTCTTCGGCCTCGACTTCGAGGGAGGAGGATGACCCCCGTATGGGCCTCTCCGATTCAACATCTTGGGAGGACGTCATGGTGTACGATGCAAAACCACTCCGCGCTAGGAAGCCATTTATCGTGGAGAGCAGTGACTCGGAGGAGGGGGATAGCGACGGGTCAGAGGAAGTAAAGGTGTTGGACTCGGAGGAGGGTTCGGACTCCATGCATGACGATAGTGAAGAAGAAGAAGTGGAGACGGGTCGGAGGAAGGGCAAGGAGATCGGTTCCTCTTCGGCGACGACCGTCCTCGAGCCACTGGCCACACCTTCTCCTGAAAAGGCTAAGAAGAAGAGGCAGACGAGGAGGAAGTGGACGATGCCTAGTAGCCCCGACAGGTCGGTCCCCGTTCAGTACCTGGGGACAGGCTTCTTGTCGCAGCCGAGGTCGATCAGGCAGTACCCGGATGACCTCGCAGATAAAGTCCTATATGGGATTCAGCCATCTTCGCTGAGTCGTCAAAAGATAAGGATGGATGATACTCAGTCGATCCTGAAGGCAGAGGACTTGCCCATCATCCGCTCGGCCTTCCACATCGGGAAGGGGTTTGAGTTGATGTTGCTGAGCCCGGGGCTCCGGCCAACCGATCCTCTGTCCGAGTGGTATTGCGTTTTTCCGGTCAATGCCTTTGGCTCCGGCCTACGGTTGTCGATCCACCCATTCATCCGAGAGGTGCTGAATTGGGCGTCGCTATCTCCGATGCAGTATGGGCCGAACTCATGGAAGCAGATGGTGTGCTTCGTGCTACTGTGTGTAGAGAAGAAGGTGCCGCTGAGGTTGGATATCTTCCGGGCGATGTTAGGGATTAGCTCATCCGGGGAGTTCGAGGGCATCTACTATGTCTCCCCTCGGAGTGGGGGAAAAGTAGTCCATGGCCACCCGGATTCGATAAAGGAGTGGAAGAAGATGTACTTCGTCATCCGGAGCAAGAAGCCTTAGGATATTCCTACTCGATGGAATTTTTACAAGCCGAACTTCAAGAGGCCGAAGTCGAAGGATCTGTCAGCCGAGGATTGGGGATATGTCGAATGCCTTCGGAAGGGTAATAGTATTAGCTGGCCGAAGGTGACGGAGAGTCATATGGCCCGCGTCGGACTGAGCCCAACTTCGTCCAGTATGTTGTTTGTTCCATTTTCCTCGTTTTAGTATTCTTTTGTGCTCATTGTTTTTAATGGGTATTTTTGCAGGTATGGACCTCGTTCCTGAATCGATCAAGGCAAGGAGGATCTCCCAGAAGAAGGAGAGGGCCGAGCAGGCCGAGAAAGGGAAGAGAGTGACGGGGTCTTCGCAGGTTGTCTCCGATGCGCCGAAGGATCCGAGGGCGAAGAAAGTGCGTCCTGAACCGAGCATGGAAGTGCTCGTCCCGCCGAGCCCCAGCGTGATGAGGGTGACTGAGTACGTGAAGGGGAAGGTTCCTCCGCTCTGAACCGATGCTGCTAAGATTGTTGGCGACGAGATGTTGCAGCCATGGGCCTTGGACTGGTCAATAAAGAAAGGCGACAACTTGATCGAGGGGGCCATGGCCATCACGGTCGCCGATAAGCTGGCGACTCCCTGTGATCGGCAGAGTATGAGCAACGACACCTTGAGGTGGCCTATATGCGGTTGGCGCTGGCGAACGTGGTAAGAACTACTGGCCCCTTTTTTACCCATTTTTATACGATGCGACCCCTCTTCCGACCCCTTCGTCCTTGTGCTGCAGGCTTGTCTGGAGGGGGCCCAGGTGATGAAGCTTCATGAAAAGGCCCTGGCACACGAGAGGGAGCGAGCAAACAAATACCAGTGAGAGATGAAGGAGATGAAGATCGAGCTCGAGGGCTCGCACAAGAAAGAGCAGGAGATGAAGGCCGAGCTCGCTTCTATGGAGAGTGAGTGTGTTCGGAAGGTGAGCTCGCTGAAGAAGGGGTTCGCCGCGGAGAAGAAGTTGCTCACCACGAAGGCCTAGGACTTGATAATCGAGGCCCAGAACGAGGTCTACGAGAAGGCCCTGAGTCATGTGAGGCACTTCTACCCGATCATCGATCTGACTGACTTTGATTTCGACATGGTGATCGAGCCGCCGCCCAAAACCCTCGAAGGGGGCGAGCAGAATGAGCCACCTACCGACCCAGCTGTGGACCCTCCCCTCGATCAGACCGATCCAGAGGTGGGGAATTAAGCAGTTCTCCTCCTTGTTGTTTTTGTTTCCTCCTCTTTTTTATTTTATCATGTACTTGCCGACCGCGGACTGGCCACCGCACTTTTTGTATGAAGAATTTGATTTACCGCGGACTGGCCAGAAAAGGCACAAATTTGCATCTTTTCTGGACGACCGGCTTCGAGCCCGAAATCACGCTCAGCTTATGCATGATCAGGTCTTCAGATATCCCGGGCATGTCGGACGGCTTCCAGGCGAAGAGGTCGATGTTCTGGCGGATACAGTCGATTAGCTTTGACGTCAGATCACTGGCGAGGGAGCGGCTCACTCGGAACCACTTCGACTCGTCCTCTGCCTCGAACGAGACTTCTTCCAGTTCGTCGACCGGTTCGGGATCTGGTTGGCCTCTTTCTGACAGAAGCTCGATGACGTCAAGGGGAAACACACCCCCTCCGACCGCCATCATGTAGCAGGACCGTGCAGCCTCCTGGTTGCCTCGGAAGACACTGACCTCGTGCTTCGTGGGAAATTTCAACTTCAAGTGGTAGGCCGATGGCAAGGCCTGAAGGGAGCAAAGTCCGGGTCGACCGAGAATAGCATTGTACGCTGCCTTGACGTTTACCACCATGAAGTCCATTGATTCGGTTCGTTTGAGGGGGGTCGTACCTGCGGTGACATCTAGGGTTACGATTTCCTCTATCACAACTAAGACGCTGGAGAACCCGTGCAGGGTGTATTCGGCCGGTTTGAGCTTGTCCTGGGGTAGTTTCAGATTTTCCAATGCTTCCAAGAAGAGGATGTTCACCGCACTTCCATTGTCCACGAGGATCCAGCAGACCGCAAAGTTTGCCATGTCGAGGCTAATGACGAGGGCATCACAGTGGGGAAGATGGACGCCCTCTAGGTCCTCCCATCAGAAGGAGACGGGGAGTTGCTGAATCTGGGGAGACGGGAGGTCTCGAACGGCATTCACCTCTCGGACGAACGCCTTTTGGGAAGTGTTGGATTCCCCTCCCATGGGCCCCTCATGGACACAATGTAGAATGGCCTGCCCTTCGGTCTCCCTGTGTTTGGGCTCTCGCTCGGGACGACGGTTAGGATTATGAGTATGAGGCGAAGGCCTCCGGTTCCTCGTTTCCTTTCGATCCCTCGGGCTTTCCCTGGTGAACTCTCGGAGGTATCCTCGTTGAATGAGGGCCTCAATTTTGTCTTTCAGGGACCGACACTGGTCGGTTTCGTGCCCATGATCTCGGTGGGAGCAATAGTAGAATCGCTGGTCTAGCTTTTTGTTGCTGCTCGGTTGAGGGGGTAGTCGGACGAGGCCCTTGTCCTCTATTTCTAAGAGTATGGCAGACATGTTCTGTGTCAAGGGCGTGTATCTCTCGAAGCGGGGGACCGAGGGGACCCTCTTCATTCCGACCCCTTCTTTTGCTACTTTCTTGGCAGGCTTAGTCTCATCGACCTTGCGTTTTCCCTTCCCTGTGGCTTCTTTGGCGCCTTCTGGGTTTAGGGCCTCTTCCGCCAGTATGTACTTCTCGACCCGGTTGAGAAGGTCGGGGAAGTCCAGGGGAGGCTTCTTGGCCAGGGAAACCTTTAGCTTGCTTTGTCGGACATTGTGCCGGAAGGCGGCTGAGGCGACCCCGGCGTCGAGGGAGGAGACAGATCTTGCCTCGGCGGTGAACCTCCTGACGAAGTCACGGAGCGACTCTCCTTCCCTCTGTCGGAGGTCTAGTAAGGACGCGCTTGTCTTCTCGGCCTTCCTGCTGGTTACGAAGTGGGCCAGGAAATGGGCCTCCAGTTGGTCAAACGAGAAGATCGAGCCGGGGACGAGCTTGGAGAATCATTCCCGAGCCGGACCCCGGAGGGTGGCAGGGAATGCGCAACATAGCAGGGGATCCAAAGCACTGTGAATCATCATGAGGGTCTTGAAACCCTCCATGTGATCAGCTGGATCACTCTCGTCGTTATAGGTCTCAAAATGGGGAGGCCGGAAGTTCCGGGGTAATTCTGCTTGTAGGATTGCAGCAGGAAAAGGAGGTCGGATCGGCCTAGGACCCTGGGCCGGCCTCGCACCGCCGTCGCCGAAGTGGGCAAGGCGGTTCTCCATTTCCTAGAGGCATCTTAGGATGTCCTTGTCATACTCCGATGGGACTGTCGGGCCACGGGACGTGCTTGCCTCAACATCCGATCGCGAGTGAGAGCGGTGGAGCTTCTCGTTGACAGGGGACCTAGCATAGCCTCCATGATCTCTTTCTGGAAGTCTTGGAACTCCCGGTGGGTGAGTGGGGCCCGTTCAGCCGGGTTGCATTGGGGCGGCGGCCTTCTGTCGATGCGACTGAGCGGTGGCTCCCTCTCTCGGGGTAGAGGTCTGGGACGGTTCGGGACCGAGTTGGAAGCGGCCCCTCCCCCAGTCCGACTTGCCTGTCGGTTCTCGATGACCCGACGCAGATCGGGTTCGACCGAGCGAGAGGTGCCTGACTGGTGTCCGAGGCTGACCCTCAGATTGTTGGATCCATGAGTGTCGGCAAGGACGTCATGAGGAGGAACGTCTCGGCGATGTGCAGAGGTGATAGCTCATCTGGGCTTGGGTGCCATGTGAGTTCGGATTCTAAGGTGACGTCCCTGGTCAGGATCGGGCTGTGGTCAGTACCGACGATTTCCCACAGATGCCGCCAACCTGATGCAGTTTGTTTTTGGGGGGTGGCTGCACCAGGTGTAAGTTATTCTCGATTTGTATTTTTGCGGAAGCTTCGGTACAGATGGTACGCCCGACCCTCAGCCGAGGGTATGGCTCGGGAGTAGGCGGGAGCGAGGTGGAGATTGGATGCTCGACTCGGATCTGGAGGCTCGACTCGGATCTAATGGTCTCGTGTACCTGCACTCGGCCTAGGAACACCGGGGTAGATCCCGGTGGCAGGCCCTCCGATGGTCTAGTCAGTCACTGAAGAAGAGTAACAATAACTAGGGTTTGAGAGGGGAAAGATTGATTACCTTTTAAGTGAGGGAGTGGGTGAAGTATTTATAGGCAGTGGTAAACGGGTCCGAGGCCTAACGAGCCGGGTCAGACCCGTTTGCCTGTGGGCCTGAGCTGGCAAAGGCCCAGTTGACTTATGTTGACCTGATTATCCTGGGTGAGCACTTTTTGAGGAGATCCGGTGGCCTAGGATTGGCCACACCATTTTACCCTATTTCAACTTCCATTTTAATGGGAAAGCGAGATTGATCTAGTTTCACTAAAGAGTAAACAATTAAACCACCATTAACTGCACAAGCACAAACAAACAACAACAACAACAACAACAAAGCTTTTTCCCAACTAGTTTTTTTTGGAAGGAAAAGGTGGAGTATGGCCACCATGTTTCATTAATAAGAAATTAATGATACAAACCCAGATAATTGGGCCAAATTACAACCTACAGATAGGAAATAAAACATACATGAAGCAACATGACCCGTACAAACAACAAATCCCTCCAACAACCCTGGAGGGTGGGCCGACAAACAAGCTCGGTCCAGCAGAATTGTATGTACGTCAGTTTAGCTTCGTATACTGCCTCCACGGCACATGCACACCCACCTGAAACTAGTCTGGCAGGATTTTAACACCCGCCGATCCCTGCCTTCTCCTCGCTGGGGGGACCCCATCTTTGGGCCCAAGCCCCGCAGGCCGACTTATGACACCACGGCACATGCACAGCAACCGCACCCTCCCACCAACTCCACCACTCATCCAACAAATGCGCCAACAGCTCCCATAGCCACTACTAAAGAGATAGCCATGAAGAGGATACCTTCACCACTCTCACGATTGTGCTATCTCAGGCGATTTCTCACCAAACAACTATCTTGCTCACCCCACCAAAAACCATGCTCCTGGAGAGAGCCATGGAGAGGATACCTTCACCTTTCTCACGCACTTGCTCTCTTAAGCGATTTCTCACCACACAGACTCAACTCGACTCTTACTCCTAATGAGGAAAGAGGCGACGCTGTTACGAGACAGTGGCCTAAGCTAGAGGAAGCTCAATAGCCTGATAGGCGGCATCATTGGACACCCAAACAAGTGAGCGCACATCATGGAAGGACCCCATCTTCGGGCCCAAGCCCCACAATCGTGAAATACAATGTGCTACACAGTCCCCACCTCCCACAGCAAACAACCACTGGCCTGGCCCCATGGGCCCCATACCAAACCACCGCCTCACACACTTGTGTCCCAGATCCATGGCGTTCACGACAACAGGCGGGGGAGGATGCTCTGGCGCGACATAGTCGCTCCACGATAGTTGAGACAAGCACCCCGAAAGTTGAGACAAGTGAGACGGACAACAGCGTCGGTAGAAGGTGTAGGGCACAGAAGTAGCGAGTGAGCACATCTCATGGGGGGACCCCGTCTTCGGGCCCTAACCCCACAACCGTACTACACCGCAATGTTCACACCTATGGCACTGCCATCCTCACAAACTAGTTGGGGTCGGCTAACTGCACACAAATTTTTATATAAAAAAGTTACTCTTAAGAAACAAAACCTAGTTCCTAATAAATTATCTTTTACATAATGTTTTAAAAGTGAATCTTTATATGATTAGGGTGATCAAGCATCCATTGTAGGGGGAGCCATAAATTTCGACAAGAGCTTGAAAAACATCTCAAATTTCTCGAGGCCCAAAAGAGGATCAAACTACCGCCTGACTTAGCCAACAACAAATCACTATAATCCACTTCAATTTCCAAATTAAAAACAGACATTTCAATTAGTACGCAATGATTCAGAACACCCATTCTACCATTTCCAAATCACTATAATCCACCTCGATCCAAACAGGCATTGCAATTTGCCAATTTTAACTTACTAACAGCAAGAAAATTCCATACTCTCGACAGAGACATTATATCAAACACATACCTTGCACCTAAACCAATCCCCACCAATTTTCAAAGAATCTAGCAATTTTCGCACCCCCAAAGCAAACACAATTTATGAAACATCTCAACTGCAACTCAAAAACCTAATTATGAACAAGGTACTGGTTTTGAACTCACCGAAGGAGCCAAGGTGAGGCTGGAACTCACTCAGACTTCATGTTCAAGTTGTGGATCAGGTTTAAAAGGCGACGGTTGGGTGCGTCGGGCTTAGGAACGACGGCGGCGAAAGTGACAACGGCTAGGTGATGAGGTGGTCGGTGGTTGGTGATGCGCTCGAAATCGCATCAATTCCATTGAAGAACTCCAAGCACAGAATTGAAGATAAGAAGAAGAAGAAGAAGAAAAGTGTTAGGGTTTGAGACAGACCCCTGAACTCAAAAGAATCAAAATAACAGACAAGGAAGATGAGTTATTTCAAATATCAGATATACCCCAAAACTGGGCTGCCTCTCCCTATTTATATCTTTTCAGTACACGTGTATATTATGTACATTTACACTTTATACATAAGCCCTCATACTTTCCCTATTTATATCTGATCTGATACACACTTAGAGCATCTACAGTCGTCATTGTTTAAAAAAGCATAAATGCATAAATGCATATAACATTTGGCCATTTGCTGCAGTCGTCGAATGGTATTTTTTACCAATTTAATTTAAAATAATAAAAATCTAAGATCAGACGGAACTTGAAGTTGTGTCGAAGGATTTAATTATTTTTTAATTGATAGACACAACTTCATATTGCGTCGGAAGAGAAAAAAATAAAAATTGATAGACGCTACTTCACATTGCGTTCGGGTTTTGGGGGGGTCTCGGATGCAATGTGAAGTTGCGTCTGACCACTTTTTTTTGGCTTTATTTACTTTTCCGTTATTTGGGGAGTAAATTTAGGCTTTATTAAAAAATTATTAACCAAATTACCCCAAGTTCTTATTCTATATATTGACGAAGTTATATTGGAACAAAGAAACATCAATTTGCTCTCGCCCAACTCTCTATCTCAATCTGCTCTCGCCCAACTCTCTATCTCAATTTCATAAACCCAACTCTCTATATCAATTTCTTAATTAGTCGATAAAAATGTCTTCGATACGAAGATTTATTGGTCGTTTGAAATCAAAGCGGGAACAGATGTCAGCTCATGGAAACATAAGCAATGAAGGTGAAGAAGAGATTCCAAATGTCGACTTTGCCGATCAATCCAGTTGGAATCGTGTAGTAGACGATTCCAAACATATAAGTCAATATATTACTGTTACCCCTGAGGGCGGTTTCTGTAAATTCAGGAGAAATTGGAAGGAACCAAACAAGATGTATAATCAGTACTGCTCATGGGTCCCACTCATTAAACAACTAGTAGAGCAGGCGGGATGACATCGTTTTCCTGAAAATCAATACAAACAAGTCGTCGATTCGGCTCATTGAGGCACTCGTAGAGAGATGGTGGGACACTACCCACACTTTCCACCTACCATGTGGTGAGTTGGGTTTCACTCCATTGGATTGGGTTATGCTAACGGGGATTCCTATCGGTATCGGCGAGTTGCCCCCATTCGATGATGATGCCTATACTTTTTAAATTGTTCAGACTCGCTTCTTTCTAGAATTAATAGTAGATGATTGGAAATCACAAGGTATACGGTATTCATTTTTCAAAAATTATTTTACCAATACTATGATTGAAGAAGCCGAAACCGATATGGCACTAGCAACGAGGATTGCAAGAGCTTTCTTTACGTACTTTCTCGGTGCATTTCTTTACCCTAATGGTGCTTGGTTAGTAAGGTGTGATTGGCTAGCCGCAGTTGTAGACCTGAATGTTGTTGCCAAATACGATTGGGGTAGTCATGCACTTGCTTTGCTGTATTTGTCTTTGGACTCATGCAGCAGACTTAAAGTGAAGGGTTTAATGGGCCGTGACAAGTGTTGGAGGTAATACTTAATCTATTAGCTACTAATTTTAATCAAATAATGTCATTATGTTATTTCAATTGGTTTCTTCGTAACATATTTGATAATTATGTTTTATAGTATTGGGCTTACGAATACACAAATTGTTGTATTCCAGTTAGAGATAGGAACATTCTTATGGAGGCTCACATGGCTAATTTGTTGTATGGCCGAAAATTAATTGATGGAATAAAGAATTCTTGGAGTTAGGCCGATCTGATCATATTAGGTACAATCAATCGATGGCTCGTGATCAGTTGGAGATGCGCACTTCTTCCTCCATCATTTGGCAGCTATATAATGGGTTAACAATTAAAGGCATCTATGAAATTGAAGCTGCTAAATTCAATTCACGTTATCGACATGCTTTTACGTACTATGGCCCGGTGTATTGATTTTTGTCATATTTATTTAAATACTTTGATTAAATAGTTTGGTTATGCTAAAGTGAACATTTGATTGCAGGGTGTATAGTATCTTGGTGATCGTTGTATTCGGCAACTTACTGGAGTAATTGCTATCCCAAAAGACCCACGTCCACTCATGCATTTCATGACATCCAGTACTACACTTCCTGAACCTATTGAAGCATCACCTTTCGTACATCGTGTAGAGAAGATCACTTATGATCAATATTTGGCAAAGGTTTCAATTGGTCCGATAATGCCGACACTCTCCCATGCAGCCAATGTCGATTTCATTGGGTCGGCATCTATTAGAGATACTTCCACTCAGTTGCCATATGTTGCACCTCCATTTTGGCTACCGGCCGAGTATCCAACTCAATCCACTGCAGATAATTCATTATTTCTTGGTCAACCTTAATTGAAGTGCTACTTTTTCAAGGCGGTACTCTTATCAAGAATTTGGACGCTAATGTCCCATTTCATCAAAGTGGGCAACCATCATATGTGAGTTACCAAAATCGCATATACATTTTTGGCTTTAATAACATTATGTTAGAATGTATTTTATGTACTCTCATTATTTTATATATCTTATACCTTTCCACAGGAGGAGTTATATAATCGTTGTCAACAATTGAGAAACACCGAAGCACAGCTTCGACGAATAATACTTTCAGAAATGGTATTGTAACACTCCGCAAAATTGGAAATTACAATTTTGCCCTCGTGTGTTATGCACGTGTATTTTGTAACGTGTTTTCATCCCATATTTTGATTATCGACAATTTATTTATTTTCAATATTGATTTTTCCCTATTTTGAGTCAACTAAAATATAATATTTCAATCCTTGGAATTTACGTGCTTTTTAAGTGTTTTGATGCACGTGTTTCCACCACTATGTAAAATATTTTCTATAGGTTTAAATTATTTATTTTTGTGTATTTAAATCTATTTTATAAAACGAAAATTTATTTCCCCCTTGTTTTGATTAAAATGCATTTTTCGATTTTCTGCACGTATGATGCACGTGCAAATTTTATTCTCATTTGTTATTCTCAATTACAAATTTTTAGCATGCATTAGTTTTATTTAGCCTTTCTTTTGATCCATGGACCTATAAACTAAAATGTAGCCCATTAGGAGAGGAGCCCACTAGATAATTAAATAAATTAATTAGTAATGAGCCCATGTAGCAAGCCCACTAGATAATTAAATAAATTAATTAGTAATGAGCCCATGTAGCAAGCCCACTATTAAAATCACATTTTTAGTTAAACATGTACTAATACATGACAAGTTACACATATTAGTACACATTTAGAGTTATAGAAATGTGTTCATATTTGTTTATGCATGTGTGCATGCATACACAAATGTATTTGGACCATTTTTTGGGCAAGGGGAGGAGAAGAGTTGGTAGGTTGAGTTAGTGGAGAGTGGGGAGATGAAGAGATGGAGGTTTTAGGAGTTAGGAAAGTGGAGAGTTGTAAAATAAATTTGAAGAGTTATTAGGGTGGGATTTTTGCACTTTAGACCCTTCCAAAATCCTATAAATAGAGTCTTATTTCCTACATTTCTCTTGCACCAAAATCAATATCAAAATAAGTGTAAGAGAAAGAAAAGAGGGAAAGGAAAAAGAAAGAGAGTAAAAAAAGAAGTATTCTCTTGCTTGGAAAGGAGAAATTGCTAGGAGGAGAAACCTTACTAGGAGCTAGGAATCTTTGGAGCTAGAAGTGGTGTTCTATTTTCTTTTCAAGCTTCACAAAAGGTGGGTGTCTCCTACTTTCTAATTTTTTTTGAATGTGCATGTTAATAGAAATGAATGAGTAATATAGAATTTGATTTGATAAAATAGGACAAACCTATGCATTGGATGTAATGAAATATTGCTTTATTGAGTAAACAAACCCAACTTATGTTAATCAGTAATGAGAAAGAAATGTTGATTTGTTTTGTCATGAATTAGTATGCATGAATGAAGATATAATTGATTGTATGAAAAATGTTGGGAATACATTATTTTGCAAAAATATTTTTTTTGTAAAGTTAATTGAATACCATAAACTTGTTTTGATTGTTGCCATGCTAGTTGAAAAGAAGAGTGCAACTAAAGGATTAATTCTATGAACCATATAAGAGTGTTTGCAAATTTGTGATTTGTCAAATGTGTGATATGTAGGAGAATTGTTAAAGAATGCTATATTTCGACATATGATTAGAGATATGATGAAAAAGAAAAGAGAAGGAAATAAATTCTTTTTTATGAAGTATGTTGACATATGTCAAAAATACAATTTTTGTATGAAAGGAATTTCTTTGAGACACCCATAATCGATTAAAAAAAAAATATGTTTGATTCTTAACACAAATTTTTATTTGTAAGATGTTGGGCATAAACTAGTTTCTTAGAAAAATCATGATTTTAATTTTCGAGTTTGAAAAGAAGTGTAAATTTTGTAAAGAAAGGAAAATCTTTTTTTTTTTTTAAATGAGATATATGCTAAAAATAAGTTTGGACTTGTTGATTACTATTTAAGATTTCCTTTTAGTCCAAAGAGAAGTTTATTCCAATATCCTAAAGGATTGGATTATTGGGTAAACAAGTTTTATTAAAAAGAAACAATTTTAGAAAATTGTGAACAAAAGTATATGAATACAACTTCTAAACAAAAAGCACACTAGGACTTAATGGTTAGTCAATGAGCACCTCTTATAAGAGATCTTGGGTTCAAATCTTGATAGCCATCTTTTATTTTTTTTTTTGATTTGGTTTTAATAGAATAAGATGTTTTTTTTTAGTATGAATAAATTCCTATTATGGTTATAAGATAAAATGGAAGCTATTAGAGATTGTTATGGAAATTTTATTGTCTATTTTAAGAAAGTAAAAATGAGACTTTAAAAAGGGGGCTTTTGATTAAAACTCATACTTTCTTCATATAAAATGAAGTAATAAATATTAAAGTTAATCATAACTTTATTGCATATTTTGAGGAAAATGAAATGGGAAATATTAAGATTGTTTTCTTATATATTTTGAGATATAAAGAGAGATGAAATTATGAGTATGAAACTTTGTAGTGAACAAAAACAAAGTATTATTTTTGTGAAGTGATTTTTTAAGAGAATTATACTTTGATTTTGTTTAAGAAATATTTTAAAGGGAATTGAGATATTGTGATAGTTTGAATTGGTTATAAAATTTCATGTGATGAAATTGTGTTCTTAAAAAGGGAATCCTTTTTGCTTATAAAGACTATGAGTGAATAATTAGATTATGAATAGTGTAAAGACTAAGAAATGATTGCTTTATGGATAAGTGCTAATACAAGACATTAATTATTGTGAATAAGTAGAAGATGAAAATTATATAAGTTTAAGACATGATTAAGAAAGGGTGTGAATACCCATGTTTTCTTGTACATGAAAGTTTATGACTTAGAGTTAGTAAGACCTCGATACCGGCATTATTGAAAGAAATATTTGAGATATGGTTTGGAGATATGGCCATAGGGCTATCTCGCAGTTATTGATTAAGTCCGGTAGGAGGTAAAACTAATTCTTTGAATGGAAATTATTCATGTCTTGAACTTAAGAAAATTTAGGCACATAAGTGAAGATGTAGTAAACTTAGTGAAACGTAAGTGGGGTGCTCTATATAGTCGGCGGTGGACTCCAAGACTATAGACCCAGTTGGTGGACTGAGGTTGCCCTGTGGGAGACGGATTATTATATTTTAATCCGGGACTATGAGGACGGGTCGGCGGTGGACTCCAAGATCTTCAGTAGTCGGACGGATGGATTTTTGTGTTTACCGTCTCCTATGTATATATATATATACTGGGCTAGAGGGTCACATACGGGACGGTTCGCACGATGTGGAATCTGTTATAACAGCCGGCGGTGGACTCCAAGGCTGGGATTCACATTCGTGGAATAGTCTGAACTTTATTTTGCTACCGGGTAGTTTTCATGGCGAGGGATCGAGCCCTGTATTGTGAAGAACGTAGGCGCTTGCCCTCGGACCTATGTAGTATGGGATGCATAGAATCCGAACAAGTGTGCATTAGTGTCATCCTAGTGTAGAATGGTATGCATTAGGCATTAAGACATGACATACACTTATGTTTAGAATAATCACTTTTGACACTTTATATGTTCATTCAATCTTTTTGTGATTTGTTAAAGTATGAGATCGTTATACTATTCCCGGCATAGAGAGGATAGTCGTGTATAACATTTCGTCAGTTGTAAGTAACTGACGTGCCCACAGATTGACATGCAGGTAATGGACTATTCATGGAGTTATAAAGTGGATATGCTGTTGCTGTTTAGAAGTTAAAGATGTTGCAAATGATGTTAAAGTTATACAAGTTGTATTTCATTGTTGTAATCTTTTAGTCTTCCGCTGTGTAAAAACCAGGTGTAAATAAACTCTGATGTATTGTGAATAAAAAGTTTTAATTTCCTTGTAAAATTGTACGAAGTGAAGTAAAGATCCTGTGAAATCTCGAATTTATTCTTATTTGAAATTCGGGGTGTTACAGGTATTGAGGGAATCAATTCCTCGTGAATTACCGGTAGCACCCTGAATTTTCAATATGATATCTTAGAAATACGTGGCACAATTCCCAGCATCAACCTCAATTGTAATAGTAAACATAGCCAAAACACAAATATATTTTTCCAACTTTTATTACATTAGTTACGCAGCGGAAAAACAAACACTTTGAATTACAATATTTTCTTTTACAACACATCTTTAATAATTTACATAAGTCCTAACACTATTCTAGCACATGCATCCAAATCCCAAAGCTATAGGCACCTATCTGTAAAATATGAGGCTAAAGATAACCCTAACCCCCAAAACTACAGGGGTCAGCCATAACGGTGTGAGTGACATCAAAAGAAAACAACATAAATAAAACATAAAAGATAAAGTCATAAACAACATGTACCAATAGCAAGAATAAACAGAATAAGGAATAACAATAATTAAAACATGAAAACATCAAGGAGTATAAGATAGTAAATACTAGGGCATGAAAACAACAAGTGAACTGGACTAAGTGTCAAGTGTAGAAAAAACAGAAAACAACATGCATAAAACCAAGTCAAGAAAATATCAATGCTATATGCTGACCCTCTAATGCATACTTGTCGAATTCTATGCATCCCACAATACATAGGTCCGGTGCAAGCCCTTAACATTCTCTACTTTATAGGGTTAAATCCCTCGTTATGCAACTAATCCTACTACGGTGATGAAAACAAGATCCAGAATACTCCGCAAATAGGTACCACAACCCTCGACGCGTAAGCATTATGTAAGAATAGCTCAAAAACCGGAGAATCACCTTCCTGCCGTGTACCTCACGAATAGGCTTGCGAGGCCCTCGACGTGCAGATACTCCAGGTACATTCTGTGAATAGGCCCGCCGGCCCTCAATACGCGAATGCACCTTGAGTGCTCTGTGAATAGGCCTGGGACCTTCGACACGCGAACATACAAATATCCTCTTGAGACAGAACAACACACAGTTCTGGAACGCATCGGTTGGACTAAAAACCAAGAGCATATACTTACATTTCCCAAGCTCCATCACATCTCCACTATTGCCTGTCCTTAAGTTGGTTATTAATAAAAACACAAAAATCTCTCATCTCTAGAGTTAATGTATTCTGTCGAACTTAATTCCACAAGAAAACCCATCAGCAAGGACAGTGACAGTCGACTATCGAGAATAACCAGTCGACTGTCCTGCAAAAAATCCGAAAACTCAATAAAACTCATCAGCCAGGGCAGTGACAGTCGACTATTGAACATGGTCAGTCGATTATCCTGCAAAAATCCAAAATTCGATTAAACCGACAGTCGACTTAGTTCAAAGACGAAGTAGTTGACTGTTATTGCAAACAAAATCCAAAATCAATAACTGCCCAGTCGACTGTTGACTCTAGTTCGGTCGACTGTCGACTATAGCAGGTTGCAATTTGTGCATGTTTTAACTGATACGACGATAAAACTTGTAAAACCAAAATTAAACTTCCTGAGATGAACAATTATAACTTATATAACATATAGGAGTTATTAAAACACATCAAAATATATCGAGATCTCAAAATAGGAGTTTTTCACACAAATCTTCAAAAATAGCAATATAGTATATGTGCATATGCATAGGGTAAGTAAGCATCAGTTTAAACCTTAAAAATACATCAATTAGGAGTGGTCTGATGTTAAAACCATATCAGTATCAAAACACTTGAAATCCAATCAAAACTTCTCAAAATTCACAAAATCTTCAAAAACAGTATACATGAAATGTGAATGTGTATATATGTGATTTATGCATCAGTAAAACTTGAGAAAACAACACACACACACACACACACACACACACACACACACACACACACACACACACACACACACACACACACACACACACACACACACACATATATATATATATATATATATATATATATATTATAATATTTAGATTCAAACTCAGTACTAAAAAAAATCAAATCTCAACCGAAAACTTCATGAAAACATCAAAAATTCAATTTAGGCAAATCATCAACAGTGAGCTATGTTCACGTGTGTATCTGTGTATATGTATAGGTGTAGTAGTGTATGTTTGCATCAGTATCATCAAGAAGTTCAATGTATATAGGTAGTATGAAGTTCAAAAACCACCTCAGTGCCAAACCAACTCAGATTAGATCAAGATTTCACAAAGAACACCAAAACCCAATTTTGGTCAGTATACAATCAAACCCGAAACAAGGCCCCCCTCTTCTAAACATCAAAGCTTGATTCTTTTGGACCACAACTCATCTAAACATACCCCATCACTTAGCTCAGTTTATTCATGAATACAAGTAAATACAACATGCAAACAATCAAGTTCTCCCTCATTATTACTCAAACAGAGCATGCAAATATATATACACAGTGAAGATCATGTTTACTCGAATTTGTTTATTTTTATGCACTAACATCATACAAATCAATATATATTCAAATCAGCAACAAAATAATTGAAAACATCCTACCCATGGTTTCTATTAGGTTCTTTAACAATCTCAAATCATCTATATAAAGTTTAATCATCAAAGTCATAGTTTTCATGAAAAGATTCAATCTTTAATTCATCCACCATCAATTATTCATTATATCTTCATCCAAACCCTAATATGTTTTCTCATAGACAAATCATCACATACAACATGCATAGAACAAAAGAAAATAAACATATGTCACTCACTTTATTGAACAATCAACCGAAGAAAAATAAAGAGAATAAGAAAATCCTGCATTTCGCAAGAAAACCAAGATCCTCGCTTTAAAACTCCAAGAAAATAATAATAAGAAATCTCTTTGTGTTGTAAAGCAAGGAGACGGCTGCACCTCACTCTTTTATAGGCCGGAAAAATAAGTTTTAGGGTTTTATAAATAGATTTGCAAAATACTTCTTTTAAATATATCTTTACATATATAAATCCTTATACTTAGAAATTAAATAAAACCAACTTAATTAAGATTTAAAAACAAAAGTATCCTCTTTATTTTCAGCCGGCACTATTTTGAAAACCTAGAAAAACGAAATTGCACTTTTGCCCCTCTAAGTGGCAATTTTGCAAAAAAACCCTTCTTTATCAAAACTTGCAAAATAAACCAAATTTATTAAAACAAAAGGTAAATTCTTTACCTCTGAGTTGACTAGGCATCATACCCAGCCCAAAAATCTGAAAATCTGGAGTTTTCACTCCAAGTGATAATTTTGTACAAAAGTCCATCTTTTTGTAATATTTGCAAATATATACAATAATTATCAGAAAAATCCAGAAAATTCACAAATAATATCTAACAATAAATAGTGGTTTCTCCCAAAAATAATTTTTGACTTTGAACTTCCCAAAAAAAATTTGTACGTGTAAAAAGATAAATTTTCAAAAAAATATTTATTAAATCACCAAAAATCATTTAAATTCATTTATTAATCTTAAAAACATTATTTAAAAATCTGGGATACTTCATTACCAAATGTTAGGAGAACTGTATCAATGAGAAGACCATCTAATTTCCGACATAGACCATTGAATCCGAATTTAGATGACACCGGAGCATCCACGTCCTCATTTGTGCCTGAAACACAGTATAATTATGAAGAATAGGAAAAATTGTACATCATTTATTTTCTATTTACGTTGATGGTATTAATATCAACTTGTAAATGTCAATTAGAAAATGTCACATGAGGGTATTAATGTCAATTTAAACATTTTCTTTTTCCTCATTTGTAAAACCACATAATTACGGTCAGGGTATTGTATTAACTTAGGGATTGTAGACTTGAGGGTATTGTAGTCACAATATTAATGTCACATGGCTAGTAGGTTTATACTCGGATTGTAGTGAAATAGGTTTTTGTATTTATTCAATTCCGTACCCATTATTCATAGTTACTTTCCTATCTACGAAGTGTAGGTTTTGACTTTTTTTACACCTATTTATTAACTTTTAGATTGGACAGGACATTGATAATTCGTTCTTCTTCAAGCGGCATGATCAGTATTTATATGTTGTCCTGTGTACATTTATTTCTCAACTACACTTTGTAAACTTTAACTCTAAAAGAACCCACTGCAAATTTACCTTCTAATTAACCATGGCTAATTTACATGTACCTTCTTCCTCGAGTTCATCTTCTGATTCAATAAAGGAGGACAACAATGTTGTTGCTAGGATTGTTCACAACCGTCTAGTAAGGATTGGCAAGGCAATCCAAGCTAGTGAACAAATCAATCGTCGTCGTTACATTCATCGGAAAAGAGAAGAAGGTCATAGACGGATGTGGAAAGACTACTTTGTCGAAAATTCAGTTTACCCAGATTCAATTTTTCGTCGTCGATTCCGTATGCGCCGACAACTCTTCAACCGGGTATTAGATGCTGTTGTGGGTTACGATAAGTATTTTCTCCAGTCCCAGGATGTTTGTAAATCACTTGGCTTAACTCCTCATTAAAAAATTACGGCGACACTATGATGTTTGTCACACGGAGGTGCGGCTGATGCAGTTGACGAATATATACGTATAGGCGAAACAATGGTATTGAAAACTCTGCGTCATTTTTGTTTTGCAATTGTAACTTTATTTAGTACTCAATATACGAGGAAACCAACACCAACCGATGTGGAAAGACTACTCGAAGAGAACAGCGCTCAAGGCTTCCCTGGGATGTTGGGTAGTGTATATTGCATGCATTGGACGTAGAAAAATTATCCAGCAGCATGGCAGGGCCAGTACACAGGACATGTTCGGGAATCGACTATTATTCTCGAAGCAGTTGCTTCTTATGATCTTTGGTTCTGGCATTCATTCTTCGAAATGACAGGATGCAATAATGATCTAAATGTGCTGAACCGGTCAACTTTATTTAATGAGATTCTTGATGGTTGTGCACCTCCAGCTAATTTTGTCATCAACAACCACAATTACAATATGGGCTATTATTTAGTGGATGGTATATACCCACCATTGGCAACCATCGTCAAAACTTACACCGCACCAGATACACAAAAGAAAAAGAAATTCGCAGAAATGCAAGAGGGTGCAAGAAAAGATGTGGAACGTGCTTTTAGAGTTTTACAATCACGATTTGCAATAGTGAAGGGTCCAGCACATATATGGGATGCAGATAGTCTGTCATATATTATGACAACATGTATAATCTTACACAACATGATTGTTGAGAATGAACGTGACGAAGGAATTCTTGATTATGATTATGATCAAATTCCTGACTCGATTGGGATCAAACCAAGCACAGGTAGACCAATTGATGCAGAAGGCTGAATCGTTCGCAATGTCATTCTACATGATCGGCAAAAACATCATGCACTTCGTCAAGATCTTGTGGAGCATATTTGGAATCAATATGGAGATGAGTAGCTGTACTTAGCATGTATTACTATCTATTCCCATTTTCTTGTAACTTTTACTGTGATTAAATAATTATAAACGTAGTTAATGTACTACTTTGAACTATGATATAATATTTGAAGCGTATTGTAAGCCGATAACTATGAGAATAAACTATCGTTACCATATTATAAACACAAGATACATTCGGAATTATAATTTAAAATAATAACATAGGGACCATCTAATTAAAATTCAATTTAATCACACAGGATACTATGGAGCCATATTGTGAAAATAGAATTCTTATTCATTTCAAATTAATAACGTAGGATATATTTGCAATAAAAATTGCATGCTTACATTATATTAAGATAAAATACAAAATTTTGGGCCAATGTTCTTTACCCATCTTTGTAACCTCATTTTTGCAGAATTTCGTTTTGCCTACACATAAAATAATATTGTTGATTCATTGGTAACGTGTTCAGATGGATACGCAGTCCGTTCTTTAATATCGCATTCTCGAGTTTTTATCGCATTCCTCCTATCTTGCGATTCTTTTTATACAGATGTAAAAATGGCTGTTTCTTCGGCCATATCTTTGTATTTTGATGTTTCGGCCACTCTTTTTCCTTTCCTCTTAGTAGCTTGCGACCTGGTGGTCGGGTAAGGGGTGTAGGTGAATTCGTATCAACGGGTATATCTGAGTCTCAGTTGTTTATTGTGGGAGAGTTTTGGCTACCACTCCCTTCACCGGATTGGGTATTTTGTACTCGATCAAACACTTGTGTAGTATGTAATGAAAACTTCGGTTGATCTTTAAGAATCTCATAACATTCATCAAATTTGAAAGCTCTTGTAACCTCCATTCATGTAAATACGTATTTTCTGAATATTTTTGTATATTTCGATATTATAAATTCATTATTTGTTAAAAATCATTTTGGATTTTATATTAAAGTGTTTTTCTAATCGACAATTTATTCATTTCGAATAACGATATGTTTTGATCTTATTTTCTAGATCTTATTGATCAACTATTTGTATTTGAGTCCAAACTATATATATATATATATATATATATATATATATATATTGGGTCATTTTAATAAATTTTTAAACCCAAGTAATTATTTTATTGTATGATTTTATTATTTTTATAATTATAACTATTAATCGTTATTCCTTGATTACTTAATTAAAGTACATTAACAAATTATTTTTCTTTCGTACTTGATCTGATTTTCGTGGTGAATTCTAATTTAATTTCAAGCCAACTTATATTGTTTTCATTTGTATTATTTATCTATTTATTTGGATTTCAATTTTTGTTCATGAGTTATTTGTTCTTTTGATTGAGCTTTTATTGTCGATCCTATTGTTCTCTTATTTATTGTGGGTGTTTTTATTTGAACCCTGTTGATTTTGATCTACCTCCTAATTGAACCCTAAAATCCAATTTGAATTGTTCTTCACCCAAAACCGCTCTTATTGGATCCTAAACCTCTAACCCAGTACTCTAATTGTACTCTCTAAATACAACTCTAATGCAAACCCTAATTTTGCACACAAATCGAAACCTAATAGCCATCTATTCTCTCTCCTTGAGTTTCTCTCTCCTCTCTCCTCTTTCTCTCTCCCCAAACTGAACCCATCTCCTAATCATCTTTCCCTGACCATCTCCGGTGACCCCCGACCTCCAGCGCCCTCCTGTAGCGCCGCCCTCCTCGTCAACACCTTCGGCGACCCCCGCAACCATGCCGCGCCACCACACCCTCCGATCTCTTGCTTTCCCCTTCGTTAACACAGAACCCCAGATCGATACCCCTACGTCTCTGTTTCGATCGACGACAACCACCTCCCGCCATCGACGCGTCGCCCTCTGTCCCTTCGCGCCGCCAGTCAGTGCCGCTAGCGCCACTGAGGTCCCCTTTACTGTTGCAACTGCTGTCTCTTTACTTGGTGCTGTTGCTCTCTCTCTTTTATTGCTTGGCTCTTTGTATGCACGTATATTGCACGTGTTATAAATTGCTAGTTTGTGAGTTCGTTGCTTCGGATTCCTTATCCCGTTATTCTTGTTATTCATTTTCACCAATTAACAGGCAAGTCACCATCCTCTTGAATTGCTAATTGTATCAAATTCAAGTGTATTGAAATTCTTGCAGGTAGATCTTTTTATTATCATATTATTCTTTGTTTATATCTTTCGTTGGGTTTATTGAGGGTTTACACGAGCTAACCCCAATACTCTTGACATCGTGCCAAATTGACTTCAAAAGTATTGAATCTTGCATACAGCATATAATATGGATATTATGGTTACACAAATAGTCAGGATACAAATAAATTATTCTAGAGACAATTGTTAGGTTGCATGTTGTTTGAGCGTTTGATGATTGATTGATGTTAGACTTGTATATGTATGTGTTCTAATTTTTTTTATATTTATCATGTGTTGACACCTATCATGCGAGTTATACAATTTATTGAATGTAGAATCGATACCCAACATGTTCAGTTAATTTATGTTCAAGAAAAATACCCTAAGAACTGTACATGCATGCTGCCCTGAACTTTGATCGCTGTTTTCGAACCAGTAAATGAATTTAAAATGAAATACTTTCTGAATATGAAATTTATCCCCGAGTGTCTAGTTGTCAATAACATCCAGAATTTTTGAATTCTGAGTCTCGTAACAAAAGTTATGCCCATTTTACTACAGCTATGTTTTGACATTTTAGATTTTCAGATTTTCGTACCTTTCATATTCAAACAGTAAAAAGACTGATCAAATGATAAAATTTTGCTATGAAAATTTCCAGATTGTTGCTTAACATGTTTAGGAGCCTAGATTATATTTTTACTGAATTTAATATTGAGTTTTTGCTGATTCAAAAATTAAAACAACAAGATATCAAAGTTCTGCCTGAACATAAAACCTGTAAAGAAACACGTGTTTGACCTAGCTACTGTTGACGGATTCAGAACTTTAAGTATGCATTGGAACTGTACGAAAGTCTAGTTTCCAGATTTTCTGACGGATCCAACTTTCGATTTCTGAGTCAACAGGAAACTTCATTTTTGTACAGGTTGCGCTTGCTGTCCAGAATTCTGGATACTGCTTTTTAATGAATTAATTATTCCTATATCGTATTATTACATGAATTAATGAATGTATGTTGCATTGCATATTATCAATGAGTTATTGTCACTATTTTAACCATCCTATCCATGTTATCAACCTATTGCTTCCCTATTGATACTATCGTTCACCGAATTGTCCATTAATTGCATATTGTGTTGTTGCATTGATAAATAATTAACAAGTCGGGGTTTAAGGGATTTACTTTTGAGTAGTGAACAAAATAGTGACTGTACTTGGAGGAGGGGCCCGTGTTTCCCTAATTACCGTTCCGGCTACCGTTTTATCGTGTGATTGTGGTTATGGCCGTAACCCAATCTATCGTGTACCGTATCGTTGCCGATGACCGTTTCATACACCAAAAGGTGAATAATGTTTACCGTTACCGTTGCCAAGTACATGATCTACCGAGTGACTACTTGAGTCTAAAACGAAATTAATTGTATGCATCAAACCTGTAGTATGGGATGCAGTAGTACATGCATTACTTAGGATTAAAATGAATAATAGACATAAGGATTGACACATCACCGACATTGCATATTGTTCATCATTGTTCCTATTTGTATCCAATCTTGTTTAAGTGATATTGATATTAACCGTTGATTACCGTTACCGAATATTGAATCATTGTTACACCGTTGCATCGATTATTATGTTATTAATTATTATCATCGTCCTATATTATTGATTCCTATTGATCCATTGATTCATTGTTATACCGTTATTTCATTGTTCCATGCTTTCTCTACTTGCTGTCCATGACTTGCTCTAAGGACAATTTTTCTCCTCTTTTTAGATGAAGTGTTTATAGGTGTTGATGGAGAATTACCTGATGGATTGGGAGAACAATATTGGTGAAGAAATTGATCGTATCGCTGCTTAATAATTATTGCTTTGTTATGGAGACTTAATTATTGGATTATTGTTATTTCTTTGTATTGGGATTATATCCCGAATATTGTTATTTATTTCCAGACGTTGGATTATTATTGTATTTGGATATTTTTATTGCTTAATTTCAAGTATTATTGTTCGTGAGATTATTATTATTGCCTGCGCATTCGTTCCGTATTGATTATATTGTTGAGTTAATCGATTAAACAGCTTATGGGTGACATTAGTCATTCGCTGGGCCAATGTCATGTGCTCGTATTCCGTATTTTTGGGAAGCAGGGTGTGACAGCTCTCCCCGATGTTGCCATATATTCTACTCTGGCTTCGCGAATCTGAGACAACATTAAAATTCCAAACGTTATTATGTACACAAATAATACAAATAATGACTTCAAATCCTACTTTTTTGTACATACATTATCTGTCTCGGTTGTTCCGCTATCGGCCCTAGTAGTTGCATTGCTCAATTTTGCTATGAATATGGCTACTTCTTTCGAAATCAGTTGAAATCGACTAGTAAGTGAGCTAACTGTTTTGTCGGTCGGAGTTCCTAATATTACCTTAAACGTAGAAAAAATATGCTCCCAAAACTGTGCCCCGGATTGATCGTTACCGATCAGTGGATCTCGAGTTATACCAATCCAACTCTGGCATAGAAGAACATCTTCCTGAGCCGTATATGCTCTCCCCCTTGCACTTCGGCTCGCCAATGATTTTCTTTCACAAATAACTCAATACAAGACAGAGAGGTAATAGAAACTTGAGATCTGAAAGTTTTTTTAGACAATTGTGATGCTAATATTCGGTTCAGGATGGGTACTATATATACAAAATTTTAGTGAGCTGTTCAGATAAAGAAAGAGCCGTTGGAATGATCTGGGAAAACAAAAAAGAGCCGTTGAATGAAGAGGGGGCAAAATGATAATTCAATTGTGTTTTTTTATATAAAAATCCCAACAGACGGAACTAGAAGTTCTGTCCGACAAATCTGGAAGTGAGGTGAAGTTGCGTCTGAGGTGGTGCTTCGTTTTCCGATTTTTTATTTACGAAAAATTATTTTTTGGAATGGACGCAAGGAGAAGTTGCGTTTGACGATTAAATTAATATTTTTTTAGAGCGACAGAACTCGAAGTTGCGTCGTTTAAATTATGCATAATTCTCATATCTGCTCTAATTTATAGCAATCTACTGTCGCAAAATATGCAAAATATGCATATTTAGCAAACGACTGCAGTGCATTTTTTGCGAAAATATGCATATTATGCATATTTAGCAAACGACTACATATGCTCTTATAGAACACTCATTTTCACTCCTATTTCGGTGTGTATCAACTCCTCCCCCCTTTCATTAAGACCTTGCCTCAAGGTCGAACAAGGAAATCACTTGAACAACAAAAATGGATAGAGCTCTGGCATTTGAAGCTATCAAAAGATGAAAACACTTGAATAACCCACTACTATTAGCCAATATAGCATATTGCCTAGTTCTAGAGCACTTGTTTGTGTCATTGTAGTCTTCAATTGCCTAGGATCTGAAACTGCTAGGAGGCGCTTTCAAATTCGTTCATGGCAAAAACAACATCTTCACCACCACTACTTGTCAGCCCCTTCAAGTTTTTTGGGGTTCAAGGAATTTGAGATATTCCAAAAGTTTATTTTGTCCATTTGCTGCTACCACTACTACCTCAACTCCTACTACATGTTTTATTTCAAGTTCATGTTTTACTTGTCACCTCCTAAGAAGTGAAACATCCTTCAAGTATTGTGGCTGCAGTGCCCAATGCATCACATATTTTCAAATTTTTTTGCCTTGACCTGCTCTCCTAAAAAGAAAACTATGAACATAGACTTTTCTGCCATTTGGCGAGAGACTGGATCCACGACATGTCCTTCTGAAGATTCCTGATTAAATAACATATTACCTCTTGTAGCCCGGAACAACATTCTCTCAAATTGTAGTGCTTTGGATTTACAAATTAGCTCATTAATGAATTTCAATACAACTTTGTTTGATGGTTCTGTTTGTTCATGTAAAGATTGATATTCCAGATCCCTCACTTTATGGAATACAATTTCTTCTAACTCTATATTTGGTCGTACAACATGACTTTGTTTTGAATCCAGTAACCTGCCTGGCTTCTCCAGTAGCTCATTCTAAGTTTGGCATAATCAGTCACCGTTTGAATTAATTTCGAGAAGTTCAGCCTCATGTTCAACTAACTATACCTCCAGATGCCCCAGATCAATGGCCAGCTACAATGCAGGATGAGCAGTGCATGTCACTCCAACCTTGCTGATTTGATCATTGAAAAATCTCAATTTCCATGACATCTTACGAACACCGGATTAACAAATGTTTTTTGAAGGAGGCTATTGTCATGATTTAACTTGTAAAGCCCCATAATTTTAATACAATATTTTGAATTAATAAATAATTTTTAAATCAATTTATTTAATTATTCTGAATTTTCGAAAAGTTGACATTTTCACACGTGCAAATATTTTCGAAGTGTGAATTTAGAATTATGAGTTGATAAACAAATTCTATTAATTTTAATTGAGTATATTTGAATTTTTGGGTTTTCTCTAAATAAAGAAAACTACTTTTGTAAATTTTTTAAAGAAAGGGGTTTTTGTTGTTGTAAAAAGTCGTTTAGGGGTGAAAATTTAACTTTAAAATTGTTTAGCTGCATTTATGGCTGGTTATTCAGTAGAAGGCTTTAATTAATAAGATTATATCCATATTTGATTGATTTTTATTGATTTAATTGAATAAATATATAGTTACACAATTTTGAGATTGTTGGGAACTTTATTGCAAATATTTTTTCTGGAGAATAAAAATTCAGAAATTTTATTTGGAAAACCTAATTTTTATTAGTAGATAATAATTCTAAATTTTCTGAATTTTTACGAATATTTTATGACTTGTTTGCAAATATTACAAAGAGAATGACTTTTGTGTAAATTTGCCACTTGGAGTAAAAACTCCCGATTTCGAATTTTCTGGGCTGCACATGTTGGTCGGCCAAAATCAAGAGAGTTAGGAGATTTTATTTTATTTTATTTTAAATTGATTTGATTTAACTAATAATTGGAAGAATCCATATATGTAAATAAATAATTTCCTTGAAGAGTATTTTTGTAAACTTTGTGAAACCCTAAAACACTAGATCCCGGCCTATATAGGTGGGGGGGGGGGGGGGGGGGGGGGGGGGGGGGGGGGGGCGCAGTCGCTATTCCCTATTGTGAATTCAAACCTATTTTTCTCATTATTTTCTTGGAGTTTTTTGTGGCTTGGATCTTGGATTTTCGCAAGGAAGAGGATTGAATCTTTTTTTATTATTTCCTTCAACTTGGGACTTCTTCAAATTGAGATGAGTAGTTATTCAATTTTCCTTGTTGCATTTTAATGGTAGAATAGATTGATGTGCTAGGTTTTGGATGTGGATCTATTGAATGAATAACATGCATTGTTGATTCCTATTATGAGATGAAGTTTTGATGAAATATTTTGTTGTATTTTTGGTGAATTTATAGTGGGTTGAAGCTTGAATTTTTATGTACAATATGGATTAAAATCACCACAAAACACATGTTAAGTATTAAGAACCTAGGTTTAGGTTTCAGGGTTAAACCCTGGAGCTAGGGTAAGGGTTTGGGGGTGTTTTGGCTCTCGAGTGAACAGTAACCCGCGGATTACTGTTCAACCCGCAAAAGCAGCTGTTGTTGTTGGCTTGTGTTGAACTCGTTTGGGTTGTCTTCGAAGAGTTTTTCGTGCGTAATTTGTGTGCTATGATGGGGAAACTCTAATATATATATAGAAGCATCTATATATGGGTTTAAACAAATGTATATAAGTGGGTTGATCGAGTTTGGATGAGATTTCAAAGTTGTTTTTGCTCTAGACTGCTGTCTATTCCAAATTGGAACGATATTTCGGCATAGTTACTGATGATATTACCTAAAACTTACTAGTATAACGCACGTGCAATGCACGCGTACATAAAGCATATTCACATGATTTGAAAACTTGAAACATAAAAAATAACAACTATATTTTGTGCAAGGGCAATAATTTTAAACAAAATAAGTGCAGCATGAGAGTTAACAATCTTTGGCTAGAACGGCTTAAAGTGAATCAGAAACATAAGCAAACATCATCAGAAAAAATAGTTGTTTTAAATAACACAAATAGCATGATAATGTAACAGTAAATAATTGATTGGTCAAAAAGTGAGACGTCCAAACTCTAATTGCAGTCATTGCTCAGATTCTAACAAACTTGTACTACAAATAATTATTTGATAGAATCAAAGCATTCATCGATCAAATACACTCTACATAATATTTGTTCTTCAATCACGCTAAAACATTTGGTTGTGCAGTAAACAGTGGCATCAGCATTCCTGCAACTACCGCCATAAATTCTAATACATAAAAACATCATTCTCATTGATTGAGTACACTGCTAATCAGAAGTTTGTGTTTGTTTCATGTGGCGAATCTGGAGAACATTGCTTACTGTTAATTTCTTCATAATACAATATATACATAATTAAGTACATATCCAAATAGAGTGAGGAGCCCCAAGGAGATGCATTGCTACAGCTAAAAGCTCAGCCCCTGCTAACCTAAGGGAAAGAATACAAATAGTTCAATCAATGAATGTGTAGCTTAAATGTAAAATGAGTAGTCAAAGCACGATCGGTTTTATTACCTCTCACATTCCATGATTCATTATGAACAATTTGATGAGGATCAACAATGTATACTACTGGCTCCGCCTGGTTTCTCAGGAGAGGAACCCTTGTAGGTATGTAATCTTCGTCATTGTCGTAGTAGCTGCCACGGTCGGATCCAAGAGCTCTTAGATGCATGGCTAAGAATATTGACATTGCCTACATGAGAATAAAGATAAGTGTTAAAGGAATAATGATCACTTTATAGGAAAATGGTGCAACTAAAAGCTCTATGCCTCTATCAAGTAAATTATAACTGGAAATTAAAGGTCGAACTTCTAGAGGGTGTGCAGGCAATCGAGTTTTTTCATATTAAGTGCCAAAACAAATACAGAGTGGAGAGTGGAGAGTGGAGATTTGCAGACAATGGTAGAGCTCTGCCTGTGATGAAATCAAACTGAAACTCAATCATAAACATTACTGCATGCTAAGAATTTAATTAACTGAATCGAGTTTAATCGCCCAAATAGGAGGATAACAGTCATACAGACATATGTATGAGCTCTTCACTGAGACAGATGGGATAGCAATTAGAAAAGTCTTCTACCAATCTACCTTCAGAAAACATAGAGTAGTGTTTATTGTTGCAATTTCAAGTGACATTATCATATTTCATTAAAAGAAGCTTGAAGTAGAAAAATACTATTAATTAGGAAGAGCTTCTATATCATGAAAGAAAACAGGAGAAACCTAAAAACTAATATATCTAAGGTCAGAAAATGAATGTAACTAATTAACTTTTACCTAACCTAATACTACTCTTTATGCATTCACCCAGACCTTAGGGTGGTTAATTGATCACCTTAAGGTGTACTTGCATCCGCCCCTATTCATAGAGCTCAGGAATAGACTCAAACCACTTTTAAGTTGGCCAAATTAACCATGCATTACGAAAGAGTTGGGAACAGATGCTAGAAAATTCCCCGGAGGTGGATATTTGAGTAGCATCAATAGTATAGCCACACAGATAGCCAATAAGTTTCTAATCTGCTAGCAGCCTGCATTCCTCTTTCTATTTATTCCTCATTCGGTTGTCTTTTTTGTTTTATGGTATTAACTGAGACTCTAAATAGTGATGAGAAATCTGAAAGACAATACTTCAACCATGGTGCACGCAGGTTAACGTACTTACCCATGTCGCCGCTTCTTGTTCTTTGTTTTCCCTTTGGAATACAACTTATCCTGGCTGGGACTTATACCATCTTCAATCTCTGTTGTATCAGCTGCAGAACACACAATTTATTCAAAGAAAACTTGGATAAGAAAGAAAATAGTAAATAGTACCGAAAATCTGCAGAATATTTTAAAGTTTTATATGACCATCAGTTTTTCACATTAAAGATCCTGGAAATGCAAAAGTCCAAAGGAAGAAATGTAATTGAGAAATAATTGGCAAAGAAGGTGCAAGAGAAACAAACATATAAACATGCATCGAAGAGAATATTACTTGGCTTATCTCAAGTCAGTAACTCACCATTAGATGGCTTGTCCAAATACAATCCAGCTGCCATCCAATACTTCATAAAGTTCTTTTTCACCCGTTTCATTAGGTCTACTATATAATCACCCTTGTTATTGTACTTATAACAGTTGTCCCAGATAAATTGCACATCTTTAAAAACATCCTCAGAATTCATGTACTTATTTCCACGTTCAAGATCATTACATATTGTGCCAAAGTCCATGGGGGTATCTATGATGTCAAAGTAATCCTGCAACATAAAGGCATAGCATCTACATCGTAATCATGCATGCAGTATTGGTAATTGTTCAATAATGCAATTCTCCATATAAAAGAATTTATCTTTTTGAAAAATATTAACTCACATAGACCTAGATTATTAATCTCTACGGTTGCAGCCAATTGAGTGTGAGAAAAATATTAAATAATCAGAATCCTTCCACTTATATTGAATAAAACAGTAGGATGCAGTTTCTAAATTATCCTCTAATTTCCAGTTATTTGTATATATGTACTGCATAACCATGAACATGAATGAAATAGCAATAGAAGGCACTAATTTAAGATACGTAAATATCATTTGGCAACCTATCAAGCTTGGCAAAATATCATCCAAATTTATGTTCTTCAACTTCAATAAAAACAGAAAACAAAAGGTAAGAGTTCCAATTGTTGACAGGTCACCTTAAGAAGAGCAGTCATTTGTTTCTCATTCAACCTCTTTGAGTGCCTCTTTGAACAACTGACTGCATAGTGCCATGATCATCCACAGGGAATCTATTGAAATATAAAACAAAAAAAAAATCGGAAGAAAAAAATAGATAAAAAAAAGTGGACAACTCAAAGTGGACAACTCAAAAATAGTCATAAAATTAAATAAAATGCTCATAAGAAAAGATATAGTAACTCAATAGACAGTCGTATTATTTTACCATTTAATTTGAAGTTCCATGACATTTCATCAATACATCCTTGTAGACAACATTTTTTGTATATATGCCTTCCCGATTTGCTATATCTCCATTCTTGATTAAAAGTTTTGTAGAAGATCTCCAATGTTGATTCGCCCCCCATTGTGATTCGCCCCCAAGCACCAGCAAGCTATAAAGGAAGAAGTGGACAAGCTCCTTAGAGCCCGGTTCATACAAGAAGTAAATTATCCCGAGTGGCTCTCCAATGTTGTTATGGTTAAGAAGGCGAATGGAAGTTGGAGAATTTGCATCAACTTCACTGACCTGAACAAGGCATGCCCCAAGGATCCTTTCCCTCTCCCCAGCATCGACACCTTAATCGACGCTACTTCGGGCCATGAGCTGCTGAGCTTCATAAATGCCTTCTCCGGATACAATCAAATCAGAATGTTCCCCCCGGATATCCCGAAAACATCGTTCGTCACAGATCAAGGCCTTTATTGCTACCGGGTTATGCCATCCGGGCTCAAAAATGCTGGTGCCACCTACCAGTGCCTCGTCAACAAGGTCTTTCAGAACCAGACTGGCCGAAACATGGAAGTGTACGTTGATGATATGTTAGTCAAAAGCATCCATGGGACCGACCATGTTGCCGACCTACAAGAAGCCTTCGACGTGTTGAGGAAACATGATATGAGACTAAACCCGAACAAGTGTGCATTCGGGGTCTCATCTGGTAAGTTCTTAGGCTTCATGGTCAGTCAAAGAGGGATCGAAGCCAACCCCGAGAAAATCAAAGTCATACTGGTTATGGCTCCTCCTATAAGTGTGAAAAAGGTCCAAAAGCTTACAGGATGCCTCGCGGCCATAGGGTGCTTCCTTTCTAAGTCAGGAGAGAAGTGTCCTCCTTTCTTTAAAGCCCTCAGGGGGGCTAAGGGGTTCGAGTGGGGCCAACAGCAACAAGAGTCATTCGACCAACTGAAAGCCTATCTGGTCAACCCCCCACTCCTCAGCAAGCCTATTCCCGGGGAAACACTCTACCTCTTCCTCGCTGCTTCCAAGCGAACCCTCAGCGCTGTCCTAGTGAGGGAAGAAGACAAGGCTCAGAAGCCTATCTATTATGTGAGCAAGGTTCTCAGAGATGCCGAGCTCCGCTATCCGAGATTGGAAAAGATAGCCTACGCCTTGGTAATGGCAGCCAGGAAGCTCTGCCCCTATTTTCAATCCCACTCGGTGGTCGTTCTTACCGACCCGCCGCTCAAGCAAGTCCTGCACAAGCCCGAGACCTTTGGGCATCTAATGAAGTGGTCGATCGAGCTGAGTCAGCATGACATATCTTATCAGTCTCGGACCGCTATCAAAGCTCAAGCTCTGGCTGAGTTTATCGTAGAAAGCACCATCCCGGAAGTGAGTCAAGCCACAAATGGGCCACCCATCTGGACAGTATATGTAGACGGATCTTCTTGCGCCGAAGGGAGCAGAACCGGAGTCATTCTGGCAGGCCCAGATGACTTCGTTCTCCAATACTCCCTCCGCATCAACTTTAAAGCCTCCAACAACGAAGCTGAGTCTGAGGCCCTGATAGCAGGCCTGGGTCTGGCTCGCAAGGTAGGGGCACAGCAAATCCGAATATTCAGTGACTCGCAGCTGGTTGTGAATCAGGTCTTAGGAGAGTACGAGGTGCGAGACGACCAAATGGCTAAGTACCTAGCCAAGGTCCGAAGTCTTATGGATTCGTTTGAAGAGACACAAATCCAGCGGATCCCTCGAAAAGAAAACTCCCAAGCAGATGCCCTCTCCAAATTAGCCTCCTCATCACTCCAAGGTCTCGAGCAGACCATCCTAATCGAAGTACTCCTAAGACCAAGCATAGAAGAAGAAACCCCCGACTCGATGGAGTCGCTGCCCGTCCAACTCCGGGACAACTGGATGAAACCTTTGATAGAATTCCTTAGGGATAGGACCCTTCCCCAAGATCCAAAAGAAGCCCGCCGAATCCGAACGAGAGCAAAGTACACCCTTGTTGAAGGAGTCTTGTACAAACGCTCCTATACCCAAGTAGATGGCAGACCCTACTTGAGATGCCTCTCCCCGGAAGAAGCCTCATATGCCCTGTAAGAACTCCATGAAGGCATAGGTGGCGCCCACTTGGGATCAAGGTCCCTCGCCAGGAAAGTTTTAAACTACGGGTATTTTTGGCCTACACTACTTTGAGATGCCGAGCAACACGTCCGGCAATGCGGCCCTTGTCAGCAGTTCTCCAACATCCGTCGCTTACCCCAAGCACAACTCACATCTCTCTCAAGCCCGATTCCCTTCGCAATGTGGGGAATGGACTTGCTAGGTCCATTTCCGCCAGCTCCAATCCAGCTGAACTTCCTAGTCGTGGCAATCGACTACTTCTCTAAGTGGATCGAGGCCAAACCTCTGGCCACAATTACTGAGAACAAAGTGCTGCAGTTCTTCTGGAGAAATGTAATCTGTAGGTTCGGCATACCTCGGGTCCTAATAACAGATAATGGAACACAGTTTACAGGGGTAGCGTTCTGATCTTTGTGTGAAGACCTCGGCATATAGCAATGCTTCTCCTCTATCTCCCATCCTCAGTCCAATGGTCAAGTAGAGAATGCCAACAGGTAGATCCTCTCCGGCATCAAGAAGAGATTAGATAAGGCCGCCAAGGGCTTATGTGCCGAACAACTTCCTAACGTATTGTGGAACTACCGCACTACGAAATGGACCCCCACAGGAGAGTTGTCCTTCAATCTCACCTATGGGTCCGAGGCTGTGATCCCTGTAGAAGTTGGTCTGCCATCCCCTTGCCTTATTGCTTATGATGAAGAGCAGAACGCCAGCGATCTCCGAGCAAATTTGGACCTGATTGACGAGCTCCGTGAAAGAGCTTCAATTCGCCAACAAAATTATTGAAGAAGAATCGAGCAGGCCTACAACAAAAGAGTCCGTCCCATAGATCTCAAAGAAGGGGACTTGGTCCTCAGGAAGCTAGCTATCTCGTTCCCCAGCCAAAAGAGTAAGCTAGCTCCGAATTGGGAAGGATCGTACAAGGTTTCCAAGGTAGTCCGGCCCGGAGCATATCGTCTTGAAGACCTCGAAGGCAGAGAGATACCAAGGACCTAGAATGCCGACCATTTACTGAAGTACAAAGAAGGTGTTTGAACGCCTTTCCGAGTACCTTCAAATGTCGAGCCATTCCTATCTTTTTATTTTTTTTGTACTTGCTTCTTTATTTTCTCATTGTAATAACGGCTTGCAACTCAGAAGCAGCCGATTAGCAGTTATCAATAAAGAACTTCTTTCCCCTGATGATTCTCTTGTGATTATTTTACCGCTCTGTTTAAGACCTTTAATTGCTTTTACTCGAACGACGTGTTCGGAGTCCAAAATTTGGCTCGATTCTGCTTCGCAAGCTCGCTCTTAAGCGAGCTAGAAGTGGTTTGCCATTCGGAACTGCTCCCACAACCGTTGAAACTTACTCGAACGACGTGTTCGGAGTCCAAAACTTGGCTTGATTCCGCTTCGCAAACTCGATCTTAAGCGAGCTATAAGTCATTGGCCATTCGGAACTGCTCCCACAACCGTTGAAACTTACTCAAACGACGTGTTCAGAATCCAAAACTTGGTTCGATTTCGCTTCGCAAGCTCTCTCTTAAGCGAGCTAGAAGTGGTTCGCCATTCGGAACTGCTCCCACAACCGTTAAAACTTACTCGAAGGACGTGTTCGGAGTCCAAAACTTGGCTCGATTCCACTTCGCAAGCTCGCTCTTAAGCGAGCTAGAAGTGGTTCGCCATTCGGAATTGCTCCCACAATCGTTGAAATTTACTCAAACGACGTGTTCGAAGTCCAAAACTTGGCTCGTTTCCGCTTCGCAAGCTCGCTCTTAAGCGAGCTAGAAGTGGTTGGCCATTCGGAACTGCTCCCACAACCGTTGAAATTTACTCGAACGACACGTTCGGAATCCAGACCACTAGGCTGGATAACTGATGAAATTTCTACAACTATACTAGACATGGGAGAAGAATACTTGGAGGAGTGCTTGAATGAATGCCCCATTGCTTCACTTGGCTGATAACTGATGAAGATATTCAGGCATACATTCCTGAGCGACTTGCATTCCGAGCTGCGTATTGGAGAAAAACGACTTTCTCCCCAAAATTCGTGCAAGATCTCGATCAGACAGCACAGATTGGACCACGACCACAAAACGACAAGATAGCATTTTCTCATGATCCACACCGTCTTCTACATCGAGATCCGTGCAAGATCTTCAGATGGACGGTTCAGATCGTGCCACGTCCCTCGGGACCCAAATTCGAGCGACTGGCGATCCGAGCTGCGTATTGGAGAAAAACAACTTTCTCCTCAGATTTCGTGCAAGATCTTGATCAGACGGCTCAGATTGGACCACGGCCAAAAAACGACAAGATAGCATTTTCTCGTGATCCACACCGTCTTTTACATCGAGATCCGTGCAAGATCTCGATCAGACGGCACAGATTGGACCACGGCCACAAAATGACAAGATAGCATTTTCTCGTGATCCACACCGTCTTTTACATCGAGATCCGTGCAAGATCTTCAGATGGACACATCCGATAGAGCCACGTCCCTCGAAGTTCAAAAGTTTGGCGAGACCCCACTTCTACTCCTCGCTCTTAAGCGAGCTAGAAATGGTCTGCCCTTCAGAAACACTCTTACAACCATAAGGGACTAACTGAACACGCTAACACACAAGCACAGAGGGATAAAAAATCTCACTTCTATAAAGTTTAAAGTTCAAAGATACTCGAATTACAAGACCAGCTACTCTTATCTACGACAAGTTACAAACTTCGAAAGGCTAAAATTACAAGACTACTTCAACGACTCCTAGGAAGAGAGATGTTCCTCTTAAGAGACAGGCGGGGACGGTGCACACCTTGTCATTGCGATCCCGCACTCGCTGAGGTCCCCAATCCGACAAGCTTAGTAGTGTCTCTTAGTGTTGCGCTGGCTGAGGCTTCGCTCGACGAGATAGCCACCCCACTTTGGGCATCACCTGGACTTCGCCGAGCAACATGCGAACGAGTCGCAAGCTTGTAAAAAGAAATCCCTCGCTCATTCTCTTCACGGGTACACGAAGTGCTTCTGACGTTGATCGGTCTCGAATGGGGCTTGAGGCGAGCAATCTCCGCCTTTAGCTCGACAATTCGTTGCTTCAGGGAGTCGTCCTTCACGGCTATCTTGAAGTGAGGAAGCTGAGTGGAGCCTTCGGCACCAGAACCATCGGCAATAATTCGACGGAGATGAGTAACCTCGATGCTCCTATCGACTGTAACCCTATTCAACTCATCGACCTCCGCCGTCAACACGTCGCGCTCGGCCAACAACTTGCCCACCGTCTCTGCTAATTCTTCTTCCTCTGCCGAAAGCTCTTCTTCTACTATTTTCAAGTGGTGAACCTCGACCAGCAGTTCGCCCCTTTCCTCCGTAACATCAAATAGCGCCTTCCGGAGCAACTCCACCTCACCTTCAAGACGAACCTTGCGAGATCGTTTCCTTAGTTGCTTCAACTCGGAAAGACACTTCGCCAGCATCACCATGAGATGATCTAGCTCCAACTCGCTCTTGAGAAAGCACTTTCGACTGCGGGAGAGGGCCAACTTTGTTGCTTTCAAGCCAACCTGAAGACAAGAGGCTTCAACTGCTGAACTCGACTCGACGACCTAAGAAGCGAAAACATATCAACACAAAGAGCAAAAGGTGTTTTCAACACTTAGCAAAATTTTCAACAACAAGGCGTTCACAACACTTGAAATCTCAGACACTTGGCCAAAGTCTCAAAAAGTTAGTCGTTTTCATTAAAATCCAAAAAGAGTACATGGGAGCGGTGGCCAGTCCGCAGTTCGGCGTTACAACAAAAAAAACAACAAAAAATAAAGGAAGAGGCGATTAAGTCAGGGGGCCACCTCATGGCGTCGCTCCGAGATATCCTCGCTCGGCACAGTGACGAGCGCTCCCCCGACATTCACCTCGTCCTCGGCGTTCTCCTCGGCCTTTTAGCCCTATTGCTCGGGCTCGATCTCCGCCAGAGGAAACAGCTCCTCGCCCTCTATGAGATCGTAGAAGTAATACGAGGAGCTATCGAAGTCGGGGATGCGGGCCGCCACATGCTTCAGCGCTCAGGCATAAGCCTCCTCCATGTTTGCCATCATGTGGGCTTCGGACTCATCACGAACCGCCTTCTCGGTCTCCGCCACCTTCATCGCCTGGCCATTCAGTGCCTCCTCGGATGCCTTTAAGGCCTTGGCCAGCTCCTCCTCGAGGCGAGCCCTCTCTTTCTCCAACGCCTCAACCTTGGCAGTCTCGGCTGTGGAGTTCTTCAACGCCTCGGCGAGCTTCGTCTCGAGGGCCCCTACCTCGGCCGCACACAAAGCCGAGAGTCGCTGCTCGGCCTCGAACAGCTTGACCACTTTGGAGCGCTCTGACCTCTCCCGATCGTTCGCCAGGTTCATCTCCTTCTCTTGCTCGGCGAATAGCTCGAGCATGTGGCCGAAGTGGCAGAGAGTCTGCGAGCAGGACGAAGGAAAAGAAGCGATTAGAACCGAACGAAAAAACTTGGAAAATTTATTGGGTTGTCATAATCAACTCATACTTACCAAGCTATCTCCACGGCATCGTCGCCCACAGTGCCGGCCTTCAGCGCGGCACGGTCCTTCGGGGTCGGCAGGTGCTTCACCGCCTGCATGCACATTTCTGAGTCACCGAGGAAACCGTCTACCTTCATCACCCTCCAATCGAGGACGAAGAGACGCTTGTGCTCCTCGGTGAGGATGGCCTCTGCCTCGGCAGTAAGCGACGACACCTCCAAAGCCAGAGCTGCGCTGACAGAGAACACCCCGCTCGACGAATCCGAGGCTTCAACTGAAGGGACCTGAGCAAGCGGTTCCGAAGGAGCCTCGGTCACCGGCTCCACAACGACCGAGGGTGCCGAAGGGGCTTGTACTGTTCGGCCTGAAAGAGGCCCTGCTGTGGTCCTCTTCCTCTTCCTTGAGTCCGTGTCCTTTGTCGCGTGACTCTTTGCCATTAACGCCTTGTAATCCATGCCGGGGGTTTTTGCATACGAAGGAAAAACTGAGCAAAGGAGTTAGAAAAAAAAACAAACACTAAAAGACTCAGACTAGCAAGAAAAAAGAAAGAGAGCGTACTGGGGTCGATCAGACTGAGACCTCCACCGAACAAGACCCCCTCGATGATATCCTTCCAACTGAGGGTCGGAAGCCCGAGGATTTTCACCACCACCTCCTCTTCCTCTCTTGTAATCTTCGGCACTTTCTTCTCCCACTTCGGTACCCCATCTTTCCACAACATCGAGAAGCCCCACGGCTCGGGACCACGGATGAGAAAATACTTCTCCTTCCAGTGTTTGATCGAGTCTGAATTCTCGATCAACTTCACCCCCCCTCGGCGACAGATAATTCCGATCCTCCATCTTGCTCATCCGACAAATGCGATAGAGGCTCCGAAGCAGAACGAGCTGCTGTTGCACGCCGACCGCCTGACACTGAAGGACGAAGGCGATGACATGCTACCACATGTTCGGCATAAATTGAACCGGGCTCAGGCCGTACCACTACAGCACCTCGACCACGAAGGGATGCAGTGGTAGCCGAAGACCGGTGTTAAGTGCGTTGTATGGGAAGATGCATGTGTCCGCCGACGTCCCCATACACGCTCGGAAGCCGGGGCCGGGGAGTAGTAAGACGAACTCCTTCGGGATGCGGAATCCCTTCCTGATCCGGTGCAGATCTGCCTTGGTCAAAATTGAGGGGATCTCATCCACTTCGGAAGGATCCCTCGGATTATTCTCCTCGTATGCCGGAGCCATCCCATGCACTACCTTCTCTAGGATGTCCTCGGGATAACTCCTTACTCCCCCAACACTAGACAATGCGGACGGCAGCCGACCCAGCTCTCCTGCCTCCCTCAGAGTCTCAATTATCGTCGACTCCCCGACAAGATCAACCACTTCCTTCCCCTTCCTCAGCTTCACCACTACTGTTCGGCCGGTGTCTCGGTCCGAGGTGGAGGTCTCGTCGCCAGAAAAAATTCTAACCATTCTCAAGAAGAAGGGGGAAAGACTAACCTTGAAGTGACGTGTATGGCCGGAAAAGATTGCTGGAATTCAAACTCGCCTTGCCACGAAAGCTAGTAGCGCCGCTCGAGAGCAAAAACACCGCTAGCAAAAGTAAAAGCAAAAGTAAAAGTGAAAGAATGAGATAAAGAATGGAGGAGGTGAAAACTTATAGTAAAAGAAATGACTCTTGGGCTTTGTAACGTAAAATTGTGACTCTTAGGCCCTCCTCAAGACGTTAAAGAAGGCTAAACGACAAGTAGAGAAGAGCGACAATGGTTCATAAGGGTAACGACGATTCAGACTAGGCCACACCGCTCGGCAATTAAATTAGCTCCAAGCCGCCGAGGCACTCTGCCGAGCTATCGAGAGGCACCTCAGATCGAGTCACGTCCCTCGAAATCCAAATCCGAGCGACTGGCGATCCGAGCTGCGTGTTGGAGAAAAACAACTTTTTCCCTAAAATTCGCGCAAGATCTCGATCGGACTGCACAGATTGGACCACGACCACAAAACAACAAGATAGCATTTTCTCGTGATCCACACCGTCTTTTACATCGAGATCCGTGCAAGATCTTCAAATGGATGGTTCAGATCGTACCATGTCCCTCGAAATCCAAATCCGAGCTACTGGCGATCCGAGCTGCGTATTAGAGAAAAACAACTTTCTCCACAAAATTCGTGCAAGATCTTGATCGGACGGCACAGATTGGACCACGACCAAAAAATGACAAGATGGCATTTTCTCGTGATCCACACCGTCTTTTACATCGAGATGTAGAACCCCGTATTTTCAAATATTATTTTAATTATTTGAAAAATTGAATTTAAATGATTTTTGAGGATTTAATTGATATTTTCTAAAAGATTTATCTTTTGTACACGTGCAAAACACGTGCAAATGACTCTTGAGAAGTTTGAAAAATTAAGATTCCTTTATGAAAAATCATTATTTATTATTTTGGAATTATGTAGTATTTTTCCGGATTTTTCTGAATTTAATTAGTACTATTTGCAAATTTTAAGAAAAGAAGGACTTATTTGCAAAATTGACATTTTTAAGGACTAAAATGCAAAATTGGTATCCTGGACATTTTAAACAGTATTGGTTAAGATTTAGAAGTATATTTTCATATAAATCCTAATTTAAATGAATTTTAGATGAATTTCCAAGAGTAGATATATATATATACGAGTAATTGTATTTTGAAGGGATTGTTTTGCAAATGTATTTCCTAAACCCTAATACTTGATCCCGGCCTATATAAAGGGAGTTTGCAGCCGTCATTCGCTGCACAACTCAGATCTTATTATATTTCTTATTCTCTTGGTGATTGAAGAAGAAGTTCTTGGATCTAGCAAGAGGAAGGCTTTTGTGGATTCTTCTTGATCTAAAGGTGAGTGATATGGACTTATTTTGTTTATGTGTATGATTGCATGCTGTTTTGTTTGATGTATCCGTATCTTGTATGAAATCGATGCCATGGTTGTTATTCGTAATATGCATGAGAAATCTATGAAAGATTAGTAGATCTCGATTGACAATTCTTGATTTGCTTGAAACATGATAAGATTTGAGTATAGTTATGAAAATAAGAAAATGGATGGATGAATCTCTGGAACTTGGGATTACGAATTGGATTAGATTTGAGTTGAGAAAGAAATTTGATATTGAGATAGACTCCAGTATTGATTATTGATTTCAGACCTAATTTGTGAGATCTGTAGGCCGACAGTCGACTGGGACTATGTATCAGTCGACTGGTACGACCCTATTATTGTATCTTCAGATATTTGAGAATCGTTCGGGACAGTCGACTGGGAATAGTGTCAGTCAACTGGTCTGTGGATTAAAACATGTTCAGTCTTTTCGGGACAGTCGACCATGACTTGTATAAGTTGACTGTTGTTTCTTGAGATTTATTGGTAATTGTTTCGGGTAAGTCGACTGGTGGTTTATTGAGTCGACTTACTGCACTTGTTATAATCTTGAATATTGGTTCTCGGGAAAGTCAACTTATTACAGTATAAGTCGACTGGAGCTGATTAGTTTTTCATGATCTTGAGTGTTCTTGTTATCTTTAGTTCGTTTGTAGATGAATATGTGCGTCGGTGTAAGAGTCACTATTAGTGATTGCATGCCGGGTATGTATTCTATCTATACCCTCTTTAGTTTGTTTGTAGATGAATATGTTCGTCGGTGTAAGAGTCACTATTAGTGATTGCATGCCGGGTATGTATTCTATCTATACCCTCTTTAGTTTGTTTGTAGATGAATATGTTCGTCAGTGTAAGAGTCACTATGGGTGATTGCATGCCGGGTATGTATTCTATCTATACCCTCTTTAGTTTGTTTGTAGATGAATATGTTCGTCGGTGTAAGAGTCACTATGGGTGATTGCATGCCGGGTATGTATTCTATCTATACCATCTTTAGTTTGTCTGTAGATGAATATGTTCGTCGGTGTAAGAGTCACTATGGGTGATTGCATGCCGGGTATGTATTCTATCTATACCCTCTTTAGTTTGTTTGTAGATGAATATGTTCGTCGGTGTAAGAGTCACTATTAGTGATTGCATGCCGGGTATGTATTCTATCTATACCCTCTTTAGTTTGTTTGTAGATGAATATGTTCGTCGGTGTAAGAGTCACTATGGGTGATTGCATGCCGGGTATGTATTCTATCTATACCATCTCTAGTTTGTTTGTAGATGAATATGTTCGTCGGTGTAAGAGTCACTATGGGTGATTGCATGCCGGGTATGTATTCTATCTATACCATCTTTAGTTTGTTTGTAGATGAATATGTTCGTCGGTGTAAGAGTCACTATGGGTGATTGCATGCCGGGTATGTATTCTATCTATACCCTCTTTAGTTTGTTTGTAGATGAATATGTTCGTCGGTGTAAGAGTCACTATGGGTGATTGCATGCCGGGTATGTATTCTATCTATACCATCTTTAGTTTGTTTGTAGATGAATATGTTCGTCGGTGTAAGAGTCACTATGGGTGATTGCATGCCGGGTATGTATTCTATCTATACCATCTTTAGTTTATTTGTAGATGAATATGTTCGTCGGTGTAAGAGTCACTATGGGTGATTGCATGCCGGGTATGTATTCTATCTATACCATCTTTAGTTTGTTTGTAGATGAATATGTTCGTCGGTGTAAGAGTCACTATGGGTGATTGCATGCCGGGTATGTATTCTATCTATACCATCTTTAGTTTGTTTGTAGATGAATATGTTCGTCGGTGTAAGAGTCACTATTAGTGATTGCATACCGGGTATGTATTCGATCTATACTATCTTTAGTTTTTGTGGATGGATACATGGGTATCTAATCTATGACATTATTGGTGATCGATTGTTGGACATACATCGTGGTACTGAGATTTATTGACAATTGGGCATGATCGGAGACGTGAGGATTATTGTTGGTTCTGATCAGTCGACTGGTTCCTAAGACAGTCGACTGTACCGTACAGTGAACTGTACTATTTTGAGAGTAATTTGATTGAAGGATATTGATCGTTGGTATTGTTTCTCGACTCGGCTTCATGCATGTACTGGCCTATCGTTCTTGTTTTATATTACATGTTCAGTTTATGCATTTTTGTTCAGTACATGTTGTTTGAGAGTTTATGTTTATTTTTATTTATGTTGTTGTTTATATCACTCACACCATTTATGGCTGACCCCGTAGTTTTGGGGGTTAGAGTTCAACTCTAGCCTCACATGTTGCAGGTTATTGCTTAGAATTGGAGGCTTGGATGCTTGGGTTAGCTTTAGAGAGTATGAGTGAGATGATAGAGCCATGTGTAATTTTGTAAAGAATAGTGTTGTAAAAGAATTATTGTAATGTAAGGTGTTTGTATTTCCGCTGCAATTTGAAAAGATTATTGTAATAAAGGTTTGGAATAAAATGATTTGAGTTTTTGGCTATGTATGTTGTTACATTGAAGTGGATCGCTGGGAAAGTGCCACGTATTTTCTAAAGTTTCGTATTTAGAAATTCGGGGCGCTACAGAAGTGGTATCAGAGCATGCTTCAATAGTAATAATAGACATAGTATGAAAACCAACCTAGGTGTGGACACTAGAGAGTGAGTACCTAGGTGTGGACATTAGAAGTGTGAGTATCACATAGAGTTAAAAATATGATGTTTTGTTTGAGGTCATGGTATGGTTATGGTCTTACCATAGGATATTGATATGAGTTGGAATCGTGTGGTGATGCTCTACCTCTACCCTCGTTTTGTAGTGATCAGTATGGTGGCATCCAGACCCAGGGACGAGGACTATAATGGCGATGGATCTGGCAGTTCCCGAGGAACTGGAATTGACCTTGAAGCTGAATTCGCCAGGGTGTATCAGACGTTGGACACGCTGATGGCAGATAATTTGGCGCAAATTCGGAACCAGGATCGGAATTATAGGATTGGACAGGTGTTCATTAACGCTGATTCCACCAAGCAGGGCAAGTTTAGTGACCCAGCACCGATGACACCTGCAACTCGGGAAGTGATTTGTTACTTCTGCAAGGAGGCAGGTCATTACCGGTCAACATGTCCAAGGTCAGCAAAGAAAATCAAGCTCAGCAATCCAGTACAGGAGGCACCGGCAACTCAGGAGGTGACTTGTTATTTCTGCAGGAAGACAGGACATAAAAGGAGGGAATGTCCGAAATTGGCAGAGCAGACTTGTTTCCATTGTGGTCAAGAAGGACATATTCGACCAATCTGTCCACAGCTGAAGGAAGAGAATGCAAGGAAAAGAAAGGATCTGAAGCAGGGGCGAGTGTCCGCACTGGCTGAAGAGGATGCGGGCAATCCAGAAATATGATCTGTGGGTGCAAGAATTTATTCTTTCGTATTAAGTAAAACTTTATTTTGGAAATAATTGAAGATTGAGTATTTTCTTCATGTAACAAGTTTATTTGGATTAATGGAATAAAGACAGAGTTTTATTTAATACTGTTTTCTTGCATGAAATTGTGTCGCCCATTGATTACTAGTCTTAGTGTGGATCTTAAGGTGATTCCAGGCAGGTCTTGAGGTGGCTATCCTTAGTCATGTCCTTTCTAAGGAGGGAGTGGCCGCTGATTCTCGGAAGGATGTTGGATGCAGGAGTTCAGTAGTCGTTGCAGCGTGGCTTTATCAGAGTCGCGCAGCGGAAGTTTGATTTTCTGAATTCTTTGCATGATTTGTTTCCTATGTATGATGTGTTTGTTTTGCTGGAATGCATTCTTTGGTGTGACTGTATTTCCTAAGATTTATGTTTCTACCCATAAGTTTTCAATCATTATTAGTGGGTTGTTCGGACCTTATTAGCCGTAGTTCTGAGGACAGAACTCTTCTAAGGAGGGAGTGATGTAGAACCCCATATTTTCAAATATTATTTTAATTATTTGAAAAATTGAATTTAAATGATTTTTGAGGATTTAATTGATATTTTCTAAAAGATTTATCTTTTGTACACGTGCAAAACACGTGCAAATGACTCTTGAGAAGTTTGAAAAATTAAGATTCCTTTATGAAAAATCATTATTTATTATTTTGGAATTATGTAGTATTTTTCCGGATTTTTCTGAATTTAATTAGTACTATTTGCAAATTTTAAGAAAAGAAGGACTTATTTGCAAAATTGACATTTTTAAGGACTAAAATGCAAAATTGGTATCCTGGACGTTTTAAACAGTATTGGTTAAGATTTAGAAGTATATTTTCATATAAATCCTAATTTAAATGAATTTTAGATGAATTTCCAAGAGTAGATATATATATATACGAGTAATTGTATTTTGAAGGGATTGTTTTGCAAATGTATTTCCTAAACCCTAATACTTGATCCCGGCCTATATAAAGGGAGTTTGCAGCCGTCATTCGCTGCACAACTCAGATCTTATTATATTTCTTATTCTCTTGGTGATTGAAGAAGAAGTTCTTGGATCTAGCAAGAGGAAGGCTTTTGTGGATTCTTCTTGATCTAAAGGTGAGTGATATGGACTTATTTTGTTTATGTGTATGATTGCATGCTGTTTTGTTTGATGTATCCGTATCTTGTATGAAATCGATGCCATGGTTGTTATTCGTAATATGCATGAGAAATCTATGAAAGATTAGTAGATCTCGATTGACAATTCTTGATTTGCTTGAAACATGATAAGATTTGAGTATAGTTATGAAAATAAGAAAATGGATGGATGAATCTCTGGAACTTGGGATTACGAATTGGATTAGATTTGAGTTGAGAAAGAAATTTGATATTGAGATAGACTCCAGTATTGATTATTGATTTCAGACCTAATTTGTGAGATCTGTAGGCCGACAGTCGACTGGGACTATGTATCAGTCGACTGGTACGACCCTATTATTGTATCTTCAGATATTTGAGAATCGTTCGGGACAGTCGACTGGGAATAGTGTCAGTCAACTGGTCTGTGGATTAAAACATGTTCAGTCTTTTCGGGACAGTCGACCATGACTTGTATAAGTTGACTGTTGTTTCTTGAGATTTATTGGTAATTGTTTCGGGTAAGTCGACTGGTGGTTTATTGAGTCGACTTACTGCACTTGTTATAATCTTGAATATTGGTTCTCGGGAAAGTCAACTTATTACAGTATAAGTCGACTGGAGCTGATTAGTTTTTCATGATCTTGAGTGTTCTTGTTATCTTTAGTTCGTTTGTAGATGAATATGTGCGTCGGTGTAAGAGTCACTATTAGTGATTGCATGCCGGGTATGTATTCTATCTATACCCTCTTTAGTTTGTTTGTAGATGAATATGTTCGTCGGTGTAAGAGTCACTATTAGTGATTGCATGCCGGGTATGTATTCTATCTATACCCTCTTTAGTTTGTTTGTAGATGAATATGTTCGTCGGTGTAAGAGTCACTATGGGTGATTGCATGCCGGGTATGTATTCTATCTATACCCTCTTTAGTTTGTTTGTAGATGAATATGTTCGTCGGTGTAAGAGTCACTATGGGTGATTGCATGCCGGGTATGTATTCTATCTATACCATCTTTAGTTTGTCTGTAGATGAATATGTTCGTCGGTGAAAGAGTCACTATGGGTGATTGCATGCCGGGTATGTATTCTATCTATACCATCTTTAGTTTGTTTGTAGATGAATATGTTCGTCGGTGTAAGAGTCACTATTAGTGATTGCATGCCGGGTATGTATTCTATCTATACCCTCTTTAGTTTGTTTGTAGATGAATATGTTCGTCGGTGTAAGAGTCACTATTAGTGATTGCATGCCGGGTATGTATTCTATCTATACCCTCTTTAGTTTGTTTGTAGATGAATATGTTCGTCGGTGTAAGAGTCACTATGGGTGATTGCATGCCGGGTATGTATTCTATCTATACCATCTTTAGTTTGTTTGTAGATGAATATGTTCGTCGGTGTAAGAGTCACTATGGGTGATTGCATGCCGGGTATGTATTCTATCTATACCATCTTTAGTTTGTTTGTAGATGAATATGTTCGTCGGTGTAAGAGTCACTATGGGTGATTGCATGCCGGGTATGTATTCTATCTATACCCTCTTTAGTTTGTTTGTAGATGAATATGTTCGTCGGTGTAAGAGTCACTATGGGTGATTGCATGCCGGGTATGTATTCTATCTATACCATCTTTAGTTTGTTTGTAGATGAATATGTTCGTCGGTGTAAGAGTCACTATGGGTGATTGCATGCCGGGTATGTATTCTATCTATACCATCTTTAGTTTGTTTGTAGATGAATATGTTCGTCGGTGTAAGAGTCACTATGGGTGATTGCATGCCGGGTATGTATTCTATCTATACCATCTTTAGTTTGTTTGTAGATAAATATGTTCGTCGGTGTAAGAGTCACTATGGGTGATTGCATGCCGGGTATGTATTCTATCTATACCATCTTTAGTTTGTTTGTAGATGAATATGTTCGTCGGTGTAAGAGTCACTATTAGTGATTGCATACCGGGTATGTATCGATCTATACTATCTTTAGTTTTTGTGGATGGATACATGGGTATCTAATCTATGACATTATTGGTGATCGATTGTTGGACATACATCGTGGTACTGAGATTTATTGACAATTGGGCATGATCGGAGACGTGAGGATTATTGTTGGTTCTGATCAGTCGACTGGTTCCTAAGACAGTCGACTGTACCGTACAGTGAACTGTACTATTTTGAGAGTAATTTGATTGAAGGATATTGATCGTTGGTATTGTTTCTCGACTCGGCTTCATGCATGTACTGGCCTATCGTTCTTGTTTTATATTACATGTTCAGTTTATGCATTTTTGTTCAGTACATGTTGTTTGAGAGTTTATGTTTATTTTTATTTATGTTGTTGTTTATATCACTCACACCATTTATGGCTGACCCCGTAGTTTTGGGGGTTAGAGTTCAACTCTAACCTCACATGTTGCAGGTTATTGCTTAGAATTGGAGGCTTGGATGCTTGGGTTAGCTTTAGAGAGTATGAGTGAGATGATAGAGCCATGTGTAATTTTGTAAAGAATAGTGTTGTAAAAGAATTATTGTAATGTAAGGTGTTTGTATTTCCGCTGCAATTTGAAAAGATTATTGTAATAAAGGTTTGGAATAAAATGATTTGAGTTTTTGGCTATGTATGTTGTTACATTGAAGTGGATCGCTGGGAAAGTGCCACGTATTTTCTAAAGTTTCGTATTTAGAAATTCGGGGCGCTACACGAGATCTGTGCAAGATCTTCAGATGGACAATTCAGATCGTACCACGTCCCTCAGAATCCAAATCCAAGCAACTGGCGATTCAAGCTGCATATTGGAGAAAAACGACTTTCTCACCAAAAATTCGTGCAAGATCTCGATCAAACGGCTCAGATCACGCCACGCCCACAAAATGACAAGATAGCATTTTCTCGTGATCTGAAACTCTGACCTCGTGATTCACGCCATGATGAACGGTCCAGATCTCCCCACATCGCTCGGAATCCCGATCCGAGCGACTGGCGATCCGAGCTGCTCACATGAAGAAAATAATGCCGCTCGGAATTTCGATTCGAGCGACTTACGATCCGAGCTGCTCACATAAAGAAAATAACGCCGCTCGGAATCCCGATCCGAGCGACTGGTGATCCGAGCTGCACATTTGAAGAAAAATGCCACCGAGCAACTCTAACCGTCAGATTGTCTCAATATTCGCACCGAAAGATGATGAGCGGCTCAGATCACGCCACGTCCACAAAACGACAAGATAGCATTTTCTCGTGATCTGAACCTTTAGCCTCGTGATTTGCGCCATGATGAACGGCCCAGATCACCCCACGTCGCTCGGAATCCCAATCCGAGCAACTGGCGATCCGAATTGCTCATGTGGAGAAAATAATGCCGAGCGACACCGGCCGTCAGATCTTCTCAAAATTCATGCCTCGATCTGATGAACGGCCCAGATCACCCCACGATGCTCGGAATCCCAATCCGAGCAACTGGCGATCCAAGCTGCTCATGTGGAGAAAATAGCGCCGAGCCACGTCGCTCGGAATCCGAGCAACTGGCGATCTGAGCTGCTTATGTGGAGAAAATGGTGCTGAGCGACACAGGCCGTCCGATCTCTCGGAACTACATGCTGATGCGAGATGGGCGGCCCAGATCGCACCACGTCATAAATTATATTAAAAATTAATTTTTTATTTATTAAAATCGAATTATTTATTTAAACATTGCGAAAAAATAATTAATAATTCTAAAAAATAATTATAAATTCAGGAAAATATTTTTGAGCCCCTGTGTAAATAATTATTGCTTAGAATAATTAATTAAGGCCCCTGAACAATGAATCACCGCTTCGCAAAATTAAATAAATGGTTCGAAAAATAAATAAAAATTAAGAAAAATCACCAGAAGCCTAGGAAGGCTCAAGAACAACCTTCAGCACGCAACCAACACCAAAAACCACTATAATACCTCATAGGAAGGTCCAACACCCCTCATTTGGACTCCGATACAACTCCGCAAGTCATTTAAACAGTAAAACTACTCCTCAAAGGTTGATCAAACTCAGTCTTCGGGAGTGGGGGGCTCGTGATATGGCTAAAAATAAGGTTAAATCGGAACCGTCCAAATCGGGCACGAATCTTAAAGCTCACGGGTAAAATGGTAATTTCACCTACAAACGGATCCGAAATGGGTACTGGGTCTCTTTTCCAAAGACCCAACGACCCACGACCGGACCTATCTCAACTGGGTGCAGGTTCCAACCCGCAAGAAATCCAGTCCAACTGGATAGAATTAGGGTTTATGATTATACTTAATCAACGGCCCTGATTCCTTCTATCCATTCACTGGGAAGTAGGGATTTGATCTTATCCCGAAACTGGTCCCTAAGGCAGCTATAAATACCCCCCATCCCCCACTGTTACCAGGTAATCAATCGTTTGCCAATCAAAGCTCATTCATAATCTTTCTGATTACTAACTTGAGCATCGGAGGGTGCGTCACTGGGATCAACCCCAGTGTTTCGCACTTTTTGCAGGTCAATGGCAGGAGATCATGGTCAAACTCCGATGGAAAAGGTTTCAGGTTTGACTATTCAACATCCCAAGAATCCACAAATCTATCTGTTTGCCCCCACACCGATTTCAGTGGTAATAAAGCACTTCATTACTAGCCGCGAGGCTGAATAAATAAATGCTTTCCTATTGGAATTAAAGCAAAGAGACGAAGAACTGTTGAAAGACTTTGTTAAGGGCTTCACAGTCGAAGCAAGGTCCATCTCCTCCCTGGACTCGTCAGTGGTGGTAATATTACACTGAGCTCCTAGGAAGGAGTGACAAATATGTCAGAGTCGAGGAAGCTCTTTGTCCCCAAGGCAAGAACGATTCACCTTTCGGAAACAAATGGAAGAATACAAGCGAGGAAGGATCAAGGAAGTTTGAGAAAGACGACGTAAGTCAATGCTGTCCTCCAACACCATGCTTCGATAAGTTCACTCCCTTAGTACAAGTGTGCCTGCCATTCTCATAGCAGTTAAAAAAGACGAAATAGTCTGTCCTCCTCCCAAGATGTCCACATCTAGCAAAAGAAGAGATAGAAGCAAGCGGTGCACATTTTATAGAGATCATGGACACACCACCGACAACTGCCGAGTTCTCAAAGAAGAACTTGAAGGCCTGATTCGGCAGGGCTATCTCTCTCAATTTGTCCAACAAAACAATAACGCTGAAGCCCCTTTGGCATGTGAGGCTAATAAACGTCGAGAGAGGCCCTCCAAATCGCAAGACTCAGAACACATGGTCATTATCCACTCCATTCACAAAGGTCTGATGGGGGGAGATTCCAACTCGTCCTGGAAAGCATTCATCAGGGAAGTCAACTTGGTACATAACATCCCTCGTGCCAAGAGCACCGGGGTCCCGATATCTTTCTCCGACGAGGAATTAGAAAGTGTTTGAACACCTTACTGTGATGCATTAGTCATAAACCTTTGCATGGGGAATCATGAGGTACGCCGCATCCTAGTGGACAATGACAGCTCAGTAAACATCATTTTCAAGAACATTTTCAACTGTCTCAAGCTTTCCACAGATCAACTCAAGCCCGTCGGCTATACACTCCATGGATTCTCCAGTGTCCCCTTTCAATTAGAAGGAATCATCACACTCGATGTGACAGCAGGAAAAGCCCATGTTATTAGAATGGAAGCACTGGACTTTATGGTAGTCGATGTCAAAGCCGCATACAACGCAATATTTGGCCGTCCAAGCCTGGCGGCTTTTCATGCATTTGCTTCTGCCTACCACATGAAAATGAAGTTTCCAACAACAACATGTGTAGGTCAAGTTGTAGGGAGCCAACTGGCAACACAACCATGCTACACTGCTACAGTGGGGGACTCGATTCTCCCCTTCGACACCATAAAGCTACTGCCAGAAGCCATCGCACTAACTCCAAGACCGTAAACAAGCTTGAAGCCACTGCCATCGATAATTCTTCTAAGAACTTCCAAACCACCAGGTCCAAAATTGTCCTCATCAAAATACAGTAATAGACATGAATTCCTTGTTCAAAGCCACTCTGCTCATCCAACAGAAAGAGAGAGTCATACCTAAACACATTGGCGAACTTGAAGATCTCATTTTCTCTTTGCAAAACAAAGGGAGGCTCACTCCAAAATAAGCATGTCCAGGCAATGTCTACCAAGTAGTTCGCCTAGTGGATCATCAACTTGAAGACCCGGGGGGCAATGTGTAGCGCACCAAATTTTCAATAAATAAAATTAAAAATAAGTGGCACAATTTTTAGAATCAACTTCAATTGCAATCATAAACACAATATCAAATACAGGAAAAATTAAAACTTGTTATTACATCCTTTCTTCTTACAAAACACAGCAGAATTAAATACATTAATTACAAATCTTTACAACACATAGAATCTTCAATTTGCATTTATACTCCAAGCTTTATTTATATCGATGCAATCCATAACCGAAAACCCTACAAAAGTCTATTGAAAGTGGGAACGTCAATTAAATGCAACTGACATCAACTATAGTAATAGTGATACTTCTACATCTCACAATCACAAACTTAATGCATATTAATATAGCAATAATAAATGATCCATAAACAATAATAAATAGAACATAGAACAACAATAAGTGGAGAACAAAACAACAAGTGAAGCTAGGCTAAGTGTCAAGTGTATGAGATGAAAACAGAAAACAAGCATGCACAAACAAGTCAAGAAACACAAATGCATGTGATGATTTGTAATGCATACTTGTCGGATTCTATGCATCCCATATGTAACGCTCCGATTTCCATACACTGGAAAACCGTGATATAAGCCAGGATCTTTTTCTTCAACTAGCCACAATACACAGAAAAATATGAAAATTTAAAATTTTTTATTCAACACAAATGTATTATAAGTCCGAATGTTATAAAACTGCAATACATTACATCAGTGTTACAATAATGCCATACAAGCCCAAGTGTTACAACTTTCAATAAAAATTACATCAGAGTACAATGAATAATATATAACACTCGGTACTTTCACTTGGATGCTTCTCAACAATTAATAAATTTACAATAGATGTTACAATGGTACCCAACATATATCACAATTGAAATCAACACTTTGCTTCTCTTGTCTTGAGTCATCCTGAATCCTGTACCTGTAGTTTTGCAATCCAGTACCTATTGAAATGGGGACGTGATGTGCCTAATTTATATATATATATTTGTACTCATTTACCCATTAAAATTGCTTGTTTTCGTTGATATTGTTTATAATTCATCTTATAAGATTTCAATTAATTAATTATTTTCGAAGAAATAATATTTTTGATGCAAAAAGTAAAGATTTGTGGAAAAAATCAACAAACAAAGTAAAACTATGGATTTATTAATTTTTATTGTTTTGTTGAGTAAAAGTGCGATAAATAATTTTAGAAGGATTTTAATGAGCTAATATGATTTTTAGTTTAATTAATTTTAAACTAATTAATTTTATTTTTAAATCCTAAATTCTGGTCTTAATTTGTGTATGCAGTAGCAAGTGCTTGCAAGAAAAGGAAAAAGAAGAAGAAAGGAGAAAGAAATAAATATCTGGGTTTAAAAGAAAGAAAATAAATGAAAAGAGTGGAGTTTTCTGCAAAAGTGCAAACCCTATTCTCTCTCCCGTTCCTTATAAATATATGCCAAGGTTGGAGCACACGTTTCAAGAGGTGACGGCTACCAAATACTTAAAAAAAAAAAAGTAAGAGAGAGAGACAGAACTCAACTGTCTCTCTATCTCTTGCAGTCAGATTGAAGACATCGAAAAGGGATCAGAGCTCCTGGGTGGCGACGCAGACAGTAGGCGGGACCCACACGCAGTCAGCACAGGCGTGACAGGCCTAGGACGCTGACGTGGTGGCTCGGCTCAATGCTTCGACAGCGACGGCTCTGACGCGACGCATTTTCTGCAGCGCTGATGTGGCAACGCAGTGCTGATGTGGCGACGCTTTTGGCTCTGATTTTGAGATAGAGAATAGAGAAGAGAGAGAAAGTCACTTGGGCTCGGTTCTAGGAGTTCGGTTTGCATTATTTTTATATCTTTTTGTATATCTTCTTCTCTAATTTTATGATGCAATCCCAAACAATTTTTGTTAGTTGCACTTGAATATGAACTAAATTTATTTTTCTAGAGGCTAAGATGTAGCCTAGTTTTGTAGAACACAATTTTAATTCCTTATTATTATTCTATTTTTCCTGGTTGTGTTTTGATTTTTATTCTTTATGCGTACAATTGGTGGATAGACATTTTTATGATTCCTTAAATCATGAAGAGACCGAACTGGTGATTTGTGATTAATAAAAATTAAATACCGTTATTGGAGGACGTGACCGTTAAGAAATCTAAATTTTCAATTAATAATTTGATGGATAGGCAAATAATTAGTTGAGAATAATTTTTAGACTACGTGGTTAGAGTGGTTAATATTTTAGGATTTTGGTCTACAACTTGGAAAGATAATATCTTTATTCATAAGGAGTTATAATTTGTGTGTGTGATAAACGAGGTGAAATCAAGAGCCCTAGAACTAATTTTACCATTAACAAATCACAAAAGCTTCACAGTTTCACAGCCCTCTCCCTCTTCACAAATTTAGTTAGTTTTAATTAGATTAATGTAATTTAGTTGTTTTATCATTTATAAATTTCGATCTTCCAAATAGTAATTAAGCTAGTAAATTCGGTACTCAATAAAATATCTAGTCCCTGTGGGTTCGACACTCTATTCACTTAAACTATACTACTTGTTGCGATTTTGTACCCTTGCAAATATTCACATCAAGTTTTTGGCGCCATTGCTGGGGACTAGTTATTCTTTTATTGATATTGAAAATTGCTAGATTATTGCTAGTTTGGATTTTTGTATTTATTTTTGTTTTATTATTATTTTACATCTTTATTTTCTTTTGACTAACTTTTACTTTTATTTATTTTTCTTATTTTATTTTTTTTAGTTTTTTCTATTTTTTTCTTTTTCAGTACTTATATTTCAAGACATTCACGTATATTATCATGGGGAACGATGAAAACAGGCCTTTGAGAGACTATGCTATGCCTTCAATTTATGTATCAAGCATAAAGAAGCCTGTTATTGAGCTAACGATTTTGAGATTAAACCGGCAATGATTCTAATGATTCATCAGACTGTTCAATTTTGAGGACTACCACACGAGGATCCTTATGCTCACATTGAAAACTTTCTAGAAATTTGTGACACTTTCAAGCACAATGGAGTATCAGATGATGCAATTAGATTGAGACTCTTTCCTTTTTCACTACGAGATAAGGCGAAGACTTGGCTACATTATCTACCATGAGGTAGTATTACTACTTGGGAAGGACTTGCACAAAAATATTTGGCTAAGTATTTTCCGCCAGCAAAGACAGCAAAACTAAGGAATGATATTGTCACATTTATTCAATTTGAGACCGAGTCTTTGTATGATACATGGGAGAGGTACAAAGAGTTATTAAGAAAGTGTCCTAATCATGAACTACCGAAATGGCTGCAAATGCAAACATTCTATAATGGTTTGGGAGTTACACATCAATCTATGGTAGACGCAGCAGATGATGGTGCACTGATGAGCAAAACTTACCAAGTAGCCTATGATATTTTAGAGGAGATGGCATCAAATAATTACCAGTGGTCTCTAGAGAGAACAATGCCGAGAAAAGTGGCTGGAGTTTTTGAACTTGATCCTTTTTCTACATTAAATGCAAAAAATAATATTTTATCTAAACAAGTAGAAAATATGAATTTTAATGCTATTTAATCTAATATGATTTGTGATCTTTGTGCAGGAAATCATTCAAGTCCAGATTGTCAAGTGGGGAACCCTTTTGCTCCATCAAATGCCGAACATGAAAATTTTGTGTCAAACTTTCAAATGCAAAACAATCATTATGCAAACACATACAATCAAGGATGGAGAAACACCCCAAATTTTCATGGAACAACAATCAAGGAGCAGTTATACCACCTCAAAATTTTCCATAGCAAGCAAAGAAGCCAACACTTGAAGATATGTTTATGCACTACATGCAAAGGGCAGAACAATACATACAAAAGACAGATTTGGCAATTCAAAATGTTGCAACTTCAACTTCGGCTTCCATCCAAAATCTTGAGGTAAAAATTAGTAAATTTTCAAATATTCTTAATGAAAAAACTGCAGGAACATTACCAAGCAACACAGTTGTCAACCCCACGGAAGATGTCAAGGCTATAACACTAGAAAGCGGGAAGACAATTGAGCAACCACAAGAAGAAAATGGCGAACAGAATGTGGTTGAAAAGAAAAGTGAGATTAAACAAATTATGGAGGAACAAATTCAGCTTGAGCAAGTAATGTATGATGTTTTTAATTCCATAAAGATTCCTCCTGAAGAACAGTCATCTATTCAAGTAAGTGAAACTAATTTAATTGTGGGCGAGAAACATAAGGCTAAATTTGAAAAATCACCAACCAAAGTATGTCCAACAAATTCAGAAACTTTTGAAAATGAAAAAGAAAATATTTTTGAACATGTTATGTACTTGGATGCTGCACCTTCTATTTATTCATTTTTGCAGCATAAATTCAAAGAGGTGGGGGAATCAAAGACATCATCATCACGAAGGAAACGCCTCAAAATAGAGCTTGAACCTGATCCACATCTGAAGAGAAGAATTAGAAAGAATGTTTTAATGTTGTTGGATCTTAGCGTTACATAATCATCTCACCCCCATGTCTGGCTGAAGACTTAAAACTTAGCACTTTTTGGGAGGCAACCCATGTTTTCTTTTATTGCATTTAAATTTGATTTATCTTTTAGTTTATTTTATTTTAATTTTTGATTTTATCTTGTAGGATTGCACAAGTATGAAAGTCGCCAGGACGGAGCTGTTTTGTACACCTACTATGATGGTTGTTTTTTAGCAATCTAGAGTCAGAATTTGGAAACCTGATTTAAAGAAAAATTGTAGACAATTGTCTTAACTTTCCAGCAAAAAAAAAAAAAAAAAAAATCAGCCCATTTGGACATCTACAGCTCCAGATATCGCCAAAATATTGAACGCCTCGCGTGCAGAAATTTAAAGACGAATCAGGGGAGAAATTCTAAACTTTTTGCATTCTTTTTGTTTTTCTTTTTCTTTTCCATTGAGGACAATGTGATATTCAAGTTTGGGGGAAGGGATAAAAATTTATTTTTATTTTTTTTAAAAAGAAAAACAAAAGAAATTTCAATTAGGCTCACCATTACACTTTTGAGTCCTTTATTGTGATAAGCATTGAAATAATTTTTTGGGATAGACAATTGCTTATAAAAAAGAGTAAGCATACTTATTTACTTTAAGATTATTGAGTTTCAAAATTCCTTACAAAGTTGTATGAGTCATGCTATTATACATAAAAGACAAATGTGATGCTTTTTCTTGTGATTATCCCCTTTGATCTAGTCCTAAACAGAGTTTAAGTAAATAGAGTAATAATGAAAAAAAAAATAAAAAAAAAAATATATATATATATATATATATATATATATATATATATATATATATATATATATATAATTTATGAATAAAGTCATTCTACTCCAATGTTTTGAGTTGCTTAGTAACTAGGGGTATTTATCACAAATGTTTACTTTTACGTCAAACGGCAACTTGAAATATAAGTATGCAAAGCACTCTAAGTTTGTTACTTGTTGAGTAACCCGGTGAATTCATCAAAAATATTTTGCATTCGCGTCAAAAGGCAAGTGACAACTTAGAGAAGAGACCAAAAAAAAAACAAAAAAACTACTCTAGTTTGCTACTCGGTTTGTAGTAGTGAGAAGGGATAATCACAGATTAAGTTGTTACATACTACAATTACATTAATTGCATGAAAAATACGATTGGGTTGGGAATTATGAATAAATAATTGCACTGGAGAAAGTGGGTATGCTTAGTTTTACTTTATTTGTTATTGTTTATATTTTTAATTGAAATTTTGATGCTTGCATGATAAGATCTCTTGGTGTGATGGGTTGAGTCTATTATTATTATTCCTTTGTTCATGAGGGGGTATTTGATGTGTCTAATTTATATATATATATACATATATATATATATATATATATATATATATATATATATATTTGTACCCATTTACCCATTAAAATTGCTTGTTTTTGTTAATATTGTTTATAATTCATCTTATAAGATTTCAATTAATTAATTATTTTCGAAGAAATAATATTTTTGATGCAAAAAGTAAAGATTTGTGGAAAAAGTCAACAAACAAAGTAAAACTATGGATTTATTAATTTTTATTGTTTTGTTGAGTAAAAGTGCGATAAATAATTTTAGAAGGATTTTAATGAGCTAATATGATTTTTAGTTTAATTAATTTTATTTTTAAATCCTAAATTCTGGTCTTAATTTGTGTATGCAGTAGCATGTGCTTGCAAGAAAAGGAAAAAGAAGAAGAAAGGAGAAAGAAATAAATATCTGAGTTAAAAAGGAAGGAAATAAATGAAAAGAGTGGAGTTTTCTGCAAAAGCGCAAACCCTAATTCTCTCTCCCGTTCCCTATAAATATATGCCAAGGTTGGAGCACACGTTTCAAGAGGTGACGGCTACCAAATACTTAAAAAAAAAAAGAAAGTAAGAGAGAGAGAGAGAGAGAGACAGAACTCAACTCTCTCTCTCTGTCTCTTGCGTTCGGATTGAAGAAATCGAAAAGGGATCAGAGCTCCTGGGTGGCGACGCAGACAGTAGGCGGGACCCACACGCAGTCAGCACAGGCGTGACAGGCCTGGGACGCTGACGTGGCGGCTCGGCTCAGTGCTTCGACAGCAACGGCTCTGACGCGACAGCTCTGACGCGACGCGTTTTCTGTAGCGCTGACGTGGCGACGCTTTTGGCTCCGATTTTGAGACAGAGAATAGAGAAGAGAGAGAAAGTCACTTGGGCTCAGTTCTAGGAGTTCGGTTTGCATTATTTTTATATCTTTTTGTATCTCTTCTTCTCTAATTTTATGATGCAATCCCAAACAATTTTTGTTAGTTAGAACTTGAATATGAACTAAATTTATTTTTCTAGAGGCTAAGATGTAGCCTAGTTTTGTAGAACACAATTTTAATTCCTTATTATTATTTTATTTTTCCTGGTTGTGTTTTGATTTTTATTCTTTATGCGTACAATTGGTGGATAGACATTTTTATGATCTTTTAAATCATGAAGAGACCGAACTGGTGATTTGTGATTAATAAAAATTAAATACCGTTATTGGAGGACGTGACCGTTAAGAAATCTAAATTTTCAATTAATAATTTGATGGATAGGCAAATAATTAGTTGAGAATAATTTTTAGACTACGTGGTTAGAGTGGTTAATATTTTAGGATTTTGGTCTACAACTTGGAAAGATAATATCTTTATTCATAAGGAGTTATAATTTGTGTGTGTGATAAACGAGGTGAAATCAAGAGCCCTAGAACTAATTTTACCATTAACAAATCACAAAAGCTTCACAGTTACACAGCCCTCTCCCTCTTCACAAATTTAGTTAGTTTTAATTAGATTAATGTAATTTAGTTGTTTTATCATTTATAAATTTCGATCTTCCAAATAGTAATTAAGCTAGTAAATTCGGTACTCAATAAAATATCTAGTCCCTGTGGGTTCGACACTCTATTCACTTAAACTATACTGCTTGTTGCGATTTTGTACACTTGCAAATATTCACATCAGGACGTCAATACATATACTGACACTTTAAAACTGATGACTAGCAGCAATTCTCAACTTTAAACAATCAGATTGATGAAAAGAGAAACGTGTATATATAATTGATGTGTCAGTGTATACTATGACTTAGACTCCAATGCAAGATTAACTAATGCAAATATGCTTTTATTCTAATGCAAGCAAGTTTTCGAAACAATATGCCGCGCATAACAAGTCGTTTCTTTATACATAGGGATTTGAACCCGCGCCATGAATTCTACTCTTGTACTCAACCTGCTTCTGAAGATACAGCGTGACTGATGAGGTTGCTCTGAAATGGTCTAATCCTGCCATTCGCAGTCATATAGTGGTGTCTCCGTTTGTCACTATTGCCCGGCGTGCCAGACCTCACTCAAAAATTTGACGAACGCAGGGTAGGTATCCGCAACACAGGTTAGCCCGAAGCATCCCATGTGGCCCCATTAGTAGATAGCCGTAGTCTATGGCTTGTTCGCCTTCCTTGATATAGAGCATGATGAAGTTCCGGGGGTCCATCCCCTAGCTCCGACAGGAATCTCTCCCTCCTTTATCATGGCACTTTAGAAATTAACAGACGAGATACGGATCCCGTGCTCCCAACTCATGAGAAGGCACAGACCATATCAGGGCCACTAGGGCGACTGCCCAGGGGCCTACTTCAGGGGAGGGGCCCAATTTTTTTATAAATATAATAAATTAATGATCTTATAATATTATAATGAATTAATGGGTTTGTAATTAATTTTTAGTGGAGGGCCCAATTTAGTAATCTCTCTCTCTTTTTCAGTGTCACTTCAACTTCTTCATTTTTTTTGTCCAACCTCTTCATCTTCTTCAAATTCTCTCTCTCTCTCACTCGCTTTCTCTCTCCCCTTCCGGCATCTTCAGATCTTCTTCAAATTTTCAATTGAGAATTTTCGTTTTTTTCTTTTACAGAGTTTTTTCTTAGCAGGAGTTGTAGTTGGAGTTGTAATCATGGTGTCTCGGGTATTAGAGGTGTAGTTGGAGTTGTCGGTCTTCTTAGCAGGGCTGCAGGAGTTGTTGGTCTTCTTAGCACTACTCTGGTAATTCAGCCCTCTCATGTCATTTTTTTTTAATTAATAGAATTAAGAATCTCTTTTGTGGGTTTAGGAGGTACTGAGGTAGAAATCACTCCAACAATAGTATTGTTGATTGATTTTATTGTTAGGCAAGCTTAGTAACCAACTGAAATTTGAAGCTTATTTATATGATAAGCTTGATTCATGGGACCTTGGCCTTATATTTTAGATGAGATGTGATATATATATATATATATATATATATATATATATATATATATATATATATATATATATATGTTGCCGCTAAATTTGGTGTGGGGGCAAACAGATAGTATTTGTGGATTCTTAGGGAAACTGAATAGTAAACCTGTATACCTGTTCCGTCGGGGTTTGATCGTCGCTCCCGCCGTAGACCTGCAAAAAGTGCGAGACACCGGGGTTGTTCCCGGCGACGCACCCTCCGACGCTCAAGTCAGTAATCAGAGAGATTATGAGAGAGCGCAAAAACTGGAGAAAGATTGATTACCTCTTAATGGAGATGGATGGGGAGTATTTATAGGCGTCTTAGGGAACGGATTAGGAATGTAATCCCCGTGATCTGATAAGGAATATTCTCCTTGTGATCAGATTAGGAATGTAATCCCTAATCCCCAGTGGAGGGATAGGCATGAATCAGGGCAGTTGATTAGGATCTAATCGGGAGCCTTAATTCTATCCCTCTGATCGGGCTTTATCGCTGGTGAAAACTTGCGCCCGATTGAAGCGGATCCGTTTGTGGGTTATTGGGTCTTTAACGGAGAGACCCAGTACCCATCTCAGACCCTATTTGTAGGTGAAATTACCGTTTTACCCCTGGGCTTCAAGATTCGTGCCCGATTTGGACGGTTTCGATTAACCCCCATTTTTAGCCATATCACGAGCCCCCCACTCCTAAAGGCTGAGCTTGATCGGCCTTTGAGGAGTAGTTTAACTGTTTTAATGGCCAACGAAGTTGTATCGGAGCCCAAATGGAAGGTTTTGAATCTTGAAGGAGGTAGCTTGGTGGTTTTTCAAGTGGATTGAGCTCTGAGTCGCTCCTGAGCTCTTATGGTCATGCGGTGTCCTTGCAGGGATATCCTTTTAACTTTGCGAAGTGTCAATTCGTCGTTCGGGGGTCCAACAAGATTGTTCTTGGCAATAATTGCTCATTTGGGGGCTAGAAAATGCTTCCCTATCTTTACAATCGCTTTCCAGGGGTTCTTCCTTAATTTCCCAAATTTTTAATTATTTTTTCGCGATCTCTTGGCGGATGGTTCGACCTTTTTCCTTCGTTGAGGGGCACCTGTGCTCGTATCATGCTTCCGACCCCTTCTAGAGTTCGCTGACTAGGGGACCGGGGTCTGTATGCGGTTCGGCCCATCTTTCCGAAGAGGGGGGAGAGTTCGGCATGGTTATGAGTGCTGAGAGGGAGTTCGGTATGATCCGAGGTCCAATCTTTCCCCGTAACGAGGTCGGTTCCGAGAACGCTCGGCAGCTGGTGCCGAACTCGATTTTTCCCCCGTAACGAGGTCAGTTCCGAGAACGCTCGGCAGCTAGTGCCGAACTCAATTTTTCCCCCGTAACGAGGTCGGTTCCGAGAACGCTCGGCAGCTGGTGCCGAACTCGATTTTTTCCCCGTAACGGGGTCGGTTTCGAGAACGCTCGGCAGCTGGTGCCGAACTCGATTTTTCCCCCGTAACGGGGTCGGTTCCGAGAACGCTCGGCAGCTGGTGCCGAACTCGATTTTTTCCCCGTAACGGGGTCGGTTCCGAGAACGCTCGGCAGCTGGTGCCGAACTCCATTTTTCCCCCGTAACGGGGTCGGTTTCGAGAACGCTCGGCAGCTAGTGCCGAACTCGATTTTTTCCCCGTAACGGGGTCGGTTCCGAGAACGCTCGGCAGCTGGTGCCGAACTCGATTTTTTCCCCGTAACGGGTCGGTTCCGAGAACACTCGGCAGCTGGTGCCGAACTCCAATTTTTTTTCCCCGTAACGAGGTCGGTTCCGAGAATGCTCGGCAGCTGGTGCCGAAGTCCGTGACTTGTCGTTTTTCGTCATAGAAGTTTGTAGCAACTGTGCGCCTTCTGAACTTCTGACAACTTCTGACAGCTTCTGACAGATGGGATGTTTATTAAATGCAGCTCATGATTTGGCATGGTAAACAAGGCAGCGATTGGGGTCGCTTTGTCGTTTTGTGTAGATGGGCCGGTCGTACAAGCCCACCATCCTCGTTTGGCGTGCACCTCTCTATAAATCCTCACCCCCCCTCTCATTTCTCATTTCCCTTTTCTTTTGCTCAGGCGAATTCTTGTGCTTAGGAAAGTACTTCCGGTGGTCGACGTTTGTTTCCGGCGAAGTTTTCCGGCAGCTATCTTCTTTTAAGGTAATTTATCAATTATGTCTGTAGCTTCTGTCTCCGAAGAAACCTCTTGGTCCGAGCCCTCCCTTGAAGTTGCCGAGGATTCGACTCCGACTAAAGGCAAGAAGGTGTTCGGCAAGGATTCTATCGTTCAAGATCCGAAGCAGATGGGGGAGTTCGGACAACTGCCGGGGCCGCTAACCGGGCTCCATAGAGTTAGGCAGCTCCCGGAGGATCAAGCCGAGCGGATCGTCCATGGGAGGGGGAGGTCCTTCGAGGAGAACGCCGCGAGGGAGACGAGGGAGGCAGACGAGGCGGTGTCGATCCTGCGTGAGGAGGACTTGGCAGTGATCCGGGATTCATTCCACATCCTGGAGGAGTACGAACTCATGCTGCCGAGTCCCGGGGTTAGGGCCAATTCGCCGCTGCCAGTGACGATGTGTTGTTGGCCGGTCGATGCCTTTATCGCCGGGGCTCGGCTACCTCTCCACGCGTTCGCCGTTACCGTGGTGAGTTGGTTCGTGGTCAGCCCCATCCAGCTTATGTCGAACGCGTGGCGAGTGATAAATGGTTTCGTTCTCCACTGCCAGGTTGCAGGGATCCAGCCGCAGCTGAACGTGCTTCGGACGTTATACTGGCTCCACCAAGGGAATAAATCGGAGTACCGGTATTACTTGACTCCGAGGCACGGTGGCAGGCTCGTCATATGCCCCGACTCCATTAAGCACTGGCGAGAGAAGTTTTTGATCATGCGGAGTCGGGAGGCGTGGCCGTTCCCCTCCAACTGGGTAGAAGGGGTGCCGAAGAGGGCTAGGGCGCTTCCGAAGCTCAGTGTAGAAGAAGAAGAAGCGGTCCGGACTCTCCTTGATCGGCCAAAGTACGACTGGAGGGAGCTGATGGAGGACATCCTCTACAAGGGAGGGCTCTGCCGCGTAGATCCCAGTACGCGGCTCTCGTTATGTTTTTGCTTTCCGAACTCTCTTCCTCTTCATTTGTAGTGTGCTAATCAATTTTTACTTTGGATGCAGAAACCATGGACTACGACGCCGTGCTGGCGCTCAGGGCCGGACTCGCGAGCAAGGCCCCCAAGAAGCGCAAGAGGGTCGTGACCAAGCTACCGTCGACCGCGAAGGCTCCGAGGATCACAGCCCCGGTCGAGGAGGTGGAGGTCCTCGACAGTCCTGTTGCCGCCGTGGTGGGGACTTCGGCTTCGGCTGCTACCGGCGAGTTCCCTATCGCCGCAGCCCTGGGGATGGCGACGCCGCCCCTGACGGCAGTTGCCGAGGAGCTCCTGACGGAGGAGCACAAAAGAATTCACATTCCAGACTGGCAAGTCCGGAAGCACGACGGGTTCCTCGGCAACTCGCTGGCGAGCATGCAGGCCGTCAAGCACCTCGCCACTCTGAAGGACCGAGCCGCCATGGAGGCCGGGCGAGAGGGCGACGACGTGATCGAAATCGCTCGTTCGGCGGTGTCGGTAAGCCTTGAGTTTCTTTCATTCGTTGTACTCCTTTAACCAAAAAATTTTTCTAACTCCTTTGGTTCTTCTTTGCTACAGATCATCGTCCACTTTGGTCACCTCACCGAGAGGTTGACAGCTCTGGAGAAGGAACTAAATCAAGAATCCGACCAAGCTCGAAACGAGAAAGCTCGGCTGTCGAACGAGCTCGACAAGCTTCGCGTCGAGCACGAGGGCAGGTCGGCGAGGATGGTGCACCTCGAGTCCGAGGTGACAAGGTTGGAGGGCGAGCTCCTTCGCCAGAAGGAGGGGTCGGCCAAGCAGCTGGCCGAAGCCGAGGCAGCCAAGGCGGCGGCTGTAAAGGCAGCGGAGGACGCGACCCTGGAAAAGGTGCAGGGGTTCCTCGCTCAGAACATGGCAAAGGCCTTCGTCGCAGCCATCGACCGGGTGTCGAAGGAGTTCCCCGAGGTGAATGTCTCGGGGTGGAGGCTATTCCCCGGCCACGTCGAGGGTTTCGACCCTGAGTCCGAGGGGGAGGAGGAGGAAGGGGATGACGAAGGTGATGCCGAGGTCAAGGTCACCGATGAGGTCCCCGGTACCGTGGTCACTCCGCTGGCGGTGGCGTCCCCTTTGGAGAAGTCGACTCCCACCCGAACTCGTTGCCTGGGGAAAGAGGTCGTGCCTTGACTCCGCTCCTCATTTTCTTGTTTTGTTTTTTTTGTTCTTTTTGCTTTTCTTTTCAATCATTGTAACGCCTAATAGCGGACTGGCCACCGCCGCCTTTTTGAAATGAATGAAAAGAAAATCTTTTTTGAAGTGTTGGTGTTCGGATCTTCGTCTTTCGCCCCTCTTTTGTCAAATGTTCTCTTTTTGTTTTGAGAGTTTCTCAAGTGTGATGCCCCGGCAGTGTTTGAACTTTTGCTGTTTATCTCGATCTCTTTTCAGCTCATGGTGGTTGCTCAAGACGTCGAGCCTGCCCGTTCGGATGAGGAAGCTCGAGCCGAGCCTGGCTTGGGGGCGACGAGGTTGTGTCTGGCGAGATGCTGGGAGTGGCTCTACGAAGTCGAGCTCGGATTGCGCCGAGCCGAAAGCGAGCGGAGCCATCTCCAGCTCGTCCTCGGCCAGCGAGATATCGAGATTCGTCGTTTGGAAAGCAGAATCGCCGAAATGACTCCCACAGGAGAAGGTGAATATTCGCCAACTGCTTTCAGTAATGAGCTTCGGATTCAATGCATTCGTCATAACCTGTCAAAAATAATAGCGGAGAGAGACGACCTGCTTTCCGAGATCCGGCATCTGCAGTCCGTAGAGACGAAGCTTCGGACGGAAGGCGAGGGGTTAACGGCAGAAGTGGCCAAGTTGACGACCGAACGGGTCCAGTTGACAGCCGAGGTCGAAACGCTGAAGAGAGCGACGGTGGATAAAAGTATCGAAGTCACTCATCTTCGGCGCCTCATAGCCAGTCGATCAGGCATGCCGGACTCCGCGATACCCCCTCGTTTCGAAGTTAATGTCAAAGACGACTCGTTGCGTGATCGGATCTCGGAGTTGGAGGCGGAAGTGGCTCGTCTCAAGCCGCATTCGGGACCAATCAATGTCCGAAGCACCTCGTGCACTCGCGCGGAGAGTGATCGGGGCATTACCTTCTACGAAATGGCAACTCATCAGCGCATCGGCCATCCTAGTCCGGGGGACGCGCAAAGCTCGGTAGCAATTTCGTCGAGCGGAGCATCCGTCGGAGTATCTACTCGAAGCGGCGCCGAGGATACGTCTCAATTTGCTGGCTTGGGGTCGCGCTCCGGAGACAAGCGTCGTCACTCTCGAGTGTCTCTGAAGCGGAACACTCCGGCTCCGAAAAAGCGTTGAAGACGTCGCCTCTGAGAGCTTTTGTATATTTTTCTTTTTAGCCAAGTGTAATAAGTCGGCATTGTAACTTTTTCTTTAACGACTTGTAATCCTGCTGTGTCAGTCTTTGTACCGCATCCGATCCATCAATAAAATGTTGTTGCCGAACTTGTGTGTTCTTTATTTTTGTGACCGTTGTTTGGAAAAGATGGGACTAGTTCCCTAACAGCATTAATGGTGCTCCGGGATCCGTGGGGGCGTTCCACCTTCCCAAGGGCGTTGAGAGTGGTGCCCTTTAATAAATACGCGGCGCTTCAGCTCCCTAGTCCTGACTGTTGGACTCCCGAAGTTCATAATGACAGTCTCTTGGGGGAAGGCTATAAGTACCACACCCCCCTTGTTGTTTTAGTCACTGCAGTCTTGAGCTCTTGTGGCATCGATGGTGTCTGCCCTTGGGCGGATGCCAGCCTTGCGAAAAATTCTCACCTCGAAAGGTTCGGAGGGGTGGTCACCCTTCTGCCTTGTTCTTCTCCCGCTCCTGACGGACACGATGTGGGTGTCAGGGTCGGGGGAGGACAAGGCAGAAGAGTTGGCGACTGTAGTCCGGACCCGAGGGAAAGGCTCTTCGGGAGGATGGGTTGTCGTTCTTCCACCATGATCTTCTCCTGACTCTGACGGCTCCGACGTGGGTGTCAGGGTCAGGGGAAATCATGGTGGATGAGGTGATGACCAAAGTTCGAAACCGAGGATAGGGTTCCCCATAACCTTAACCCAAACTCTTTCGAGGCTCGGCTGGACACTCGCTCGGTGCGGATCGACTGCGCTCATGTAGCTTGGTGGCCGGAGTGACTGCTGCCGAAGGTTGGTTCTGATTGCCTGTCGCTCGGTGTTTGGGGCCGAGCGAAGTGAGGTGATCAGAGCCGTTGGATGGTGGCACGAATCTCGTTAGGTTAGCTCGACGGCTGTGGGAGCAATTCCGAATGGCGAACTACTTCTAGCTTGTTTAGAAGCGAACTTGCGAAGTAGAATCGAGCCAAGCGTTGGACTCCGAACAATCGTTAGATTAGTTCAACGGTTGTGGGAGCAATTCCGAATGGTGAACTACTTCTAGCTCGCTTAGAAGCGAACTTGCGAAGTAGAATCGAGCCAAGTGTTGGACTCCGAACCATTGTTAGATTAGTTCAACGGCTGTGGGAGCAATTCCGAATGGCGAACTACTTCTAGCTCGCTTAGGAGCGAACTTGCGAAGTAGAATCGAGCCAAGTGTTGGACTCCGAACCATTGTTAGATTAGTTCAACGGCTGTGGGAGTAATTCCGAATGGCGAACTACTTCTAGCTCGCTTAGGAGCGAACTAGCGAAGTAGAATCGAGCCAAGTGTTGGACTCCGAACCATAGTTAGATTAGTTCAACGGCTGTGGGAGCAATTCCGAATGGCGAACTACTTCTAGCTCGCTTAGAAGCGAACTTGCGAAGTAGAATCGAGCCAAGTGTTGGACTCCGAACCATCGTTAGATTAGTTCAACGGCTGTGGGAGCAATTCCGAATGGCGAACTACTTCTAGCTCGCTTAGAAGCGAACTTGCGAAGTAGAATCGAGCCAAGTGTTGGACTCCGAACCATCGTTAGATTAGTTCAACGGCTGTGGGAGCAATTCCGAATGGCAAACTTGTAACGCCCCGAATCCCAAATACACAGAATTCGAGATGTTCTACAGGATCTTTTCACTTTCTTTAGTACAATTTTACAAGAAAATTTAAACTTTTCATCTTACATCAGAGTTTACATCAATATTACACTTTTCATTTGCACAGCGGAAGTAAAATACAACAATTAAATAAATGTATAACAACATGATATAATCTTTAAGCATCCTTTCCTCTTTAACATGCCATTTACCTGCATATAAGACTGTGGGTACGTCAGTTTATTCAACCGACGATCATTATACACGGCCATCCTCTCTATGCCGGAAACAGTATAACTTAAATTTCCATATTTAGCAAACACTAACTTGTCACATTACAATTAAAGGGACTACCCTATTGTTGTCGTGTTGTGATTGTGCATTTAATCCTTAATGCAATCATTTATGTTACATGACACTAATGCACACTTGTTCGGAGTCTATGCATCCCATACTACATAGGTCCGAGGGCAAGCCTCTTAATCGTTCTTCCTCTTTGTAGGGTTCAATCCCTCGTTATGACTTAATCTACTACTGTAACTCCGGTAGTGTCTTAGATGATCTATGAGTGCAAGCACGTGTACAGAAACTGGAGGGGAATCCCATGTCATGTCACGACTCATCGTGAAGAACCTATGGACAATTCAGCCTCCTTCATGGCACACGATCCTCATGCAGTCACCAAACATCCCACAAGTGTCACCACAGGGACGGTACCCTGGAGTAGTATTCACGTCATGTCACGACGCATCGTGAAGAACCTGTGAAATACTCTCCGCCGTCACGGCACCCTGGAGCCGTATCCACGTCATGTCACGACTCATCGTGAAAAACCTGTGAAATACTCTCCGCCGCAAATCCGATGGCCCTCACTCGTGTTTTTCTCCTACTTTCATCACCTCTCCACTATGCACTAATTATTAGAATCATGAATAAAAATCAAAGCTCTAAAGTTAGCCTCTCCACTCAACCGGACTTATTCATTTCATGTTCACATGACCAACCTTGGTCTTCTTTTCAATTTCATTTCATTTCCACTGCCGGGGGAGACTTAGCTACTCTTTTGTTCAATTTCTAATTCACAACTTCCAATTTGAGCATTTCCAACTCATGAATTTATTTTTCATTGCCTCAGCATATCATGTTCTTAATTTTCATATTCATATAATTCTTCAATCATAGTATGACTCATTTCATGTAAATTCATGCAGCAACAAATAAAGTTTACCAATATCCAGATTCATAATCTTTTACCACAAGCAAATCATAAGATTTCAGATATATCAAAAAGCACTCTGGACAGTCGACTTGGAACTCCATCAGTCGACTTATCCAGTCAAAACCAGTTCGTTAATAACACTCGGAAGAGTCGACTGCTGCACACGGCCAGTCGGCTGTTCCGCAGTTTCCACATTTAAATGTCATTCAATTAACAGTCGACTGTCATTCAAATTAGTCGTCTGTACAGAGTGTTTCAACTATACATCTTCTACTCAGTTCAGTCGACTGCTACAAGCATTCGGTCGACTGAACAGTTTAAACATCTCAATTTAAGGAATCACACATCACATTCTGTCATGCTATTCTTCAACAAGAATAATTCACATTTCATGGTTATCATATTGTTCTCAAAATGAGAAGTACTAACGAATATTCATAATTCATAATTTCATACATCTATCACATAATGTCACTTCAATCTTTACTATATTAATCTTCTTTATTTCTAGTTCTTTTGCAAGGTATAATTTCCCAAAAATACACATATCAAAATCATAGTTCTGATTATGCCTTTTATTCTCAAATCACATTTTATTTCATGCAACAATTCCCAAATTACCTTTATAAAGCCTCATGTATTTTCAAAAGAGTAGAACATTCGAGTTTATAAAAATGCATCAGTACCAGTTGACTCATACTAGAGTAAGTCGACTGTTCAGGGGAAACATCCATGATTTTAAGTAAATAGTTGACTTATAATAGCACCAGTCGACTTAAATGAGCATATAAGTCAACTTACAAGGTCCTAAGTCGACTTACCCGAAAGATTCCTTCTCGACATTTCTCAACAATTAATGCCACAAATCTCTTTATTAGCCAGTTACAAATTAATCCATGCCATCTTAGATTTTTACTAATCAAATCACATATAACTGCATACTCACATCCCAATCCATTTATAAATCAATTTTCCAATTAGGAGTGTACTCTTATTAGTATTTTTCATGCATCATTTCTTAATATCATACTAGCATCAGTAATAAGGAAAATCAAACCCACTATCATTCATTCAATTTAACAAGCATTTCTACTTTAGAAATATGGAGAATTTTACCCACCTTGTATGGAGAGAAAACAACACAATAGCAACGAAGGTCCTTTGCGAATGAAATGCACCTCCTCCTAGATGATGCGCGCACAAGTTCCACAAGCACCACCAAAAGCTCCTAGCCGGCCCTTCTCCTCCTTGTTGAAAGCAATACAATCCCACACAATACTCTCAATCTTTTAACTCCCAACTTACTACTAAATTAGACTATAGTTTTAGAAAGATATAATTTGCATATGAAAATTGCCATGAGAGGGGGGGTATTTATACTAGAAATCAAGTATAATGAAGGGCTAGAATTAGTTGGTTGGTTGTAGGATGGAAGGCTAGGATGAGAGTAGAAGTTACCACAACTACCCACATTCACATAACCACCTCCATGATCTCCATTCAAAATTTGGGTTTCCCTCCCAAAAGAATGCAACCGGCCACCAAAGAGAAATGTGCATTGCACGTGTACGTGTAGTGCACGTGCATGCAACTAGGACCAAAATTGTGCAATTGATTTTTACATAAAAATAAAATAGACTTTTTAAATAAATTAATCCATGGGCTTTAGTTTTATGGGCCAAAATAGTTATTTTAAAATAAAATAAATAAAATACGTTTTGGGGCTTTAAGAAAAGGCTTTAAAATAAGGCTTTCTATATATTTAAAGAAAGGCTTTTTGTATAAAAATAACTTGAGAACACATATTTAAATATTTATATACATCATAATAAAATAATCCAACCAAAATATTGCACGTGCACACTACGTGCAAAAATAAAATAATTTTTCATTAAATGAAAAATCAGGGTATTACAGAACTACTTCTAGCTCGCTTAGAAGCGAACTTGCGAAGTAGAATCGAGCCCAGTGTTGGACTCCGAACCATCGTTAGATTGAAGAGTAAAAAGCAGAGAGATGTAAACAGTAGCGAAAACATGAAAAAACTTTATTTATTAATAACCAATGATCGGTTGCTTCTAAAGTTGCTAGCCGCTATTATAAGGAAAGAATGAAAGAAAATCACTACAAGTAATAGGAAAAGAACGGTTCGACATCTCGATTTACTCAGAGAGGCGTTGTTGTTCTCTCTTGGTATTTTAAGAGATGGTCGGCATTCTAAGTCCTGGGGATCTCCCTGCCTTCGAGATCTTCTAGTCTGTATGTGCCGGGGCGGATTACTTTAGAGATCTTGTAAGGTCCCTCCCAATTTGGGGCCAATTTGCTTTTCTGACCTGGGAACGAGATGGCCAACTTTCGGAGGACCATGTCCCCTTCTTTGAGGTCCGTTGGGCGGACTCTTTTGTTGTATGCCAGCTCGATCCTTCTTCGGTAGCTTTGTTGCCGTATGGCAGCTCTTTCTCGAATTTCGTCTATCAGGTCTAGACTTGCTCTGAGCTCTCTAGCATTCTGCTCTTCTTCAAAAGCCATCAAACGAGGAGAGGGTATTCCGACTTCTAGGGGGATGATGGCCTCGGACCCATAGGTGAGATTGAATGGGCTCTCACCCGTTGGGGTCCGCTTTGTGGTGCGGTAGTTCCAGAGCACGTTGGGAAGCTGATCGACCCACAAGCCTTTGGAACACTTGTCTAACCTTTTCTTAATGCCGGATAGGATCTGTCGGTTGGCATTTTCGGCCTGGCCATTTGACTGAGGATGAGAGATGGAGGAGAATCGGTGTTGTATGGCGAGGTCTTCACATAAAGCTCGGAAGGCAGCCCCAGTGAACTGCATTCCGTTATCTGTAATTAAGACCCTGGGGATGCCAAATCGGCAGATCACGCTCTTCCAGAAGAATTGAACGACCTTGTTTTCGGTGATCGTGGCCAAGGGCTCGGCCTCTATCCATTTCGAGAAATAGTCGATTGCCACGACTAGGAACTTGAATTGTCCGGGAGGTGGCGGAAACGGCCCTAGTAAATCCATCCCCCACATTGCGAATGGGATCGGACTTGATAGGGAGGTGAGTGGTGCTTGAGGAAGGCGCCAGATGTCGGAATACTTTTGACAGGAGCTGCATTGCCGAACGTGTCGTTCAGCGTCCCGTAGGAGAGTGGGCCAAAAATACCCGTAGTTCAACACTTTGCGTGCTAGGGCTCTGGAACCTGAATGGGCCCCGCCGATGCCATCATGAAGTTCTTTCAGGGCGTAGTCTGCTTGCCCGGGGGAGAGGCACCTCAGGTAGGGCCGACCGTCCACCTGGGTGAAGGAGCGTTTATATAGGATGTCTCCGATCAGGGTGTAACGCTCGGTTCGGGTTCTAACTCTTCGTGCTTCCTTGGGATCCTCGGGGAGGAGTCCGTCCCTTAAAAACTCGATGAGGCGTTTCATCCAATTGTCTTCGAGGAGAATAGGCAATGTCTCTATAAAGTCGGGAGTTTCGTCCTCTATGCTCGGCTTCAGAAGGACTTCTATCAGTACGATCTGCTCGAGACCTTGAAGGAAAGAGGAGGCTAACTTGGATAGGGCGTCGGCCTGAGCATTTTCTTCTCGGGGGATTCTTTGGATGAGGGCCTCTTCAAACAGTGCCATGAGACTCTTGACTTTGGCTAAGTATTTAACCATCCTGTCATCGCGTGCTTCATACTCGCTGAGGACCTGATTGACGACTAGCTGGGAGTCGCTAAAGATCCACAGGCGTTGTGCACCTGCATTTTGGGCCATTCCAAGACCGGCTATTAGCGCCTCGTATTCAGCTTCGTTGTTCGAAGCTTTGAAGTTTATACGAAGGGAGTATTGGAGGATGAAGTCATCTGGGCCTGCCAGGATGACCCCTGCCCCGCTTCCCTCATTACAGGAGGATCCGTCAACATAAACCGACCAGACGGGTGGTCCCTTCACTGTTTGGCTGGACTCGGGGATAGTGCTCTCAACTATGAATTCGGCTAGCGCCTGAGCCTTGATCGCGGTCCGAGGCTGATAAGTTATATCGTGTTGGCTCAGCTCGATTGACCATTTCATAAGGCGACCCGAAGTCTCGGGCTTGTGAAGAACCTGCTTCAGCAGCTGGTCGGTAAGAACGACCACCGAATGGGATTGAAAATACGGGCGGAGCTTTCTCGCGGCCATCACCAGGGCATAGGCCATTTTTTCTATCTTCGGATATCGGAATTCAGCGTCCCGAAGCACCTTGCTGACATAGTAGATGGGCTTCTGAGCCCGGTCTTCTTCCCTCACTAAGACTGCACTGAGGGTCTGCTCGGAGGCTGCCAGGTAGAGGTAGAGGGGTTCACCAGGGATCGGTTTGCTGAGGAGAGGGGGATTGACGAGGTAAGCCTTGAGCTGGTCGAAGGACTCCTGTTGCTGCTGCCCCCATTCGAAACCTTTAGCCCCCCTGAGGGCCTTGAAGAAGGGGAGGCATTTCCACCTGGACTTTGAGAGAAAGCGCCCTATGGCGGCTAGGCGGCCTGTTAATCTCTGAACTTCTTTAACATTTCTGGGAGGGGCCATGTCTAATATGGCCTTGATCTTCTCCGGGTTTGCTTCAATTCCTCGTTGGCTAACCATGAAGCCGAGGAACTTCCCTGATGAGACGCCGAATGCACACTTGTTCGGGTTGAGTCTCATATTGTGCTTCCTCAAAACGTCAAACGCTTCTTGGAGGTCGGCCACATGATCGACGCCCCGGATGCTTTTTACAAGCATGTCGTCAACATACACTTCCATATTGCGGCCGATCTGAGCCTGAAAAACCTTGTTGACGAGACGTTGGTATGTAGCACCTGCGTTCTTCAGACTGAACGGCATGACTCTGTAGCAGTAGAGGCCTTGATCGATCATAAACGAGGTTTTTGGGATATCTGGAGGGAACATCCGGATCTGATTGTAACCTGAAAAGGCGTCCATGAAGCTGAGGAGCTCATGTCCCGAGGTTGCATCAATCAGAGTGCGAATACTCGGAAGAGGGAAGGGGTCCTTGGGGCAAGCCTTGTTGAGGTCGGTGAAATCAATACAAATCCTCCAAGTCCCATTGGACTTCTTCACCATTACTACATTCGATAACCACTCAGGATAGTCCACCTCCTATATGAACCGGGCCTTCAAGAGCTTGTCTACCTCCTCTTTAATAGCGAGCTGACGCTCGGGGGCGAACTTGCGCCTCTTCTGCTGAACCGGTTTGGACCCCGGATCAACGCTTAAGCGGTGGACTAAGAGCTCTCCGGAGATACCGGGCATATCTGCAGCTGACCAAGCGAAGAGGTCTTGATTCCTTCAGATGCATTGTACAATGTCTGAGTATAAGGCGGACGGGAGGGTCTTGCTAACAAAGAACTTGCGGGCTGGCTCCTGCTCAGAGAAGAGCACTTCCTCCAATTCGTCCACCGGCTCGGACGTTGGTCGAGCAACATCTTGGGGGATTTCCAGAGTTTCTAAGGAGAGGACGGGTCCGAGGGTAGAGGTCATATAGCACTTGCGGGCCTGCTCCTGATTGCCCCTTACTTCCCCTACTCCGGCCCGAGTGGGAAATTTCATTTTGAGATGGTAGGCAGAAGGGACGGCTTCAAGGGCGGCCAGGCCGGGCCGACCCAAAATGACATTGTAGGCTGCTGGGACATCTACGACCATGAAGTCCATCGACTCCGTTCAGGTAGGAGTTTTGCCAGCGGTTACGTCGAGGGTAATTACCCCTTCAATAGTCACTGGTACTCCCGTGAACCCATGGAGCGTGTAGCCGGCGGGCTTGAGTCTATCTCGGGAGAGCTTTAGGCCTTTGAAAGCGGCGAGGAAGATGATGTTTACGGAGCTGCCATTATCCACTAGTATCGTCTCCACTTTAAAATTCGCCATGTGGAGGCTAATGACGAGTGCGTCACAATGTGGGGTGCGAACTCCTTCAAGATCTTCATCTGAGAATGTGACAGGCACTCCGAGGCCTTTAGGAGGAGGGGTGGTTCGGACCGAGTTGACTTCTCTTATAAATGCCTTCCGAGAGGAGTTTGAGGAGCTCCCCATTGGGCCCCCATGAATGAGGTGGAGGACTCTCTCTTCCTCGAAGTCGGGCGTCTCTTCTCATTCTGGACGCTTGTTAGCCCCCCGAGGTGGGGAAGGAAGTTCGGCTCGGTCCTTCCTTACAAACCTAGTCAGCTGCCCCCTTTGGATAAGGGCTTCTATCTTGTTCTTCAAGGCGCGACAATCGTTGGTGTCATGCCCGTAGTCCCGGTGATAACGACACCATTTCTCTTTATCTCTTTTCTTGGCGGGGGTGTTCATCCTCGGAGCAGGAGGCAAGATCCCTTCCTTTTCAACTTCCATCAGAATAGTTGAGACGTTAGTGGTGAGGGGAGTGAACTTCTCGAATCTGGGGGGAGGTCGGCGCTGGCCGGCATTATCCTTCTGGAGCGTCTTGGCTCCTTCCTCTTCTGTTCCCTTTCTCTTAAACCCGGAGGAGGACCCCTTCCAGTTGGGTTGATGCTCGGCCTCTTCGGCCCGGATGTACTTTTCACTGCGAAGGAGGAGGTCGGAGAAGTTCTGTGGAGGCTTCTTGGCGAGGGAGGAGCGGAGGTTGGAATTGAGGACATTAGATTGAAATGCTGCCGCAGCGACCGACTGGTCAAGGGATGCTATGGACCTGGCTTCAGCTGTGAACCTCTTCACATAGTCTCTCAATTTCTCCCCCTTCTTCTGGTGGAGGTGCAATAGTGAGATGCTGGTCTTCTCAGCTCTACGGCTGCTGACGAAATGGGTGACGAAAAGGGTCTCGAACTGCTCGAAGGAGAATATTGAGTAAGGGGCAAGGCGAGAGTACCATTCTCGAGCTGGGCCCTTGAGAGTTGCGGGGAAGGTTTTGCAGAGGAGGGCATCGGAAGCTTGATGGAGGAGCATCAAGGTCTTAAAGCTTTCGATGTGATCAACGGGGTCGGTCTCCCCGGTGTAAGTCTCAAATTGGGGAGGTTTGAAACCGAACGGCACAGGTGCATCCACTATGGTTCGGGAGAAAGGGGGTCGGCTAGGACGTAGGGTCCTCCCCCTAAGCTCTTCTTCTCGGTCTATCTGGCCCAGGCGCCTCTCTACCTCATGAAGACGGTGGTACATGGTGTCGTCCCTCCGACGGTAATCAGCCGAGCCTCTAGACTCGTCTTCGTATGAGGGAGAGCGAGGGCTACGGCGTTGGTAACTCCGGGAGCGACGAGGACTTGGGGTATGCCGGGAGTTGCTAGGAGCAGGAGGAGGAGATGGGGATCGTCGGCGAGGGCTTCAGACCGGGGGAGGAGATGGAATCTTGGGTGCGTTGGTGTTGGGACGGAGATTGAGAGCTTGTAGGACGGTCGCTTGGAACTGCTGGAACTCGGCACGTGTGATGGGTGCCTCATTGTTCCTGGGCTATTGCCGACCTGCAGGGGAGTGCGGCCTTCTTCGGTAGTGCTCGGGGGATTCTTTCCGACCCCTTCGGTTAGGGAACCTCCTATATTCTCGGTGGTGAGGGGACCGCTCGTCCGGACGGCGTTGGCGGGAGGTTCCCTCACGGGCCCGCTTCTCATCCAGATGGCGGCGAAGGTCATCATCTTTCTGGCGATTGTGGGGGGTATTGTGGCAACCAGAGGCTCGGGGATGATGGGAGGCCATTGAGTCCGAAGAGGCATTGTGGATGGAGACGTGGTCTTGGTGAAGAGGTTGTTTCTGAGGGTTAGGACCCTTAGGAGGTGGCTGATTAGGAGGAGAAGGAAGGTCCTGTTGGAGCGGGTTTTCCGCTGGAGGAGGAAGTTGCCCCTGCTGCTGGGTAGGCTGGATGGGAATTTCTTGCTGCTGATCGGGGTTGGGTCCTCTGTTAGACCCTCTCGATCTGACTTTCCTAGGAGGCATGGCTGGAGAAGATCTGTTCCCCAGGAAGAGGAGAGGTTTCTATTCGTTAGTTTTCCACAGACGGCGCCAATCTGTTGCCGCTAAATTTGGTGTGAGGGCAAACAGATAGTATTTGTGGATTCTTAGGGAAACTGAATAGTAAAGCTGTATACATGTTCCGTCGGGGTTTGATCGTCGCTCCCGTCGTAGACCTGCAAAAAGTGTGAGACACCGGGGTTGTTCCCGGCGATGCACCCTCCGACGCTCAAGTCAGTAATCAGAGAGATTATGAGAGAGCGCAAAAACTGGAGAAAGATTGATTACCTCTTAATGGAGATGGATGGGGGGTATTTATAGGCGTCTTAGGGAACGGATTAGGAATGTAATCCCCGTGATCTGATAAGGAATATTCTCCTTGTGATCATATTAGGAATGTTATCCCTAATCCCCAGTGGAGGGATAGGCATGAATCAGGGCCGTTGATTAGGATCTAATCAGGAGCCTTAATTCTATTCCTCTGATCGGGCTTTATCGCTGGTGAAAACTCGCGCCCGATTGAAGCGGATCCGTTTGTGGGTTATTGGGTCTTTAACGGAGAGACCCAGTACCCATCTCAGACCCTATTTGTAGGTGAAATTACCGTTTTACCCCTGGGCTTCAAGATTCGTGTCCGATTTGGACGGTTCCGATTAACCCCCATTTTTAGCCATATCAATATATATATATATATATATATATATATATATATATATATATATGGAAATGCTCAGTTGAAAACGTAAATGTCTGTGAAAACGTGGAAAACCACTAAGGCCGTTGTCTCTAGGTTGTAATGCATTATAACCTAGGCCGTTGTCTCCAACAACTGCCTAGGGTTGTTTTCACGTTTTCACAGATATTTGCGTTTTCAACTGATCATTTCCCATATATATATATATATATATATATATATATATATATATATTGGCAGGTGCAAGAGTCGCTGTCACTATGCTTAATGAAAAATATGGAGTATTTGGTGTCATGAAGCAAAATAAAGGTAATCTTTATTTTTCTAGGTATTGTTTTTATGTCCCCCGCCGTTATATTGTAATTTATTAATATATATATAAATACATGTGTGTCTACAAAGGGCCTAATTTTTTTTCTCCCAGGGCCTCAAATACCTCAGGACCGGCCCTGGACCATATCCCTTTAACAGGAAGGGTACAACCAATAACACCACCTAGTGTTGGCTTATAGAACAGGTCGGATCATAAGGTATCACCCTTAATACCAACTCTTTCCCTTCGGTGAAAAATGATAATAAATAAGGGTTAAGTAGTAATAGCCATAAGTTACTACCCTAACGATGTCACTAACCCTAAACAATCCGAGGGATGACAACAGTACTAACACAACATGCTAGGTCTTAAGTTAGACTTCGCAAGATAATTCTACTATATGCTTAACCTAGACTTACCAGAATCCCTAAGGATCATGTTCATAGCCTATCGATCCAAGACCCCGGCAATACAAATGTATTCGCATGCTACTGCCCTGAACTTGGATTCCGTCTACACTTCCGCCCGCGTTCAACCTACACCGGTTAAGATTTGACGGTGCACGAGGGGTGACTCGTCCACAATCCACGAGGAATAAAATAAATACCCATCTTGATGGTCGATGGCTCCTAGGGTAATGATATCACCCTAGAGGAGCACAATAACTATGTACTAGCTAATAACCTACATACGAGCAAAACAATTTACATACGAGCAGACTAGCTACGTATGAGCCAAACGAATTACATACGAGCTAACTGGCTATGTATGCGACAAGTGAATCATATAGAAGCAACCACAAAAGTCTTCTAACAACCTAGAAGAAAAATAACATACTACTAGCAAAAATTGATCTTTTATATTTAGAAGTAACAGAAGAATCTTCTAATAGCCCAATATAAACATACCACTAAAGAGAACTTGATCTTTTATACAAAAAAGCAACATAAAAAGCCTTCTAACAACCTAGAAGCAATTAAACATGCTACTCTTATCGGAATTCAATAAAATTGGACTTTTTAGAAAGGTGAGAACGTCTACTACAACTCTCTAGTTGAAAACTTTCTCAGATTAAGTCAATAAGAGGTACAAAAATCTTGAACAATCTAAACAGTGAAGTTTCAGCCGAAATGGCCGGCTGCTGTGACTTGTAACGATCATAACTCGTACTCTGCTTATCGGAATCTAACCAAATAGGATATTTTGAAAATGTGAGAATATCTAATAAAACTCTCTAGTTGAGAACTCTTCCAAATTCAGTAAGTAAAAGGTCCAAAAAACTTCGAACAATCCAAACAGCGAAGCTTCAGCCAAACGGCTAGCTGCTGTGACTTGTAAAAGTCATAACTCCTACTCCGCTTATCAAAATCTAACCAAATAGGACATTTTGGAATGGTGAGAACATCTACTAAAACTCTCTAGTTGTGAACTTTTCCAAATTCAGTAAGTAAGAGGTCCAAAAACTTCGAACAATCCAAACATCGAAGCTTCAGCCAAACGGCTAGCTGTTGTGACTTGTAAAAGTCATAACTCCTACTCCGATTATCGAAATTTAACCAAATAGGACATTTTGGAAAGGTGAGAAACTCTACTACAACTCTCTAGTTGATGAAATTCTCAGATTCAGTCATTAAAAGGTACAAAAAACTTCGAACAATCCAAACAGCGAGCTTTCAGCCAATAGGCCAGCTGCTGTAACTTTGTAAGGTTCATAACTCTTGCTCCGCTTATCAAAATCTAACCAAATAGGACATTTTGTTAAGGTGAGAGACTCTACTAAAACTGTCTAGTTGATGAACTTCTCAGATTCAGTCATTAAACGGTACAAAAACTTCGAACAATCCAAACAGTGAGCTTTCAGCCAAAAAGCCAACTGCTGTAATTTTTAAGGGTCATAACTCTTGCTCCTCTTATTGGAATCTAACCAAATAGGACATTTTGGAAAGGTGAGAGACTCTACTAAAACTCTCTAGTTGATGAACTTCTCAGATTCAGTCATTAAAAGGTACAAAAACTTTGAACAATCCAAACAGCGAGCTTTCAGCCAAAAGGCCAGCTACTGTAATTTTGTAAGGGTCATAACTCTTGCTCTGCTTATCGGAATCTAACCAAATAGGAAATTTTAAAAAGTTGAGAGACTCTACTACAACTCTCTAGTTGATGAACTTCTCAGATTCAGTCAATAAAAGGTACAAAAACTTTGAACAATTCAAACAGCGAACTTTCAGCCAAAAGACCAGCTGCTGTAATTTTGTAAGGGTCATAACTCTTGATCTGCTTATCGGAATCTAACCAAATAGGACATCATGGAAAGGTGAGAGACTCTAATACAATTCTCTAGTTGATGAACTTCTCAGATTCAGTCATTAAAAGGTACAAAAATTTCGAACAATCCAAACAGCGAGCTTTCAGCCAAAAAGCTGGCTGCTGAGATTTGTAAAGCTCATAACTTTTGCAATACTTATCGAAATCTAACAAAATAGACCATTTTGGAAAGGGGAGAACATCTAATACAACTTTCTAGTTGAACACTTTTTCAGATTCTGTAAGGAACTCAAAATTCAACTCCTAGAACACATGCAAAAGTTAACCAAAACAACATTTTGCTTAAAAACTCGCTGTTTCGGGAGAAAAGTTTGTTTGACCTATCAAATTAACCCCAAAAAATCTATAAAAATTATAGAATGGTAGTAACACATACAAGAATCTCTCAAATTAATTTGGAGTCAAAATTCCAAATTTAACACAAGTAATTCATTCTAACTACATACTAGTTTAAGGTTCATTCTTTAGTATTCTAATTGAGTTCTACCACTTCAAATCTTATATGCAAGTTTATTCTAGTCCATGATGATCATATGCACAATAAATTAGTCCATGTTCTTCATTTAATCAACAATAAAACAACAAAACAATAATAAATGAGTTGAGAACCCCCACCCAAATTTTGTAGGAAGGACTTGCTTTGCTCTTCTTTCTCCTTCCTTGTTCTTGCTCCTCTTGAGAAGAGAAACCAACCTTTTCTTTTGATTTTGATCTCACTTTCCTTTCTTTCCTTCTCAATTTTTCTTCTAATTTTAAAACAAGTAAAAGAAGGAGAATGAGATGAAATGAGATGAAAAGAACACAAAAAATGAAAGGGCTTTTTTCCCTTCTTGTTGTGGCCGGCCAATTACAGGAGAGGGAGAGAGAGAGGGATGTGGTAGAGAGAAAGAGCCACTTGTCTCTCTCTCTTTGTGGCTCAAAACATTTTGAGTTTCGTTTGCAAATTTAAATTGCAATCAAACCCTAATCCGTTCAATTTGCAAATGTAAATGGCAATCAAACCCTAATCCAATCCTAACCTTTTATTTGATCATGATTGATAAAAAAAAAGAGACATTTACCCAAAATCACATACTACATAATTTCGTACAAACGTACGATATTGATACGGTACATATACGTACATATATCTGTTTATACAGATAATTTTTATTAGTTAAAACGAATAATTTCTATCAAAAATATTTTAATTCAGAAATAATAATAATAATAATAATAATAATAATAATAATAATAATAATAATAATTTTATTACTGGCTCGGAAGATTTCAGTACCAGTTTGATAGAATACGGATGTATATAGACTGGTATATATATATGTATATATATATATATATATATAAAACCGGGTAATATCCACAAAAATATTTCAATTCTGAAAATAATAATAAAATAATAATTTTTAATATCAGCCCGAGATTTTACGGACATTTTCTCAAAAACGCATTTCACAGGATTTTGTACAAGTGCACAAAACCGATACAATACATATATATACTTACTAGTATAAATATACAGATAACTTTTTATTAGTAAAACCAAGAAATTCCCATAAAAAATATTTTAATTTTAAAAATAATAATAATACAAATATAATATCTGACCGGGATATTACACCATATTACATACCGGTGCAAGCCATTATCGTTCTCCACTTTATAGGGTTCATGTCACGCACCGCTTCTCAAAAATACGGAACACGAGCACATGACATTGGCCCAGCGAATGACTAACGTCACCCATAAGTTGTTTATCCAATCAACTCAACAACAATAACAAAACAAAATAATTGCGCAAGCAATAATCATAATCTCATGAATAATAATACTTGGCATGACGTAATATGAAATATCCAAATACAATAAAATATCGTCTAGAAACAAATAATAAAATTCGGGTCATAAGCCCAATACAATAATAAATCCAAACACAATAATAACGAGTCTCAATACATTAAGTTCAATAAAACAATAAGCAACTAGAAGGCATTAAATCTTCAGAAAGTTTGTTCTCAATTCCAGCGGGAAATTCTTCTCCGTTACCTATGAACACTTCATCTAAAAAGAGGAGAAAAATTTGTTCTTAGAGCAAGTCATGGACAGCAAGTAGAGAAAGCAAGCAACATTGGAATAGTAATATAACAACGAGTTCAATGGATCAATAGGAATCAATAACATGAGACAATAGCAATAATCAATATCATGATAATCGATGCAATGGTTATCAACAATGGTTCAATAATCGATAACAATATTCAAAGATCAATATCAATAACACTTAGCCAATATTCAATATCAATAAGAACAATGATGTATAATATGCAATGTCAATGTATGTCAATTCAGTCTATTAATCATTTTTAATCCATCTAATGCATGTACTCCTGTGTCCCATATGTTCCATACCACAGGTTCGATGCATACAATCAATTCCGTTTAGACTCTAATGGTGAAAATTCTATAGATCATGTGTCGGTACGATAATCACTAATACGATAAAAATATTGTGCACGATACATTATAATGATTCACTGATTCACTGATTCACTGATTCACTGATACACTGATATGATACACGAAAGATTATGGTGTCGTAGTCAGTGCTCCAACAATCAATCGATAAAATACTGGCCAACACAGTCACTATATCATTCACTACCCAAATCAATACTTCAAACCCCGGCTTGTTAATTATTTTATCATTGCAACAATGCATTATGCAGTTTGAGATATGAGAGGAACAATAGTCACAAAAGTGGAACAATAGGATGATAAATTTGGATGGGACAAATAGAATGATGGCAATAACACATTACAATCATGCAATGCAAAATATACACTTCAATTCATGCAATATATTGATATAGGAACAATTTATCTATTAAAATCTGGAATATAAAATTCTGAACAGCAAGAGTCATCTGTACTAAAATATAATTTCCCGTTGTTACAAAAATCGAAAACTGAAACGGTCAGAAATTCTGAAAACTAGACTTCCACATGATTCCAACGCATATGTAAAGTCCAAAATCCGACAAAAGAAGCTAGGTCAAACACATCGTTCTTTACAGATTTCATGTTTAGACAGAAATTTGACATCAAGTTATTATATTTTTAGAATCAGCAAACTCAATAATAAATTCATTAAAAATATTTATTAGACTCCTAAACATGTTAACTAACATTCTGGAAATTATCAAAGCAATATTTTAATGTTAAATCAGCCTTTTTATAGATTAAACATGGAACATACACGAATGTGGAATTTTGGAAATAAAAACACAGCAGTAGTAAAACGATCATAACTTTTGCTATACAACTCGGAATTCAGCTATTCAAGATGTTCTGGAAACTAGAAATATATGGATACAACTCATATTCAGAAATTTATTTATTTTGAGATCAAATACTGGGTCTAAAATGTCAGGCAAAATACAGACATCAAGCAACATACAGATTTTTCGATTATCTTGATGAAATAAAGCGATTAAACATGATGGTTTCTACTTCAGTTAATCAATAAACTTCATAATCAGCATGGTAGATATATTAGCATGTTAAACATGATTAATATTACACATATACACAATTTTAACAACAACCCAGCATAAATCAATCAATCATACATACAACCTAGCAATTATTTCTACAATAAGTTAATTGTGATGTGATTATATGAATAACTCTATCATCAATACTATATGAATGCATGAAAGATCCCATTTTTGGAGTCAATAGAGGCACGAAGTCGAGGATATTTGGGTTAGCTCGGGTAAACCCTCAATATACTCAATGAAAAGGAAGAACAATATACGATACGATGAACAATTGGATCTACTTGCAAGAATTTCAATAAAAACATGAATTTGAAATAAGATTCAATTCAAGAGGAAAGTGATTTGCCTTATGAACAATTAATTTGAATACCAAGAATGACGGGATGATAGGGATGGCATTCGGGTCGACTGGGCCGGGTCGGGCCGGACCCGGCCGGGTTAGAGGTTGACTTGGGCGGGTTTGGGTCAGGTTGGAGCCTTAACCGGGCCGTCGAAGAGGTGAAATGGCAACCCGCCCAATTCGTGAACCCTTTCGAGTCCAACCTGGGTCGGTTCGGATCGGGTCGCGGGTTGGCCCGTTTAGATAGGTTTTTTTTAAGCTTAAAATAATAATAATAATAATAATAAACATTAAAAATCGTAATAATAATAATAAGATTGTAAGAGTGAAATTGCCAAAAAATATTGAAATATTATTCATATGATTTCAAGTTATACAAGTTTCACAATTTCTAATAAGAAATAAAGATTTCACAAATTTGTTTTATACACTAACATATTTCTTATATACAATTTCAATTTACTTCAATTTTTCTAATTTGAAATAACAAGCAAAGTTTTAATACAATTTTTTATCTATTTACAATTGTCTTCAAATTGATGGCCTTCAATTTGTTGTTGTTGACTTGTTGTTGTTGGTCTTGAATTCTTCATTTTGGTTGCTATTGATGTTGTTGTTGTTGTTCTTCCAGCGAGTTGCTCCCACTTATGGACGTAGATAATGCTTTTCCTTGTGTCCTATCTTCAGCTTTCAGCCAGTCTTCTGTGCAAACGAGCATCTCTAACGAGTCGGGCTTTAAGCGATTCCTGTAATCAGTTAGAACCCTGCCACTTGAAGAAAATGCACTTTCAAAAGCAACTGTAGAGACAGGAGGAGTAGTAGATCTTTAGCCATATATTTAAAAATACTATAAGTGTGTTCATGATCTTTCCACCATTGTAAAATATCTAGTGGAGAAGTAGAAGACTCAGAATCTTGTTAGTTATACCAATTTAATTCATTTGGTTGATTAGTCCTAGGTTTTTTGGATTGAATTTGTGCAAGTAAATTAAATTTTCTATCATCAAATTTACTCTTACCCTTAACTTTGGAAGTAGCAGAAGAAGAGCTAACTACAGAAGTTGTACTACTAGAAGCAAAATATCTATCATAATAATCATACAAGTTATTTAATGTAGATTCAAATTTAACTAAAAAAAGTGCAATCAATTTCTTTTTGTACATCCTTCCCAAGTAATGCAAAAAATATTTCAATCAAACTCTTCGTACCTTCTAATTTGATACATGGATCCATAATGGTAGCAACACAAAACAACATAGGAGGAGGATTAAAATACTTCAAAAAAATTTTGTATGCAGGTTTTACAATATCACCAACAAAATCATCATTTAACATTTTGTTAAAAGTTTGCATCATAGTAACTATTGAAATAAAAATGCTAATAGAAGTAGATTCATATGATTTTGAAAATTTTAAAGTTGCGGTTTTAAAAGGTTCTAAAAATTTCAACAAAGATTCGGCATAAAACCAATCAGTGGGAGTCATTTCAAAATTTGGCATATTTTTTTGCAATACAAAAATTATTTATACATGCTTTATATTTGGTAACAACATGTAGTAAGTCAAAAGTAGAGTTCCATCAGTGTTTAACATTCTTTGGAAATTTTCTAAATGGTACATTTGAAATCCTACACCAATTTTTCCATTCTTGAAATACGGTGCCACTTAATGCAATAAAATGTACACAATTTCTAATTTTAAGTATATATGGATCGGCTATTTTTAATGCATCTTGAACAAATAAATTTAAAATATGACATGCACATCTAACATGAAAAATATTGTCAGATGGAGGGTTTAATACGGATTTTAAAGTAGTAATTGATGCATTATTGTTAGATGCATAATCAAAACTAATACACATAATTTTATCGCGAATATGAAAAACATCACAAATTTCTAAAATACGGTTTGCTATTTCAATGCCACTATGGGGATAGGGCAAGGCGGCAAGTTATATAATTCTTTTTTGAAGAATCCAATCATTGTCAATCCAATGACAGGTTATTCCCATCACTGGAATATTGTTGACACTTGTCCAACAATCCGAAGTTAAACTAACTCTACATGTTAAACTCCATAAAATTGCAATCAAAGCGTCCTTCATTTCATTGTACACTTTAAAACAATCCGATTTGCAAGTATTTCTTGGGATTCTTCTAAAATGAGGGTTTAAGGCCGTTTGATTAAAATTTTTCAAGTCCCAACTCTCGGGATAGGAAAATGGTCACTCTTCCTTTATTACTAATCGGGCCATTTCCCGACGAACAAGATCGGGATCATAAGGGTGGCTATCAACTACACCGGTCCTAGGGTGAATTTTTTGTTGGCCAGGTAGGTCAACAAGAAGGTCTTTATGGTTATTTAGGATGTGTCGTTTAATTGTACCGGTGCTATCACTCCTCTTGAATTTGTATTGCTTAGAACATGTTTTACAAACTTTCAAACCTATACCCGGAGTTTCTTCGTCCGGGATAAAATTGTAAAATTTATGTCAATCACTACTTTTCCCTCTACTTTTCCTACCACTAGGGGGTTGTGTTATTTCGGTTGGTTGTTGTTATTGTTCTTCTTCTAATTGTATGTCTCCTACAAACTCATCGTGTGTACCCCATTGTTGGGTAGGAGGATCATGGTACTCTTCGGCGGGCTCACTATGTGGGACAATTGGTGGCCTACGGAAAGTGCCAGTAGAATCTTGCCCACTTTGGCTACGACCGCTACTGCGTGATCTAGACATAATGTAGTAATGTATGTAAAAAAAACTACACAATGTAGGAGCGATGAGTTACAAAAAAGGTCTAGAAAACAAGAGGGTTGAGAGAGAGAAGATCAAAAAACAAACAAACGGTTAAGATATGAAAAATTATAACTACAACAAAAATAAAATAAGAAGAAGAGATGTATGAAATTTCGATACCGTTCACCGTGGATACGCGTATATAAGAAAATCCGTGAAAATAAGAATAGAAGTAGAAGTAGAAATCCGGAATTGAAGAGTTGAGGAGAGCTTGGAGGAGAGTTGAAGACTTGATCACTTGGAGGAGAGTTGAAGAGTTGAAGATGTTGTTGAATTTTGATTTCGATACGATCGGAAATTGATCGTGTATTTGCCTTGAAGACTTGTTTGTTCAATAATTCAATTGTTCGCAAATTGCATAGAATTGGGTAATAATACTAGAGAGAGTAAGAGAGTAAGGTGTGAATTTTTTGATGGGGTTTTGAGGGGTATTCATAAGGTAAAAATTAAAAAAAAACCAAAAAATCCATCAAAACGGCTCTAAGAGTCGTTGTTGCTGCCGTTCTCTGTTGTACAGTGCCCAACGGCATGCTTGTGACCCGTTGGACCTGCGGGTCAACGGTCGACCCGGGGCAGGTCGAACGTTTGGCTTGTTCGGGTCAAACGGTTCGCAACCTGCGGGTTGACCCGCGGGTTGGCGAGCGGGTTGGGATAGTTTTAACTGGTTCGTGGGCCGGGTTCAGCGGGTTTGATTCAATATTATCGTGAGCTCGGTCGACCGGTTACTGTTCACGGGATCGACCCAAACCCGAACCGCCATTTTGCGGGCCGGGTTATTCGAGCGGCTCGCGGGCGGGTCGGCGGTTGACCCGATCCGATTACCATCCCTACGGGATGAGAATCCCGGAGCAACGAACCCACGAACTACGTGCAAAATACATGCACAAAGAGCCAAAGCAAATAATAGCAAGAAAGAGACCAGCAACAGCAACAGTTAGAGCAACGTTAGCAAGTGCTCGGCCACAGAGTCGATGGAGGCTCGACTGGCGTCGACTGGCGGCACGTTAGGAGGGCCGTCGAGCGGTGGTCATCGATCGGAAGAGAGGAGCAGCAGGGGGTTTCGGTTGCTCTGTTTTGGGCAGGAAAATAGAGGAGCAGCAGCGGGATGGGGGCGTCGACGGCTGGGGGTGCTGGCGACGTGGAGAAGGTCGCCGGAGGGGCTCGACGGGATTAGGGTGGCACCAGAGGTTGGTCGGGGAAGAAGCACAGGGTTTTAGGCGGGAAACGAGGCTGACTGCAGGCCAGGGAAAGAGAAGAGGAGAGAGGAGAGAGACGACTAGTATTAGGGTTTACAATAGGGTTGTATTTATAGGGTGCAATTAGGATGTTGGGTTAAATGTTTAGGATCCAATAATAGTGGGTTTGGGTCAAGAACTAATTGTAATTGGGTTTTGGGTTCAATAAGAGATGGAATTGAAGACAACAGGGTTCAAATAAAATATTCACTATCAAATAAAAATAGGATGAATAAGAAAATGGCTCAACAAGAAGAATGAGGGTAATTTCATGAACAAAATTTAATTAAAATATCAAGAAAATAAAGTATTTCAATTCAATTACAATTAAAAATATTACAAAAGAGGGGGAAAATGAAAAGAACGAAAACGGTAGTTAAAATCTTACCCACCTTACAATAAAATTTCATCCTCGAAATTTTAGCAAGTGGTAGTAGGGTAACCCCGAAGAAAAGAGAAGAACTACACAAAAAAATGGGGAAACTTCTTCCAAATCTAATCTTTAAGTTCCCAAGTGACTCACCAGGCAAGTGAGGATTCCAAGAAACACGAACCAACCTGATAACCTTATTCTTCAAAATCTTCTCCCGTTGGTCCACAATCGAAACTGGCCGAATCTCGCAGAACAAATCTGGTCAAACCGACAATTCCGAGTAGTCAATAACATGACTATCATCCCTGACATACTTCCTGAGCTGAGAAACATGGAAAACGTCATGCACTCTAGAAAGGGCTGGCGGCAACGCGATTCTATAGGCCACCATGCCTACTCGCTCCACCACATCGAATGGACCAATGAATCTAGGGCTTAACTTGCCCCCACCACCAAACCGAATAACACCTTTCCATGGAGATACCTTGAGGAACACATGAAACACTTCGAACTCCAACGGTCTCCTATGAATGTCTGCCCATTTCCTCTACCTGTCCTGTGCTGCCTGCAAATACTTCCTGATCTGAGCCACTACATCAACAGTCCTCGTGATCAATTCTGGCCCCAAAAGCTTCCTCTCCCCAATGTCATCCCTGCACACTGGTGACCTACACTTCTGACCATACAAGACTTCATACGGAGCTGCCTTAAGACTAGCTTGGTAGCTATTGTTGTATGAAAACTCCACAAAGTGTAGATGATCTTCCCAAGATCCTCCAAACTGAAGCACACAGGATCTTAACATATCCTCCAATGTCTGAATAGTCCTCTCTAATTGTCCATCTGTCTGTGGATGGAATGCAGTAATGAATCTCAGCTTACTCCCCAAACTGTTCTGAAGGCTCTTCCAAAGTTGAGATCTGAATCTAGTATCTCTATTTGATATAATGCTGACAGGGACCCCATGCAATCTCACAATCTCCTGCATATACTTCTCTGCAAGGCTCTCTGTAAACTGACCCACCCTGAACGGAATGAAATGAGCACTCTTCGTCAAGCGATCCATAATCACCCAGTTGGCATTCTGACCCTTGAGACTTCTAGGAAAAGCAGTCACAAAATCCATAGTGATATTCTCCCACTTCCACTCCGAAATAGGAAGTGGTTGAAAAAGTTCAGCGGTCCTCTGATGTTCCACTTTCACTTGCTGACAGATCAGGCACCGAGAAACAAATCTTGCAACATCCCTCTTCATACCATGCCACCAGAAATATAACTTCAAATCCCGATACATCTTCGTACCACCAGGATGAATAGAATACGGCGAACGATGGACTTCTTCAAGTAACTTTTGCCTAACTTCCCCCTTCGGAACACATAGACGAGTCCCAAAGTGGAGAGATCCATCCCCATGAATCACCATATCAGTCCTTGAACCGACTTCAACTTCAGCTCGAAACTTCTACAACTGTACATCACTAGACTGTGCCTCCTTAATCTGATCTACCAAAGACGACTACAACTGAAACACCATACAACTCTATTTGGAACCAGGCAATACCACATTCAATTCCAATCTCCTCAAAGCTTCCACAAGCTCTTTCTGCTCAGTAAGAACCATAGCAATAGGACTTCTACTCAAAGCATCAGGCACCGAGTTAATCTTGCCAGGATGATACCGCAAACTGATATCATAATCTGCCATCAATTCCAACCATCATTTCTGCCTCATATTTAGCTCCTTTTGAGTGAACACATACTTAAGACTTTTGTGGTCAGTGAAGATTTCTACTCGGTCTCCAAGTAAATAATGCCTCCAAAGCTTCAAGGCAAAGATCACAGCTGCAAGCTCCAAATCATGTGTAGGATAATTCTTCTTAAGCAGCCTCAATTGTCTAGATGCATATGCAATAACCTTGCCTCGTTGCATCAAAACAGCACCCAAACCTCTACCTAAAGCATCACAGTGAATTACGAAACCTCCTAATCCATCCAGTATAGTCAACACAGGTGCTGATGTCAACCGATTCTTCAGTTCAACGAAGGCTTCATCACATGACTCATCCCACACAAACTTCTGGTCCTTCCCAGTTAACTTGGTCAATGGCCCAGCAATCTTCAAAAAATCCTGAACAAACTTCCTGTAATACCCCGCTAGACCAAGAAAACTCCGAACTTCGATACTGACTTCGGCGTCGACCAATCCTTAACGGCAAAGATCTTGGACGGATCGACAGAAACTCCATCACCAGAAATAATATGGCCCAAGAATGCCACATAATCCAGCCAAAATTCACACTTGCTAAGCTTTCCATACAGCTGATGATCCCTCAATGTTTGCAAAACAACCTTCAAGTGCTTAGCATGCTCATTACGGTCCGAGAGTAGACAAGAATATCATCAATGAACACCACAACAAACTTGTCCAAAAAGGGAGAGAAAACGTGATTCATCAAGCTCATGAACACAGCTTGTCACGCCCCGCTCCCGGAATACGGAAACGTAGGCACGTAACTGAGGCCCAGCGAATGATATAAGTACGCCAACTCATATCATCCATAAGCTGTACCAGTCTTAGTTTAACAATATAAGGAAAATGAATCGCAACCACGCAGAAAACATAATCACATAAACGAGGAGAAAAATCAATAACCAAATCTGGAATATAAAGACTTACCAAATAACTCGAGAGATTCATGCTCCAATTGTAGAAGATCTGCTCATCAATGCCTCCTAGAAATTCTCTTTGGCTCACCTGTACTTGATTATCTAAAAAGAAAGAATAATTTGACCTTAGAGCAAGTACGGACAGCAAGTAGTGAAAACAGAGAGTAAAGGAAACAGGGTACATGAAGGAATATGAATCAAGATCAAATTGCAAGGACAATAATGGTACTAATAACAATGGTCTTTATCAAGTATATATATATACATGTCAACTATGTCTATTATCAAGTTGTTTCTCCTAACTAGTGCATGTACTACTACATCCCATACTACAGGTTCGATGCACGCACATCAGTGTTCATTTTAGACTTCGTGGTGGGGTCTACAGAGCGTGTACTCGGGTATATCACGACAACAAGATAACAAGATAACAAGTTCACGTCTCCACAAGTAATACTCCACCTTCCACGCCAAGTTCATGTAACAAGATAACAAGTTAACAAGTTCACGTCTTCACAAGTAATTCTCCACCTTCCACGCCAATTTTTCACGTAACAAGATAACAAGATAACAAGTTCACGTCTCCACAAGTAATTCTCCACCTTCCACGCCAAGTTTTCATGTAACAAGATAACAAGATAACAAGTACACATCTCCACAAGTATTCTCCACCTTCTACCGAGTACATTTTCTGAGACTGTCCACTACTAGGTCAACCCTTAGAAAACCCCAGCTTGTTTAGTATTTTATTACTAAGTCATATATCTACATGCGAGTGGTTATAATAATGTCAAGTGAATGGGGATAATGCAGCAACATGATATATTACAAAATAATAAATAAGAACTAGTAAATCTAAAATAACAATTCTCTTTATATTACTTTAATTGATTCCTAATATAACTGGGTCGAAATCTCAGTACAAGACAGACAAGGCAGCCTCACATGAAAGTTCATCAAGTGGGCAATTATCGAGTTATTGTATCATACATGTATCAAGATTAATATACAACAAGTAGTGTGAATTTTCCAAGTAAACAAGTCAAGTGTATTTCTCCAGTAACAAGTCAAGTTCATCATGTCAAGTTCAAGTAACAAGATCTCAAGTAATAGCATGTATTTAATCACGACGTGTTTTCTCATGTACAAGTTTATTTATTTTATTCATGTCAAATATGTGTTCAGGCTTGGGTTTGAGTCAATGGATAAATATAAGATGTCAAGAGTACGTCGGGTTAGCTCGTGTAAACCCTCGATACTCTTAACGAGACGGGACACAAGGCAAAATTATCGATAAATAAATTTGGAACTACTTGCAGGAGATCAATTAATTTGAACTAGAATAAAAAGATTAGTTCAATGGACTTGCCTTTTTTTTGTAGTAGTCGATTCGAATAATTAAGAATAACGGGATCAGTATCCTGGGGAACAATCCCAAGAGGCACGTGCAAAGTACGTACGTAGAAACTCCAAAAGCAAGCAGCAACAAAGAGCTATTCCCCACACTGGATCAGCCCAAAACAGCAAAACAGCAGCTGGGATCTGGCGTGAGTAGAATAGCAAACAGCCAAACGATAGCCAATGGAATCTGTCCGCACAGCGGATCCGAGCCGAACAGAAAACAGCGAGTGGGATTCGCTGTGGGCACAACACGGAACAGCAATCAGGGGGGCACGGATCTTGAAGCGATCCGATGGTCCAATTTCAATCCAGCCAACCGAGCGTCTTCTTCTTCTTCGTTCACTTCTTCGACGAACCGGCGAGCGAGAGAGTGAGGAGATGCAACGCCGGCGATGGCTTCGACGTTGAGAAGGACGGTGGCACGACTGTGGCAGTGCGAAAGGAGGTCGATGGTGATCGGAGTGGGTTTTGGCGTGGACGAAGTGGAGGTCTGGGCAATGGTGAGATGGGTTCGAAGGTGGTGGCTCTGCGATGGTGGATTGGATCTCGAAGGTTGGGAACGACGGAGACGCACGGCTGTGCTGCAATGGCGACACCACGTCGGGAAGCGATGTCAACGGCAGAGCGGCTGGTCGAGAAGCGACGGCAGCGCGGAGGTCTCTGTCTCGCGCTCGAAACAGAGGAGGACGCGAATGGTGAAGCTTCGGGGTTTGGACGACGACGAGGCAACGTGGGGCTCTCCGGAGGTTGCGGAGGTGCACGGCGAGGGGTGTCGAAGACAGAAGCACTGTCGGCAATGGCGCAGATGATGGGTTCAGGCGGCGTGGTCGACGCTTCGACGAGGTGGTGCTCGAAGGGCGATGAAGTGAAGCTCCAATGGGTTCGACGAGGTCTCGATGGCGGTGAACTGTGAGGAGCTCAAGGTGAGCGGCTCAACGTGGACGATGGGGCCTCGGCAATGGCGGGCTTCGCAGAGGTCGGAGATGAGACGGTGCAATGGAGCGGTAGTGGTTACTTGGGGTTGAAGACGATAGGGAAAAACTTCGACTGGAGGTGGGTTCTCGAAGTAGGTGACGAAGCTTAGCGAAAGGTCGTGGACGAGCAGAAAGAAGTGGAAGGGGAAATGTGGGGGAAGCTCTGATTTGGTTCTGTTGAGGAGAAACAGAAGAGGTAGAGGAGATAACGGGGAGAGTGAGGTAGTAGCAGGGGTTTGTTTAGGGGATAATAAAATAATTATTATAATGGGGGGTAGTTAGAGATAGTGGGGTGTAGTTACGGGGATGTGGGAGGAGTGGAGAAAATGTGAAGAAATTGTATACGGTTGAGTAATATATGGGTTTGTGGGTTTGGGTTTAGGGTAGAGCCCAACAGGAGATGGGCTTGATTTTTGGGCTTCAAATGAATATAATAAATCCAATATGAATTGTTGGGCTTCAATTAAATAACATAACATGTATCAAAATCAATGGGCTCCAAATGAGATAAATAAAAGAAGAGAGACAAATTCTAACTTGGAATATAAATTTGGGTTTCAATAGGAGATCCAAACGATTTAAATGCATCAGAAGAAATTTATACGGAATTTGAATTACAAGAGTACATAGAGAAGAAGGAAGGAACTGGGAATCCGTATAATCGCAAACAGGGGTTACACACCTGGAGCATTAGTAACTCTGAAAGGCATCACCAAAAATTCATAGTGCCCATATCTTGTGCGAAAAGCAGTCTTCTGTACATCCTCGGCTTTCAACTTAACCTGATGGTAAGCAAAACGAAGATCCAGCTTCAAAAATACAGAAGCTCCTCCCATTTGATCAAATAGGTCATCAATCCTTGGAAACAGATACCGATTCTTTACTGTGACATTATTGAGCTTACGGTTGTCAATGCACAACCTGCGACTACCATCCTTTTTATTGACGAACAGTATCGGAGCTCCCCACGGAAACACTTGGCCTGATAAGACCTCTATCCAACAACTCCTAAATCTGCTCTTTCAACTAAGCCAACTCAATAGGAGCCATTCTATAAGGACTCTTAGAGATTGGAGTTGTACCCGGTGAACATCAATATTGAACACCACTTCACGATCTGACGGTAATCCCGGCAATTCCTCAGGAAAAACAACCAGAAAATCTCGCACAACCAACGACGCAACCTCACCATCCGCACACACTTTCTCCATCACTCCAACTTCCTGACTTGCCAACTTCTCCACACAAGCAAGTGGTGTTTCACCGGCATAGAATTTAGACTCCTGACGATCCAACATATGGAACACTTTCTTCTTACGGTAGTTAATTACAGCATGAGTGGCACTAAGCCAATCTATCCCCAAGATAACATCAAATCCAGAGTTGTTGATGACAATCAGATCGGCAACAAAATCAACACCACCAATAACCAAAGAACTCTACTCACAGATCTGAGAACACACAACAACACCTCCACCTGTAGTAATATTCCAAGCTACTGGCATAGCGTTGCTAGCCAAGTGATGTAGGCCGACGAAGCGGGAGTAAACAAAAGAATGAGTTGCACCAGAGTTAAAAAGAACATGGGCGGAAAAGGAATGGACAAGGATAATGCCTAGCAAGAAGTCAAAGTGAGAATACAAAAGGCAGAAGCAAATGCAAGAAACAGACATGAATGGAAGGCTAACATGAATAAGCAACAGGATAGAATCACAAATAGCAAAGAAATCAAAATAAAATACAACATGAATACAATTAAAGATATACCTGCAACAATGCACAATGCAGTTTCAGCATCCTGCGTAGTCAAGTTGTAGGCCTGACCACGACCTGTAGGAAGATTAACCCTAGGAGCGGCTCTCCTGTGATCAAAGATCTGCCTCTGAGCTGGGAGTGGTGGTCCGCCCTGACCACGAGCAAGGACTCCCTGCGGAGCGGGACCTCCAGCTGGTGCCTGGGGCCTGGACTTAGGGCAATCACGAACCATATGATCATTGCCGCCACACATAAGGCACAGGCGATTTGCTATCCTGCAATCCTGGCTCAAATGCCCAGCCTTCCGACAGTATGAACAAACCAATTGCGACCTCTGATCAGCAGGTGGGTATGGCAATGCCCTAGCAAGAAGGGTCAGAACATGCCTCCTAATAGGCCCTCCAGAATGCCTGGAAGCAACAGGGTGCGGGACAGAATGCTGAATAGCACGCTTCATCGTGCTAGTCTGCTCCTAAATTCTTACAGCATCCAGGATATCGGCATAAGAACGCAGTTGCAAGGAAGCAAGACGTTCCTGAATCTCAATATCGAATCTCAATATCCAAGCCCAACAAGAAATGAAGGCCTCTATCTTCGTCATTCACCACCATGGAAGTAGCAAAACGACTTAGTCAGGTAAATTCCGCAGCATACTCGTCCACAGTCTGACTCCCTTGATTCAAGACAGTGTTTAGTTTTACGTCGGTACTTTATGAAATAACAACGAAAAAGTATAATTAACTACTATCTAATTAACCTGAGTTAAAGAAACAAAATTGACGTTCCATTTCAGTCTTGGTGGCATTAGGGAAGAACTTCGTGAGGAATCTCTCAGTGAAGGTCGCCTAGGGAATGCATCACCCCAATCATTCAGCCTCAGCTTGCCACCAGACGTGGGCAAGGTCAACAAGTTGGATGCTCACAACATCCACACCATCCACAACCGCTATCCGTGCTGCAGTCAATAGCTGTGTAGTCCTGATATGCCATTGCTCGGCTTCAAGTGGACCTTCAGTACTCGAGAACTTGTCTGGATGGAGTCTCATGAAATCTGCCACATTACCTGGTCTCGGTTGCAGCAATGCGGGGGTAGGGACAACGGGTTCCCTATTAGCAGCTTCAAAAGCCATTCTCTTCTATTCATTATGTTCCCGTTGCATCTGCACATCAGTTCGTTGTGCTCAAGCTACATTTGCATAATCTATGTAACAGTGGGCTCATCAGACTAATTATCCCCAGCACGGGAAGATGAAGCACCTTTCCTAACAATGGTCTGCAATAAAATTCAAGTGGTTAGCGTCCAGGTCATAAGTTGGTTATCAATTATTCGTGTGATTCCTATATTGCTCATACTATTGAGTTAAATCAGTTTAAACCCAAATCTGATTAATATATCAATCAAAGCCAAACTGATATATTAATTAGTATGACTCAATAGTATGACTCAATAGTATGACTCAATAGTATGACTAATTATCCCCAGCACGGGAAGATGTGTCGTTTGACTCAATAGTATGACTCATCAGACTAATTATTCGTTAGTCACGTTTGACTGATATATTATCCAAACCCAAGCTCTCAAACTACTAAAAATATTATCACGCCCCGCTTCCCAAAAATACGGAACACGAGCACATGACATTGGTCCAGTGAATAACTAACGTCACTCATAAGCTGTTTATCCGATAAACTCAACAATAATAATAATACAAAATAATTGCGCAGGCAATAATAATAATCTCATGAATAATAATACTTAGAATGAAGCAATATGAAATATCCAAATACAATAAACCAACGTCTGAAAACAAATAATAAAATTCAGGTCATAAGCCCAATACAGTAATAAATCCAACAAAATAATAACGAGTCTCAATACATTAAGTTTAATAAAACAATAAGCAACTAGAAGGCATTAAATCTTCAGAAAGTTTGTTCTCCAATTTCAGCGAGCAATTCTCCTAAGTTAACTATGAACACTTCATTTAAAAAGAAGAGAAAAATTTGTCCTTAGAGCAAGTCATGGACAGCAAGTAGAAAAAGCAAGGACAATGGAATAACGATATAACAATGAGTTCAATGGATCAATAGGAATCAATAACATGAGACAATAGTAATAATCAATATCATGATAATCGATATAATAGTTATAAACAATGGTTCAATAATCGATAACAATATTCAATGATCAATATCAATAATACTTAGCCAATATTCAATATCAATAGGAACAATGATGTACAATATGCAATGTCAATGTGATGTCAATTCTTAAGTCTATTAATCATTTTTAATCCTAACTAATGCACGTACTACTGTGTCTCATATGTTCCATACCACAGGTTCGATGCATACAATCAGTTTCTTTTAGACTCTAATGGTAAATTCTATAGATCATGTGTCGGTACGATAAATACTGATGCGATAACAATATTGTGCCCGATACATTATAATGATTCACTGATACACTGATACGATACACAAAAGAATGGGATGCCGTAGTTAGCGCTCCAACAATCAATTGATAAAACACTGGCCGACACAATCACTACATCATTCACTACCCAAGTCAATCCCTTAAACCCCGGCTTGTTAATTATTTTATCATTGCAACAATGCATTATGCAATTTGAGATATGAGAGGAACAAAAGTAATAATAGAGGAACAATAGAATGATAAATTTGGATGGGACAAATTGAATGATGACAATAACATATTAGGATCATGCAATGCAACATATACACTTCAATTCATCTAATACAATGATATAAGAACAATTAATCTATTAAAATCTGGAATATAAAATTCTAGACAACAAGAGTCATCTGTACTAAAATATAATTTCCCGCTGTTACAGAAATCGAAAACTGAAACCGTCAGAAATTCTGAAAACTAGACTTCCACACGGTTCCAACACATATTTAAAGTCCAAAATCCGACAATAGTAGCTAGGTCAAACACATCGTTACAGATTTCATGTTTAGGCAGAAATTCGACATCAGTTTATTATATTTTTAGAATCAGCAAAAATCAATAATAAATTCATTAAAAATATTTATTAGACTCCTAAACATGTTAACTAGCATTCTGGAAATTATCAAAGCAATATTTTAATGTTAAATCAATCTTTTAATAGATTAAACATGGAACATACACGAATCTGGAATTCTAGAAATAAAAACACAGCAGTAGTAAAACAATCATAACTTTTGCTATACAACTCGGAATTCAGCGATTCAAGATGTTCTGGAAACTAGAAACATAGGGTTACAACTCTTATTCATAAAGTTATTTATTTTGAGATTAAATACTGGGTCAAAAATGTCAGGAAAAATACAGACAATAAGCAACATACAGATTTTTCGATATTATTGATGAAATAAAGCCATTAAACATGATGGTTTCTACTTCAGTTAGTCAATAAACTTCAAAATCAGCATGGTAGATATATTAGAATGGTAAACATGATTAATATTACACACATACACAATTTAAACAACAACCAAGCATCAATCGATCAATTATACATACAAGCTAGCAATTATTTCTACAAGAGTTAAATGTGTGGTGATATATGAGTAACCCTATTATCAATACTATATGAATGCATGAAAGATCCAATTTTTGGAGTCAGTAGAGGCACGAAGTCGAGGATATTTGGGTTAGCTCGTGTAAACCCTCAATATACTCAACGAAAATGAAGAACAATATACGATACAATGAACAATTGGATCTACTTGCAAGAATTTCAATAAAAACTTGAATTTGATACAAGATTCAATTCAAGAGGAAAGTGACTTGCCTTATGGACGATTAATTTGAATACCAAGAATAACGGAATGATAATCCCAGAGCAACGAACCCACGAACTACGTACATGCACAAAGAGCCAAAGCAAACAACAGTAAGAGAGAGACCAACAACAGCAACAGTCAGAGCAACGTCAGCAAGTGCTCGGCCACAGAGTCGATGGTGGCTCGACTGGCGTCGACTGGCGGCACGTCAGGAGGGCTGGCGAGCGGTGGTCATCGATCGGAAGGGAGGAGCAGCAGAGGGGGATTTCAGCTGCTCTGTTTTGGGCGGGAAAACGGAGGAGCAGTAGTGGGACGGGGGCATTAACGGCTGGGGGTGCTGGCGACATGGAGAAGGTCGCCGGAGGGGCTCGACGGGATTGGGGTAGCGCCGGTGGTTGTTCGGGGAAGAAGCACAGGGTTTTGGGCAGGAAACGAGGCTGACTGCAGGTCGGGAAGAGAGAAACAGGAGAGAGGAGAGAGATGGCTAGTATTAGGGTTTCAAATTGTGTTTTTAGAGTTTGCAATAGGGTTGTATTTATAGGGTACAATTAGGATGTTTGGTTAAAGGTTTAGGATCCAATAATAGTGGGTTTGGGTCAAGAACTAATTGTAATTGGGTTTTGGGTTCAATAAGAGATGGAATTGAAGACAATATGGTTCAAATAAAACACCCACTATCAAATGAAAATAGGATCAACAAGAAAATGGCTCAACAAGCAGAATGAGAGTAATTTCATTAACAAAATTTAATTAAAATATCAAGAAAATAAAGTATTTCAATTCAATTACAACTAAAAATATTACAAAATGGGGGGAAAATGAAAAGAATGAAAACCGTAGTTACAGTTCAATCCCTCGTTATGCAACCTACTACCATGACTACTACGAGATTTAGACATTTTGCAAGTATTGGCTCTCGCCCTTGGAATACTGAAGACCAATCCCACTCCACAGATCATTTTGTGGCCTATTTCATCCATCGTCCCGGAATACTAGGGACTACTACGAGATTTAGACATTTTGCAAGTATTGGCTCTCGCCCTTGGAATATGGAGACCAATCCCACTCCACATATCATTTTGTGGCCTATTTCATCCATCGTCCCGAAATACTGGGGATTGTCTCATTCTGTAGGTCATTCTGGAGCCCTCATTGCACAAATATTCCATGAACGTCGCTCTCGTTCCAGAATACTGGAGATCAATCCCACTTTGCAGATCATTCCGGGGCCTATTTGATCCCTCATCCCAGAATAATGGGAATTATCTCACTCCGCAGATCATTCTGGAGTCCATAACTAACGTTTGCTCGTGTTTCATCATATCACCATCTGGTATATGTCCTTATATTTATTATGTTCAATTAGTTAGAATCACAGTCTCCCTAGAATTTGTGTACCCTACCGGACTTAACTCTACTGAATCAATAAAAAGCCCGACTGGCCAAATTCCACAAAATCACATTTGCCGACATTATAGGGTCCCATTCAACCTCTAAAGTCTCAAAACTCAAAATATCATCAACAATCTCTCTAGGGTCCACATCATAACCCTAAGCCTTAAATCAAAATCCAATTTTGTTTAATTATACAGAATACTCTGTACTGATCGTATTCCGTTAAATCAACTGATACTGCCACAAAAAAACTCTTTCATATATGGTAACATAATCAATTTACAAAATTCTCAAAAATAAACTTTTAAATATCACTTTCCATCCATCCATACCGCTCAATTAATTCTACTAGAAATTCCATCAATTCAAACAAAACAAGCTTTTTATACATGCAGGATCTCATCCCAAAAATCTGAAAATCTTTTGTCTGAAAAAAATCTGAAATTTGCCTCTGAAAAATACCCCTTTATATCTCAAAATTTTACTTCAAAAAACTAAAATATAAATGCCCTCAAAACTGAGAATTTAATCTCTAAAAACATAGATTTATTTCCCTTAAAACATTATTGGAATATATCAAACTTGAATCTAGTTTTAACAAAAATCTGAAATTTAATGACTTCGAAACTTCATCAAAAAATCAATCAAATATCTCATAAATATTAGTTTAAACACATATATAGGCATATCTATATATGTACTAGGGTTACCCCACCTTAGCACACAAGCCACGCACAAAAACCCACTCAAAACACCCAAAAAAATCCAACTGAAACCCCCAAAAAAGTAGCAAACTGCTGCTGTTTTTACTGTTCGGGTCTGAACAATAACCCTGTTACTATTCACTCGAGGCTAACCCTAGATTTTTACAATTAGGGTTTATCATCAAGAATTTTATTTGTATTAAAACATCGAAGTAAATATTAAAAAATCTCATCTTTTAATCTTTTAAAACATGTCCCTTGAATTAAACACCAAGATCCAACATCTACAATCACATATGTTCTCATTAAATTTATTTCTTTAAACAAAATATTAATTTTCCATTCATAAACTTCTTTGTTCTAGACAAATTAATTTCAATCCATACAACAATTATTCAAACTCTAATATTAAGCTTGGGTTTTTACTAATTAAAAACAACAAATAACATGAAAATATCTCAACTTTTAAATCAGTCAAGCATGAATTTAAGAGCATACAACAAGTTCTAATTATCTCTACAAATCTCCATCATCTACTATTAAATCTATGGTCATCCAATCAATTTTATAAATCCCAAGTTAGATCTTTCATGCATCATCAATATTTAACATTCAAGATTAATAAAACATGATAATCTCTCACGACAATTTCATCTTTATTTCATATAAACATCTAAAAAGTTCATTCATCCTGCATAGCAACCATCAACTCATCTTTTTAATCAAGATCAAACTATCAAACATAGATCTACCATTTCACAACAAGCCCTAGCATGATCTCTACTAGATTCATCATAATATTATAATTAAAAAACATCAAGAGACAAGAAGTACCACCTACCTCGATGAAGATTAATTGAATAATAATAATAATAGAAAGAAAGCTCATCCTCCTCCTTGCGAAAATCCAAAGATCCAAGCTCCAAACTCCAAGAAATAATAAAAAAGTAGTATATTGTTGTGAATAAGGGAGGGCAGCTGTTATTGCTGCTAATATAGGCCGGGAGGGTCTAGATCCTAGGGTTTGCAAAGATTTTACAAAATCCCCCTCCAAAATCAAATATTTACATATATATATCAAATATATATATATATATATATATATATATATATATATATATATATATATATATATATATATATATATATATATATTCCAAATCAAGTACT